>CP126894.1:141167500-141816785 GCA_030440675.1 Furcifer pardalis | reverse complement strand
TCCTAGTAAACCAATTATCATCTGATTTGGCTTCTTTCTCTCCTAAATAGACTCTGTACCACCCAAGCTTTAAGAAATTTCATCATATGTCCCTTCTTCCAACACTGCAATCTAATCTAATATGTCATTCCTGAGATCTCTGCCAAGGAACATGTGCATGTGGAGTGTGTGTTTGTCTATGCATATTGTATCCAATTGTAGCTTTCAACTAGCAAATGGTGTTTCTTCTCACAATGTCCAACACACTTAATTTTGCCCATTTGCACCTCCTGTGAGACCAACACCAGCCAGAATGCCAGGAAGGTCAAGGAGAAAGGTGTTTGCAACCATCACCACTTTGCAGCACTTGCCCTTTGCTGCTGTCACATCTCCTCTGGAGAAGGAGAAGAAATCATTTGAGTAACTTTTGGCCTGGTGAGAAGAACCTTCACCATTTGAATTATATTTATATAGGACTTTAGGTGTGGAAGTTTTGGCCACCGAAGTTAGCAGCCCTGTCACTGTTTTTCAGCCAGCATGGTTCCAAAAGTTGGAACACGTAGCTTCAGAGCTGAGGCCAGGAACTTGGATTCCCATAAAGTGACCAGGAGAGGGAATGCTCAAGATCATCTGTCTGGAGTGCGAGACTGATAACATTATGTGGCCTTGGGTAAAGCTGCATGTTCCCAGACTGCTACCAGAAGGATGAACTGATAAATAGCTTCTGAGTACAGTACTTTAAGAAATTTTGGAAGGGTTAGCATATATTAAAATCCATTTGACATAATTATTGGTTTTACTCTTGGTTTTATTATTATAACATACGGTATTTATTTTGTACCTTTTGCATTGCTTCTACACAGTGGTGGGTGGTGCCGCCGTGGGAGCAGCGTTGGTGGTCAGGGGTGAAGGAAAGGCCGCTGCCACCACTGCTGCTCCAAGGACACCACTGCGTCCTTTCTGGGCAGCCAAAAATGGCTGCTCAGAAGTGTGCATGTGTCAAAATACCATTTGATGCATGCACACTTCTATTTTTCTGTGTGCATGTGTCAAATGGTGTTTCGATGCATGCACACTTCTGAGTAGCCATTTTGGGCCAGAAAGGTGACCAAAGCGGTCACTCGGGGGTTTACTACCCCCCGGCAAGCCCCTCCAGATTTCCGCTACTGGTTCGGCCGAACTGGTCCAAACCGGTAGCAGCCCACCACTGCTTCTACACTTCTTCTTTTTCTTCCATGTTTAGGCCAGATATGAAACTGCCAAAATGAAGGCACCTATTGGTTAGTTTATTCTGCAGTTCTTTTGCCTGACCCTGTATGAGAAAGGTTAGCCAGCAACACAAGGTTGCCATTACCAGGGCATGCCTGATTGTGGTTCAAAAATACCACAATCTTTGAGGATGCTCTTTCTGTGTATGCCGCTTCTACACTGATTGGTGTTATATAGAAATACCTACTTTCCCTTTTTCTTTTTCTCCACTCAGATATGATACATTTTGGCAAGTGGCATTTATTGTGAGTTGCTTTGGCCACAGCTTATTCAAGAAAAGCAGGAAATAAGATATCTAATTACTGCAGTCTTGGGATACATGGAAAGAGCCCATTCAAAAATATAGTATATTTGAACCACAAATGGGTGTACCCTGGTAATGGCAACCTTGTGTCGCCAGCTGATCTTTCTCATACTAGGTCAAGTGAAAGGAACTCACCAAGTGGTGTCTTCATTTTGGGAGCATCATGTCTGGCTTAGACACAGAAGAAGAAGACTACTGCAGTCTTGCGTTCCATTAAGTTCTGAAGAGTCTCTCACACCAGAGTTTTCTCTTCAGTTACAGATTAGTTAATACATTTTTCCCTTTTTGCAATAAAGTTTGATTTGGAACTACAGCAGGTCAGAAAGTGTTCAAGCCTTCTCCCTCACCTTAACCTGGGAAGTGTAGCAATCGAGAGCTCTACTTGATTTAAAAAAAAAAAACCTCTGATGTGAGCAGATATGAGTGCTACGTATTAAACATAAGATTTAAGATCGATACATTTAAGGTGGGACTTAATTAGATGCTGAAACATGTATGTCTTCCAGACACTTGATTCCATTGGCCTCCCATATCTGAGTGATCATACATGTGGAGGAAGGTTTTGGTTACTTTCCAAAGACCAGTCATAAAACAGGGCCAAGTAATATGCAAATGGGAGAGATGTGAACTGCTCTCAGTATCAGGTGTTTTCAGTACCTAAGGAAATTTCACCTTCTAGTGATGCATAAGGTACAATTTGATTCTCCACTTGGTCCGCAGGAGCAAAGACCTTCTAGAGGTGCAGCACACTGAAAAAATCAGGTTGTGCACACACACTCACATATTCACCCATGCACCACTCAATGTGTGAAATACCTGCACACTCATTCCTGTGCTGAAGTGGTCCACCTGGAAATACAGTTCTATTTGATAGTACACAAAAGTCCCTACCAACACAGATGATGAAAGAACATTCAAGGGCTGCCTCTAGGGATGACAGGTCCTTTTGTGAGAAACCAGAGCCCCAGCTTGTTCAGGGAAGCTGTGACAGTGATAAAGACAAAGCCATCATTTCTGCAGCAGAGTATAGCCTATCAGCACATGACATGACATACTATCTCTCCTCACACATGCTGACATCTCATCATGTGTTACTTCTAGCCCGAGACAAAAATAGTCCCTCAAGACGTTACCAACAGAGAATGATAGCATGCCATTATCCGAGTGGCTGAAGGGTGGAGAGAAATCCTGAAGTGAGTACTTTGCCACTATTAATATTGGAGATAAAAGTAAATTGATCTCCCTTGTCTTGTTGGGAAGAGAGAGTGAAACAAGGCTTTTATTAAAGTCAACAAACAACAACAACCAGAGCTTGGAGGAGTTACTTTTTGAACTACGTGTCTTGGAATCTCCTAGTCAGTATAGGATTCTGGAAGCCAGAGTCCAAAATAATTCCCAAACTATTATAGAAAAGTCCAACATGGTGATCATGTTGTATTGGCTATCCAGCCTCTTTACGGAGCTTCAACAAGATGTCTCTTTCAGGTGTCTTCAGAGCACACCCTGACTCACACTGATAAGAAATTCTGTCTAATTTTTTAAAATTAAATATCTATGTGAGAAGGACCTCTTGGTAGGATACCATCAATGAAACAGCTTAAAAACCATTTTAAAAACCGTTTAAGGAGCCTAAAGCAAATTAGCATCATTCAAATAAAACACAATCCAATAAAATGGAAACCAAGCAATGATAATCACTTGTGGTTTTCAGTCTATTTCTACAGCACATAAAAATAGTGTTCAGATTTAAATATGTTCTTCAGGATCCCTGATTAGGTTTCCAACACACTGAAAATGAATGACAGCCACATTTGCTTTATTTTATTAAGTGCACGGATGATTTAATTCCCATTTTAAAAAATGTAATTATAGTAAGTTTGCAAAATTAGATGAAAGAGTTTTCTCAGTTCAGTCTCCTGTGATAGCAAAGCTCTATAGGCAGCGGTTTACAATATCTATTATTCTTATCTCTGCAATGTTTGCATCCATCAAAGAAGAGCCACTTGCACCTCATTAGTTGCTGAGATAACTTAGAAGAGTAAACACAACATTCCCACCAACCTCCATAGAACCATCCAAACCTGTAGACTGTTTTATACAAATAAACACAGAGATAAGCTGAGTCCCTTTCCTCAAGGATCATTGCCTTTCCATGGTGAAGTGGCTATGGGCTAGGACAGGTGTTTCCCAAATGCTGGTGTTTGGACTTCAATTCCCAGAAGCTTAAGTCAATTCCCCAAAGCACTGATCAATCAATATACTGGCTTAGACTTCTGGGAACTGAAGTCCAAACACCAGCATTTGGGAAACAGCTAGGGCGTCTAAGGCCACCCAAGTCAGACAGGCCATAGTAGAGAACTCCGATGAAACACAAATGTATTTTCCAGACTAGCACTAAGTCTATATCATTGTCCTTTAAATTTTTTGATAAATATTGGCATTTTGATCAGCTAATTTCATTTCAAATTTATACTCCATCCTACTCAGGTAAACCTTACTCTAAGGGGCTTACATATTATAAAAGTAACAGCATTACAATCACAAATTCCACATTATCATAATCACAATCATCACAGTATCATGAAATATATATAAATATCAACAACACTGTAACAATCCAAAAGTATTACTATCACAATAAAATGTTACAAGAAAGCATTACCCAAAAAAAAAACCCAGCAAAAACAAAAATCACATATACTGAGTCCCACAGTGATTATAAGCAAAATCCTGCAGAAGGTAGCTGGGAAAAGTCCAAGAGAAGTCAGAAAAAGAAAGAATCCAGTCCCTGCAGCATCTTTTTAAGCCAGCCGGGGCTGGGTGGGGAACCGGCGAGGGAATGGCCCTGATGTCCCACAGCTGCGGTAGCCTCTCCGCCTGGTGGAGAGTCCGGAGGCTAGGGGGGAGAGGTCCTAATGCCTTCTAATGCCTTCTCTATTGAGAGGTCCTAATGCCTTCTCTATTGAGTTGGTAAATGTGAATTATTTCTCCAAGATTTCTTGTCATGCTGTCCTTAAAAGGACCATTGGAAGGATTTATTTCCATGTGCCTAATGTAGCCAGGGGACTGTGGTGGCTTAGTGGTTAAGATGCTGAGCTTGACAACCAGAAGTTCACCAGATCAGCAGTTCGAGACCCAAGTGCTCCCATCATCTGTCCCAGTTCCTGCCAACCAAGCAGTTTGAAAACAAAAAATTGCAAGCAGATAAATAGGTACCACTTTGTCAGGAAAGGTAAGTGTTCCATGCACTCCAGTCATGCCTTCCACATGTTCATGTAAATGTCTGCAGACACGAAAAGCACTGGCTCTTTGATTGTAAACGGTGATGAGCACCAACGCCCTAAAGTCATGAGGGTGAATCTTGGCACTCCTGGTGTTCTTGGACTTCAATAACCAGCAGCCTGTCAGCATTCCTGCTGATTAGGGCTTCTGGGAATTGAAGTTCAAGAACACCTGGAGTGCAAAGGTTTGCCATCACTGCCCTAGAGTTAGACATGATTGCTTTCAAGAAAGGGCAATCTTTATCTTTACCTAATGTGGCCAAGAAATTTGAATATAGCCTGACTGCTGCTCTTTGTAAGTGCTTTAGTATTACCCAAGCTGCACCACAAGAAGGAGAGCTAGATTTGTACTCCTAATTAATGAAGCAATTAGATGATGATGATGATGATGATGATGATGATGATGATGATGATGATGATGATGATGATGAAATTAATAATAATAATAATAATAATAATAATAATAATAATAATAATAATAATAATAATAATAATAATAATAATATGTATCAGAAATTATTCTGTGTTGAAAGAATTTTTGCTGGAGAAACTCTGCTCATGGGATGCCTAAATGAGGCTTCTTTCATGTCTCTAAGAGCTGGGACAGAGACAGGCGCTCAATCTGTCATGCATTACCTGGGTCTTGAACTGTTGACTTGCCAGCCTCCCAGCTACCAAGGCAAGCTTCTTAACCACTCAGCCACTGAAAATAATGCAAATGCTTCTTTTGGAAGATGGGAGGGTATAACGTGGTCTTGATGGAGAGTTGTGTATTACCTCCTTATTTATAGAAAATTGCTGTAGTGGAGACTATTTGGTTGCAGCCAGCTTTTAAAGCTGGGGAAGGGGGCTAATTTGCTTCCCCTGGCTTTTAAATTTTCATCGCAGGTTGCTTAAATTACTTGGTTCCTTTTATTTATTCCTGTTTTTGAGGTTTATTGATCTATGGTAAGCTCAGTTCTGTTGCATTTTTCATTTGTGCTCCTCGTCCCTTCATGTTGACTGCTCAGATGTTATTTGTAAAACACTTTGGATCCTTTTAGGGGGGAGGGTAGGAAGATCAAAATAATAAAGTCGATTCATCTCAATTTACTTGAAACGAGGGCTTCTTGGTCAGTGGTGTGTGAGTGGCCAGAACACACTTTAGCCAATACATTAACACAATATTCTGTTGCTACTCCCAATGACTCAGTTTTTTGTTGTTCAGTTGCACAGTGATTCCGACTCATTGCGACCCAGTAGAACTTTGTGACTCAGTAGGACTTACATAAGTGCTCACTTCCCATTCAAGCAGCTGAATCAGTAGGTGGGATTAGCAGTAGAATACTAGCTAAAACATTATTCCCTTACTTATACGTATATTTGTAGTCCAAATTTTAATGCTGATAGTTAAGTCTGGAACTATTTTGGTTTTCTAAAAAGTCGACTTAATAAATAAAAATATAATATTTGATTTAATTAAAAAGAGAAGAGAGCAAGATATAGGAAATGTTTCATCAGACATGGAAGAAGATACTTGTAATTAATTCTTTTTCATAGTAACTAAGACATAATTCAGCTGCATTACGATTCTAACAGGACAAGAGATAACTTTACTCCATTTGTGGTATGACTGTAGTTCTTAAAGTCCTGAAGTTGTAGACATTGTAGAGGGGGCACATCCTATTGTTCACATGCTACCTCATGCTCTGCTTTGAGTTCTCTTGAGGATTGCACCAAGGTGGATGGGAGGAGAGTGTGCTTCATATCACAGACCAATGACTGATAGAATTCAGATGTATTTTTTTAGTAACTAAAAAGGAGCAGTTTTGTTTACTTTTGAGAAATAAAATTGGTAAAGGGTTGTATTTTTTAAACTGCACCTGTGATAGTAAAGTACTGTAACTATCGGGGGGGGGGGGGTGCCCCACCCAAGAGGCTTCTGCAGAAGATTGAGAGGGTCACCTCAGCAACCAGCCCCAGGACACTTTTCCACCTGTTCCTGGGACCTGCCCTGGCTGGGGCTCTAAGAACTGCCGAGGCACAGGACTTCCTTGCTGCCCCAACTGAGAGGTTTCTGCAGCAGGCTGAGGGGGCGCCTCAGCAACCGACCCCGGCCTCAGGCTCTAAAGGCAGCCACGGCGATGGGTGGTGGGATTTCTACGTGGTAGCCGTACTTTGGACTAATTTGGGGCTGGGCAGAATGGTTATTGAATTGTATTGTTAAAATTGGTGTTGTAACATGGTATTGTCTTTGTATCGAGGATTGTACTTGTTGGATTGATATTGTATATTTTTATAGTGTATTATTATATGATGTTCTTGTAATTTGATTTAGATATATTTTACTAAATGATATATATTGTATTACTGTGCATTTATTGTATTTGGGGTGTTTACCTGTGATCTATGTATGATGTTATTATGATTGTGTAACTGTATATTTGCATTCCTGTAAGCCGCCCAGAGTCGCTGTATGCGAGTGGGGCGGGGTATAAGTCTATTTTTTAAATAAATAAATAAACAATAAATAAATAACAATAAATCATTATTTCTAAAATAAATTTCCAAATTCTTGGATGCCTTACAAAAATTGCTAAAGAAAAATTAAAACTGGCTCTTCCCTATTGCAAACCACTCCACCCTCTCTGGGTATTAAACATACATAAAGGGTCTGTGTGTTCAGTATCCCAATGCACTCAATCAGGTATTGGTGAAGAGCAAAGGGTAGGTATGAATAGCTCAGTTGTTAAGGCCATAATCAGTGCAAAGAAATAGAGAAGTACAAACTAATAATAAATAATAATTATATCTGAGTCCTTGAATGCTGGCTTTCAGTTGAGTTAATATCTGGGGTTTTTTTAATGTTTTAATAGGGACTGTGGTGGTTTAGTGGTAAAGACACTAAACCTGATGACTGTAAGTTTGGCAAGTCAGTAGTTTGAGACTCAAGTGCTGCACGATGGAGTGAGCACCCATCTCTGTCCCAGCTCCTGCCAACCTAGCAGTTTGAAAGCAAGAAATTGCAAGTAGATAAACAGGGACCCCTTCAGTGGGAAGGTAAACAGTGTGTCGAGTCATGCCTGCCACATGTCCATGGAAACGTCTGCAGACACAGATAGTGCTGGCTCTTTGGATACAATCAGAGATGAGCACTAAACCCTAGAGTTGGATACAACTGGTTTTCAAGCAGTTTTAATGTTTTAATGTGTTTTAATTATTGCTGCAATTTAATTGTTTTTAAAATATAATTTCTTGTGTTTTGTTCTGATTTTTTAAACATTGTGAGCCACCTTGAGTCTGTCATTGGAAAAAAGGTGGCCTATAAATATATAAATTTTAACAGAATTACTGTTCATCTCACCAAGAATTCAGTGGGGAAGACTGTGTGCCTGCTACGTTTACTATCATGCAGCTGTGATGGGCAATTCCAAATATTCTGTTATTCCTGCACTCCCTTGTTTTAGTTCTTCAGATCAGCATAGACAAGGAGTTCTCAAACATTTTAAGCTGGGGCCTGGGTCATGCTCCCTCAGTTTTCGGGAGCCAGATGGCCATTTTGGCCTTCCTCTACCACATGACACTTCCTGGTGTGGTGGAGGCAGTGATGGGTTGTTACCGGTTCGAACGAGTTCACTGGAACCGGTGGCACCCATCAGGAGGGGGTCGCCGGGGGTGGTGGTAAACCCCCGGGAGACCTGTTCGGTCGCCTCTCTGGCCCCCCTCCGGAAATGTATGGTTTGCAACGACATTTGTAATGTTCTTCTCCTCTACACAAATGGAGCTAGCATACTTCACTGGGTTAGAATCCCTGACTATAGAACCTGGGGCTGGGAACTCAAATCCCTGTGGTTCCTCCTGGGACAAGAGCTGTTGGAGATCACCCTGAATATGTACAGCTGATGAAGGTACATGTCCTGGAAAAAACTTTGGCTATCAAGGCCTCCTTTCATTTTGTGAAAAACATGCATGCCTCCTTACTGATTCTTTATCTTTATCCAACCCCTCTTTCTAATGGCAGCAACAAAGCACAACTTTAATATTTTAAAAACGAGTTTATTTTAAATTACTTTTGTGGTATGAATTTTTAAAAAACCCTTTCTCACTCTACACCAGTGGGTCCCAACCTGTTTTTGGCCATGCCTCTCTCTCCCCAGCATCTCTAAAATCCTGACCTCCCCCTCAACGACATATAATTCTTATTATTCAAAAAGTGAACTCCTATTTACATGGAGGAAGCCTAAGGCCATTAACTGTTAATAACTCATTCTCAGATTCTCCCCCATTAAAAATCAAATTACCCCACTGTGGGATGTGTTTCCCACATTGGGAACCACTGATCTAGATCAATAGATGTAGCTATAAATATAGATATACCCTGTAAAAAATTTGCATAACAAAGCATTTTTTATGCAAGGGCAATACTCCAGGTAACGGGGGGAAAGTTCATTATGCGGGGTTTTCTTATGCCGGGGTATAACTGCTCAATGGAACCTCGATTTACAAACTTTTTTGATATGGGGGTACTGCCAATGGTACCCAGCATAACAAAAATCCGCATAACAAAGCGCTCCATGGAACGGAGTTTTTTCATTATGTGGGGTTCTACTGTAGAGATGGAGATGGAGATGGAGAGAGAGATTTATTCTTCTTTCTTCTCTGGGGGTACTTCCCATTCTGCAAGCCACTGATCTACAGGATTGTTTTTGAAGTGGTAGCTATATTAGTCTGTGCAAGCATATCAGAGACCAAACAAAATAACAACACAAAGACAAAAATACCTTTGTGGCACCTTAAAGACTAACTCCTGTATTTTAATGTTAGCTTTCATGGATCAAGTCCACTTCATCAGACTTTTTTTTTTTAACATGAATCCTCAAAAGCAGCACCAGGACAATTTGAAAGCTGAATTGGAAAGCCATTATCTGCTTGGGAAAGCCTGAAACAACGGGGCTGAAGCCATGACCTCACTCAGGCTTCTCATGCTGAGTGATTGTTGTGGCCAGGAACCATTCATTGTCAGGGCATTGAGGACCCCCTCCTGGAATTTTGCCCATGGTTATGGCTGAGGTATGTAACATAAGGTATTGCTCTTGCAGAGGTGAATTGAAAACCCATTCCAGCTGGTAGCTAGCAAGCTGCAAAGACTGGTGCCAGCCTTTGCCAATCAACAGTGAAATAACAAGCAATAATTTATTAGGCAGCTTCATATTTCACTGCCATTGCATTTAATACATGAAACCTGGCTATTGTCGTTTTAGGAAGTCATGAGGATTTGTGCCTAATCATTCTTTCACTATCATGTAAGCCCAGAAGAGCTCATAGTTGCTCAGTCCGGTTCAATTCATTGCCTCAAGACAGGTTTCAAGTTGGTTTATACTTGTCTTTATTGTCAAGCTGTAGGTAAGGTTTTGACAGGTAGACCAAGTGTGGCCCATGCTGTTATTTGTGCTGCCCTGACTAAGGTGGCTGAATCAGGTTAGCTACCGGATATTGTTGCCCTTCTTTAATCATTGAGAAGGTGAGCACAACAAGGCATCTGTTGAGCTTCACTAATAATTGTACCATATGTTGACAGATTCCCAGATGGTAGGCACCATAAAATTGGAAGAAGTTAAATAATCACTCGCAAGGCTCCAAAGGATTTTCTCTTTCTTTTAGGTTGCTGGGCTTTTCAGAGAAGTTTTGAAAGGAGCTCCCTGAAAGAAGATATGATGGTTGTTCATTTCATCATGAACTGGCCCTCCCTTTTTGAGTGAAGAGTCTATGCCTGCCGGACTGCAATGTAAGTGTTCTCTTTGTACAACCACCACCTTAACAGCCTTCAGTTGTAAGCAGGAATACTGAGAATCTGCATTTCAGTAGAAACCATTTGGAAGGAGGCTAAATTAATTCCTTTGTAAAGACCAAGTCTTAAGCTAATTCATGTCTCCAGAAATACAAACCCAAATCGTAATGTCCCCTTATTTTGAATGATTTACACATGCAGCAGTAATTAATACATAAAACATATAAATCACAGCTTTTAAAAAAATATTTTTGGACGACATCTCCCAAAACTACCTAACCAACATGGTGTGTGGCTAGAGCATTCTAGCAATTGTCATCCAAAAATAACTTTTCCAAACTCTGGCAGTGGTCCTTCAGGTTTCCAGAAGAGGTCCTTCTTGGCTTTAGGAGAACCAAGCTATCAGGAGAAGCTATGGCATTTGGGTTTTTTTTTAATAAACAGAATAGGGCATGTATTATATTTATCTCAAAGAGTTAGACAGACCCCATCAGAAATCACTGTGGGTTTGCACATATGGCAGAATCCATAATTTCTTCAATCAACACGGATAAACAGCTCCAATATTTTTGCAGACCTTTCTCTCTCTTGGTCATCAGCAAAATAATAATAATAATCTACATCTGTCATCTACAAGTGTTGTCATTATGTCACACTTTCGAGATTCAAATATTGATACATGAAAATGAGAGTAAGGTGCAGGCCCAACTGTATTGACCTACAATTTGTTTCTTTGGTTTGTAGCCAGAAGTATTTGTTTGTCTTAAAATACTGGGTTCTATACTGATGTTACCATTATTTTTCCTGCCATCTGTATGATGTTCCTCTTAGCTTGTTTCACACAGTGCTTGGGGGGGGGGGGTGTTGTACAACAGTTTCCACTTCTTCCTTCCTGAAAGCATAGTTACACTACCATTTGGATTTCTGACTGTTATATGAGGGTTTGGTCTTTCATTTATATTATTATTATTTATTATTTATTAAATTTAATACCCCGCCCCAATCGGGGGGACCCAACTCTGGGCGGCTTACATCCCAATAAAAACAGAAATAAAACCCAACTCAATATCACTAAAAACATCAGAATTAAAAACATCAGAATTAAAAAATCATCACAGATTTAAGACAACGCAGGACTACACATCAGTATTCCCATATTCCAACCCAGGGAGGCAGTTCTTATGTAAGCCACTTGGTGTGGGAACCCACGTTCCCAGGTCCCCAAACCTGTCCTGCCAGCCAGGTTTCCATATCCACCAGATCTCAGTTCATTGAATGTGTGTTGCCAGAGATGATGTTACAATTACATTATGTTTATAACTTATGATACATGGAATAACTTTTAGTCAATGTCATAGCTTTGAGATGCATGTACCTCAAAGCGATACTTTTCCTTCCAAGGACAGGAAAATCTCCCTTCTTTATATTGCTATGTGTTGTTGTTGTTGTTGTTGTTGTTGTTGTTGTTGTTGTTGTTGTTGTTGTTGTTGAGTCGCACAGTCGATTCCGACCCTCTGCGACCCCATGGACCACTGTCCGCCAGGCACTCCTGTCCTCCACCATCCCCCTCAACTCGCCCAGCTCTGTGCCCACTGCCTCCACAATACCATCTAGCCATCTCATTTTTGGCCGCCCCCTTCTTCTTTTGCCCTCCACCTTTCCAAGCATCAAGGCTTTCTCAAGTGAATCTTCTCTTCTCATTTGATGTCCAAAGTACTTTAGCTTCATCTTTACTATTTGACCTTCTAAGGAGCAGTCAGGGTTGATTTCTTCTAAGATTGACCTATTTGTTCTCCTCACTGTCCAGGGGACTCTCAAAACTCTCCTCCAACACTACATCTCAAAGGCGTCTATTATTCTGCGCTCAGCCTTCCTAATGGTCCAGCTCTTATCATCATCATCATCATCATCATCATCATCATCATCATCATCATTCACCACCACCACCACCATTACTGCCAACATTGTCATTTCAATCTCAGCTATGAAAGGGTGGGTTTTTGATGTTTCTAGATTTTGCTGTTCTTCTTGCTCCTGAGTAATCCAGTCCTGTTTAATTCTGAATACATAATCAACTTCATTTTGAAGCTGTGTAAAAAAAAATTTGAGGGTTGAAAAATGAAATTTCCATAGGATTCCCCCCCCCCCACACACACACACACACACTTGCTTTTTATAGTCAATAAGGGGCTTTTTCAGGAATGGGTTCTTCTAAGGTAAAACACTGGTGTAATTTTAAAACTGCATTCTAAGTTTAATTTTTTAAAAAAGTTTTTAAAATATTTCCTCTTTTAACCATATGAAGAATCCAGATAAATCTACTGCAATGTTCTTCCTAAGCCTAGAGGTCTGGTGACCTTGTGCATTAAGTACTGATAAATCAATGGAGCAAACAAATGCCTTCCTCTGCTAGTGACATTACTGAGCATGTTTTTAAGTGGACCCGGTTAAGCTTTGAGGTCCTGGATTAGTGTGATGCATTAATTCTCTCCTTCACAGGAATGAGAGACAGAGAGAGATGGAGGGGTACTGAAGATCCTCCACTGACTGAGGAACTATATAGTCATCTTGTAAATAATGGGATGGAAGAGGTGTGGAAAGGGTATGTACACCAAATGCAATCAGCAAGATATGAGCACCTGCAAACTAGATGCATCTGCAGTACACAGTCCAACCATAATGTGGGTTAAGCATTTTCATCTAACAAAAACTAGCCAAATAAAAGGCCTATATTGTCACAACAGCCTCAGTGCTTGCACCCAAGGAACAACATTTTAACTGATTTGAACATCTGGCTCCTCTTATCCCATGCAAAAATGGGAAAATAGCCAGATTTCAGACAAATCCTTTGGCCAGTGACCAGGCTGTGAGCCATGACCTTCGGGAGCTGCTGTTGGACATTTACAGATCACTCCTGACAAACACAGTCTGAAAGTAATTACATCCTTGCAGATTACTTAGCTTCATAATTATATTTGAAGTTACTAAGTAGTTGGAAGATTAATTAATGTGCAAGTTTGCTGTTGTTTGATCTTATAATGAGCATAGTTAAGAATGCAAATAGTCCTATGTAATTCTGCTTCGGTGTTAGGAAGCAAGTGATGACGTGAGATCAGGAGTTATGACGAATGCATTGCCCTCTGAAAAAAGAAATCTGTGCCCAATTTTGACCTTGGGACAAAGAATAATGTGGGCTCACCCTTATCCCTTGTGTACTACTTTTGGGCAGCTTATCTGTGTTTGTCAAGAGCTGAAGACATATTTCTGATATGATGGATCTCTCTTTGATTGTTTTGTCTAAAAAGAACCCCTCCCCATCCTTCTTTTTACCTCCCATCTTCATCCAGCAAGATTATGGGTGTGATTACATGAACAAGAACACTCAGTTTGCTTCCAGGTTTTTAAATCAGAGACTCTTCTGGTTTTCATTGGTGAAATTGCTGTTATCCTCCACACCTATACAATCAATTCTATAATTGCTAAAGAACACACCAAACTTTCCATTTGGTTTAATTTCCACCAGAAACATAACCTCACTCCAATATTAATGCCCCTTGTCTTTTGTCCTTTTTAAAAATAATGTATTTGTATGTTTCAATAGGATTTGGTGCTACATTTGACAACCATAATAAATATGAAATAAATGTTTAGAGTGGAGGAGAGAAGACTACAAGCACTCGGTTAAAGGGAATTATCCTGACTTAATACTGTGCCCCAATGAAGATATCACCCAGACTCTATTGAAGATATTGGAGGATATACCCACAACTGCCCTTTTGGATTAAGATAGATATTACAAACAACAGAACATGGAGGTAAGCAACGGCAGCTTAAACTATCCAAAATAAATCACCACCTGCCAACTGAATAAGCAGAAATGAATGTCCATGGAAAGAGACTAGGCTTGCCCATATTTCGCATTACATTGTGTAGTTGCTGGTAAATACTTCATTTATAACCATGCCAGCTCTGACATAAACTGTGGGGTGAACTGCAATGTAGTCACACTTTATTTCTCAAGTTCTAGACTGCAAAAGTTCCATCTTAAAACTGTGTAGCACCTTCTCTTATAGGCACAAGGTCTCCTATTATGTAAAAGGAAGCAGTGGACTCATGTTGAACTCTGCAGAGAGCAGTCTGCCCTGAACCCTATGAGCCAGGGTTTTGCTTTCAGATATAATGGAAGATGCTCTTGCATCATTCTTGTTGAAAAATATACGGAGGATCCTCGGTTAACAAACAGTTTGGTTAACATAAAAATTGCATTAAAAATGGAATTCCATAGAAAATAGTGGCTCGGTTTACAGAAAATTTTTTTTGGAATGGATTAATTGGTTTTCAATGCATTCCTATGGGAAATTGCATCCAATGCATTCCTATGGGAAAGTCAGTTAAATTAATTTTGGTGCAAGAAATGTCCTGGTGAATGCATTAGTTATGTTAACCAAGGTTCCACTGTATGTATATTCAATTTATAGTCACATCAGATTTTTTTTTACATGGAACAGGAAGAGGAGCTATCTTGTTTTTCATTTAAAATAGCAAAATAACAACCTGTTCTCCCATCTGGCTCCTGTGTGTTTCAAGATTAGCTGGACAAAATTGCAATTCTGGATGGTGCAAGGTTAGGTCCTATGATCTCTAGAACATAGCTCCATCAGCCACCAACATCACCACTGGTCCCCACAGAGGAGGGAAGTCAGTGTAAAAAAAAATCATAATTGCCCAGCTAGGAAAATGAATTTGTCCACATTGCAATGCTTAAATGTATTACAAAACAATCACAATTTCCTGAAAAATACTTTGGCCTGGAATGAAAAAAAAAGAGGTTCTACATAATGAGCAGGCCATATGCTAGAGACTAGGTAGTTTGTAGAGCAGGGAAGAGTCACTTGTTTGGACTACAGCTCCCTGAAGATCAAAAGAGGAAGATGGTTCAGAGTCAGTCTGGGTAGCATATCTTGGAGATAGAAACTCTACAAAGGCACCCCTTATCATGTAGAGCTTCACCACATCTAGGCTCACTTCTCTTGCTTTTCTGTGTATGGAGCACAACTGGTTGGAAGCCACATTGCCTAACAGCTGCTGGGATGTGTCATGCAAAAGAAGAAGAAGAAGAAGAAGAAGAAGAATAGAAGAGTAACTTTTCCCATCTGCACTGGCCACGGCTGTGGATGGATGGCTGCTGCTGCTGCTGCTGCTGCTGCTGCTGCTGCTGCTGCTGCTTCTTCTTCTTCTTCAAAACTAAACCAGGAGTACACAAGACAGCTATTTTCCAAGGCCAGTAATCATCAAGATCATGCCATAATGTTTATACTCGAAGGCAAAGCAGGCCAATTATAGCTGCAGATGGCATAGAGGATTCGATTGTTGCAGGTAATAAGATCTGTCCAACACTTGCCATCTGCACTAAGACTCCAGGTCTCACTCTTAAATTAAGTTTTCACAAAATGAAATTAAAGCAAATTTGATTTGGGAGGGCTGGCGGGTGTAGGACAGGGAGACAGAGAATATGGATTATTGTCCTGTTTTAAATGCCTTCACTAGCCTGACTTTGAGACATGATCTGAGCAACTCTACTGGGCAGAAATTTGTTTTGAAAAAGAAAGGTGAGGTGGAATGTAACAAAAGCCCTTTTTGTGCTTGTTCAGTCTTCTGAGAGTCTAGGACAGAAGTTCTCAACCTTTTTAAACCGGGGGCCAGGTCACACTCCCTCAGACAGCTAGCTAGACAGCTGCTAGCTACTAAATGGTAGCTGTCAACTGAGTTTCTATGGTGATTATGCTGGGTTTGTGACTTTTTATTTTTTAAAAAAACTTGTGCTATTTTCCCCTTAGGCCAGCTGAAGTCCCTCCCTTCCTGAAATGGGAAGGGGTTTGCATACAACATAGCCTCAACCACATAAATCTCCTTGGCCAGCATAAAGTCAGCCTAGCTAGTTAGGATTGTGCACTTACTTACTACGCAGTTAGCACAAGCACTACTCTGGGTGGTTTACAAACTAAAATTTAAAAAACTACAAGATCCCACATAACAATGTACAATGCACAAAGCAAAGAACAATGTACATGAAAGAAACTTACACTTGGTTGTTTCACCCTGGATAACACAGAAGCTAAGCAAGATCAGGCCAGAATAATATTTAGATGGGAGACCATCTAGAAGACCTGCCAGGGATCTACAGGGAGAGCTAGAAAATGATCCTCCTTGAAACCTTAGGCAGTCATTATGCTTGGCTGCCATTAACAGTGTTGATTAATGGACAAGTGTTCTGAGTAGTTTTAAGAAAACATCCTATATTCTCACAAAATGCAAGACACTTGGGATTCAAGAGTATACGTTCTCTTACTAATCAACAGTCCATTAAGCAGTATCTTCAGCTACTATATGGCTTTCTGGGCCTTTGTGGGCTGGGAAGAAAGAAATAAACACTTTCAATAAATAATGGTTGATGTACAATTATGCTCCTCAATCTGCATGATGAGTATTCCTAGCAATCTCTTTTGCCCTTAAAAAGTCTGTGGAGATCTCAGGACAGGGTGGGGATCTTTTTTATATTGGAAAATCATCACTGGTGGTTCCAAACTGGTGGAAGAGACAGTAGGCAGATAGGTTATTTGGGTTCTCTTCTCATGTCATGTTTACAATGACATATAGATTGCTATGCTTCCTTCTCTCTCTGAGGTCACCTCCTCCTCCTTTCTTTCCATGGCTAAAGAATAATGGTTCAGTAAAATGATACACATAAAATAGAGAAAATATATTTATTGCATAGGTTTTCTGCAGCAATAAATGTACCTTTACATTTTTACCTAACAATGAGTTATCAGAGAGTTGCTCTTCTGTTTAATAACCATAGATTCAGCATTAGCCCATTAATACTCTTTTACTATAAATACAAAAATATTTTCCCCGGTTAAATAAGAACAGAGTCATTTTATTAGAATCAATTTGGAATTTCACAGCATTTATTTCCTGCTTACTTAAGACACCAAGATAACATTTTGTTAACAGCACCAGTGTTTCTGAAATTGTATTTTATTGGACAACTTTCCCTCTTAAGTACTGCTGCAGTTATACTCAACTCATGCTGTGAAGTACCAATGAAGTTTTTGCTAGATAGGTGAGTATGGCTAGGTTTTTATATGTAACTTCACATTACAGTAGAGATGAGGTCAATCAGGGGTTTAAAGTACCTACCTTGGCAATGTATGCCTCTCAGTCCCTGCTGTGATTTCATATAACTCCATTGGAATTCAGAAGGAGCTTGGTTTTATTTGTCATTGGTTATTCTCAAAAGGCCTATCAGTGTTTTAGTTTTGTTTTAATCAATGGCTAGTGAAAGAGCATTATGGACAACAGATTACTCTATAGCAGCTCCTCCTTTTTTTTGACTTCAGACCTTACAGTCTGTACAGCATTGATATTGCTGGCTAGATATGATGTGAATTGCAGGCTTAACACATCTGCAAGACAACAGGAAAGGATGATTTAATAGATATGGAGCTGGAGAGCTTCAGAATTGTGAGCACTGTTCTAGTTGTTGAAGAGAAGCTTTCCGATTCATCCTTCTTCCCAAAGCAAGCTACTAATAACTGTAATTAGAGCAAGATTTCTTTTTTTTTTAAGAGCCTATTTCCAAAGAGATAATTAAAAATTCCAACTTATTGTTTCCTTTTCTAGCATTTCCTTGACTAACATTCCATCCCCTTCTTCTGAGGACACCCTAGGACTGTGCAGTTTGCCCAAAGCTATGAAGGCAGGATCTTCTCCCTGGAGACACAGGAGAGTGCTGAACTCCAGAAAGGCTTCACAGCTAGATACTTAACTGGAGAAGTGAAAAACTTGTGCTCTGATAAATGCATCTTGTTGATGTTAAGTTACTCCTTCCTCTAATGGTACACTATTATATGGTTTTGTTTGACCCTGAAAAACAGGAGAAAGGTATCAACATGTTCACAGAAACATGTAATTGTTTTGGTGTGGTGTGTGTGTGTTAAAACAGAAAATTAAGAATGCAACCTCTACCTTGCAAAAAGCCGAAATCAGAACTTACAAGGCTAAGTCAAAATAGTCACAAAAGGAGGCAGAATGTCAAGAAATAAAATTAGGATGGGAGAGTGTAATGGAATATTCTGAATGAAGTCATGGGCAACTGGTCGTCTGTAGCATTCCACACAGCAAACTCTTGTTGCAGTTCAGTTTTGTCCTGTTTTGTTTTGTTGCTTCTGATATGCCCAATAAGCAGAACAGAGCCAAGTAGCTTTATGTACCTAGCTGTGCTTTATTGAAGAAGTCATAAGGGAGAGCAAAGAGAGAGTAAGTAAGTTAGTAAGTAAGTAAGTACCATGTTTGCTGGTGTATAAGACCCACTTCCCCCCCCCCCCTTAAAATACACTGGTAAATGGAGTCTGTCTTGTACTATCTATAGTGACCTATAGTGGACTGTTTTGGTAATAATGGGGTGCATCTTATACTCTGGTGGGTCTTATACACCTCCAAATACAGTTACATGAGTGAGTGAATGAATGTACAAACAAACAAATAAATAAACAAATAAGGGGAAGGGGCTGAAATTGAATCAGTACAGAAAGAAGGGCTGGTGCATCTTCCACCCAGTTACATTGGATTAATCCAATTGATTCCAGAAAAAGAATTAGGGACCTTCTCAAATCTCTCTCATGGAAATCAATGGAACCTCAAAGTGCTTAAATTAGGCTGCAGCATGTCTTGCATTCCCCCATGTCTTTGCATTATTAATGTTCATTTGAAGTTTGAAGGAACTTTAAGAAATACAATCCTTTTAATAGTTAAATAGGTCCTTTTGTCTGCACTACCCTGGAGCTGAGCCTGTCAATGCTAAATTAGATTATACCTTAAATGCATGGCTATTTAACAACCTCTCTAATGTTATTTCTTTGTTATTTAAATAGTAAATGGAAACAGAACATGCCATACAGAGAGGGGGGAGGGTTAACATTGTTTTACTTTGCTGTAGGTAGCAGGAAAGTAAACTGGCAATGGTGCCAAGAGCTGCATCTTTCCCAGGGGAAAAAACAGCTTTGAAGGATTTAGCAGGTTTCCCTCAGGACACCATACTGCAGAAGGAAATTTCAATCCTTCTCTGGGCATATTCCCTAACCCTGATTCCCTTCTACATGGCAATTTTTAAAAAATTAAAAAGTTATTCATATATTTAATATATGAAATTTATTCATAAGCACTGCATGATAAAAATACACACCTGCTCAGATATAGTCAAGGTAAGCTCTCAACTTTACATTAAAGTTCTTGTTACTTGAGATGTCTTTGCAGTGTTATCTCCCTTGAAGTGAATCCTTGGGACTTGTTCATTAGCAGGGACCCTTATCATATCTAGGCGGCAGTGGCTTCATGGTTAAGACACTGAATTTAACAACCCGAAGGTTGACAGATTAGCAGTTCAAGACCCGAATGCTGCATGACAAAGTGAGCTGCCATCATCTGTCCCAGCTCCTGTTAACCTAGCAGTTCAGAAGCAAGAAATTGCAGATTGATAAATAGGGAAAGGTAACAGTATTCCATGTGCTCCACTGTCTAGTCATGCCTGTCAGATGACGATGAAAGCATCTGCAGATGCAGACAGTGCTGGCTCTTTGGCTGTAAACGTACGGTAGATGAGCATCATCCCCTAGAGTTGAACATGACTGGCTTTTGATGCTTTGTTGTATCTGACCCCACACCAGACATTTTCGCTCCCTCTGAACCATGATGGGATGCAACAGGTTCACACCAGTTTGCCAGAACCGGTAGTAACTTTTCCCAGTGTCCTGGAGAAGCGGTAGCAGCTTTTTGGGGGAACCACCTTCGGGGCTTACCTTTTCACTGGTTCCTCCACTGCGCATGCGCGCCAAGCACTTGGTGTCCATGTACACCTACAGTGCTTGGCGCATATGCACGGCCTCCTTGCTGTCCTCCCAAGTGGAGAGGAGGAAGAGAAGCTGCTAGCCTAAAGCTCCTTATAGCCTGCTCCCCAGGGTAAGTGACTCACCTTTGGATGTGTTGTGTCTGTGTGTATTTTAATGTGTATTTAATACCTTTACCTATATTGACATACTACCACAGTTCCTAAAAAGGCCTGGCGGCCTGGCTTGGGGTTTTTAAGCAAAGTCTTGGAGTTACCTCATCAATAAGCTACACCTGTGCTGTTCCAATTGCTATTCCAATTGGAGAACCCTTAAGGAGGTACAGCTATTTTACATTTAAATTAAGGCATATTATTCTAGAGAATTGGTACGATGACCATATCCATCTTGCAATATGGTGCTGCCGAGGCACTTATACTAACAGGTAAGTGACACGTTTAGGGTGGGTGGGTGGGTGGGTTGATTTGTGTTTGGGGTGGGTTGGTGGGTGTTTGGGGTGTGTTGGTGGGTGTTTGGGTGGGTGGCTGTATTTTATTTTATTTTATTTTATTTTATTTACGGGTTTGTGTTGTGGGTGGGCAGGCGGGTTGAGGTGTGTGTGTGTGTGTGAGTGAGTGTGTGTGTGTGTGTGTGTGTGTGTGTGTGTGTGTGTGTGTGTGTGTGTGTGTGTGTGTGCTTATTTTTATTTTTATTTTATTTTTTCTTTGGCCCCGCCCATGACATCATGACATTAGCTCCACCCACACTGTGATGACATCACGGTGGGGTAATAAAAATTTTGACATCCCACCACTGCCTCTGAATTAGGCTGAGATCCTCATAGTAACCAGCATTAATCTGCTATTGTAAGTTATCCCTATTTGGATAAAGTGCTTTGAGGAAGACACTACAATTTGCAATGGATTACATACAGTTGAATTCAAATTCAAATGCAGCAACCACACAACATACAGATCAACAGGGGAAAGACCACTGTAGAGTTGTCTCTTTCTTGAGAGGAATATTTTTTTTCCAGTCAGCCACCACTTCTGCCTGCTTTCTGCCCATTGTGGTCACCTGATCTGAAGGCAAAGGGGTACTCATGAAGGTGCCAGTTCTCCTCAGCTGTGAACCTAATGCCCGCAGACAGAGTGCTTAGGGTTTTTCTCTTAAGGTTTTCAGAGGAGCACTGCACTATCATATATTTAAGTCACTTCAGAAAAAGTAAATGTAAAAAACGAGGTGGAAATTGACAACAACTTGTCAAAGGCAGCTTCTGCTGTGCAAACACAGCTCTCTGCCCCTGCGAATTCCGGCAAATTGTTTAATATCTGGACGATGACTGTAAGTTCACCTGCTGAAATTTGATTTGAAAAATGGAGATCGTAGCAGATCCAAGCATATTTTCCCTGCTGTGAAGTCTAGCCTGAACTGGCTCAATCTTGAATGAACAATTGAGAGCTACCAGCTTTGTAAAACATCTGCTCCGGATGGAGCTGGGATTAATTCTAGCAATTTTGTTGCTGTGGGTGAACATAATTTGCTGAATTTGTCAGTCCTCCTTGTCTGACGGAGACTCACAAGTGTTTGTACCTCTGATTTTTCCACTATATCGGCAGTAGTCTCAGCTACAAATGGATTAGTCTTGCTCAGCAACTTGGAAAAGAACAGACAATTTGCATAGGAAAGCTTATGTACATCACATTATTTGATTCAATATTCAGGATAGTCCTTTACTAAGGTTAGTCTAATGTATGTCCTACTGATCTCAATGACTCCTGATCTCTAGAGTTTAAGATTAGGTAAAGGTAAAAGTTGCCCTTGCTTGGAAGCCAGTTGTATCCGACTCTAGCGTTCAGTGCTCATCTCTGTTTATATCCAAAGAGCCAGTGCCATTAGTGTTTGCAGACATTTCCATGAACATGTGGCAGGTATGATTAGACACCAGAGTGCATGGAACTCTGTTTACCTTTTCACCGAAGTGTTATCTGTTTATCTACTTGCAAATTTTTGCTTTCAACTGCCATGTTGGCAGGATCTGGGACAGAGACAGGAGCTCATTCCATCATGCAGCATTCGGGTCTTGAACTACTGGCTTGCCAACCATCTAGTCTTCAAGTTCAGCATCTTAACCACTAAGCCAGCACAGTCTCCATGTTTAAGATTACCACTATGCAATCTAGTCTATGCATTGCTAAATCCATTGTGTTCAGCCTGGTTGCCCTCTGTAAAGTAAGCCTAGAATTTCTTCCATGCCGTTTGGATCATATAGCTCTCTGTTGAGAAATAAGTTTGCAGATGTAGAGTTCCTTTTTTAGGTATGGATTCACCTATGAAAAAACAAACATATTGTATTTAGCTTTTGTTGTTCAGTTGCACAGTCGATTCCGACCCTTTGCAACCCCATGGACCACTGTCCACCAGGCACTTCTGTCCTCCACCATCCTCTTCAACTTGCTCAGTTCTGTACCCATTGTCTCTACAATACCATCTACCCATCTCATTTTTGGCTGTCCCCTTTGGCCTCTGCCTACCAGGAAAGAAACCAAAACCTGAGCAATAGGAAAGTTTGCAAGTAAATAGAGATTATAATGAGATTTAAGGCAATAATTCTGAGAGGATGACTGAGGGCATATTTGTGATCGGCAGATGCTGTGCTAGAATCCAGAGACATATTTCAGCGTGTTGTCAAAGGGAAATGTTTGACAGAAAAGTTTAAATCCCTGAGCAAAGAAAAGTAACATAAACAAGTCCAAGTGTAAAGTCAATTTCATCCAGCTGGTAATTCTCCTGTGTGAAGGGTTTAAGAACAGATATTGAGTAAACTGCCTTTCAAAGCAGTGAGTAGATCCATGTTGTTTAAACAGAAGCAAATACTGATGCTGTTTACAAGTCACCCAAAATGATTTGCAGAGTAAAGTGTGAATAGCATTTCAAACCTCAGGTGAGAAATTACATTTTAAAAATACTTTGCAGATAAAAAGTTAGTATCTCAAGGAGAACAGTTATGCCAAGCCCTCTTCTTGATGTGCTTCTGTATTATATACAAGGTGCTCTGATTATTGTGAGTCCTGCTTGTGGGCTTTCTGCAGACAACTGGTTGGCCACTTGGGTGAACTGAAAGGGAGGTTAGATAAGCCATTGATCTCTATCATCATGGTTGTTCTTAAGTCTTTCTATTAGCAAATTAGCTGAGGCAAATTACATACAAAACCTGGTCCTCTTTTGTGTTTATGAGGGTAACATTCTGCTTTTTGTTTGATTCATAGAATGCATGACAAAACCTTCTAGAATGGTGGGACTTTGGACCCAGTGAATCCATGGTCACGCCTGACACACCTCCAAAACATGATGTTTAGAAACAGTACAGGCAGAACATTTAAGTAAGCAGAATCTAGAGTGCATGCCAATGACTTTGATTTAGTAGGACTCGTAAATCTCCTCCAGGTTGTAATTTGAACTTTACAAGAGCTATCCAAAGTACTAGACTGATTTGTGGGATAGAACTCAGTGTAAATCCTGCAAAGTGTAGGCTGAAACTTAGAATGGATTAACACATCCATGTTGAACTGGCGTCAACAGCCTCTGCTGGGTTAGAGATGCCCTCTATTGCTGCTGATGGTCCTCCTTCCCAAAGGAGGGGCACTTTCCATCAAAGAGGGGGTTAGTATTCTTCTCTATAAACTACCATCTAAAAGAAAGCTGTCAAACTGCTAACAATATTTGGGGAGAGTGAGATTCAGAGTTACAAAGCTGTAATTGGAAACGCTCACCAAGGACAATTGTATAGCTTTGTAAAATACACTGCCAAACTACAGTAATTATGTTTACCTCTATAACCTTTAGCAGACTCCTGTAATAGGTAGAAAGAAATGGGTAATCTCTCTGGTGGGTATGTGGTACAGTAACAACCTTTAATCTCTACAAGAGTCTCCAAAGAAATTACACCAGCTTACATTTAGCTCGTCTACCATGTGATATTACCGTTTATCTTCCATTCTCAAAGCATGAATGAACAAAATAAATTAAAGCAATTGTGGTCTTCCCATTCATAATTAATCTTTTGTGGCATTAAGCTAAAATGCTGCAGCCAAAATTATGTGCAAAATGTATGATGTTACTTAGCAAAAGCAAGCTGAGTGGGTAGGGAGACATGCCAGAAGAAGACTCAGGACTGTAGGTCTTTTCTGGTTTCATTTTGTTTAAAACTTTCAGTGCCTTCCCTAAACCCAATATTTTATTTCATTTGTTACAAAAATGTACGCCCACTCACCTGTCGATTAAAAAGAAAATTTCCAGTTTGTGACATACTATATATAAAATAAAATCAATGTCTTGGGGTGGTGGTGGTGGTGGTTTTCTTCTTTGTGTCCCGATCAAACCCTGGACTGTCAAAATGCAGCCACTTTCTTGGCTTTGTTGTTGGACAGAATTAAAACATTATCGGCACACGTTTCTGGTTGTAATTGGCAGATCAGTAAATGAGCTGCATTCTGTATCTCTCTATATTCACACAGTGTTGTTGACTTCCAGCACTCCCTACTTGAGCATGTTGGTCTTACAATTATGGACTCCACCCCTCCGCATGTTCTGGGTCCTCCAAGTGACATAGGGAAAGTCAAATTCCTCAGCTATATCTTCCTTTAATGTTATTCTTTGTCCAGTGAGCTCCTTCCTCCATCTTCTAATTTGGTTTTGCTCTTCTGTACCCTCAAGAATGTTTGTTCTTGCTGTAAAGCTCTTCCTGGATTTGAGCCAGTGGAATTGAGGCACATATCCATCTAAAGGATGTCAAGGGTCATTGTCTTGTTTAGTTCACTCAGCGTCACTGTTATTTCTTTCCTTATCTTAGGTCAGGGGTGCCCAAACTTTTCAGGCAGTGGGCTGGTCACATGGTTCAGGGGTGCCCAAACTGCAGGCCCAGATCTGGCCCCTGACACAAATTCATCAGGCCCCGTGCCACTCTCTTCGCTCCCAGAAGCGGAAGTAAAACATCCCCTTAAGGTACGTTTGTTACTTCTGCTTCTGGGAGTGATGAGGGTGGCGTGGGCCAGATGAATTAGTGTCAGGGGCCAGATCCAGCCCTCAGGCAGTAGTTTGGGAACTCCTGTCTTAGGTGGAGCGATACCAACAAGAGGATATATTTTCTCAAATGGTGTAGGTTTGAGGCATCCTGTCACTATACACATTGCTTTATTAACAGCAATGTCAACTTGTTTTGCATGTATGGATGTGGTCCATATAGAGCAGCATACTCTGCTGGGGAGATGCTCAGGGCCATTTTCCCTATGTAAGGCAACTTTTGGGACACCCTGTAATGTGACCCCAATGTCACACACAAGGTACTGTCCAAATATGCCAGACTAAAACCTTCACTATTCCCTGCCAGTCTGTCACGCTGGGTGGGGTAAATTGGTGTTGCAGTGAAAATGTGGCCATTCTCACAAACACTCTCCAGTTGTCCATACATTGCCAGAATGTCTGTAAAGTGGATGTTCATCATGACTGCAAAGGCTTGTCTAATGATTTAGATACTTGTACAACCGTGGTGGAAAGAGCCTATGCCCACACAACAGGCTCTCCATCCTCAGATATTCTGTCAATGTACAGGGACTGTGGTGGCTCAAGTGGTTAAGACACTAAACTCGCTGACTGGAAGGTTGGAGTTCGATTCCCAGGTACTGCATGATGAAGTGAGCTCCTGTCTCTGTCCCAGCTCCTGCTTACCTAGCAGTTGGAAAGCAAGACATTGCAAGTAGATAAATAAGGACCACTTCAGTGGGAAGGTAAACAGTGTTCCATGCACTCTGGGGTTGAGGCATGCCTGCCACATGTCCATGCAAACATCTGTGGACACAGACAGTGCTGGCTCTTTGGTTATAAACAGAGATGAGCACTGAACCCTAAAGTCAGATATGACTAGCTTTCAAGCAAGGGAGACCTTTACTTTTACCCTATAGGTGGTGTGGAGGGTGATTTTGATGTCAAAGGTGATCATGGCTGCAAAAATCCCATGTTAGCATCCACTGCAATGCTTTTGCAGCCCAGATCTTTCTAGTTCCTGACCAATTTTTGATTAGCCTATAAAAGTACTATCACCGCTATAGATTTTATACATTCCCTTAACTGCTTTCAATTTATTGTTACAGTGATCCTGCATTGCCTGTTTCAAGTTATCAAATCCTCCTCATCTTATTTGCACCAGCAAATTGTAAAGATCATTATATGGGGTTATGTAAACAACTGACCTGAGTCTATTGCTTCCCCTTCTCTGCTTGTTTCATGTAGCAACTCTTTCCCACGTTTCCAAGTAGCTTTAACTTCGATGAAGAGGATTCAGATGTAGGATGATCCTAACAATTGAAGAAATTATTCTGAAAGACCACCTGCGGCTTTGAGATATCACAGCCTGATCCAACTTTATCACAGGAAGTCCAGGTTTCACAGATTGCACTGCACTACCATGTTTCCGGACAGAGATACCATAGCTACTATGATCCATTATCTCATTACCTCTTGCTTGGGGTCTTGTAATGTGGTGCACATGGCTTTGTCCTTACAGATAATCCAGAGGGGGAAATCCAGTTAGTGCAAAAACACAGCTGTCAGGATGCTGCTAAGGATTAGTGTCAAGGGCAAAATGACAACGACCTTTAAAATGTAACTCTGGCTATTCAATTCTGGGTTGAATTTGGAATAAAGTTATTGATCTACAAGACCCAAAATAATTTGCGGTCCAGGAATCTGAAGATATCTCTTGCTCTGTTTCATCATGCCTGTGTTTTTAGATTGGTGGGTAGGTGTGGGGAGAGGAGTGCATTTCTTTGTCTCATTGCTAGGGGAAATCCATCAGCACATGAAACAAGACCTTTGCAGTGGTCTGATTCTGAAAAGCTTCCTTCTTGCCTAGATTAATTTTTGGATGTACTGCATATTGGAAACTGACTAATCTATCTATTGACTGTGGCATTTTGGATCAGTTGGTAAAGGACAGAACCTCCATTGTGAATCTGTTCTCTCTCTCTCTGCTGATTATTACTGATTTTATGTGCTGGGTCACGTGTAATGTTTTAATATTGTCAATTGCATCATATTGTTTTGGCACAAGTCACCATGGGGCTGAGGTGGCACAGTAATTAAGAAGCTCACCTTGTTAGCTGGAAGGCTGGCATGTTGGCAGTTCAAGACCCAGTTACTGCATGATGGACTGAACACCCGTCTCTGTACCAGCTCTTGGGGACATGAAAGGAGCCTCATTTGGGCATCTCCTGAGTAGAGTTTCTCCCTGCAAAATCCTTTCAACCCAGAATAATTCCTGACATGAAATTATTATTGCAACGCAAGCCACCAATTAACTGGTTAACTTTTAACTCACTGGGATTAAGGGAAATAATAGGAATAGTTTTAAAAAATAAACATGCCCCCCCCTTAGTGGAATTCCCTTTCTCCCCATCATAACAAAATCTTTCTTCCCTCTTGGTCTGTCTGTTTCTAGCACTCCATACTTTTGTGGGTGTAGCAAACTCTCAGGGTGGGTGGTGGTGGACAGGGCCTCTATTCCACAGGAGATTGTCTGAGGTCCCTCTAGTGGGCAGCAAACCCAAGACGCCTCAAGAGTTGTTCATGGGATGGTGGTGGTGGATTCTCCTCTAGCCCCTTCAATCTCAACAGCCCCTTGTGTCTAATCTGTTGTAAACTCTGGGCCACCCCTGCCCCCTTTCTCCTCCTTAAAAAACTCCCTTCCAAAACTACAAGTTGGTTCTTTATTCCTTTTACATATGGCTTCTCAATCCAGAGGGACTGCAGTGCCTTAGTGGTTAAGATGCTGAACTTGACAAGTGGAAGGTTGGCAATTTGAGACCTGAGTGCTGCACAACCGAGTGAGCTCCTGTCTCTGTCTCAGCTCCTGCCAACCTAGCAGTTCAAAAGCAAGAAATTGCAAGTAGATAAATAGGTAAAGGCATTTTGTGCGCTCCAGCATTTTAGTCATGCCTGCCACATGACCACAGAAACATCTTCAGCGCTGGCTCTTGGTCTGTAAATGGAGATACCGCCCCATAGCATTTAGTGCACTCTCAGTACACAAGTTAATTAGCATTTCGCCTCCAACATGCTGGGTACTCATTTTACCGACCTCGGAAGGATGGAAGGCGGATACTACCTCTCAGTCCAGATTTTCAGGGTGCAGGGGGGGAGCCTGCTAAACAAGGCTACACCCCCGTTGTCAGGGCTTTAAGGTATAGGACTTTGGACCCTCTTGTTTTAAAGGGGGAGTGACCTCTCTGATCATAGACCCTTGCCAAACCCTGGGTGACTGCCCCGCGCTGTTGCTGGAGTGACTTCCCTTTTACTCCAAAGAGGAGCACCACAGGCCCTCCTGGGCTGCTCAACCTTCTGCCTACAGAGAAAGGCCGGCCTCGGGGAGGGAGGGAGGAAAGCCAGCCGGTGTGGTTGGTGTGGCTGCTGCGCGGCGACTTTCCCCTCGGCCTCGCAGCCCAGTCTTCAGGATCGCGCCCTCGGATCGGGCTCCCTTGAGTGATGGCTGCGGGGAAAGCCGTGATTGGGCCCGGGGAGGGGCGGAAGGGAGGGCGGAGGCGCCCCCGTTTGGCAGGCCGCCCGGAGGGGCGGGAGAGGGCGCGGCTGTCTCTCGCGGCAGGCAAGGCAGGGACCTTCAGCACCACGGAGAGCGCCCAAGCGCACGGGATGTCCTCGTTTTTAGACGGGGCGGGGCGTGGAGACGCTTTGTTTGCCACCTCTGGGAACCCTTCGCGGCGGGCAGCGAGGGTGAGGAAGCCCTTTCTTCGGACCCGTGGCAGCCAGAGAGCCAGGCCTGCCCTTGCCCCCTTCGCAACGCGGCCCGGAGAGTCCGAGGCTTCGGGCCCCAATAAGCGATCACCGCCGGCTCCGGAGAGGGAGGGGAGATGGATCAAGGTCCGCGAAGTGGAAGAGTCTTTGCGCGTCAATCTGTGCGTGTGCGTGCGAGAGAGAGAGATTGAGAGAGGCAGAGAGCAGTGGTTAAACTGCTGTGCTGCAGCCCAAAAGTTGTGAGTTCGATCCGCAAGGCTTTCAGAGGTTGGCTCAGCCTTCCGTCCTTCTGAGGTCGGTAAAATGAGGACCCAGCATTTTATGGGGGTCAATTAATTTGTGAACAGCCCACTAAGCCCTATGGGGATGTATGTAAGTATAATGGCTATTGCTATTAAAGAAGCCACCCAGAGCCCTCTGACGTGTCTCTCGGAAACCTCTTCCACCTTCTGAGTACGAGTCAGCCTTGGCCACTACTCCCCTCTCCGGCTTCGGCCAGGATATAAGCGAGCCGATCTCCCGGGAGTCACGACGGGGCGGGGCCCATTGTTGGCAACCAGCAAGGAAACCCCTCGAGGATCGACTCTCTTTTTGCTGCCGTCGCCTCCTCTAGTGCCTCCGCCTTTCTGTTTTTCGATCTCCTTTCCTGGTGTTTCTTTCTCCTTTCCCCTTCAAGCTTTTGGAGTGCTTCTGGAAGTGAGCCGTCCCCATGGGCGCTCCTTTTATCTTCCTGCTCTTCCAGCGACTTCCTCTCTCCTCTTTCTCCTTTCTTTCCTTCTCCCTTTTAAGCACAACATCCACCCATATACTGGACCTAGCCCTTTCCCGGGACTCCAGGTAACTGTCAAGCGACCAGGGATTAATTCGTTTCGCACAAAATAGAAGAAATCTACTATGCCATATTTTCCCTGAGCTGCAACTGATGTTTCTTCCTCTTCCGTTATCTTGGCAGACTCGACTCTCTCTTTCTCATCCCCACTCCCAACTATTCTCTGATCTGACCTTTTATCCTCTGTAACGCCCATCTCGCCAATCAATCAAGCACATGAATCAAGCAAATACGATTTATATTTACTTGTGTACTTCCTGGGTTGAGAAGGATAGTATATAGTTGAAGGCATCCCTCCACAACGGAGAAGCAGCATCTCTCAGTTAGGACTTTAGTTTATGAAACACTTCTAAGTACCCCCTCAAAACCTTAGCAAACATTCATTAGATAGCTTGTATTGTTTATTCCACATTTGCACACAATTGTAGACTTCCCTGGTAAATGGAAACATCAATCTATTCAGACAGTAACTATCTATGTATAAACATAAACACCTTTCTTCGTTCTGATTTGGCCACAAATATATTTAACTTCAATTTTTTTTAAATGCTTGCCTCCATTACTAAGGAGTGACCCTCATTGAGCATGGCAAAGCATGCTTTTGATGCATGAGGATGTGTAGATTTGTGCTGAATGGCTATAATCCTAAATAAAGTTATAAAGGAACAATTGTAACTGGATTTAGAAGGTGTATGTGTTACGTGCTATCAAGTCCCATCCTACTTAAAATGATTTTTAACAAGGCTTTCTTGGTAAGTGAAATATTTAAAAAGTGATTGTATAAGAGTCACACAGCCCAGTGAGTTTTCATGGCTGAGCATGGATCCAAATCCATGCAGTAGATGGATGTGCCCCTATTATCATACTAGATTCTGATGTTTAATCTCTTTCATCTACTGAAAGAGATTATGGACCTCTATAAAACAGTGGATTGCGCTCCACTAAACCTCCATTCTGTTGTCTGGTCCTGCACAGAGTCAGTGAAGGCCAGAAATTTTCAAATGCACCGAAGAAACCTATCTGAAGTCTTGTGTGATGCTGTTATGAACTGGGGTGACTAGGCTGGAGGCTGCCACCTCTTGTCAACTCAAATGGGGTTGGAATCTACAAAATATTTCAACGGATCATGCACATCTGCCTGGATTGTATTTCAGAAATATGATAAAACATTCAGATCAACCTGTGCACAATTCTTAGAGAAACATTTTTAAATGAAGGGGGGGGAAACTACTATTTGATCCCAAAGCTATTTTACTTCTAACATACTACAAAAAGATGAAACTCACTGGAGGAAAAATCCCAATAATGGTAGGAAAAATGAAAGGTGGCAAGGGAAAAGGAAAACCAAAGATGAAACTGATCGACTCAATAAAAGAAACCATTGATTTTACAGTAGTTTGTAAAACCTGGGCTAGTACTGATATGATCTTTGGAAATTACTCAGGTTGTCATAGACTAAAACCACAATTTGATGGCACAACACAATTTCATTAAAGAGGAGCTTTCAAGTCTCAATAATTGCAAATCTTGGAGGTGGGGTGGGGGAGTACAGAATTTGAAATGTTTACAAATCATATGTTGAAATTTCTGAATGCATAATTTTCAAATGATATGTCCACTAGATTGGCTTCCCTTATTCATTATCCCCTCATGATAATCATATATTGTACACCAGACTTCATAAATTTAACTCTCCATGTCTTCCCATCTCTTTCACATTTACAAACATGTCATAATTATGCATTATTCTTCAGCTCTCCTCTGCTGTTAAGCCTTAGACAATCTGGCAGCTTCTAAATAGATTGAGGCTAATGGCTGGATGATTGCTGGATGGCTTGGTGAGATACGATAAACTTAAGATTTGTGGAATCTTTTCTTGCCTGGCAATTACTGTATGTTATAGGCAAGATGCAATAATATATGTTTGTTTGATATACTTCTGTGCCTCTCCAAGCACTAGTCTAGACATGGAACTGTGTGTATAAATTCCATCTTTTCCATCATGATTTACCAAAAAGATGTTTTATCAATGGATCGCTATAAGGTACATCATGGAACCTGGCATGGAATACAATGGTCAGCCAATGCAGGCTAGCCAGGACTGGAGTAATATGGTCAAAACAACCACTACAAGTAACCAGTCTAGCCAAGAGAAAGGACTCCAAATCTCCTGAGAACCTCACCCAGTGGACTTACATAAATATTTCCTCAGGGGAGATTGCTGACCCTTAAGGCACCCCATGTTGTTAGACCCAAGGGTTGACAATTCTTCACCCAGCTGTTCCCTCTGGACACACTCCTCAAGAAAGAACTGGAGCCAGGCCAAGGCTTTACCTCCCAAACCCAATCCTGAGAGCCTGTTCAGGAAGATGCTGTGGTCAACTTGAGAGACGTGGAACTGAAATAGTTAATGCTTACTTACAGGTTAACCTGGGAAAAAATAGTTATATAAGTAATTTGTCATGGGCAAATACAACCTTCCCTTCCCCAAAAAGGAAAAGGACAGAAAGATAAGAGGGGACCAATGAGTCCCTAAGCTGTTAAGACTGTAATGTTCCACAAATTTATTTATGATGGGAGACTTTAATAGTCCCCCCCCTCAATATAACATCCTTCTCCCCATTTAAAAAACCACACCTAAATCTTGCTTCATCCCCCACCCCCTCAATCATTAGTCCCAGACAAGAGTTGGGTTGTGGACTGGCTGGTCAGCATCAAAGATAGGTAAAGGTCGCCTTTGCTTGAAAGCCAGTATCTGACTCTAGGGTTCGGTGCTCATCTCCATTTATAGCAAAAGAGCCAGTTCTGTCTGCGTCTGCAGATGTTTCCGTGGTCATGCGGCAGGCATGCCTAGACACAGAAGAACACGGATCTGTTACTTATTTATCTACAGTACAGTACAAGTAATACCTCATATAACATTAGTATCGAATAACACTAAAATCGCATAACATTAAGGAATCTGGGGGGAAGAATTGCATCAGATAACATTAAGATCCTATGGGATGCTTCAGATAACAACCGCTAAAGCCTGTGTGGTTACAATGTATCTCTATGGATCCCATAGGATTTTAACATGCATCAGATAACACTAAAAATCATATAACACCAAGACTTGTGGAACCAGGTTTTAGTGTTATATGAGGTTTTACTGTACTTGCAATTTCTTGCTTTCGAACTGCTAGTTTGGCAGGAGAGAGACGGGCACTCATTCCGTCATGAAGTACACGGGTCTTGAACTTCCGACTTGCCGACCTACCCAGCTAATAAGGCGAACTTCTTCACCACTGAACCACCGCAGTCCTCTTGGGGATGAGTCTCCACGGGGGCAGGGACCTCCTCTTGCTTGCTACCCAAGCCTAAGGGGAAGGCGCAAAGGGGGGGAGGGGGACACAGGGGAGGTGGTACTCTGCACACTTCTACTTCTGGTGCTTCTGCTTTGGAAGGATTAGCCGGTGAAAAATCTCCGTTGCCCACCATGGCCTGTGTGGAAAGCTTTAAACAGACTACGTGGAGGGGTTTCTCTGTAGACGACCAGCCCGTGTGAATGCGGAGAAGTACAGTACAAACTATCTATCCCCCATAGGATAGAATGCACACGGTGCCCCTCAACGGGCCCCGAGGAGGACCTTTGGTTGGCAAGAGGAAAGGCTGTTGAAGTGGCCCGATATTGAGCAGATGTCAGCTAAAGGTAAAGGTTTCCCTTGCTCGAAAGCCAGTCGTATCCGACTCTAGGGTTCAGTGCTCACCTCGGTTTCAAAGCCGTCTGCTTCTGCAGACGTTTCCGTAATCATGTGGCAGGCACGCCTAGACTCCGGAGCGCACCGAACGCTGTAGCCACTTTTAATTCTATGTTGTTTTTGGATGCGTTAATTTTTAGCTTTGCATGTTGTCATATGCAGGCGGTGCATTTGTCACGAATTATAATACTAATAAACTCTGCACATGCTCCCAGGCGCTCTTCTTTCTCCTTCGCACGCCTCCCCGACGACGACGGGAAGCCGCCCTCTAGTGCCGTACTGTGGGCCATGAGGAAGTGTCAATGGCAGGCTTCCCTTCCTTACTCCCCCCCTCTCTCCGCCCCTCTAACTTTGGGGTCCTCCCCTCCCCTCCCCTCCTGGGCGGTGGCGGGCGGAGGTTTCGTGGCCACCAATTCATTGCACTAGGAGGCGGTGGGGCGGTGGGGCGGGGCGGGGCGGGGCAGCCGGAGCCTCTCCTCCCCCGGCCCCTCCCCGGCGGCGGCGGCGGCAGTGGCAGCGGTGGAGGCGCCTCCCTCCCTCCCTCCTTCTCCCTCTCCTCCTCCCCGCCCAGCGCGCCTGTCAGGTTGTTGCCCGAGGCGAGGCGCCCTGAGCATGGAGCGGGCGCCGGGCAGCGGGCGGGCGAGCGGCTGGCCCGCGCTGAGCGCCTGAGCCGAGCGAGCCATGGCTTCGCGCAAAGGCTAGCCAAGGCGGCGGCGGCGGCGCGCTCCAGCGACGGGGAAGCAGCAGCAGCAACAGCGGCAGCAGCAGCAGCAGCAGCGGGCGAGCTCCTCAACCCGCCCGCCGTGGAGAAGCCCGGGCGCCCGGGCGCGGGGGGCCGCCGGGGCCGGGCCGCCACCAGCACCATGCCCGTCCGCCGGGGCCATGTGGCGCCGCAGAACACCTTCCTGGGCACCATCATCCGCAAATTCGAAGGGCAAAGTAAGTGGGCGCCCTGGGCGAGGAGGGGTGGTGGGCAAGAGAGCCCTTTGCCCGGGTCTCGATCCTCGCTCGCTGGCTCTCGGCTTGGCCGATGGGGACCAGAGAGGAAGCGAGGAGCTCGGCGAGGCAGCAGGAGCCGCGCAGGGGACATCAGCCTAAGGCAGGGGGTGCCCAAACTACGGCCCTGGGGGTCGGATTCAGCCCCAACGCCAATTCATCTGTCCGCAGTGGGCTCGTCGCTCCCGGAAATGGAAATAAAATATGCCTGTACGGCTTCCGCTTCCTGGAGCGACGAGGGTGCCATGGACCAGATGAATTGGTGACAGGTGCCAGATTTGTGGCCCAAAAAGTTTGGGCATCCGAGACCCAAGGCTTGGGGGGAGGTTGTTGAAGGAGGAGCTTTGAGCCCAATCTGGAAGGGGGGGCTAGGGTGCTTTCTTCTTCTCTCCCTTGTCCACCCCCCTTTCCCTCCTCTTCCAGTGGGTCCTTTGCACCTGCCTGCTTCTGGGTGAGCTGAGCCAGAATCGTGCCTGACAATCCCTGCTTATGCAATCTCCCTCCCTGCAGGGTTAATAAGAGGAGAAGGGATTTGTTATTTTAAAATATTTTTATTTTGAGAGGGTTGGGGGTTCCCAAGAGGCTCAAGCACTCCAGAGTGTGAAAGACCAGACCATAGACAACCCCCCCTGCAACACTTGGGACTTCAACCTTGACCTTCCATTGCCAGAAGCCTCTTGTTGCACAGGAGTTGAGGGAAAGTTGGACTTTATCCATCTCCCAAGCATTTCCAAGAGGAATCCTCTCCAGAAGGGATTTGGGTTTCTGCCTGATCTTATTTTAAAAAATCAGGAAGAGTCGTGTGACACCTGAAAGGCTGCTTGCAGTGACTTCCTCAGAAGAAGGGGATTCCAGTCCCTAAAAGCTCATGCCCATTGAGCATTTGTGAGTCTTTGAGGTGCCATCAGATTCTGCTGCTTTTGCTGCAACAGACCAAAACCAGCTGTCCATCTGGCAATATCTGATCTGTCTGCTCCTTTCTAAACTCAGTAGCTGACTGTTCCACACCTGAGTGTAATTTTTGTTGACTTGAGTACTTTCTCAGCAAAGCATGCTCTGAGTAAGCCTTAAGGCTTACTAGGTCACCTTTGCTTGAAAGCTGATCGTATCCAACTCTAGGGTTCAGTGCTCATCTCTGTTTATAGCCAAAGAGCCAGAGCTGTCTGCATTTGCAGATGTTTCCGTGGACGTGTGGCAGGCATGACTAGACACAGGAGTGAATGGAACACTGTTTACTTTCCCACTGAAGTTGTACTTATTTATCCACTTGCATTTTCTTGCTTTTGAATTGCTAGGTTGGCAGGAGTTGGGACAGAGATGGACGCTCACTCTGTCATGCAGCACTCAGGTCTTGAACTGCTGACCTGCCAACCTTCCAGCCACCTCCTAGGGCTTTCTAGGAGACCTAAACTGTGCTTAAAATTGCCAACAGATAGTGCAATTGTGTGAATGGTTTATCTGGAATTAAGTCACTTTGTGTTCTGTATGCTTTAAAATCATGTGAATATATGCAGGATCACATCCTTTATCTTTTGGGTAATGGCAAACATTTCAAAAGAAAGTAATACTTGACCTGGCCTATTTCTGTAAAACTGACAAAAACAGTAAAGTTACAAAATATATTTTAGTCATTTCCTTAAATGTTTAATTCCAAAGATCTTGAGGTGGGGGAGAAGTCTAGTAGTAAGAAGCATTTGTTGCTCAGGTTCCTACTAAACATTCCTATCAAGATATGTATAGATCACATTCTGTGGTCCTCTTGGATGTAAATTGACTAAAAATGTCAACATATTCATTTATCTAGGTAAGGAGGAACAAAAGGAGGCCATTGGACTCTCCCTGCTACAAAGATAGTTTGTAAATAACCAGGCGCTGTCTCTTGTGACAAGATGCGAATAATGATGGACATTGAGAGAAAACAATAAGGAATTTATATTGAGTCTATCCAATTGTGCACATGACTCTTCCTGCCTATAGCAATGAACACTGGACATTGTATGTTTCTCTGAGTAGGTATGAGTGAGGATTTTGTATGCCATGTGAAGGTTCTGGAAATTTTCAAACTTCTGCATAAAGAACTGTTAAAGACCTTGATTTTTTCACTAAAAGAATGTGGAAAGAACATCCACAGGCAAGACTTAGTGCTAAGCAATTCAGTTGGGCTTTGAGTCCCTACATCTGATCATTATGCACTTTTGTAGTGCTGCACTGGGTTGCTACCTTTTCACTCTTAGAGACTCGCCATCTTTAACAGCTGCATGACAGAGAAATGTAGCCTTGTCCTCTCCATACTGGGGGAATCTGACATTTCTTCCAAATTTAGTCTATGTAGATGGGTGAGATTTGTTTCAATTTTGGTAAGAAGTTTTCAGATTTGCAGATTTCTTCATAAATTTACCAAAAAGAAACTGATATATTTCCCCCTCTCCTTTTAAATAAAATGGGGAACAAATGTGACACACAGATTGGTCCATTCCTACTTATGGAGACAAATCTTTTATCTGGTAGTCTTTTGAAACTTTGAATGATCTTTTAGATGGACACGTGAATCATACCTAAGATCGTAATGCAAAGACACACTTGGCTTCAAAGCATTACTTGCTGTTGAAAACAAAATCAGAAAATCAGCAGACATGGAAAGAAAAAGGTTGGGTGAGATATGTCTTTTTCAAGCACACTTGTGTTGTATAATAGCCATTGAATCTACAATGGACTGTCTTCCATGTCCTCTGTTTTCTGTCATGATATGCTCTTGTGTGTGGTTACATCTATCAAGTATGCTTGCGCTGAAACAAAGGAATAGCAGTCCAATAAAAAGACTCTTTGGAGTCAACAGTTGAGGATTAGTATGAATGTACCATGTCACTGTAATTTGAGAATTGTTAAAAAAAAACATTCCACAGTCATCATTGTCAAAGCCAGCCCGACTGTTAGGCAAATTGAGGTTGTTGTTGTTTCAAGCAGCAAATCTTTGGAAGCAGCAGGAAGGCTATATTTGTACAGTGGAACCTCATACAACAATCACCCTGTATAACAATGAAATTGCATAACAATTAGGTTGTGGAGGGGGGGGGGAATGGCATCCTGCATAACAATTTTCCCTATGGGAAAAATTGTACAACAACTTTTCAATGGGAAAAACCACTTAGCAAAAAAAAAAAAAAAAGTTGTATGATGCATCCCATAGGGAAAATTGTTTCATACAACAGCGAGCCCCATGGAATGGATTAAAATCATTGCATGAGGTACCACTGTACTTCCATGTTGGGAGTAGTGGAAAACACTGTCTCATTGTCTCATTGTCAGTGTTGAAGAAATGGACTTTTGTGCATGGAATGAGATGGAGTACCAACTTATTCTTTGCTTCAGGCATCACAGTGTCTTGGTGTGGGCCTCACTGCTGTGGCATCAGAGTGAAACACATAGAAAGCCTTAAATGCATGCTTCTGTTTTTGCAAAAGAGAAAACTGTGGCGCCTGAGTAGCCTAAGCAGGATTTTGTAAGTGTGGTTTATGAGTGGTTGATCTCTCTCAGGCCTCCTCTGTAAGTCAAGCAAAAATTGGAAAATAACATTTGCCTAATCATGTGGTAAGTGAGTCTCCTCTCCCAGTGAGATCATAGCCCAGCAGAAACAATAGAACAGCTGTCTTATACACAGAAGGTCCCAGATGAAGTGCCAGGTGTCTCTAGAGGAGAAAAGAACAGCTACCAGGTGGTGCCTTTATCCACAGAGAGTGGCTTGGAAACATTCCTTTCTAGAGTTAAAGCAGCCAGAATTCCCAGTTAGCATAACCACTTGCTGAATTGTAGACCAAAGAACCTACAACAATGACTTCAACTGAAACAAAAAGGAACATTGCTAAGTTCCACTTGAGATCCAGGAAAAATACATTATGGGTAGGCTGTTGGGCTTGTTAAACTTAAAGATCCATTGCAGCTTTACTGTTCTGTAATTCTATACTAAGAGTTAGATTAGAAAATTCTAGCTGGGTAGGCAAATTGTTCGATTGGGGCGAAATTAGCTAAAGAAAGCCCTGATCCTCACTCACCAAGTGAGGGAACTCTTGTACACTGTTGGCTCTTTTTTTCATTACTTTAAGGTCATCTGTATTCTCCAGATGACTAATAAAGGTGAAAACCACCGTAGCAGAAAGTGGGAAGCACTAATGACATTTTAATGAACTGCTTCTTTTAACCAGATTACAGTACTTGCAAGGCTCAGTTTATTATTATCTGAACATTCTCATCCTGCTTTACTGGTGGTTTTGCCTGTACTTTGTGAAGCTGGTGATGCTCCCTTGGTTCCCAGCCTCTGTTTGAGTCCTGCTTATGAATTCTGGCAAACAGTGAGAGCTAAAGTGAAAGCCTGAGAATGACTGCTTGCAAGTTAGTATCGGCCAGATTCAGAGCTGTAGGAAATTTGTAAGGTAACAATATTACAATCGAGTTGATGGATAGTTACAAGCCTTGAGAGTCTCCTTTCTACGTCGGATCCCAGTTCCCCCACCACAAAAACAAATTACTTTGAGGTTTAATGCTACTTTTCATTGCATTTTTAAAAAAGAGAACTTCACCATACCTGAATTAATGCCAGTTGAAAGATACTATGTGGCGGAAGTCAGATGCAGCAATAGTTTCTCTCTGAATAGCTGTGAGATTTTCATGAAATGTGTAAGGCTGCTCAAAAATGCATTATTATTTTTTAAAATTGCAGATAAAAAATTCATCATTGCTAATGCCCGAGTGCAGAACTGCGCCATCATCTACTGCAATGATGGGTTCTGTGAGATGACGGGATTCTCCAGGCCAGATGTCATGCAGAAACCTTGCACCTGTGACTTTCTTCATGGACCAGAGACCAAAAGGCATCAGATTGCCCAAATCGCCCAGGCATTGCTGGGGTCTGAGGAGAGAAAAGTGGAAGTTACCTATTATCACAAAAATGGTAAAGTAGCATGTATTGTTTTTAAAAGGGCTTGGGCAATTAGTTTGTTTTGGAACAAATTACGAAAGGTTCTTGAGTTGTACACAATAGGGTAGAGTTGTGCCTGTGTCCTGGATATCTGAGGAGTGCTGGGGTTTTGTCTGGAAATATATAATTCTATTCCAACTATTGGGATTTATTTTTAGTTAAATTTGTTTTAGATTGTGGGAGGGGGAAGCACCCTCGTGGTGCAGTGGTTAAATTACTGTACTGCAGCCAAAACTGTACTTGTGATCTGAGTTCGATCCTGATGGGGATCAAGGTTGACTCAGCCTTCCATTCTTCCATGGATGGTAAAATGACTACCCAGCATGTTTGGGGCAAAATGCTAATTACCTTGTGAACTGCCCAGAGAGTGCACTAACCGCTATGGAATGGTATATAAGTATAATTGGTATTGCTATTTTCTTTGCAGGACTGGGATTTTAATGAAGTGATAGGAAGGAATAGCTTCAGTGGTATACTAAATTTCAGGAAAAGATATTTTCCTGAAAAATAAATGAATTACTCACAGGAGCAGTGTGAAAGTGTGTGCATGTGTGCGTGCGCATGCGTGTATGTGAGCGCGCCCATCCATTTTTCTGGAGATTTTCCCCCAGGGTAGGTGAGTGTTTATAAAAGCAAACATTGAATAGGTGCATTTCAAATGAATATGCTTGTGAAATGATGATGATGGTGATGTTATTTCTGGTGGCCAATTGAATTTAGAAGTCTAATTCACACGTATACATTAATTGTCATCAAACTTTCCTACAAAGTATGTCAGTACAGTGCCTCTTTTATGGATGGTAAGGTATGATTACAAGTATTGGTGTCACTTGCTTAAAATTACTAGAGTTGATATATTCAGACAGTGTAATTCACCCTTAAAACAAATGAAAGCTCTGGGTTTGTGTAGTTCTAACAACGCTGAGTCCAGATTACTACTGAGATCTGACTTTAGGTTTCCTAGTTACATGTTTGCCAGTGATGGCTTCCTTGACAACGTTGGTTAATAATGTACTTAGTCACAGAATCACAGTTAAAATACTGAGCTGGGCAAAAGAATACTGTCAGTTATTATATGATCTCATTCAGATATTGAGGATAAAACTGACAGTGTTTAAAGATAGTAAGAAACAAGAATTGATTTTTGCTGTATTGCTTCTTTTGCATATAAATGTAGAATGCCTCCATTGAATTAAGGGTACGATGTTTTTCACTGTTGGTCTAGTGCAGGGATGCCCAAACTTTTTGGGCCATGGGCCAATCATGTGGTTCAGGAAACTGGTCACTAAAGCCCGGGCACCACTGGTCTAGTGGATTGATTTTTAACATCACAAGGGGGATCATACATTGTCATGTGTTTGAGGTTTGAATATAACGTGACATCAGACTGTGTATGATGGTCAGTAGCTGAAGTAAACAGCAATAAAAACTTGCCACTGTTTTGTTGACATCAAAAATTCTGAGATGCTAAGTAGTTATTTCAGGATAATTAGAACAAATCTACCTCTCTGATACCATTTTGAGATTTATTTATTTGTTTAAAAAAGACAACAACAAGCTGTCTAAAAGATATTTTAGAAAATTAGAAATAAAACTGGTGCTGAAAATTAAAAATAAATTAGGATGATTATTCATCTGTCAGGATGCATCTTGATAAGGAGGTGAGAATACTAATTGTTTCAGAAGGTTTAAATTCATTTTCTTTTTCTGATTATTCAGCATTTTAAGTCAGATGTTAAGTAAGTTGGATGTATACATAAACATTTTGTATGCTTTTTTTGTTTGTGCTATGTATATGTATTCAAAGGGGAAATACAAAGCAATCCCATATGTTCAAAATGAGAGCTTTAATTAGCTTTGGAGATCTGCCAGCGTACTGTTTCCATTCATTTGAGAATTGTGATTATAGAGGGGAAATCATGCTCTAAAATAACAGTGGCAAGTGTGGTTCTTGGATTCTGAAGAGGAGGGGTGTGTTTTCAGAGGAGGAGTCATTAGATCTGGGCAGTGTTCAAGAGGACATCAAAGAGGCCTACAGAGATCTGAGAGCTGGAGGAGGACTGGGACTATGTGTCTTCTTTTTTGCTTCCTCTTTTACCACTTCGAATGTTGGAAGGATATACTGTACAAGGTTCTTGTTCTAGCTCTTCTAGCGGCTCTCAACAGCATTATTTGGTGTTCTTGTAATGTTATCTCTCCACTTTCCTCTGGGTCTTCCAAGTGGTCTTTGTCCTTCTCCTTTTTCCACATATGGTTTGCATGGTATGGAATTCCAAAACATTCAAGCAGACAAACCACCTGATTTGTTGCCTCTCTGTGTAGTGTAAGATTGGTTCTGTTCCAATTCTTTCCCTTATATCATTCCTGATTTTATTCCTTCAAGTCACTCCAGCAGCCTTCCTCAGACATCTTATTTCCCTGGTGACCAACTTTTGTTTATGTTTTGCTGTAAGTTTCCATGTTTGGCACTGGTGACATAAGGTGGGAATTAATATGCTTTGTATGAGTCGTTCATTTGTGCTGGCCGATATTGCCTTATGTTGTATGAGCGGAGATAACTGCCTCAATCTTTGGTTTGCCTTACTACACCATATTTTAATCTTTTCATCCATTTTGCCATCTTCAGTAAATGTTCTTCCTAGGTAGAGTCTTTGAACTCTGCCTTGGACTATGTGTACCACAGAGATATCCCTAGAATTCCTTGTAGAATTTCATGTGCCCAAACAATGCTGGAGGTGAAATAGGTGTAAAGAATATCTCAGTAGCCAATACCCACAGACACTGCATCTTGCCCTCAGTGTGAGCTTTCAAACTATCCTCTGGACCCCCGTATAGCCTGTAGATAAAGAACTTTAAAGACTCACAGGCCTAAGTGAAGACAACATGGAGCCTAGATCTAACCAGACAGGCCAAGGGCAAGTGACTTTAGCTTTGCCCAGGAGCAAGTTACAGAAGTGGCACAAACTCCCACAGATGTTACTTCTGCACTTTCTGTTGTAATAAAGTCTGTTGGACTTAAGATAGACCATGTGGAGTTAACGGACATGGATGGGGAGCAGGGTTTGCCCGCTGACCCCACCCGGAGTGCGGGTAGCATGGCCCACCTACCTCTTGATCCAGAAGTGGTTGTAATGTTCATATAGGCATAAATCTACCAATGTTTTTCCATTTTACAACTTGTCATCCTTCTGAGATTGTCAGAGAATGTACTTTGATCACCTCGTTTGAAGCATCAAGGCTCTTGCTTTCCCAAAGAGACTGTTAAGATCCCATTGCAGTTAGTGTATTATTGCAATGTCATATGCAGTGGTGCCATTGCTTGCAGAAAAAAAGAGTGATAGGATAATTAAAGGATAATCTCTGTCACTAATTTTAAGAAAACACCTGGATGATTGACAACAGAATATACAGCTTGAGCTCACTATGGTTTATTCACAAATGATCAAGTATGGACAGTAACTCAAATTTCTGGAAAGCTATCCATCTTCTTCTTTAGGGCCACAGTACTAAAATATTATGGATGGATTTTCAATAACTGGAGAAGTTAGGGGTGGGAATTGATATGCTAGTCAGACAGTCACTGCTGGTTTCGTGGATTAAAAAAAGAAAAATAAATTAAAGAATTGCCAAAATTTACATCTTTCTTACCTGGTGGTAAATGACTCAGCTTCTGGGATCTTTCAGTGCTTCCAGCAATTTGCACAAAGCTAGGCAGGGAAAAAAAAAGAAAAAGGTTTTAATGAGGCAGTTTAAAGATGACCCTGCTGCAAGTAATTGATCCAATTAAACTGACACACAGTAAAACCTCCACAGTCCTTGAAAAATATTGCTGAGAGTTACACACGTATCCAGGGGGAAACCAATCTTCCCATTATATGATTCTGCTTAAGCAGCAATCTCTGTGTGTATTGGTATATATTTTCTTTCCATTTCCTTTCTGCACTTTGTTCTAAAACAGCCTTTTGTCCACTGTTCAGATCTTATGTTAGGAGACAAGCTATTCCTCCATGAATAATTGTAGAATAATCAGAATGTTGGCCATTTATCAGAAGAAGCAAAGAATGGCTGTAGAACAGACCTAGCATCATATGTGGGAGGTGTACCTGCCAGCCAGGGACATTGGGCAGTCTGATGCAGACCTGCAAATGACATTACTGTACCTCTTAGTTCAAGTGGACTGTGTGAAAAGCCAACCAGATTGCTCTGACATGTGAAGCAGAAGATCCCACAAGTCTTCTCTCCATTCCTAACAGTAGGAATACAATAATGAGAAATTCAGTGAGTAGAGGTTAGCTGGTGTTTCATGGTACCTAAAAACAGTTGTTTGTAGGGAATGCTTTATTCTGCCTAATGACAGGGCCAGCCATGATTTCAGTTCAAAAGCTAAGCATCCATATTCATTTGAACCACCAACACCCTACCCAAACTGAGCAGAGTGAGAAGGTCAAATTACCAAGTACAGTACGTATATGAAAATCTCACTTGCACTTAGGCTTAAAGCCATTTTTAGGTTGGCTTAGAATACATCTCTTCAATCAATTAAACTTGTGTAAGTTCCAATTGATTCTTTGGGCTCCCTCTAGTTGAGACTAATAAGTGGATTTAGTTCAGTTTTTCCAGTGGTGCATAATAATTATTAGCAGTAGTTTAAATTCATAGCAAGGGAGCCCAGCGATCGTCTTGTCAGTTTCGCAATATCCTTTCTACAATTGGTTTATCTGTAGAGAAGGACTTGATTAGGAATCTTTGGAGGTAAGATCGTGTTTACGCAGCATATCAGTATTTATGTTTTAATAATGTTATTTGCCATGGAAATGTGTGATGGTTCTCCCTCCGAGGACTCCAGTTTTGCCCGTTTAAAGTCATTATTGCATAAATCATTCCTGACAGCTGTAGAATACTGCTTGAGGTGATAAAGCTGTAAAGCTTTGACATAAAAACTATAATTATGTGGAGACTGAGGATGGGTTTCTGAGTTAAATTGGGGAGGATTGTGCTCTGTCAATCCTTTTTGTGTTGTGGGTGGGTTGTGAGATGATCAAAGCGATGTACAAGCCTGTGAAGTCTGATTATTGACAGGAGAGTGAAGTTGCTTAATGTTGCTTTGAAAACTGGAGAGATTTTGCAGAGCAGAAACACAAGTGCGGGACATGGTGACAGAGAACACGATGAAAGGAAATAATGGCTTCTGACAGTTCTTTTGATATCCCCCCAAAAAAGACAGCGCAGACTATTGCCATCATCTTAGCAATGAACTGGGCAGCGTGCTAGGGCTGAATGGATAAACACATTCACACATTGTATTTCATTGTTGATAGTTTTAAGGGGAGAAAACATAGGCTTATCCACATCTTATTCATATTTGTCACTTTTTGTTTCCATGAAGTATTCATACTATTGAGCTATACCAGGGATGCCCAAACTATGGCCCAGGGGCCGGATCTGGCCCCTGATGCCAATTCATCCAGCCTGCAAAACCCTTGTCACTCTGGAAGTAAAATGCGCCCATATGGTCGTGTTTTACTCCTGCTTCCAGGAGCAATGAGGTCTTTGTGAGTTGGATGAATTGGCATTGGGGGCCAGATCTGGTCCCTGGGGCATAGCGACTGGCTCCCTGAACCACTTGACTGGCCCCCGGGCTGAAAAGTTTGGGCACTACACCCCTGAGCTATACTATGACTGTTAAAGATGGGGCATTCCTGTGTTCTTTTCTATGGATGTTAGCCGCAATAAATCTTTCTCTCACTAGGTCAGGTGAAAGGAACTGCAGAATGAACTCATCCAAAGGTGGCTTCATTTTGACAGTTTCACATCTGGCCTAGACACAGAAGAAGAAGAAGAAGACACAAAAAATGGAGAGCAGGGGTGGATATAAGCCGCCCTGCTTGGTCCATGCCCAAATAAATATCACACAGATTGGGGCTGATCTGCCTTCTCCCATTTTGATGACCTCTGACCAGCCCTTGTGTGAAATAGTGATGTTATTTGTCTATTTCTGAATTTCCACAAAGGAGGAAATCACATTGCCATGGAAATGTGTGATGGTTCACTGTGATCGGTCATAAGGCAGTTCACTGTGATCCATCATAAGAATGAGGGCTGTGCACAAGAGTGGAGGAGAGGAAAAAGAAACCTAGGCAATCAAAACCCATGTAAGAGAAATGCAGATACAGTATTCATTCACAGATGTAGACTCTCAATCCTGACCGAAATTCTATAGTAAACTAGAAGATTTAGAGGAGAAGAAAGGAAGAGAAAATGGAAGATTGTTTATTATAACCAGTAGTGATAAAAGAGGTTTGTCACTTTGCTCTGTGCCTACATGGATCAGGTAGTGGAGCAACAACAGGGTATATAGCATGCCCTGCCTACTGCCTCAGTGGCTTGAGTGTCCAAACCTGTCTTACAAACCAGAAGAATCCCATGGTCTGATACAGCAAAACAGGCCTTCTGTGCTCATAGTCTGCTCCTACCTATAAGGGACAAAGGCTGCAATGTAGCAAATTATCAGAGATGAAACCATGAGTCTGTGGCTGTGGAGATAATTAAATCCAGATTTCCTTCTCAGTCCATCCAGCCTCTTTACCATGTCAGCTCCCACAAGAAGTCTATGATTAAGTTACCTTGCTGCCTAAAGATAGATGAGATGATATAGAATATTAAATGCTAGCAGTAGGTTTGAATTGAAACCTAGCCATCAAAAACCAATCATTAGAGAGGCCTGCCCTATTTCCTTAAACTAAGCTGCTACCCTCAGCTGTGGAAAAGGATAATGGTATGTTGTGTTTACCTGACAGTCCATTCAGCTTCTGTGTATGGAGTGGAGGAAAGGCACACCATCGTTTCTTTATTTCAGACAGAAAAATGTCTTGGAATGGCTTGTATGGTGGTCATTCTTTTGGTTTTTATCAGTGCTTGAATATGGAGAGCATGAGCACCTCCTGCTAATATTTATAACAGTTTCTGCTGCTTACAAGTAAATTCTAACCAACTTTCCCCCTGCCATCCTCTATTGCAGCGTTTCCTAAACTTTGGTTCTTGGACTTCAATTCCCAGAAGCCTAAGTCAATTCCCCAAAGCACTGATCAGCCAATCTATTGTCTTAGGCTTCTGGGAATTGAAGTCCAAGAGCCAAAGGTTGGGAAACACTGCTCTATCACCTCCGATGGTTTTTAAATGAAATTCTGTTCCACCCACATTTTAACGTCAGTGCCACCACTTTTTCTTTTTCTTCTAGCTGCTTGACTCCTTTCGCTATTTGAATAAATGCCATTGCTGGTATACTTTTAGGAAACTTACATAGTTCTCTAACAAATGCAGAATGGAGGTGATACCTTTTATAGGGTCTCTTAAAAAAGAACTGAACTACCAAGATACTACAAAAAAGCCATGTCAATGAATTCTACAGGGACTTTGAACAACAGTAATGCAGCACCACAGATTTGAAGAACTTCCACTAGGTAATATTCCTAAATCACTCTGATTTGGACTGATCTGGACTAATTTGGCATGCCTAGTGGGTAAAGTAAATTTCTTGCCCAATTCTGGAGGACTCGGTTTGAATTGCACACACACACACACACTTCCCAGTGGCCAGGAGGAAAGCTCTCAGCTTCAAAGAGGGCCATTTATGGAGGGTAGTATGCAGGTTCCTGCTTTACTACATTTGGATTGTAAAAAGACATAGCCTGCTGCCTTTTCCCCATATAACAAACCAAACCTTGCTTTAACACCATGCCAGAGCATCTGCCTGAAGAAGTAATCTTTGAGTTATGAAAGCTTGCAATGTTTTATTTTTTAAGTGACCCTATAAAAGGCATTGCCTCCATTCTGCATTTGTTTGACTTTATAGATGGGCCACACACACAGCTTATTTTTGCTAATAGTTATCTAAGTTTTCTTTGGTATTAACCCCCCCAAAATAATAATAATAATAATCACTTGGATGATAAACCAGAATTCCACACTATGCCCACAAATGATGTTTAACTCGTTCAACTTAGCAAAGTTCCCCTCCTATTTTAAAGTAATCTCAGGAAAGTGCAGTCTGCCAGACCTATTGGCCTTTAGTGTTCAGAGTGACAGTTTTATCAGTCCAGCTCACTGGCTAGGTTAATAGCCTGCAACAAAGCTCCATTGCAAAAACCACTGAAGTAATAACAGAGTACAAGCAGAAGAGGTGAGTGTCAGCAGTCACAGTTGTACACTCTACCATCTTATTAGTCACGCCTTTTGTTAGGAGATTGATTTGGGTCAATATTGCTATTTCTTTATAGTGGCACCAAGTTACAAAAAATTCTTTTTGTTTTGGAAGAACAAGAATGGGTCTTATTGCTGACTTGAAACAAGACATATACCACAATCCCTGGTAGGGTTGGGGCGGGGAGGAGTTGCACTGTAACCCTGAAGCCCAATTGGTTGGACATTTTTCCCCACAGGACAACTCCAACAGAACAAACTGTAAGTGCCTAAAAGAACAGCTTTACCCTTCATTGCTTCCCATTCATCTTCCAGTAGGCAAGAGAACTTGCTAACAAACCTTCTCGGTTGTTGATATTTATATCACCGTGGGGAAATTTCCCTATCAATACTTTGTGTGCATGATTCCAAACTATTCCTTGATCTTTCACTGCTAGAGTTGGCAGGTGGCAGATCTGGATCCATGGGTAGATGTCTAGAATATTCACAGTAGATTGGGCAGAGTTTATTTATTTAGAAAAAGCTTCCATTAGCTTAACAGAAACAGCAACAAAATAACTCCCTCTTGACCTAATTCATGGTGCTGAAACAAAGAAAGCTTGGGACAGCCTGGAATAAATTCCACCACTAACTTGTTGTCTTGCCAACATTCTTTGTCTTCCTTATCAACTCTGGGGAAGGGAGAGGAGAATAAAACTTAAGAAATATAATGTCCTGTTACTATCATTTGCCTTTGAGGAGTTATGTCATCTCCCCCTCTTCTGTAGCCAGCCCATGGTTATTTTGAGAAGCCTGCAGTATGTGTATGTGTGTGTTCATGCATGTGCGCGTGCGTCCATTTCTATGTGTCCTCATAATATTTTTCTCCTTATCCCAAAACTAAGCAGAACAAAGCCTGGATTTGTCACTTTTGTGAACAGCCGATCCCAGGATCCCCCCATCTATCCTGCCATTGGAATTCTTGGGCATTTGGAACATTAAAAGTTGTCTTATACTGAGTTAGACCTGTTAATTCTGAATGACATTGTCTTTCCAGGAATTTATGCACGGTTCTTTCCCAGCCCTACCACAAGTTCCCTGGTAATGTCAAACAGTCTAACATCCAAGTACAGTTGTACCTCGGATAACGCTAAAATCACATAACGTTAAGTAATGGGGGGGAGAATTGGATCGAATAACGTTAAGGTCCTATGGGATGGATCGGATAACAAGCGCTAAAGCCTGTGGGGTTACAATGTATCTCTATGGAGCGTTAACATTATCCAATCCATTCCATAGGATTTTAACATGGATCGGATAACACTAAAAATCGGATAACACCAAGACTTGTGGAACCAAGTTTTAGCGTTATCCAAGGTATTACTGTATAAACTGGGGCTGTTACTGCTTGGTTTCTAAAAATGGACAACATGGTGTGTTTAGGATCATATAGCTGTAGTCCGAAAAGCAATGATACATCTCTGGGAATCCAACATTCAATATGACTATAGACCAGGGGCTCTCAAACCTTTCATGCAATGGGCTGGATCACACCCCCTCCGACAGCTGAGCGGGCCAGACATATCATTTCCCCTGCTATAAATGCTACATAAACTGTGGTGGGTGTGTTTGTGCAGGCACGTTTATGGCAGTCATAAACATGTCCACTTGGGGGGTCATCACCATGGGCCGGATGGAATGGTGCTGTAGGGCGGGTCTGGCCCATGGGCCATAGGTTGCGAACCCCATGGCAAATTCGAGATTCTAAGAGTTGTCCTTCAAAATAGGTAACATTTCAAGGCTTTGACATGAAGAGGGCTCACTGCATTTGTTCTGCATTGCTTCTTCCCAAAATGGCCTCTTTTCTCTTTCTTTGATATCCTCTAATATTATGCAAACTGGCTATTATGCAAAGAGAAAAATCACCTTCTGTGAGAGCAAAAAAAGAAAAAAGAAGCTTTATTACAGCCTGTACATTCTTAAATTGGGGGTTGCCTAGTCCAGATGGAGAGGGACTTTGTCAAACTGCAGTAATGGTCCTGGGGAAGTTATCACTTGCTTAGCAAATAGCTGTCTGTGTGGAGTTATAACCTGCATGTCCAGTGCTGGGCTGTTGCTATAGCTACCAATGTAGAAACAATATTGCATGTATGAAACTACTATCACAAAGAACCTGGCAGTGGCCAACACCTTCGTTTTTCTGTGTAGATTTTCTAAAGACCGGGAAAAGATCTGCATCTTCTGTTTGCTTCTCTTTATTTTCCTCTCTTTCTCCTTTTTAGACCATCCATCTCGCTTAAAAAACCCTTTCAGTGTTAGAAGGCAGGTCTTTTCAAGGCTTGTCAAGAACTACTTTGTGGGTTTTTTTTCTTGTAGTGATTACTAATAGCCCCACAGATTGTTACACAGATGAGACTCTGGTAATTTTCTGCCCTGAGAAAATGCCAATACTCTTCTCCCATTCTAATTTTTGGTAGCTACCATTTTGCAAATGCCTTACCTGTGATTCTTATGCCCACGCTTGGAGTACACCAATGGAGTAATTGAACATCCAATATTTTAGTCAGAAATTTCCCCACCTCCTTGTGAGAAATCAGCTGCTAGTTCAGTCCACCGTGCTGATGGTATTGTATACCCAGGCAGGAGTTGTTTTTTCTTTCTTAACTCTGTTACAGATACTGATTCTTGAAGCACAGGAGTCTTATGCTATCTGCTAGAGATGTTCTTAGACATGTTAAATAGCTGAGGCTAAAGGCAAGCTAGCATGGCTCCTTTTCTTCTTCTAAAGATGGCCTGACTGAGAATTCAGTCTTGATGTAATGCTGGTTACATCATGTTCTACTCTTGAGTCAGACCTTTGCTCTTGAGTTAGTCCTTGCAAGGGCTACAGCCTGGCTACCTTGGAGGGCTCAGAGTAAACTGTATAGTGTCACATTTCACCAACACATTTCCTGTTGGAAGCTCTGGAATCAATTTACACAATAATACTGTATATCATTGCAGCATTTTATCATAAGTGGAACTGCAGCTGTTTTTATGATAAACTTCATGAAAATATGTGATATCAAATTATTGTATGATCAGCCAGTTCAGGCAATGAGCTTGACTAGTAAGCGTAATATGAGTTATTTAGTGCTTCAGTAGGCTGTGTGTCCTGGGTCATTCACTGTGCATTCTGTCTTGTGTTGGCTGCAGAGACACTTTCGTATGCTTGGAATTGCTCCAGAGGAAATTCTCCCTCCAAAACTCCATCAGCATTGACTTGTTTTGGGCAAAGATTACATCAAATAGCAGTCTAGGAAAGTCATTGGCGAATAGAGTATTACTAGAAGGCCAGTTTAGCTTTTCCTGTTACACAATTTATAGGACTTGATGTATAGAAAAGCAGGTGGCAGGAGGGAAGGAAATGAGAGATTGCCAGAAAAATGTTAAATGAATAAGATGGGCTTTGTAGGTTTAATTCATTGGATTTAAAGACAATGACACCCACACAGTTCTATCTAGTAGAGACCACATTCTCTGAGCTCTGTAGCTATAGCACCAGCTCCAATAGAAGTCTGCAGATATGGCTGCTTCTCCAGGGATTCAACTCCTGAAGTTACCACCAATTTTCACTTTATAATTTGTACTTAAGTAGGGATTTTTAAATGCAAATGGCATGCAGACCCTGTTAAGTCTGAACCTCAGAAGTAGTCACCTTTTGGTCTATGACTCTTAGAAATATATTGAAGTCACTGTTGCTCCTGTCCTTGTGGCATTATATTTATGGTTGCCACTCCTCAGTCTTTTAAATTTAAAACACACATATTTGTTCTTGGATATCTTTTCAAAGCATAAAATGAAAGTGAGAAGCAGTTCATATATTTAGGAGAAATAGTAACCACTTTCATGTAGAAATTTAAGGATAAACAAAGAGACTCTTTAAAGTGCTACTGTTTTTTATTTTGTTTTTTATTTTATTTGGTTTATTTGGTTTTGTTTTGGTTTCTGAGATGCCTGAACCACAGACTAACATGGCTACTATTCTGAGAGAGAGAGAGAGAGAGAGAGAGAGAGAGCGAGAGCGCCAAGTTCACTACAGAGGAGTATAGCCTACTTTTGAAAAAGTCTCCAGCATTGCTTTAATCTCAGTGAAACAAACCTCCAGTGAGTGGAGCCAGTTTTATAAATAAGGCATGAAACGTGCACCACTGTAACAGCACAATTTGGTCATTTAGTTTTTAATAGGTAGATGTAGTGTATGGCTGCACAAATAATACTTATCACTAGCTGAAGAAAAATACTATCTATAGTACTTTTGCTCTAAACTTTTCCTCTCAGGCAACTTATCTTCTAATTTCCAACCAGTTTCTTAACAACCTACCTACCTACCTGCCTGCCTGCCTGCCTGCCTGCCTACCTACCCACCCACCCACCTACCTACCTACCTACCTACCTACCTAACTAACTAACTAACTAGTCTGCATCCATTTGTATTTGGTTATTTGAGAGTATAGTACACCAATAAAACTTTGATGTGAAGCTCTTTATAAATTCCATCCATAGATAAACAAACATCTCAAGAGGAGAGAAGACAGAGCAAAGGACAGCCAAGCTTTCCATGTGTATATTCTGCCACTGTGTCTGAGCACTGAGCGTGTTGAGTGTGAATGCTTGCAGCCCTGACTTTCAGAATGAGCACACCATTCATCTGGAGTCCTGTCTCAGCCAAATACAGTCAAACCTTGAATAAAGAACACTTCACTTAAAGAGTAACTTGCTTAAAGAGCAGAATTTTCTCTGAATGTTCGCTTTGCTAAACAAATAAAACCAACCAAAAACTTGCTTAACAAATAAATCGGGGTTCGCAATCCCCCCCACAATTGGTCATTTACAATGGTGTTTCACTTAAAGAGCAAACTCGCTTAAAGAGCAATCCTGTGGAACGCATTATGCTCTTTAAGCAAAGTACAACTGTAAATTCAATGTTGGTTCTAGGTATTTTGACAACAGAACTATATTGGTTCTATTTATGAACTTTACTGCTGCATATTAACTGATGTGTCACTTAGGCTGTAAGGTCTGTTCACTGGATCGATAAACCAATTGACTAAATATTCAGCTTTGTGAAGTGGCACTTTCAAGGAGTTGTTCAAGTTGGGACATAACAGCCTTGAACAATCCCTCTGCTTTAGAAGATAGTGTGCATCAATTAACTTATTATTATTATTATTATTATTATTATTATTATTATTATTATTATTATTATTATTATTATTATTATTATTATTATTATTATTATTATTATTATTATTAAATTCAAATTTATATGCCGCTCTCCTTGCCGAAGCAACCCAGAGCGGCTAACAATGTTACAATAAAAAACATAATGTACATACAATATAACAAGTATAATACAATCAATGTGGTCGACAAGACCTTCATAAAAAATAAAAAATATATATATAAATACAGTACAGTCAAAGAAATACAAAAACAATCATGGATATACAGTACCAAGCAATAGGGAAAGTCCTCAACCCTTATAAATATTTCAATTAATAAATATACATTTAACTGGAGAGTGGCTGGCCGTGGTTCAGCTGTGGCGGTAATAGCGGGACTGGCGTCTCTCTCTCTCCGGGCCGGACCGGACGAGGAGCCGAAGTTCATTGGGGGCGGTGGCAGGTCTTATAGCTGCCCGCCCACGCCGCGCAGCAGCTGGGCTCACTCTCCGGGCCGGACCGGACGAGGAGCCAAAGTTCGTTGGGGGGGGCGGCAGGCCTTATAGGCATCGGCGTCTCTCTTTTAAAGCCCACGGCAGGGCAGGGCTCCGGGGCCAGGTGGCGCGAATCCCCGGGCTGGACGCCATGTCGGCTTCTCTGCCCCGCTGCAGATGTTCCAGCAAGAGAAACAAACACTGCTTCACATGTTTCAAAATACAGTCAAACCTCGCATAAAGAGCACCTCGCTTAAAGAGTAACTCGCTTAAAGAGCAGAATTTTCTCTGAATGTTTGCTTCGCTTAACAAATAAAACCAACCAAAAACTCGCTTAACAAATAAACTGGGGTTCACAATACCCCCACACACACAATTGGTCACTTACAATGGTGTTTCGCTTAAAGAGCAAACTTGCTTAAAGAGCAATCCTGTGTAACACATTATGCTCTTTAAGCGAGGTACAACTGTACAGTGAACAAGCCTTCCCTTCTCTGTTGATGCTGCCCAATCTGGACCCTAAGACATAGTCCCACTCTGAGTGCTCCGTGGGATTTGTGGGTGGGCCAAGATTGCAAAGGGATATAAGAGGCTTTGCAGCAGGGTAAGGGGCTGCCTCTGCATTTGGCCCAGGACACTTTCCACCTGCTCCTGGGACCCACCCTGGCTGGGGCTTTAAGAACTGCTGAGGCACAGAACTTCCTTGCTGCCCCACCTAAGAGGCTTTGCAGCAGGGTAAGGGGCTGCCTCTGCATTTGGCCCAGGACACTTTCCACCTGCTCCTGGGACCCACCCTGGCTGGGGCTTTAAGAACTGCTGATTATATTGTTATATTTTTTTTATATTGTATATTGGAATGTATTTTGGGATTGTATCTCTGCTTTATATTGTGGATTGTATTGTGGACCATATTGTGGACTGTATTGTGGATTACACTGTGTTTATATTTATTTTGTTGTACTGTATTTTATGATATTATGATATTGTATTGAACTGTTATATTGTATTCGATTGTATGTTGTGAGCCGCCCTGAGTTGGTTTCACCAAGTAGGGCGGCATATAAATCGAATAAATCAAATCAATCAAATCAAATCAAATCATAATAAAGGATATGAATAATGGAACAATACTGTACAGTACAGTAAAACCTTGCATAAAGAGCGCCTCACTTAGAGACTAACTTGCTTAGAGAGCAGAATTTTCTCTGAATGGTCATCTCGCTTAATAACTAAAACCAACCAAAAACTCATTTAACAACTAAATCGGGGTTCGCAATCCCTCTCACTAGAAGTCACAATTGGTCACTTACAATGGTGATTCGCTTAAAGAGCAATCCCGTGGAATACATTATGCTGTTTAAGCGAGGTACCACTATATTACATTAACATTATCTTAAGAAAAAAACTCATAATTCCAGAATAATACAGAGATGTAGCCTTCTCTGTTGGACAATAATTCCTAATATTTCTAACATTGTACCATCAGCTAGAGAGTCTCATCTCTCTAGCACGAGAAGGAGGGGCTTCTCTGTGTCTGCTCCGGCCCTTTGGAACCTCCTGCCAAGTGAATTGTTTCTCCAGACAAAGCTGCTGCCCTTCAGAAAGGGAGTAAAAACCTGGCTGGTGGGGCATGTGTGGGGTTTGGGCCAGGCGGTGAGTTTGGTTGGCTGGCTCCTGTGAATAACCCCACCTTTTTAATTTATTTTTTAAACTTTTTAGTCTTTTAATCCTTAATTTTAAATCTTGTATTGCAAGTGATGTGTTTTAACTCTTTTAGATTGTAAGCCACCCCAAGCCCTTGGAAAAGGGTGGGGTATAAATATAATAAATAAATCCCTTATCATCAACTGTCTACTCAGAGCTAACAAGGGTTGGATACCCCCCAAATTCTGGAGTGCAACAAACTAGCAACACATGGGCTGCAGGGGGCCTGTGCTCATCTGAACCTCCCATTTTTTGTTAAAACATGGAGAATTACATTCTAGCCACTGTGATTCTCTCATAAACCAAGGTGCATAAGTCCATGCAACCTTTTTTTGATAAAAAAAGTTTTAAAAAAGACATTTTCTATTTCAACCCTCCTCATTTTATGCCAGTGAGGCAGATGTGGTCCATGGGGTTCCATAGGCTGGATTATCAGATCCTAAATTCTCTGAGGTTGCTCCGGAAGGGTCTAACAGCATCTCAGCACTGGAAATTTCCAAGCTTTATGCCAATATTTGCATCTAATAATCCACAACAACAAAATATTTGCATCTAATTTCCACAAATACAAAATGCCTGCTCTTCCAATCAGAGCAGCAATTAGATGATGATCTAGGACTATTTTTAAACCAACTACATTGAGCAAAATGCTGGCATGCAAACATCAGCCTAAGTCAACATTTGTATTCCTTTTCCTCCTGTTTAACTGTAAACTATGGCCACCTTATGCTCACAAACGTCTTGATTCCACTGGAACCTTTGTGCATTAGTTTGGAACATTTTGTTCCCCTATATTTATGTTTTATTGAAGAACTTAAAAAAGACTAGATCTAAAAAGCAGACATTCTACAACACTGTCACCTGAATAGTTGTTAATAATATCCCTTAGTTTCAGCCACTAACCTTATACAGTTTGGTTAATTGGTTTGTTGTTTTCAAGGAAAGAATGGGGAGGACAAAAATTACCCCAACAAATCTATTCCTTTCTGCCATTAGGGCAGGGTTCTAGGTACAGGTATTTTGCCACAATGTCCTGGAACAATATTTAAAATATATTTTCTCTGCAAACCATAATGCCAAGAAACAGAAGATACATACTCTGACAGTAGACTGGTCCTATTTGAAAAGGGTGGAATTCTCAGAGCATTTAGGAAATAAAAGATTCATATACATATAGAAGGTAAAGGTCTCCCTTGCTTGAAAGACTCCAGGGTTCAGTGCTCATGTTTGTTTCATAGCTGAAGAGGTAGCGCTGTCTGCTTCTGCAGATGTTTCCGTGGTCATGTGGCAGGTATGACTAGACACCAGAATGTGACCCCTAATCCTAAATCTAATCACACTGTTAACTTTATCATTAGTCACTAATCATTACACTGGCATTTCAAGTCAGTATCTGGCTCACCCAACAGTAAGCTAGAGGTTGTGGGAGTTCTGACTACAAGGAAGAAGAGATATGCTCCTTTGTTTTATTGTATGATAGTATAGCACAGTCTATGCCATTTACAGCCAGAGTTAAAGTCCCGATGTCTTGTGAATAGGTCAAGGTGGTCAAGCAGTGATGTCTTATTAGGGTGAAACCTGACAGTGGGCTATATCCAAACTAAGTCATGCTTAGGACAAATTCTACTCTAGGTAGGAATGAGGTTGGATTTAACGTAATGATTCAGAATAATATGTTTCTTATGAATGGAGGCTAACAAACTGGGGGTGGTGGTGGTAAAAAGACACATCAGCCATTCCACTTCCCAACCTAATACTTCCAAGACGTGTTGAACTATAACTCTTCTAGAGATCAGAATTGTAACCCAAGACATCTAGGGAATAACACAGTGAAGATAGCTGTAATCTTTTACTGATAACAAGCAACACAAATACTTAGACACAGACTGACAGATGGAAGAAATATCAGTGACATTCTTAAACTGTATTGCCTAGTTTACGCAGTTGCATTGTGTAAGGATCACACAGGTCTCTTTATAGTGCTACTGTGTTTTTTATTTTATTTTATTTGTTTTGTTTTGTTTTGTTTTGTTTTCTGAGATGCCTTGGCTCTCTTTGGCACTGAGGCGTCAAATATAAAAAATATTAATTACATTTATTTTTTACTTCTCCTCCAGTGAGGTTAAGGCAGTACTCATAGCTTTCCGTCTCCCATCCTCTCCACAACCATCATGTGAGGTAGATCAGGCTAAGTCAGGCTAACCTTTTGGGCCGGGGGCATGCCCATGCCCCCAGAACAGGGCATGTTTGTCCGGAACCACTTCCTGGTTTGATCCAGATGCTTTTGCTCATGCTTGAAATCAGCCATATTTACTTCCTGGTTTGGCATGGATGCTTCTGTGCATGCATGAGCATGTCCATGCCAAACCAGGAAGTAAATATGGACGCATTCACACATATACAGAAGCATCTGTATTTACTTCCTGCTTTGGTGAGGGTGTTGTGGGCCAGATGAAATGGCTTTGGGGGCTGTATCCAGCCCATGGGCCATAGTTTAGGCACCCCTGGTCTAAGAGAACATGATAATAATTATTTTAATTATATCTTAGAAACTGATGTGAATTCATTTTTTCTTTCTTTGGTTCATATCTTAAATTCTTAATTTTTCATTGTATCTGAAATGTTTTATAAGTATGGATGCTATCAAATCTGAACCTTTTTTCCTACCTAGACTCCAGTTTCTTTAGACAAACATTGTCTAGTATGGGAGAGGGAGGAGGGTAAAATATCCTCAAGTAAGGTAAAAGATTAGAATGAAGATAGAAAAAACAAGATTCACCTTCATAAAAATGCGACATTTGTTACACAATAGAGATCTAACTCTTATGTTGAAGATCCACAAAGTGATATGTTATGTTTTCCCAGTGTTGCGATATATGGAGTTGAAGCTTGAACACTGACTAAAGCAGACATTCTCAACCTACGCCCCCCGTGCCAGGCCTTGGCCCCGACACCATTTCATCCAGCCCCGACACTCTCACTGCTCCCAGAAGTGGAAGAAAAACATGCTCCACACATGCTCAGAATGCAGAAATGGATGCATTTTAATTCTGCTTCCAAGTGGAGCATGGTCTGCCCCTTGGCACGAAAACTTTGAGAAATCCTGTACTAAAGCATCTGAAAAGAAAATTGAAGCTTTAGAAATGTGGATCTACAGATAGTTGGTAAAGAAATCGTTGGTTGACCATGTGCCTAATGTAGAAGTGTTGCACTAGATGAATAAAGAAGAACTATTTAAGACCATTAAACAAAGAAATGTCCAGTACCTTGGGCATATCATGAGGAATGACATAAAGCAGTGGTGGCGAACCTATGACATGCGTGCCAGAGGGGGCACTCAGAGCCTTTTCTGTGGGCACGTGTGCCATTGCCCCAGTACAGAGTTTGCTCCACCCCTCTGAACAGTAGCCCAAAAAGAGAACATCCTCCCTCCCTCCAGCCCAGAGTTTGCCCTGCCCCTCTGCCCAGCAGCCCAATTGGAGTGTCCCCTCCATCTCCCAGCACAGAGTTCACTTCTCTCCTCTCTGGCATGGATGGTAGCCTGTTGAGTTAGGGTACTCGGTCTCTAAAAGGTTTGCCATCACTGACATAAAGTATAGAGTACAGTCAAACCTCGCATAAAGAGCGTCTCACTTAAAGAGCAACTCACTTAAAGAGCAGAATTTTCTCTGAATGTTTGCTTCGTTTAACAAAAAAACCAACCAAAAACTCACTTAACAAATAAATCGGGGTTCACAATCCCCCCCACAATTGGTCAGTTACAATGGTGTTTCACTTAAAGAGCAAACTCGCTTAAAAAGCAATCCTGTGGAACGCATTATGCTCTTTAAGCGAGGTACAACTGTACTCCAACTTGTTATGCAAGGGAAGATCCTTGGGAAGAGAGGCCCTGGACATAGACAGACTTCATGGTTGAAGAAACCAAGAGACAGGTGTGGAATGTTCTCGGAAGAATTATTCCAAGGAATTAAGAATAGGAAAACTTTCGCCATTCTGATAGCCAAGAAGAGGAAGAACAACAATAATACATATCTTCTATTTGTATATATATATATATATATTATCAATGTACTCATGACTACTGGTTGAAGAGCAGGTGGCAGTCGTGGCCAGGAGGGCTTTTGCATAACTTCGTGTAATACACCAGTTACGCCCACTCCTAGACTGGGACTCCTTGCTCATGATCACACACGCTTTGGTCACCTCCAGACTGGATTATTGTAATGCACTCTACATGGGGCTGCCCTTGGTGACTATTCAGAGGCTGCAGCTGGTCCAGAATGTGGCTGCCCGAGTCGTGATGGGGTGTGGGCGTTATGCTCATGCCTCACTGTTGCTGCAAGAGCTGCACTGGTTGCCAGTGTGCCTCTGGGTGCAATTCAAGGTGTTGGTTATTACCTTTAAAGCCCTATATGGTAGTGGGCCAGGGTACCTAAGAGACCGCATCACCTTAAGGACATATGTCCATCCCACCAGAGCAGACCAGAGAGGCGCTCTGATTGTACCATTGGCTAGAGAGGCGCACCTCTCTAGCACAAGGAGGAGGGCCTTCTCTGTGTCTGTTCTGGCCCTATGGAACCTCTTGCCAAGTGAGTTGCTTCTCCAGACAGAGCTGCTGCCCTTTAGGAAGGGGGTTAAGACCTGGATGGCAGAACATGTGTAGGGTATGGGCCAGACAGTTGCCCCAGTCTTTTGGCTCATTTGAACCCCCTCTCTCTGTTTGTCTTGTTTTAGCTTTTTAAAACTTTTTAATCTTTTAATCTTGATTTTATATTATGTTTTTATTGTGTTTTAGGTGTTGGGAGTTGTGTTAGCCACCCTGGGTCTTTTTGAGGAGGGTGGCATAAAAGTTTGCTTAAATAAATTAAATAATAAATAAATAAAATGTGTTGATGTTTTCTAATGTGTTATAAGCTGCCTAGAGTGAGAACATATCCCTGATGGGAATGAATGAATGAATGAATGAATGAATGAATGCTTTGTTCCATTGTTCTTATCCTTTATTAAGATATGCGCTTTGCAATCATGGCTCACCCACAAACCCCATGGAGCACTCAGAACAGGACTTTGGGTTAGAGTCCAGAATGGTCAGGATCAACAGAGAAAGGAAGGCTGATTTACTGTATTTTGGAGGGACAGTTGGCTCTAGAATCAGATGGTCAGGCAGTTCCCTCAGGTGAACCTTGCTTGTGCATCCATTGCAACCTTTTAGTTATTCCTTTTCTGGGTGAAGGACAGGTCTGTGAAAGCCACATGACCATCTTACTACCCCCATAGGCTGTTCCCTTCAGACGTCATGGAAGATGCTATTCCATTGCCTGTATGGTAAGATCTGGCGGCCACTCTGGTCACCTGTAGGGTGGTATCAACTTGCCCTTTACCTCGGGAAATGGAGCATCTTGGGCCAACCACACTGAGAGACTTAATCAATAGCCTCCTCATAATAAGACAAGATAATGAGCTGTTTTCTGCTGCTGTCATACGACATGCCTGGCATCCATTACTCAGCACTCCATCTGCATTACTGCAAAGACCTACAAAAAACAGATCTTCAAAGAATGGGAACGCTCTTCCCATGGCACTGAATTCTTTCCAGAGTGTCAGGGTGTGTGGAACAAGATAACCCCCATGAAACATTTTCTTCCCTTCTCTTAGAAGAAAAAGTTCATTGCCTGAGCTTCTTATCTGGGTCAGATGTGAAAGGGAGAACTTTTGTCCTCTGTTTTGCTTCCCCTGCTGTCATTGCTTTCATCTTACAGCAAAGGATGCTGAAAGATGTCTCTGCTCTGCTTGTCCCCACGCCTACGGACCACCCGGCCTTTCTGGGGTACGCATCACTCTCCCCTGCACACATCTTCCCACGGTCAAAGGACCTCGAGCACTTCTCTGTCATCTTCCTTCCTCTTTGAAATAGTGAAGTCAATTTGCTAAAATCCTTTATAGCACCTATTTCCCCCCCCCCCCTTTTATTCTTTTCCTGCTCATAGAGTCACTCTTTACACATTATCCCAGTTGTTAATTCTCCGCTTCTCTGTAGTATTGGTTGATTTGGCTCTTTACCAGGGACCTACTACAAATGTGTTTTTTTCAGTTCTAGAAGTAAGTGAGGGATATATCAAAAACCATTCAATATGTTGGATTCTGTATTCTATATGCACTTATTTGGGAACAATACTTGAAAAAGTACCTTTTCTGAACTGTATTTTGAAGAAGGTCAGCTTGAGTTCTGCAGGTTTTAACTCTCAGTGGACATGTTCACAATCAAACTGTAAATTCCAGGCCAAAACAAAACAAAACAGATGAAGAGCGTATTGAAGATTTCATTGTATATCAGATAGGGCAGTGGTGGCAAACCTATGGCATGCGTGCCAGAGAGGACACTCATAGCCCTCTCTGTGGGCATGCGTGCCATCACCCCAGTACAGAGTTTGCTCCACCCCTATGCCCAGCAGCCCAATAGGAGAGCTTCCTCCCTCTGCCCAGCAGCTCAATTGGAGCATTCCCTCCATCTCCCAGCACAGAGTTCACCCCACTCCTCTGTGCCACGGATGGCAGCCTGTTGAGTTTGGACACTCAGTCTCTAAAAGGTTTGCCATCACTGAGCTAGGAAAAGTTTAGCATTTATTAAGGTACAAGAAACAAGCATTACATAAAATATATTAAGAGTGGCATCATAGAAATCAATTAAAATCCAACTGTTATTAGACAGACAGTTGTACGGACACACAAATACAGTTGTACCTCGCTTAAAGAGCATAATGCATTCCACAGGATTGCTCTTTAAGTGAGTTTGCTCTTTAAGTGAAACACCATTGTAAGTGACCAATTGTGGGGGGGATTGTGAACCCCAATTTATTTGTTAAGTGAGTTTTTGGTTGGTTTTATTTGTTAAACGAAGTGAACATTTAGAGAAAATTCTGCTCTTTAAGCGAGTTACTCTTTAAGCAAGGCGCTCTTTATGCGAGGTTTGACTGTACATAATTGGTGAAATGAAGCAAGTTGTTTAATGAAGTAAGTTGTACAAGAGTAAACCCACTGATTTATGAACATATGATCTCTCTCTTTCTCTCTCTGAGAATAAATCAAAAAAGGAGAAGAACTCACTTTAGGTTGAAAGGATTTGTAAATCATAGCTTGTCACTGAAAACTTCTGTAATGGTTCAACTGATAGCAAAATGAACTCCATTCAGTGGGTCACACTTGCACTTTTCCTGATGCTGTTCATGCTTGATTCAAGAATTTGAGCAGGAATAGGCATTTTTATCTGCTTTTAAGGCATACCTGAGAAATTGGATGCATTTATTTGTGGCAGGATGTGTGTGAGTGGAATTTGATTGCCCTTCTCTCACTGTGAGGTGAGGCAATTGCACTTTTAGGCATTTGCTTTTAAGTTTCCTTTTTCTGCAACTAAATTCAGATGAAAGAGAACTATTTATGTATTTTGTGTTGCTATAAATATTTATACTTCCACCTTTCAAGTATACATTTTACACGAGACAGCTTTTAAAGCGCCTTATTGCATATCTGATGCCCAAAACTGTACAGTTAAAAGCACTGGTGTATGAGTTTTTAAAGCAGATGCTGTCCTGTGGATTATAGCTGGAAACCATTTTGGAAATTTGAATACCTTAGACTGTAGAGAGGGGGGAAAATGAGAATTTCCTTGAGGAGGAAAGGTTCCAGCAAATGGAGCTTATATCTTTAAAAAAGATGAATTACAGTGAGAGACAGCTCTGATAATGATCATCATGAAGAGAGACAGTCGTGTAGGGTTATGCATGATATAGAGGGAATAAGGAGATAGAGAAAGGATTTTCTTTGTTCAAAATAATAAACTTTTTCTGTAAAGGTAACTGTGGGAGATCAAGGACTGATTCAAAGTATCTCCCCCCCCCCAACATGGTTAAACTTTGGAATTTGCTGCTGTAAGATGTGGTTATTTATTATCATCAGTCTAGATGGCTTTGCAAGAAGAATAGATACATACATGGGGAATAAAGTTATCTGTGGCTGTTAGTCAAGATAGGTTGTGCAGACTTTTTTTGTATAAATGGGGAAAGCTACCATCACCAGTGTGAGTACAGGGCACTGTGAGAGACTGTGCAACATATTATACAATAATGTAGCCTTGAGAGCATATGTGGGCAATAGAGAAGGTTTTTTAAGGGTGACTCCTGGTGCAATCGAATACTGTATATAAATTGTTTAGATGTTTGTTTATAAATTGATGCTTAGTTTTCTATAGTTTATATATTTTTCTTTCTTGTTATATGTTGACTCAATGTGTACAAGTGCTATACACTCAATAAATAAATAAGTTATGATAAACATATTACAGGGCAGTGTTGATTAACCTATGGCACGCAGAGGTGGCATGCAGAGCTCCTTCCGTGGGCATGCACACCATCATGGGGAATCCCTACCCTGCCCCGCATCACCTGCACCAATGGCAATGCTGCTTCCCCCCCCCCCCGTCCCTCTCCCTCTGCCAATGGGGAGGTGAGAGGGGAGGGTGAAATCCCACCTGAGAGGTGGGGGTGGGGACTAGGTGAAACAACCAGACACCACCCACACACCCCTCTTAGGAGATGGCGGTGGTAGCAGCATATGGGCACACACCCATGTGACATCACCGGAGGCGCACAGCGACATCACATGGGCACGTGCACATGCATGGGGCCTGCCCATGTGCTCCCTCCTCCTCCTCCTTGGGCATTCAGTCTCTAAAAGGTTCACCATCACTGTTACAGGGTATCTCCAGTTACTGTATGAGAGGTTTCCTCCATATTATCGGAATTGTAAAAATGAATGATGGAAGATGTTTTACTTTTCTTTCCAGCAACTGTTGTGTTGTTCATTGTGTATGGAGTTTTTTCTCTCCATCCTGCCACAATATGGAAGCTTGAGGTCTTTGTTTCTGCTTTTTACCCAAGTAGCAACATAGAGTTGACATTACATGGAGAATATTGTGGTGTTTTAGTCTTCCCTCTTCTGGTACATCATGTCTCCTCTTGGAAAGTGTTTTTTGGGGGAGCATATTCAGCACCTTACCAATGTCCTATGGGTCACAGATGTATGAGTAATACCTTGGAGTCCCAAGGATCTATTTCTTAAGAGAGAGGCTTAAATGCCATCTCTCTCTCTTTTTGTGCACGTTGTGTTCCCAAATAGAACTGTTGCAAGAACATCCATTCCTTTGTACACTAGGTCAGAGTGTGAAAATGCTATTGATATTTTGATTTATCTTTATATTTTCTTTTTAAAAATTGTCTCACTTTATATAGTTCAATACAGAGAGAGCTCCTTTTCCCTGTGTTGAGTCATGTCTCTGTGTACCTACATTACAAAACAAGGACACACACTCACCCCAGAGGGGGAGAAATTCCCTTTTGGTTAAAGCAAGCAAACAAACAAACAACGGCTCAAGAAATATAGACCCAAGGCAAGGAATTTTAGAGCACAAACACCCTTCTCAGAAGAGGGGCAACCTGATGCACCCTTCTTTCCTCTGTTTCCTTTTCGATGAGTATGACTTCCAGCATGGAGCACACTATAGTAGGAGTTGTGAATGAAACCAAAGCAGGACCAAGAATGTGACTCTTTTCCTATTCTCCTGTGAGTCTCCTATGCTGGACACACATCTCTGGGGTTTGAATATCAGTCAGGAGTTTCTGAGACATTATCAGATTTGATGCACCACAACTAACAGGTTGTTCTACGCTGCAGTTTTGCCTGGGTCACTCACACCATTTTCAGTAGATGCCAACTCATTGGCAAATGTGCAATGCCACAATATTTTTTGCATCCACCCTTTGGACATCAGCTTGCAAGAGAAGTTTGTTTTGCACCATTTGCAATAGGGCCAAGCTTTGTAGCAGGCTTGAATAATAACAGGGGATTTTGTCAGTTGAAAAAAACCCTACAATGTTACTATTCTCTTAGGCTGGCCAATTATTGTGTGCCTGTGTACTTGATGTGTGTATAAATTGATGCCATGAGGCCTCATTCTTATGTCTGATGAAGTGGACTTGGTCCACGAAAGCTCACATTTAAATACAGGATTTAGTCTTTAAGGTGCCACAAATTTTTTTGTCTTTTTTTGCTGTTCTGTTATGTTTACTCTCATATATTCTCCTATTCAGCATGTGGCCTTCCCAGGCACATCTCATTGGCCACCGTAGGAAATAGGATGCTAATCTAGGAAGGCATTTACTCTCTTTCTGGGGGGCTTTTCTTACTCTCCTCAGTCGACCACAAGAAGAATGAACACAGATTTTCAACCTTTCTCCATTGGCTATTTCAATCTGTACCCCTTTATTTTGAATGGAGCTGGTTTTCTGTTTTCATTGCCTCATTGCTCCCTTCATACCTTTGCTACATTTTTCATGAACATGGAGATATGTAAGGCTACCACTTCAGAGACATCCGACCTAGATTATATCAAAATGATGGCTGGGACAGAGAGTACCACAGAAACCACTTGGCAACACTGTTCAGACTATTTTGGTGTGGGTTAGCTCCATGTATGCAGATGGGCTGGTGAAATCTTCCTGCCCTTCTGACTTTCCGGAGTATCAGGGATTTACTAGAACTCTGCACAGTTAAGCACTTTAACACTTGTGCCAACCATGCAAGGTAGGAATACCAAAAATACCCAAAAGCTTGCGAAGTCTCAATAGACAGTTGAGACAAGATTGGATTTATCGCTTACACTCTCTTCCCAAAATGACCAAACAGCTGTAACATTTTATATTTTATTAAAAGTGGTGAAAATATTCAAAAAGCATCAAGTTCCAGGCAGATTTTAAAAAATTGGAGAGACAGTCAGAATTGTGTGGAGCAAATAAGTAATCAGTAAGGTTTTGAGGCAAAACAGCTCCAGAACAGTTTTCAGAAAAATAAGAAAAATGACCTAGGTTAATATTTACAACAAAGCAGAAGTTCAGTAAGGTTCCAGGGTATAGTATATGCACAATTCAAGAGCAGCAAATGAGAGCTAGTAGGTTAAACCAGGCAACTTTCCTGTCAATTTTTATACAGATCACGCTGCTTTCTGGGCCTTTTGAGGGGATGCATCAATCAAACGTTGAAACACCCTGCACCTTCTCAAAGTTAACTTCACCCCTCCTCTTCACCTGAGACCACTCTTTGCTTAATTAACTTAGCCCCAAAAGGTTACAAACTTGGGGATTCCTCTTTCACAGCAAAATGGCACAGCTGGTATGGCTTCCCAATTAACAGGCAGATTTTCCTCTCCCTCACCATTCCCAGACTTCCTGAATTTCAAATGCAACCCCATTCATCATCCTTTGATTTTCAGTGTCTTTACATTTAATATAAATGTTCCGAAATTAGGTCTTAAAAACTAACTGCACCCAGAAACTTCAGGTCTGGGTGTCTCATGTCCAAGCCCCTGATGCCTTGCCCCCATCATTTTGTAGGTTACAGAGGATAATTTTGGAACAGCAAGTGGCAGTGTTCAAGAAGAAGCCTTGCTACTCAACAGTGAGGTTCAGTATAAGATGCCAAATCAGTGCTATGATTGTAAGCAGATAGGGGTTAATATTGTTTTAAAAAGAAAACCATGAAAAAGCTGCCTTCTATGCATTTTAATTAGTAAAAGCATATGTGTCAAAGCTCATTCTTAACATTGTTGAAGAGTATATTTTTGTTATTGATGTCCATTATCTGTGCATTCATTATTGTTCATATTAATCTAACAGTGGCTGTTTGCAAAAATATCTCAAAAAGATTGATAAGGATGTTGGTTGTCTTTATTCCACTGACACTTTGAAAGGCAGCTCTTAATGATAGGCCCTTAATTGGTACACTTTTTAATTATATGATTAACATAAACCCTGGGCAGAGTTATGGCTTTTAGTTATAATATTTTGGTAGCATAGTCTTTAATTTAAGTGCATTCATTTCTGATGGCAAAATAAGACTGAACAAAGTCCATGCCGATGAGATAATGGAGCCAAAATTCTGGCTTTGTTGTGTTGTTTGGAACAAGTTGAGTTTGCATTCATTTGGAGAAAGACAAACCTTATTGGATTTCTTAGGATAGAATATTTAATCAAGTTGGCTGGGAGTTTCTGAGAATTGTAGCCCCAAAAGGTAACAAATGTTAATTATGCAGTTCTTTGCTCTGCATCTTCTAAAAGTACAGATAAAGCCTGAGGACTAAGCTTAAATATTGCAAATAACCTGTCATTAGCAGCTGAAAATCTGTTAAAATGTCCCAGTGGTTCAGGCAGACCTAGGTGACAAAGCAGAAGTACTTGCATACAAGGATCATATTTACCTTATATTGTTGTTGTTGTTCAGTCGCACAGTAGTCACATATGAATCATAGGAGGTGGAAAAAATCAGTTGCAGTGAGAAACAGTCATCCTTGACATTTAAGGAATTCCCTCTTTTCATCATAGCCTATCTGTAGGATTTCGTTTGATCCTCAGTGAAAGCCAAACCCAGGAAACAGCTCTCATCGGCAAGCAGGACTTCTTGCTGGCACAGCAAGAAACAGTCTGATTCTTGACTGTTCTTGTATAGTCCAGTTTTGGCCCAAAAGAGTGGTAACTCCTACATTTCTCCCCTCACTTTGAAACCAATGGGGTATTAAAAAAACCCATAACCAACCTTTAATGAAATTTGATATAGTACTGCTGGACTATCTAACAAAGTAACATTCAAAGGTAAAGGTCAGTTGGCTGGAATGCAATTATGACCACACACAAAGTATACAGATTATGTATTCCCTCTCCCTAAATTTAATTCATATGCATATCACTGTACCTCTGTCCTCTCCCTCCCTGCCTGCTTCTTGAAACCAGTTCACTCGGAATGTTGTAAAGACCGGCAAGGTGAAATGCTAAAGTTTGCTTTGCTACAGAGAAACGTGCTTCATTAGAACACATTTCCATGCACATCTTTCATATACTTGCTATAATAAATACCCCACATCTCATGGCTGGGGAATTCATACAGGCGAATGTACACTGAAATGAAAGGCAGTGCACATAAACAAGTGTTGAAATATGCAGACAGAAGAAAATTTCAGTTCAGTTTGTTCTTTCATAAGAATGCTCTAGCATTTGGAATTTTAATATTATATTAATTTTAAGACATGCTATCATAGCATTGATTTGGCATCTTATCCTGAACTTCACTGTTGAATAGCAAGGCTATCATCTTAATTTTAATATCATATTAAAAATGAGGGATATGTGAAATTAAAAGTATTTGAATGGCGAGGGTGGGGGACAGAACAGACTTTTCCAGAACCAGGGCTTTGAGTACTGAGCTCTTATAAGATGAGTCTTCCTTCATGTGTTCTAAATCATTGTTGTTATTGATGGACCGCAGCAAGTACAACATGATCCTCTCCATGCTTGGAATAACTACATGTTATACTTGTCCAGTACAAAAAGAAATTTTTTTTGTTTCAGTTGTTTTCGGAATGATTACCTTAATTTCAAATGTCTTCATGTTAAGGGTAGAAAGAACCTAAAACTAATAATACCTGGAAGTGAACAGAAATGAAATTGAGAACATTAACTGGTATATATTACATTACATTATACAATTTAGACCAGGAGTTCCCAATCCAGTGGCACCATTTCATGTGCCGCCCCACTCCTCTAAGGGCATTTGAGAAACAAAATGGCCACCTCCTTTGAAGCTGTTGGGACAAAATTGCCACCCTCATTGTACAGGCAAGGCAAAATGGCTGTCAGGTCCACGGAGCTGACTGAGAGAGCATGATCCGCCCCACGCAGCTTGAAAAGGTTGGGAACCCCTGATTTAGACCTTCACAAATTTTGCAGTACAGTATATCTTTGCTCTCTGCCTCTCCCAAAATGGGGATCTTCTGAAAGGTGTTGAATCACAGATCCAATTGTGTATCTAGCTGTTGATCACCAGATTTGGAGAGCCAGAGTTTCAGTCCTCCTGTCCTACATCCTTCTTACCATTATTACAATTTGGTTTGCCACAGAGAGGAAAATTTAGAAGATCACTTAATGAAATTTGCAAGCCTTGCCCAATCTCTGACTCTCCCATGCTAACTGGGTTGTGATTTTCCCTTTTTGGTCTCCGTATAGTTGCACTTTTCTAGAATCTATAGTTAAATTCCAATGAATACACTTGAGAGTAGAAGTGTAGAGAAAGGTGGTGCCTGTTGGCTCCCAGAGCCTTTTAATTATAGCAGCCATTGGAGCTGTGACAAATGGTAAAGGAAAGAGGTCCCCTCTGTTCACTCACCTCAGGTTGGTAATTTGAGTTTTGAGTTTATTGCCTCTGCTGGTGGAGGTGGTGACAGATTGGTGTTGATTAGGATGAAGAAGAGAGCAAACACAGCTTCCAGATTCATGAAAATGTCAAACAGGGCTGCTAATCAATTGCAAGTTATCTCGCCAACACAGAATGGATCTCTGCCTTCTCTGATGGCCTTGGTCCCCAGACTCAAAAGACTGGCATCCGAATCATCACCAAACTTGTACTTTGTTTCAAGTAGAAAGTGAAATTAGGAGGTGAACATTGCAGTGTTTTTGTTGCTATTCAGGCATGTGTCAGCTTGGGAAAGCTAGCCTTCAATTCTTCTTTGTATTTCCTCTCTCTCTCCCCTCCCTCCATTTTCTGTGTACTATCATGCATAGAATGGTATTTTGGCTGGTAAACCACTATTTGGCTTGTAAACCAATATTTGGGCTCTGGTTTATGTCTACACACCTGCTTTACAATATATCTGGTTTATCTTTGTACACTAATGTGAACAGAAGTTGTATGTACATGTAATAGAAACTATGAATTAGAAAGTAATACATATTTGCACAACTGATGTTTGTATAACCCCCTGTGGACTTTATTGTGGCCCACTAAGTGGGGGAATCTTAGGAAGAGCCTGTAATTCAAAATTTCATTTTAGAAGGGGACTCAAAGGGCAGGAGTTGCTAGTCATTTGGAGGACAGCGATGGCTAACCTTGGCACTCCAGGTGTTCTTGGACTTCAATTACCAGGAGCCCAAGTCAGCACTCCTGATGAACAGGGCTTCTGGGATTTGAAGTTCAAGAACAGCTGGAGTGCCAAGGTTAGCCATCCCTGATATAGGCCCTTATCACCCTCGTTTGGATAATAGAAATTCACCATGTTGTAAAGGAAGGACACTAGGAGAGTGAACATGTATAGTGATCTTATGTATTTGTGTCTGAGTTGATTTTATTTTATTTTTTTGAAAATTGCATACCTGGATCTATTTTCTTTGTGCTGTGGATCACCTTCCTCAGGCAATAAAGCTATCTGGGACTTTGTTCCTAATCAATTTTGCTTTAAAGAGGCATTTGCATATTTTGTTTTTCCTACAGACAGTGGCTGCTCTGGCCCAGTAGGTGAATGTATTTTGTAACATCCAGTTTCAACTATGTTATTTCAAAAATTCTATTCACATTTCTATAAATTTGATTGTGTTTGCAATACTCATAAGAAGAATATAACCCCATAAAACCCAGAGAATGGTACAATTATATTTTTGTTTACTGGAATACACATAATCCCACAACAAACAACAATCATGGGTTATGGGATTCTGGGAGTTCTAATAAATTAAAAAAGCCTAACCTACTGTTAGTCCATGGGGTCACAAAGGGTCGGAATCATCTGTGCGACTGAACAACAAAACTGTTCGTTTCTGTAGCCTGCGGTGTGATGACCTCACCTGCTGTTTTTCAGGAGCTGAGAACTTATTCTGTCTTGTCACTTTCCCCTCCTTGTAATGCCTTTCCCTTTGTGGAAGCTGTGGTAGCCACAAGATGAAAAGAGCAAGTCTTTAACTACCAAATGAATCTCCTTGTCAGTGACATCATCAACATTCCACAGGACAGTAATGGCAAACCTATGGCACGCGTGCCAGAGGTGGCACTCAGAGCCCTCTCTGTGGGAACCCATGGAGTCATCCCAGCACGGTTTGCCCCACCCTTCTACCTAGCAGGCCAATGGGAGCACTTCCTCCCTCCCTCCCAGCACAGAGTTCACCCCGCCCCTCTGCCCAGCAGCCCAATGGGAGCGTTTCCTTCCTTCCCTGTCACTGTGTTGACACTTTGCGATAAATAAGTGGATTTGTGTTGCAGTTTGGGCACTCAGTCTCGAAAAGGTCCTCCATCACTGCCATAGGAGTAAGATAGAAGGATTCAAACTGTTCTGGTTCTGATAGAAGGAAAGATTAATTAGCAAATAAAGGATGGTTTTTTGTGTTCTTCATCATCAGTGTCTAGGCCAAATGTAAAACTACTGAAATGAAGGCACCTTTTGGTGAGTTCATTCTGCAGTTCCTTTCGCCTGACCCAGTGAGAGAAAGATACTAGAAAAATGCAAGAAAATATTAGATATTTTGGGCTTTCTCTGCCTGAAGTGAGTGTTAATAGGTGCAGTATCAAATTTTTTATTTTTTATTTCTTTATTTCAGGAATTGAGAGGAAATTCAAGCAACTATCAACAGAAACCATATACTTAACACTGAAAAATCCTTAAAATACCGAAAAGCTTGCTGTACTTGAAAACTCAAAACAGTGGCAGTTGACAAAATTACTAGTCACAATATTTAAGATATTCAAATAACAGAGACAGATTTTAAGCAGCTTGTTAAAATTGCAAGTTATATTTCTTCCTGAAAAGGAAGTTCTTTGCCTGCTTTGAGAGGCCAATGAATAAGGAACTGAGATGGGGCTCTTTTGGAATGGGACAGCATCTCCTCTAATTTTACTGGAATTTCCCTCTCTTAAATCTTGTTTTCAGTGCATATGAAAAGAATAACCTTTTCCTTTAAAGTGCTTGCTGATCCAAAAGAATAAAATGACACAGCCTATAACTTTTGACATTTCCAGGGACTGAATTTCTCAATGGAAAACCTAATTTCAGGAAGGACACAGATATATAAACAGAAACCCTGCTTTGATGTGGAGGAATCACATCCTGTGTTTTAAAAAGGGCATTTAGAAAGGCTTCCATCAAACCACTGCTGAAATTGACTGTTTTTAGTTTGTAATATATTTTGTTGACTAAGAATACAATATCCTAAACCACAGGTGTAGCAGACACACATATCTCAGGATTGAAGTCTTGGGACTTTCTGGTCAATAGGGACTTTGATACCATCTTCTAGCCAGCTAGGCTTGTTTGAGGCTAGCTCTAATTCTCACAGCAGTTGGGACAGAAGTCACTTTCTAGAGCAGAGGTTCTCAACCTACGACCCACAAGCCAGATCTGGCTTGTGGGGTCAAATAATCCGGCCCTTGCTGCTGCCAGAATCAAACCACGGACTCATTTAGAGCCATCGTAAATGCATTTATGGCAGCCATAAATGGTAGGGGGACAACCAGCCTGGCCCCTTCAAATGTTTGAGGGAGCATGACCCAGCCCCTGACTTGAGAACCTCGTTCTAGAGCAACAGTATATTGCTTCAAATGGTCTCTGTTGTAATGGAACGTATTTAAAGATTGGCTTATTCTTGAATGGACTAAGAACCATAAGCTTTACAAAAGACTTGTTCCTCATTTGTTGACACACAAACTGATCCAGCTGCCTGTGGGGTTTTTTACACATCTGGGAGCAGCGGCGTAGGAAGGGGGGCAAGGGGGTGGCTCGCCCCGGGTGGCACGTTTTGGGCTATGGGTATTCTTGGACAACAATTCCCAGAAGCCCTAGCAGGAGTGGGCACCAGCATCCACCAGGGTGCAGCAAATTTGGCTTATGCCCCAGGTGGCTGAAATCAATGCTACACTACTGTCTGGGAGTGGCTGTGAGTACCCAAGTGATGACAGCTTGCATTTCAGAATTTACCATAACAACACTGCCCTCAAAAGGCTACAGTGTTGTGTTTATACGCCTCTGCTTTATGAGTTCCTCATGTACCAGCACAGAAATCTGGACATTTCTTTTCATTTTACTGGACAAAGTACACAAGTACAGTACTCCCAGAAAGCTATAAATCATATCTGACACATTGTCCTAGTGCTTACGTAATAGACCCCATTATTTTTACAGGTGTGCAATTCTTTGGGAATAGTCTCTGATATGGACCTCATTGCAGAACACCTCAGTAGCACTTTCTTCTGTAAAGCTGGCTATAGTTCTTCACCATAATTATGCCTGCACCAAGCAATCAAGCCATTCTCTTTTTGCCACTGCTGGTACAGTTCTTCGCTTAACCTATAATCTCATGTCCTTTCTGTGTAAGGTGAAGATAGTTTGTGTAAGTGTGAAAGAGGGAGAAAGACTAGGAGATGGTGCATACAAGTGAGTAAGTGATGAATGGGAAGTCTTTAGAGGGCAGATCTTTGTAGACCACCAGTGTTAGCCATATCCACCAGCTCTAATACATCCCTCAAGATTTTGCTCACATGGGGAGAAGGGTGCCTGTCCCTTGTTTACCATGTTGAATTGACACAGTTCTTTCAAACTGGGTGGAAAACTTGTCCCACTCATCCATTGAGTTGTGAACTGTGTGGATTCATCCTCTACACCAATTTATTTATTTATTTATTTTTTATTTATTGCATTTGTTACCCCGCCCCAATCGGGAGAACCTGACTCTGAGCGGCTTACATCATGATAAAAAATAGAAATAAAAACATAAAACAATCTATATCACTAAAAAACATCAGAATTAAAAGTCATCAAAAGATTAAAACAATATAGAAACTACACACCAGTATTCTCACATTCAGACCCAGGGAGGCAATCCTTTAAATAAGCCACTTAGTATGGGAACCCATGTTCCCGGGTCCCCAAACTTGTCCTGCCAGCCAGGTTTTCACGCCCTTCCGGAAGGGCAAGAGCTCTGTCTGAAGGCGCAGCTCGGTGGGCAGGAGGTTCCAGAGGGTCGGGGCGGACACGGAGAAGGCTCTCCTCCTAGTGCAGGCGAGGTGCGCCTCTCTCGCCGAAGGAATAACAAGGGAGCCTCTCCGATCCGCCCTGGTGGGCCGGACAGATGTTCTTGGGGTGACACGGTCTCTTAGGTATCCTGGCCCACTACCATAAAGGGCTTTAAAGGTAATAACCAGCACCTTGAATTGCACCCGGAGACATACTGGCAACCAATGCAGCTCCCGGAGCAGCGGTGAAGCACGAGCGTAACGCCCACACCCCACCACTACCCGGGCCGCCGCATTTTGGACCAGCTGAAGTCTCCGGATGGTCATCAGGGGCAGCCCCATGTAGAGCACGTTACAGTAATCAAGTCTGGAGGTGACCAATGCATGTGTGACCATAAGCAGTGCGTCCCGGTCTAGGAGTGGGCATAACTGGCATATTACACGAAGTTGTGCAAAAACCCTCCTGGCCACGGCTGCCACCTGCTCTTCGAACAGTAGCCGTGAGTCCAGGAGGACCCCCAGATTACGCACCGGGTCTGTTTGGGGCAGGACTGCCCCATCCAGAACCAAAGGTGGCAGCTCCAATGGTTCCCAATGTGGGGCCCAGGCCCTACAGGGGGACTTCAATTCCCAGACGCCTAAGTCAGTACATTGGCTGATTAGTGGTTTGGGGAATTGACTTAGCCTTCTGGGAATCGAAGTCCAAAATCCAAGGGTTTGGAAACACTACTCTACACTGATATTTAGTTTGGAAGTCTTGCTTAAACTGCAAAGTCTAAGGACTAAATAAGGAATTCTGGAGTTGTAGTGTTGTTGTTTTTAACTTCCCTAGACATGGAACAAATCTAATTTGTTTGTACTACAGGATAATTATTTTAAACTTTTACACTGTTTGTTTTGGCAGCATTTGCTGCTTAAGGAGAAAGCTATAATTAGGTATAGCATCCAATAAAAATAACAGAGTAGTCTGGAAAATGAGTTTTCTTTTTAAAAGAAGGTACAGATTAGACATGCTAGCTGGCCTCAGAACTTCACTTCTACAGGAGCTGAAGTTTCAATTCAGACAGTAATGTTCGTAATAGTTTAGCTTCAGTATTCTCAGCCTTTTTCCATACATTCCATCAGAATTACTAAAATAAGAGTTAGAATTTCAGAAGTTTGATTGTTCCCGAGACAGTTATGAAAAATGTTGTAAAGTAGCTATGGGTAAAACTGCATCTTACTTTAATGGTAGTTAGCAGCCGGCTCTTCCCCCCTTTTTATTCAAAAGTACAGGGGACCAAATCTAAATTGGGACCCTAGTGTTGGTTCCCTTCTTTGGTTCCAATCCAGATCATTTCACTAGGCCTGGGCAAAGGTAGCCTGTTGAATCACATGGGTGTACGGGTCACCTTGTGTCTTGGAGTAATCCAGTTCTGTGATAAAACAGCAGCTGAAACTTCCCATTCTCTATCATTTTCTGGCAAATCCATGCTAGAACCTGTCTTTCTCAAACTGCAGATGCACGACAACCTTCCATAATTATGTCCTAAAGGGGTATCCCAAAAAATGCAAGTAACAATGTGGATCCACACCAGCAATCCAGTTCTAGCAATTTTCATCTCCATCAAGAGTGGCCTTTTTGCAAACCCAATGCCTCTTGCATGCTTATTCAAGACCAAGTTATTCCTCTGTACATATGGGTAGAGGCAATGTGATCAGCTCTGCTAACAAAAAAATATATTAAAAATCCTGTTGTTTTAGCTCAGGAGGCCCTGACTTCATTGCACATCTAGTGAGATGTAAGGACATTTTCATCCCTGAAGTTCACATCATATTTAAGGCGGCCAGGTATGCCTTTGTACTGACACTGATTCTAAGATGTAGCATGTTCCCAGGATACTTGCATTTCCCTTTCCCAATCTGGAAAAAGTGGAGTGTGTACCCTCATAATTCTCTGTACTACATCCAATACACGTTCTGCTATGAACAAGACCACTATGTCGAGACAGCTTGTATTTCTATTGAAATTACAGATATAAATTTGCATCAACACAGCCACTGTCCTGTTTATCTCTGCAGTATCCTACCACCTTCTGTGACTGCTGTTGCTGTGGTGATCCTTAATATTGCTCCAACTGCTGCTCCATAATATTTGATGTCCTTTGTTTTGGAGAACCATTGAACAAAAACTCTGTTCCTTGTTGCTGGGAAGAAAGCTCAGAGAAGAAGAGGGAAGGGGTCACTGTTGTAGTAGTTGATCCCATGTTTGTGTGAGGGACATCTTGGGTTAAATCAGGAGTTCTCAACCTTTTAAAACCAGGGCCCGGGTCATGTGCCCTCAGACAGCTTCAGGGGCCAGACAACAATTTTGCCCTTCCTACACCACGTGGCACTTCCTGATGTGGTGGAGACTGGGGGGGGGGGGCTCACACAAAATGGCATCGTGCACTGTATCCAGCCCATAGGCTGCAGGTTGAGAATCCTTGGGTTAAATCTTTAGCATTTTTGTGGTGACAAGTGATGAGAGAGGGCACTGCCTGAGATCCCTTGCCAGCCACAGCAGATAATAATAGACTGATAATCTAATGTGACCTGTACATATTTGCCACTGCATATAATGACATGGAAGCTACAAAAAAGATCAGTTAAATTTAGCTGGGTACACAGAAAGAGCCTCCTCGAAGAGTGTGGTATTTTTGAACCACAATTGCGTGTATCCTGGTCATGGCAAACTTGTGTTGCCGGCTGATTTTTCTCACACTAGTTTGGGAGAAAGGAACTGCAGAATTAACTCACCAAAAGTTGCCTTCATTTTGGCAGTTTCACATTTGGCTTAGGCACGAAAGAAGCAGCAGCAGCAGGCTGGTTGCTTCCATGGCAGTTAAATACCAATTCACTGTAAGGCAGGGGTTCTCAGCCTATGGCCTGGGGGCCGGATACAGCCCATGACACAATTTCATGTGCCTCCCCCCCCCCTGCTTCCACCACACCCGGAAGTCCCATTGGCAGGCAGGGCAAAATGGCCATCGGGCCCCCAAAGCAGTCTGAGGGAGCATGATGTAGCCCTTGGCTTGAAGGGGTTGAGAATTCCTACTGTAAGAAAATGATGACACACACACACACACACACAGTCCTACTTCATTCATTGCCTGTAAAAGTAAATAAATACAATTTGGGGATTAGAAAAAGTAGCAGCAGGTGACTTGGGTCCCCTTACAGACTAGAGCAGCACAGTGACATTTCATTGGTATACAGTATCTGGAAACCTATGGCTGGTGGAGCTGTAACTAGCCATTTTGGCAAGTAGTACTGTCTACCATTCCACCATCCTAAATAACTGTTGATAACTGTTGTGGTCCGCCTCACACAGGAGAGCAGATTGGCTGGCAGCCACTGCACAAGGAATAAGGACAAGAGACAGAGTCATACTACAGTCCGAAGGATAAGGCAGAGTTGTTAGTCAGGAAGAGCTGAGTTCAGAAGCCGTTGTTGGAGAACTGAGACAAAAGTTTGATCCAGAACAGTAGTCAAGTTTCCAAGCAGTGGTCCCAAGATCCAGGGTCAGTAATCAGGCAAAAGGTACAGGTCTGAGTGGCATGGAATCAGCACAAACACAGATTGTTCCAACCAGCTTCTGCTGGCATGCGTGTCTGCTTAAGAAGGTTCAGACTTAGAGCTCACATCTGGGAGTGGTCGTTGCAGACGAGCCCTTGCTTTTCTCCTTCACACCCATAGCTCATTTCTCAGCTCCATCCTGCATCTTTTTGATGTGCTCAGCTCCTCCTCCTCTTCACTGACAGTTGGTGCCTCAGCATGTGCTCCTGTCAAGTCTTGATGAACTTGATCAACAGGAGACAGCTTCATGCTGACAGTGGCCTGAGAAAGTCTTCCTCATCAGACCCAAGTTCCAGGTTTTCCTTATCAGGCTTCAGGGACACAACACCAACATCCATGAGAAAGAAGGAAAATGTTTTATTCCCTCATTTCAAAAAAAGAAAGTTTTTGTTTCAAAAAAGGGGAGAGTGGAAATCAATCAGGCCAGGAGGTGATGCTGTTTATCTTCTATTCACCAGTAGGTGAATACAAAGCCCCAGTTGTACCACCCTAGCAATCTCCCCAATGCTTGGAATCTTATTTATCTTTACACATAGTTTGTGTAGTTTGCGTAATTTGCCATACCTAATTTGCCATACCTAATTGCATCTAATTGAAATCTCCATTTTGGGATTATCAAAATATTTAATAATGGCATATACAGACTCTCCCTGTATCCATGGATACCTGAAACCATGAATAATAGCAAACCTCATATTCTGCACTGCAGACAGTGGCCTCTAGTGGCCTGCACTAGTAATGTGTTATAGAAGTAGACATACTGTACTGGTAATAGAGACTTGGGTCTGCCTCATCCTGAACTCTAATATCACCTGAGAAGATTATCTTAGCACTATCCTCACTAAGATGAGTTGTGTAAAATCATATTAGGAGATGTTTCTGGTGGCTTTCACATCATCATCATCATCATCATCTTCTTCTTCTTCTTCTTCTTCATCATCATCACCATCATCATCATCATCATCAATGATGACGATGACAATGAAATGGCAACAACTGGCCACAAATAGCATTTTCCAAAGCTTCCATCCATCCCAAATATTTCATTCCAGCTCAACATTTTCCATATTTAAATTCTTATAAAAATGAAGTGAATCAGAATTTCCCCTTGTCCTTAGAATAGGAAAGGTGACATCATTTAGCATTTGGCCCCCCTCCCCCTGGGTTATGGATATATAGGAGCAACTAAATTACCCAAATGTTATTCAAAAAGCTATTTTTGCTGTGAAGCTCTAGGAAGCCCTACCTTGGTGTAATGCTGCTTATTGCATTTTAGTAGCCAATATCAAAGCAGCCTCCAGGTGAAGTTTCAACTTCCCTCTCCTTCAGAAGGTCAGGATTTAAAGGGGAAATAGTTTAACAGGCATTAGATAACAGACTCCAGTTCTGGTGTAAGTTTACCTCTGGGATTAGAGCAGAGAGCAGCATGTGCCTTCAGTCTTTGAATCACGATGCCCTTGCCAAGTAGAGCAGCAGGCTGAAATTTCACCAATCAGTAATATAACTGGAAATCAATTTTGTCTAATAGCCTTTCTTTTGCTGAAACCAGCAGTTAATCTGAAACATAATCACAGTCTTATTCTGTATGCCTATTTTATCTGGTTGCATTAGTAATTTCCTGTGAATCTGAATTTGAAAACTCATAGGTTTAATGTTTTGTGGTGAGCTTCATTTTTGGAGGGAACAGGTAAGGAGAGAATTAAATATCTAAGCTTTTTAGGACTGCAGAAGAAAAAAATTGCAAACATTGGCTGAGAGAGCAAAAAAAATATACAAAGCATTTACGTGTATTCCCAATAATGGCAGGAATAACCATTAAAAGAAAGAGAGAATTCTATTTCCAGCAATCTTATTGAAAAACATAATTACTCTTTTCTGTTTACAGTAAGCAAAGATTTACATTTACAGAAAATTAATCTGGTGTATGAGTTTGGGGAAGAAATTACTTTCTAATTGCAACATAATTGTATTGCACAGTGATTAACTCACGTAATGTTTAATCCTGTGTGATATTGCAATGAAGCACAACTAATCCTCTGCCTAATTAATGTCACCACCCAAAGAATATAGCCCAAATTCAATATATAGATTTTCTTAAAACTAATTGTTCAGTTTGATGAGCAAGGAACCAAGGGCCATGAAAATCTTGGTATTAACATGTGGAATTGTACTATGATCATAAAAAAGTGCTGGATTAGCCATTTCTGAATTTTTTTCCACCAGTGTAGCTGGTTGTAAATTTCAGGAGTTAACATGGTTATAACATGCAGAAATTTGATTAATCCTATGAGTGCTTGTTTTAAATATATATATATGTAATGTATCACAGCCAGTAAAGTTATTGACACATCTGTTTTTTAAAAAAATTCTCATTCTAAATGTCAGTAAATTTATTAAGAAGGCTATTTCTTCTTATTGTACCTCTTCTCTTGAAGGTTAAACAGTATCACAGACATTTAAACAATTATTTTGGTGCAACATTCAAACCAGCCTCTAAGGCGGGGGTGGCCAAACTATGGCCTGTGGGCTGGATCTGGCCTGCATGCCAAAACATCTGGCCCACACCATCCACACTGTTCCTGAAAGCAGAAGAAAAACACGCCTGCATGTGTGCAAAATGCTACTATAAATGCACCCACGGCTGTCTTAAACATGTTTATGACAGCTGTGAGTGCATTTATGGCAGCATTTTGAAAAAGGAACACATGCATTTTACTTCCACTTCCGGTGGGAGGAACCACATGACCAACCCGCTGAACCACATGACCAGCCCACAGCCAAAAAAGTTTGGCCATTCCTGCTCTAAGGATTCTTAGGTGGTTCCTTCTATTTCTACACTTCTTTTTCTGTGTATTTTATCTTGAATGCCTGTAACATACAGTATAATCAAATGTGTAATGGTTGTCTTGCATCTACTGTATTTGCAATTCAACAGGGCAAAGTTTCACCACTAATCTAAATAACAGGTATTACCAGTTGTAAAAACAAACAAACAAACAAACCCACATGCCTATCTGTTATGGTAACCTTTCTGAATCTCTGTACCTGATGTGTATAAATTTATGCCATGAAGTCTCACATGTCTGATGAAGTGGACCTTATTCACGAAAGCTAATATTAAAATAGAGCAGTTAGTCTTTAAAGTGCCACAATATTTTTTTTGTTTTGTTCTGTTTACTCTCTGACGTATCTTCAGAGTCTCAGTAAGTGACAAAATAGTCTGGCATTCTATATTTTGCATGTTTTGGGATTACCTTTAAATGTATTTGTCTTGGTAAAGGAATGAGTAATTATGAAATGCTGGACATTCCTCTTTTTCAGAAGCTAGAATAATAGTAGTAAGTAGGAACAGTATATATTTATTTATTATTTATTTATTCATATTTATATACCACTTTCCTCAAGGGGGTGACTCAGGGTGGTTTACATATCATTAAAGATAACAACAAAGAAATCAAAACATTCCCCAAAAACTTCAGATCTAAAAATTATAAAAGATTTAAAATTTTAAAAGTTTTTTTTATAAAAAAAAGATCAACAGTAAACATTATCATAATCCTAGGAATTTTATGAACAACTTGGCTCCTTGGGAATGAGCCTATATTCAAGGAACTAAATCCAGCCAGCATCTGGTGTGCTGTGCATAACAGCAGCAACATCAACATCAACAGTAGCATTAGTAAAAGGCATCATGTTATGCAGTCTTCAAATACCTATCTCAAAACGAGGCAGAAGAAGGCAAATGTTAGAGGACAATATTGTATATTGATTGATAGAATTTGGAAAGAAGCCAGACAGACTGCATGTGAATTGCTACTGATGCCTGACATCAAATAAGGAAAATAAAATAAACATGGGATGTATATTGCATCTTATCATGATTTATATTTCTTCCTATATTTACACATCTGTCTAGTTATCAACCAGGGACTCATCCTCAAAGAGCAGGGGAGATGATTCAGCTAAGAAAAGAACACCTAAGGGCAGATCCTGTAAGAATTAGAGCTGACAGACAAGCAGCAACACTGAGGCGTCCAGCCCAAGAGTTTTTGTTGCCTAGGGCACACGAGAAGATGACACCTTCTCCCCCTCTCCATTCCAGTAACCAAAGCCAGCTAGACTGATAATTCAACCTGATGCCAACAGTGGTGATGGGATAGCCTCCTCCACCTCACCTGTGGGGAGCAGGCTACATTAGGTATGTTATCAGGATGACACAGGTATGTCTCACATCAAAGGGGCCTGCCATTGATGCTCCCCTGACATGTTTTTTTCACTCTGCCTAATGAGAGCACAGTGCCACAGAAGCCTAAAAGCCACATTCATTCAGAAAAATGTCTGACCCATTGGAGGAGCCACCATCAACAAATAGCTCACTGTAAGAGCTGAACATGGCCTTGATATATTGGCTGTAATACATGCACATAGCCACACATTTTTCATTGATGACAAGACTGTGTAGTTCACTCTTGCAGTGTTGCATTTACAAGCTAGAGAGCTCCAACCCCATTGATTTTCACCTGCATGCACTATGCCTTCTATGGGGTCCAAAGTTAGTTAGTTCACAGGCACCCAAACTATGGCCTGTGGGCTGGATCCACCCGCGACACAAAATAATCTGGATCACACTGCCCTTGTGACTCCCATAAGTGAAAGTAAAACATGCATGCATTTATGACAGCCATGGGCCATTTATGGCAGCCTTATGTGCATGCATGTTTTCCGCTTTCAGTGGGAGGAACCACGTGACCGGCCCATGGCCCGAAAAGTTTGGGCACCACTGAGTTAGTTGATTTCTGAGACACAATTGAGTGAGCCTACCATTGATAGGAGGGTTACACTAGATTTAGGATGGTGAGCCTAGATACCCCCTGCTTGCCACTCCTGGAAGTAAAACCCGCCCTAATGAATCACAGTAAACCCATTCATGTGGATTCACAGGGGCTTTGGCTTCTGGGAAGTGAAGTCCAAGAACATCTGGAGTGCCAAGGTTCGCCGTCACGGACCTAGGCATTTTGGATGCTTCTTATTTAACAAAACTAAGTGTAAAAAGACAGAGAATGTGGTTATTAAAGCCTTCCAAATTGTAGCCAACTTGTATGATTTTTAGACAGGGAATATATGAAGAAGGTTGATTGCAGTTGTTGAACATAACTACAGGTTAAAGGATTGCCAGGTCACTATTGGAGACAATCTACAGATAGTTTATTTATAATATCTGTAAGTCAACCTTATTTGATAAGGAACAAAGAGTGGCAAAAACAACCTTCTCCATTTATGATTTTGTGAAACAGGAGTGTTGATCAGACATAATGGGAAACAACGGCTCCTAGTTACTTTCTGCAAGGGAAAACTATTCTAAATAAAGTCATGGAATGTTTCCCAAAGCTCATTAAGGAGTGGTTTAAATACCAGAGTCCTCATGTAGAGGTTAGCAATATTCTTTTCCTTGGCAGCATTTGAATTCTAGCCTTACCCCCTTTTCTTTCCATGTAACTGAAAATCTGACAGGAACACAACTCTCCTTTCACCCCGACAAGATTCTAGAGCAAGGGTAGCCAACCTTCTCATGTCATAGGCCAGACCACACCCTCTCAGACATATGTGAAGGCTGGAGGCATGGTTGCTCCTGCTGTTTCCGCCACTTCTGGTGGTGGTGGTGGGTGCATCCGTGGCACGTTCTTGCCCATGTTCACTGCTTGCTCCATTTCCCATGGTGGTGGCGGCAGCGGGAGCGAGGATGTTGCGTTTTTGCCCTGTTTTCCACACATTTTTGTCACTTCCAGTGCTTCCACTGCTACCAGTGGCGGCCCTGGGATTCTCACCACAGGCTGTATTAATTGGTGCCATGGGTTGGAGTAGGCCCGCGGGTAGTAGGTTGGACACCCCTATTCTAGAGGTCTACTTAATTACCTGTCCTGATCCAGATTAGGGCCATGAATGATTTCTTTCAGGTTCGAAAAACTTAACATCAACTGCTCAGTAAATATGTAATATAGTAGCAGTCTTAGTGTAATATGTTGTAACTAGAGTAGCCCTATTGAAGCAACGGATCTTATAGAGGAAATTTTTACCAAATCTCCACTAGTTTAGTAGGCCTACCCTACTTGGGGCTTACTATGTAAACAACAAGCTTTCAGACAGCCTGTTGTTTGACACTTTGTGTAAGTCCCTACTGACTGACAGGTACTTTTCCATTCTCAGCTTCTTCACATACTAACCATATTTCTCCCCATATTTGTATGAAGCATCATATGGGACCACAATTGTGGCTTGTGTCTAAATGCCCATGATATTTCTTTGAGCAGACTGTGCTTGTGTAGGAAGGAATGAGCATGATTAGAATCACCCGTACAGTTAAAAATCTCTGAATAGGATTTATTTATGTTCACCTTGCCATACTGAATAGGCAGGACCACAAGGAACTGGCCTTCAGGTAGAAGCAGATTGTAAGGGGAGTATGAATACTCAAATTCTGCCCAGTAACATGAAGCAGCTACTCCTTTGCTTGAAGTAAGCTTTGATTTCTGTGTGTATCTTCAAGTCTTCATAGAGCAGATATTCACAACCTAAGGCCTGTGGGCCACATCTGGCCCATGGCACCAAATAATCTGGCCTGTGCCACGGCTCCGAACAAGTCAGCGGCATCTGGAAACACATTTCTGGCAGCTGTTGATGTGTTCCCGGCTGCCACTGAGGCATTCCTGGTGGCTGTGGATGCGTTTCCGGAAGCTGTGGGGGGTTTTTCCCGGCTGCTGAAGAGGCATTCATGGCAGTCACGGAAGTGTTCCCGATAGCGAAGAGGCATTTCTAGTGGCTGTAGGAGGTTCTCCAGCTGCCGCTACAATGTTTCTGGCAGCCACGGAGGCATTCTGGATGGCCTCAGACACATTCCCATTGGCTGTGGGTGGGTTTTCTACATCCACACCACTCAACTCCTTCAGGCTGGTAAGCAGGGAAGCAGTGTCTATGTGTTGGAATCTGGGTGGTCCTGCCACTAGGCGGCATTGGTGGCAGAGGGAAACACCAGTTCAGCCCTCCAACAGTCCGGCGGGGGGGATAATCTGCCCCCCATCTTTAAAAAGTTGAGAGCCCCTGCCATGGAGAGATACAGTTACAGAGACTCTTAGAGTAAAGCTTCTTTGTCACACTCAAACAACCATATTGAAGTGGGTGAAATGCTTGCAAATAGCACTTTGGAGTAGGAGTGACAAGATTGGGTCCAGGCTGTCAAGGTGGTGCAACTATTTTCTTGCAAACATAACTTTCATACTCAGGCAAAGAAAGATTTGAGTATTAGTGGCCAGAGATGTTCTGAATTAGGCTCCTATTTCTTTCTAGATCAGGATAAAGCCTTTTTTAAAAAAAGAGTTCAGAAGTAGTGTATTGCAAGAAATGTTACATTCCACATGTTCCTTTTTAGGATAAGAAAGGACAATTCCCATCTGCACCCCCATTTATAATATTAACACTAACACATATTGGAGAGAAGCAATGAGTACTTATATACTCGAGTATAAGCCTATTTTTCAGTCCCAAAAATGAGCCCCAAAAAGGGGAAACAGCTTATACTCGGGTCAGTGACCACAAGGGTCTCAAGACCGAATCAGATTCAGATGTGCCAAAAAATAAATTAATTTTACCATATTTTCATGTATTTTGATTATTGAAACTCACTAGCAGGTGCTGCATTTCCCATCTTCGGCTTATACTTGGGTCAATCTATTTTCCTGGGTTTTCAGGTCAAAATTAGGTACTTCCGCTTATACTGTATTCAGGTTGGCTTATACTCAAGAATATACAGTAATCTTTATTTGCTGTTTTTTTGACTCAATGAATCTCTTCGGATTCTATGGGTCTACTCTAGTGCAAATTACTGTACTTAACAGTGGTTAAACTGCTGTCCTGCAACCAAAATGTTGTGAGTTTGATCCTGACCAGGGCTCAAGGTTGATTCAGCCTTCCATCCTTCCGAGATAAGAAAAATGAGTACCCAGCATGTTGGAGACAAAATGCTAATTAACTTGTGAACTGCCCAGAAAGTGCATTAGCACTATGGGGCAGTATATAAGTGTGATTGCTTTGCTTTAAACCAAGGGTGCCCAAACTTTTCAGCCCGGGGGCCGGATAACATTTTATCAGATGCTCCGAGAGCCGAACTATCTCTCCATGGTACATATATCCACCCAGCCTTGCCGCCACCGCCGCCACCACTAAAGCCTTTGCCGCCGGCTCATCTTTCGCCGGCTCCTCCTTCACCGCCTTCGCGGTGTCCTTTAAAAGTGTCCTTTTAAAAAAATATGACAGATCCTAGAAACTCACATCCAGCTTGGTCATTGTGGCATCCAAGGAGCTGTTGTTGTGTTCCAAAGCTTCAGGTAGGTGGGATTTTAATTAGCAATGAAAAGTCATTAGCCTTAGAAAAGATCTGCTTCCTGACATCATGTCAGGAAGCAGATCTTTTATAAGGCTAGTAATTTTTCATTGCTAATTAAAACCCCACCTACCTGAAACTTTGCATTTTAATTAGCAATGAAAAGTCATTAGCCTTAGAAAAGATCTGCTTCCTGACATGATGTCAGGAAGCAGATCTTTTATAAGGCTAGTGACTTTTCATTGCTAATTAAAACCCCACCTACCTGGAACTTTGGATTTTAATTAGCAATGAAAAGTCATTAGCCTTAGAAAAGATCCGCTTCCTGACATGATGTCAGGAAGCAGATCTTTTATAAGGCTAGTGACTTTTCATTGCCAATTAAAACCCCACCTACCTGGAACTTTGGATTTTAATTAGCAATGAAAAGTCATTAGCCTTAGAAAAGATCCGCTTCCTGACATGATGTCAGGAAGCAGATCTTTTATAAGGCTAGTGACTTTTCATTGCCAATTAAAACCCCACCTACCTGGAACTTTGGATTTTAATTAGCAATGAAAAGTCATTAGCCTTAGAAAAGATCTGCTTCCTGACATCATGTCAGGAAGCAGATCTTTTATAAGGCTAATGACTTTTCATTGCCAATTAAAACTCCACCTACCTGAAACTTTGGATTTTAATTAGCAATGAAAAGTCATTAGCCTTAGAAAAGACCCGCTTCCTGACATCATGTCAGGAAGCAGATCTTTTATAAGGCTAATGACTTTTCATTGCCAATTAAAACCCCACCTACCTGAAACTTTGGAATTTAATTAGCAATGAAAAGTCATTAGCCTTAGAAAAGATCCGCTTCCTGACATGATGTCAGGAAGCAGATCTTTTGTAAGGCTAGTGACTTTTCATTGCCAATTAAAACCCCACGTACCTGGAACTTTGGATTTTAATTAGCAATGAAAAGTCATTAGCCTTAGAAAAGACCTGCTTCCTGACATCATGTCAGGAAGCAGATCTTTTCTAAGGCTAATGACTTTTCATTGCCAATTAAAACCCCACCTACCTGAAACTTTGGATTTTAATTAGCAATGAAAAGTCATTAGCCTTAGAAAAGACCCGCTTCCTGACATCATGTCAGGAAGCAGATATTTTATAAGGCTAATGACTTTTCATTGCCAATTAAAACTCCACCTACCTGAAACTTTGGAATTTAATTAGCAATGAAAAGTCATTAGCCTTAGAAAAGATCTGCTTCCTGACATCATGTCCTGCCTGGCTTGCTGCAGCCTCAGAGGGTGGGGGAACTTCAAAATTAGCACGCATTGGGTCTCCCAATCAATTTAAAATCAGGAATTACACAATGCACAGCCATAATACTGTAAATCAATTTTGACTTCCAACTTATTCCAATACTTGAATCAGTGTAAAATAAATCACTTCAGACCAGTGATGGTGAACCTTGGCACTCCAGGTGTTCTTGGACTTCAATTACCAGAAGCCTAAATCAGCACTTCTGGTTATCAGGACATCTGAGAATTGAAGTTCCATAACACCTGAACTACCAAGGTTTGCCATCACTAGTTTAGACTTTGTGCCCACTCCTGTTAATGTTTACCTGGGAAAGCCCAGATAAACTTGCAGCAGGAGGTGACATAGATTACAGCTGATTGGCAGAGGCAGCATTAACAGATCTGCTGCATCTCTCTGCAGCTGCAGATCAGCTGACACCAGTTACTACCAATCAGTGGGAGCCCCTCTGCTGCTATAGTGCATTGTTTTTTAAAAAAATATTTATTCAAAGTGTCATAGCACTAAGACTCTTCAAATAAACATTTTTTAAAAAAGAATTACTGGTGGGTGATTAGCTAGGAATAGCAGTTAGTCTTTAAAGTGCTACTGTGTATTTTATTTTATTTGTTTTGTTTTCTGAGATAGCTAGGAATGGTTTCCCTTGATCAGCTGGAGTCTGTTTTCACTGATCAGTGGCTTTGATCTGCCCTGGTAGTGCAGACAGATTTCCAGCTGATGAAGGAGAACATAACCATTTGGTCCACAGCATCTCTGATGCCATCGTGACTGCCAATTGGCTTACCTGGGACATCTCTATACCGCCAGTCAGCTGATCAATGGGAAATCTCATGGCGGCAGCGGAGATGCCACTGATTAGCTAGGGACAGTTTGCCCCATCAACTGGAGCTACCTCTGCTGCCAGAGTAGAGTGCAGCCACTATAGACATACAGTGTATCTAAATAGCTTTACAGTACTGCATATATACATATGGGACTGCAGTGGCTCAAGTCACTAAGACGCTGACTGGGAGGCGGAAGGTCAGCAGTTCGATTCCCGAGTACTGCAGGACGGAATGAGCTCCCGTCTCTGTCCCAGCTCCTGCCAACCTAGCAGTTCAAAACCAAGAAATTGCAAGTAGATAAATAGGGACCATTTTGGTGAGAAGGTAACAAGTGTTCTGTGGGCAGCAGTGTCTAGTCATGCCTGCCATAAGACCACGGAAATGCCTGCAGAAGCAGACAGCACTAGCTCTTCGGCTTAGAAACAGAGATGAGCACTGACCCCAAGAGTCAGATACGACTGGCTTTTGAGCAAGAGAAACCTTTACCAAATTTAATGCATTCTCCAGGGCCTTTTGTAGACTAACTCCTGTATTTAAATTTGAGCTGTATTTAAATTTGAGGTGGATTTGAAATCAAATCCACCACATCAGGCAGAAGAGCAAAGCTTTGTGGGTTGAATTTGTAAGAGCACATCAACTCCACAGGCACACAATGACGGGGCAAGCCTAAAGGTAAAGTAACGTCTCTTTTTGCAACTGACGAAAAATCCCGGGTTATTTAAACCTTTGCAATTGCAAAAGGTTGCAGAGCAAACTTCTTTGCACAAGGATTGGCCACAAGCGAGCTGAAAAGCAACATTTGTTGCTTCTGACAGTAAGGGAACATCCCGGGGGTCTTATTCAAACCTCCTACAAACGGCTGCAAAACAAACTTCTTTTGCCCACCCAATGGATGGGTGGATGCATTATGCATTGTGGCACCTGAGAAGTTGTGAACTTTTTTTGCTTCTCTTCTGATATCTTAAGTTTGCAATATACGCAGCCTGACAAAGAGATATGAAGAACTCTAAACCTCACTTCCCTCCCCCTCCCCCCTGCTCCTGGCTTTCTTTTTTAATTGCTTTAAATCAGGCATGCCCAAACTACTTTTAGCTCCGACTGAAGTCCCTCTCTCCACTCTTAACAATAACCGAATCACCTCTGGCGTATTGATTCAGCCATTCTAAAGTAGATTCGGCAGAACTCCTAGTACTAAGCAGGAGGAGGAGGAAGGAACTAGGTAAATCACTCTTTCACTGACTTGTGATCCCTCCGCCCAAAAAAAAAGTTCACCCAAAAAATTAAAAATAAAATAAAATAAAATTATAAGAGTTCTTATACCATGTCGGGGGCCGGATGAAATGGCCTGGCGGGCCGGACCCGGCCCGCGGGCCGTAGTTTGGGCATGCCTGCTTTAAACTGTATGATATCAACCTCTGTAATGCATTTGTCTTTCTTTTCTTTTGTTTATGAATGGGCCTTTTGTAGAATCAAGATTATCTAAGAAAGCATCTACTGCAACTCCTAATAAGGAAAGGGGTGCAGGGAGGGGAACTTTGATATCTCACCTAGGTTCTTCTACAACTTGCAAAATAAAAATAAATCCACATTTTCATACTGTTTTCTGTGATGTACCACGGGAAAACATTGCCAGCTAACATAATACCATTACTATGCTGCTTTATTTTCTACTTCTTCTCCCCACTCAACTAAAATTATGGCTGTTTCATCTACCCTTTCCTCAGCTTCACTAGTGCATATTTTCTGCTTCTTTCCAAAAATGTTAAAAGGTTGTCATTGGTTGGTGTTTGAAGTGTATTAATTTATCACTTTAGAGGCAACGGCCTCCATTACAGCTTGAAGAGTCTTGTTAAATTTATGCATAATTTAATTCATAGACTTCTTGCAGTGCTTTTAAAATTTTCATGTCACAACTAGAAAAAACTCTTTCCTCTTGGATTCTTTGCTTCTGGTGCAATGAATTAAGGAAGAAAAAGTGCACCCACTTTCTCTTTCTCCTACTTAGTAACAACTGGGGGGGGGGATTATACTTCTTGACCCATCAGACAAAGGAGGTTACTGGGCCCAGTTTGGCCACAGCAACACTCTTGCTTGTGGGTTGCTGAGACTGTAACTTGGAATCTTATTTCTAAAAAGAAACTAGTTACTATACTTTGAAGGCCTCTGGAGAGATAGGTGTATATACTGACAATTTTGAAAATTAATGGAAGTTCGTTTAATTATTATAGTATTACTAGTTGGAGTATTCTATACTTCATGTTGTTTCTCAGGATGTGCCCAAAGTATTGGAGCTTTCTTTGTTTAATGGTCTTTACAGTTCTTGTTCTTTATCCATCCAACTCAACCAGTGGTGGGCAGCAAAAAAAATTTTTTTGCTACCACACCATGGGCGGAGCCTATGTCATGGGAGGAGCCTACATCATGGGCGATCTAGTCATGCCTTCCATATGGCCATGTATACATCTGCAAACACAGGCAGCACTGGCTCTTTCACTGTAAATGGAGATGAACACTGCACCTTAGAGTCAGATATGACTGGCTTTTGAGCAAAGGAGACCTTGAACCACTTGCAGGGACAAAACCTAAAGGGACAGGGCAGGGAGGTGGTCGTGGTTACCTAATTTCACCACCACCCTGCCCAGAGGACACCCAATTTTGCTATCCCCCCTCCCGGGGGGTGCAAACCTGTTGCTGTCCACCACTGAACACATCTACATTAGTCACATTGTCAGCCCATGATATCCTTAGCAGCTATCTGTAGATCCACATTTCAAAAGCTTCTGTTTTCCTTTCGGATACTGGAGCAATGTCCAAACTTCAACTCCATATAGCAACACTGGGAATATGTAACATCTCACTATGCAGATCTTCATAGCAAGAGTTAGAGGGTTATTTGGTACTGTCTAGTTTGTTTTTAAACTTCTACTTAGACAGCATGATTAATGCTCCTGAATGTTGTAAATTGTAGTCCAAAACATTTGGAGAAAACCAGTTCTTAAAGGAGAGGACCTTTGTTTCTGCCCTCTATAGGCAAGGCACTACTAAAATGTGTGGGGCAACTGAGACTTCATAGACCCATTACTCCTATACTGTACAGTATTGGAGAAGGCAGGAAATACATTCCCTAGTCATGTGAATTTGAGTGTTGGGTTACAGAAATTAAGATACAGTATAAGATATTTGTTCAGAGTTAATTTGTTGCTTGGAAGGTTTAAATATCTCTGTCTTCCAGCAAGATGTGCAAGGAATAATAATAATTTTATGTCAGAAATTATTTTGAAACGATTTTTTGTGGAAGAAACTCTGCTTAGGGAACACCCAAATGAGGCTCCTTTCATGTCCCCAAGAGCTGGGACAGAGACAGACACTCAATCTGTCATTCAGTACCTGGGTCTTGAACTGCCGACTTGCCAGCCTTCCAGCTAAGAAGGTGAGCTTCTTAACCACTGAGCCACCGCACAAACAACTCAGTGTTGTATTAATCCATAGTTGAGTGGAAATCCAGTGTGATTTACTTTGATAAAACCAGGAACACTGTTTCAGCTGAGCTCAGGGGCAATAGGGATAGCTAAATCCACCTCATCAATATCTTTTTCTTACATGGGAAATCAGAAATAAAGCAAATGCATAAAATAAATGCTTGCTTGTTTGCTTGATTTATCTCTTCATTCATTTGTTTGTTCATTCATTCATTTTCAAAGGAACGTTGTTCAGTCTGCTACTCTGAGAGCTCTTCCCCCAGTCATTTTCCTGTTCACTATATAAACCAGAGTCGGAAGGGATCCATAACCTTTACACTCTCTTAGTTGGAAGCCTGAGGCGATCTCATTGCTCATCAGATTTCAAAAGGCATAAAAACACATCAGACCACATTATCTTAACAAATGCATCCCTGCTAGACCATCTGATGCTCTGGTTATCCAACATTGCTGTGCACTGAGAAGCATGGCAGTTTTTCCTAATGTACAGAATTGGTTTGATAATAATTACCAGGGCAAATCTTTCAAGACTAATTAAGGATGGGTGGATAAAATGCAGTGTGGGGGATTTCTTAAGCATCCTGTTCCTCTCCTACTGGCTGTCAGGGATTCCCCTTCCCTTCTGTCAACATTTACACCCCAAAGGGGGAATTTATTCAAATGGGGGTATTCCTCCCACACTTCTGCCTTGGAGAAGGAAAATCCATCTTTTCTCCCCAGTGAACACTGAGGTATTTCCTCTACTGCTGTCCTCATTTCCCTATGGGAGGCAGAGGATTCCGTTGCCTTCTGTTCATTAATTTTGTTTGCTAGTTTTCTCTTTCCAATGTTTCTCATATGTCTCAGTTTTCTCGCTTGCTTTTCCTGCACTCCAGCGAAAACACTGAAACCGGAACAAATGTTAACAACAAAAGAAATTGAATTTGACTAGCAGCAGCTGTGATCTAAATATAGATCAGGACACAAAGAAAGAAAGTTGCCCTGTCTTTCTTTATTTCTTAATTCCCATGTCTTTCTCTGCCTTCTTTTCTGCCAGTGGTAATTACAAATGGACAAAATATCAACTGGGGAAAAAATCAGTTCATCAATGATTGCAGTCCTTAGTGATTCACTTGTGTGAACTCTTCACTTCAATATAGGTCATATCCTCTGACAGTTCTCTTATCATGTTCAGCTGCACTTTTGGTACTAATGACTGTGAAATGCACTCAAGAATGCAGAATACTGCAGATCAGCAATTGTGGGTAAAACATAACCCATGGTGGAGACCTATACATCAACTAAACTTTCTATTCTCTCTTCTGCTTGTGATTAAAAATGATTTTATGGAAGCTTGGCATTATATAAGCAGGATGCTAGTTTGCTTCACAACTGCCTCTCTCTTTGCAAACTGACTGTAACTAACTAAGGATGGGTCTTGTCTGAGTTATGCATGCCATTTAAAGCTGTGGAGAGGGTATGATCATTTAACCCAGGGATTCTCAACCAGCGGCTCACAGGCCACATGCGGCCCATAGCACCATTTCATGTGGGCCCCCAATGCCTCCACCACACCAGGAAGTCCCATGTAGTGGAGAAAGGGCAAAATGGCCATCTGGCCCCCGAAGCTGTCTGAGGGAGCATGACCCGGCCTCCAGCTTAAAAAGAGGTTGAGAACTCCTGATTTAACCCATACATTTGCATGTAGAGTTGCTGTTCTGTTGCTTTGAAATCCATGTGAGGAAGACAGCTTAATTATATCATGTTGCTCAGTAAAGAATCAAGGAACAGCTTCCTAGCATTATACCAAAGGTTGGACCCAATAGTTGTCCAGATTTTGTTGAACCCTAATTGCTATCTGGACTCCCAAGTCCCAGGCATTGTGACCAAGAGTTATAAGTAATGGGAGTTAGAGTCTAATAATACTTAGAAGTCTTAAGTTAGAGGCTTACTTTTTTATGAATAGGGAAAGGATGAACAATTTTAATTATTAATTAACGTGAGAAAGCCCTTATTAAAACTTATAAACTTTAATCACTAATGCTACCACCACCCATTTTTACCAGCCATAGGTCATCCATATCCCTTGTTTCAAAAGTACAAGTTCTTGTCCTCCCATTTCATGCATCTCCTATAGCAGTGGTGGTGAATCTATGGCATGCATGCCAGACATGGATGGCACTCACAGCCCTTTCTGTTGACATGCATGCCGTCGCTTCCTCCCTCCCCTAGCTCAGATTTCACCCTGCCCCTCTGCTCAGCACCCCAATGGGAGCACTTCCTCCTTCCTTCAGCACAGAATTTGCCCTGCCCCCTCTGCCCAGCAACCCAGTGGGAGCACTACCTCACCCCTCACCCTGGTCTGGCCATTCAGTCCCTAAAAAGTTCGTCATCACTGTCCTATAGCATTCTCTCCCCCAGGTCTTGTATCTATTACGGAGCTTAAAAAGTTACTTTTAGTAGGTAATGAGTAACAGTTCTAGCTCTTAAGATTCCAAAAATATTTGTTGCTGTAATCACAGTTTTCAAGAAATTTTCCCCTTTCTCCAAAGCAGCTAAATTTAATACTTCTAGCTACTTAAAAAAAGTCAGGTTACTATAAATCACTGACCTGTAATGAAAAATATACCTCCTGGCCACTTGTCACCTTAGTGTGCACAAGAGAGCACGATTTCACCCACTGTAACTATAAACATAACCAAGAAAATACATTAACACCACAACATGGTTGACATCACATCTGCTCCAGTTACAATCATAATGGAACTTACTGATGCCTTCATTCTTGGAAGAAGCAACCAATTCCAAGTACCAACTTGCTCTTCCAGATCTGAGTGAGAAGATGGGAAGTTGATTGGATCTTTCTGTGCAAGTTTCAGGGAGGGAGGGTCTCTTGCATTTAAGAACAAAGTATGAGAGAAAGAAATTTGGCTCCCCCCCCCCCTTATAGCTCCATGCTAGGAAGTACAGTGACGGCTGATTTTCTACCTTGATGAAAACAATTTGGCAGCAGAATAAACACTTCAGATGGTTTCTTTGTTCTGTTTGTGAAGGTTTCATGCTTTTCATGTGCTCTTAGCTCTCACTCAACCTCTGAACACCTGCAACTGAGCTATTTTGTGATGTGAAAAAAAAGCAATACTCGTCTATTAGAAGGGAGAAAGAAAGAAAGAAAGAAAGAAAGAAAGAAAGAAAAATCAAGCAAGCAAGCTTTTTTTATCTTTATCAGCAAAAGAACACTGGGTCCATTACAGAAAATGGGGAAATAAGGGATTATGAATCCCTCTCTAGCTAAACAATTCCCTCCCCCATTCTATCACTCTCTTTCTTTCTTTCTTAAAAAGGCCTGGAAATTGTGTGTTTTGCACATAGGTGTGATGTCTCATTAGTCTATCTGCTTTCAGAGCCATCCTCCTGTGGCAAACTAGGAATGAACAAGAGGCACAACATCACACTTTGAAAGGCTTAAGCAGTGGAGGGCACCTGGTTGCGTTGATCTTCCCCTGCTAAGCAGTCTGAGACAGATGTAACAGTGAAGGAAGCTGCCAGCTTCCATCTCCAGCCTAGCACTCAAACCTACTAGTACTTCTTCAGATGTTATGTGAAAATAGATCAACTTGTCTTCGCTAGGCTCCATTTTCTTCTAATAAGATACGTAGGAGATACAGGAGGGATCTAACATCCAGGCTTAGTGGTGGTGGTGGTTGCTTTTAAATGCCATGTTATAAGGAAACCTAGGAACAATGTGTCATTGTAAACACACACACACTATAGGTCTAAAAGGTTTGGTTTGGGTCAGGACAGTTTTTCTTCCTCACAAAGCTGCCTGGGATCTGCTCTGCCTAAAGGGCAGACTGCTTTGAATATGTACAAACAAAAGAAACAGTTTCTATAGCAACCAGGGAATGATATGAAAGCTCTCCCAGCAACTCATAACTATCCTCTCTCACACTCAGGAGGGAAAAGTAGTGTTTGGGAAGGTGGGAGAGTGGTGCTTTTGGAGGTAATCTGCATCCTAGCCTTGTTTGGAGCCTTGTGTGTGTGTGGTTTTTTTTTTTGGCTGTGCAGAATAGATAAAAGATTAAACCTACGCTGAAAACACAGTGAATTATTTGTCTCCAGTAAAGGATCTCATTTGAGCTCTTGTGTACATGGGAGAGAGATACTGGGGTAGCGTGGTGTAATGGCCAAATTGGAGAAGAGGGCATCTGGATCCTTCCAATATGTTTTGGCCCAAAGCTCCTGGAAGGTGACCAAGCATAGCCAACGATAAGGGATTATGGTGGCCACAATCTTTAAACATCTGGAGAGTAATAACTGCCCACTCATGGAGTAGAACAAGGTTGCCCAAAATTTTCAGGCCGTGGGCTGGTCATGTGGTTCAAGGGTACCCAAACTATGGCCCAGAGGCCAGATCCAGCCCCTAATGCCAATACACCTAGCCCACGACACCCTTGTCACTCCCGGAAGTGGAAGTAAAATGTGCCCATACGGGTGCGTTTTACTTCCGCATCTGGGAGTGATGAGGGTGTTGCGGGCTGGATGAATTGGCATTGGGGGCTGGATCTGGCCCCCAGGCTGTAGTTTGGGCACCCCTAGATTAGAGTGTTGAATTAGGACTACAGAAACTCAGTGTAAAATTTTAGGCTTATGGTCAAACAATGTCAAGGTGATTTCATATTCCCAGTAATAAGCATGCTTTCTCTTTGACAGTGGAATTTCCTTGCACATGCATGTCTCAGCAATCAGACTTGGAAATGAAGTCCTCATTTACCATCTTATGACCAATAAGAAACATAGCATCTAGAATGCAAGAAACAAAGACGAGGAAGACATGCACTAGAACAAACATGCGTTCTTCTAAAGAAGTGCTTTGAGTATTGTATTGTTTTGTTTTCTTGAGTATTGTACAATCTCAACCATGAAGTTAAATGGTTGAATGGGAAAGGTCATGTTCTCAATCAAATGAAATGAAACAATAGAGACATAAAGAACTTGAAGGCTTGTTCATAGGAATTTCGTACTGCCAAGAGTCATACCACGCCAGGCAATGAACAGTTATCTTGCAGGGAAACTTAATGGAACCCTAGCATTCATGTAATACATGTGTGAGTTCCCCAATCCAGAGATGAGCAAAATGGTGGCTAGGCATGTTTCTCTGAAAGACATTTTGCTCTTGCCAAAAGTCATCCTCCTAGGCATGAGCAGCCTTACACCAAAGCCATGGCCTCCACACATGCTATCTTAGATGTTCTGCTGCATCAGCCTTCTGCTTTTCCCTCCATTCGAAGAGATGTATGTCCTTTTTCCTCCAGTCCTTTTTTAGGAAATAGGAACTAAAATGGAATGGTCCACTCTAAAGGTTGTCCAGTATAATAGGCAATCCAACAGCCTTTTGTAATTTCTTTTAAAGAAAATAAGAAAGGAACATCTGGCTGGCCTGCCTTCTCTTCTGTTACCAAGTGGTGGCAGCAGTACCAGCATTGTGGAGATAAATCCCCACCCTGCAAAAATCACTTTTTTATAAACTTCTTACAAGCATGCTACACTTCCTAAAGAGGGTTGGGAAACTGTCTGTGGGAACCTGGTTGTGCCCCCATATTATGTCTGCAGCACCATAAGTCCATTGGGTTGCTTCTTTCTGCTCACTCACCAGGTGTTTGGGGGCCTCTGGAGCTACAGGTGCCCAGTCCTGTGCTGGCTAGTCTGAATATGCTATTAGTTATCTTCACTCCCTCCTTCATATTGCCACCTAGGGATCCTGTTTTTCTCTATATAGAAAATATGGCATGCTATTTGGAGTCTTCTTTGGGCAACAACAGTGTTATATAATTTACGTGAGCCACTTCTTCAAAACACAAAGCAGGATAAGTAAGCTGATCCAGAAATAGATTTTTGGTCTCTTTAAATGGTAACAAATTGTTATTTAACAAGTTACAACTCTACGTTTGCTGATGGTGATAACCACTTCTTGGTTGTTGCTTTATTGCTACATAATCCAAAAAGGTTAGCTAGCCGTGAGTTGTCTGCCTCAACTGGAGAGTGCCAATTGCTGTGCCACCTCAGATGGCAAAATATCTTGGGTCAATTCTTGCTCACTGAGGCAGGCATTCATGCTTCTAATTTTAGAAAGGTAGAGCTTTTCTCATCCCTGCTGAGAAAAATGGCAAGCTATAAATGCCATTGGCTTTTTCCATCTTCTCCTCACTGATTGCCCCTGGCTATCCTAAATTTACTAGACCCCCTAAATGAATTGAATGGGAGTCTTCTGCCATGTGCAATTTATTTCTCTCACCCCCCCCTCCAAAATTCACCTTATGGATCAGATCTGATGGACTAAGTCAGAGTCTGTTTTAGACAACACTTCCAACCAGAATGTTCTCGGTTGCAAACCTAAGCGGAGGTCACCAGCCTGTGTAATGGGCATTTATCTCATTTAATGGACTGTACTGGAAGTTGTCCGAATATGTTTTGGAAATTAAGATGGATAATAACACAGGCAGATGTGATGTGAGGTGCCATAAGCTCACACTTCCAGTAAGCTCTGGTACATTTTTGTCTAATGGGCAATTTCCAACCTGACTTAAAATCATTAATAACACTTTTAAGAAGTGACAATTGGTTGTAATGAGGCTGAGTTTATTTTGGGATGTAGAAATCAAGCAACATAGATATGACAAATGTGCCTTCCCATAGGCATGTTGTTGTCATCATTACTGTTCTCAGAATAGGTTTTTTACAACCACTCAACAAAAACAATTGTGTGTTCTATTGTTAAACACAGACACAATATCAAACTAGAAATCACAGCAAATTATGTGGGTACAAGATAGAGTCTAGAATTCCTCCTGGCTTTTAAAGAGATGGAGAAAATGCTTTACCTTCATTGACCTCAAGGGAGCATAGTTGAGTATTCTCTTCTGTGAACAACATCAGTGAAGTAGGTTAGGTAGCAAAAAAATCAACTGGGCCAAGATCATCCAGTGAAGTACATGGTTGAAAAATACAAATTCACCAAACCAGGAATGAAGGAAATAGACCTTTTAGAAAATGCATTACATTTTTTAATACAATTGCTGAGTTAGATTTCTTCTTCCATGTCTAGGTAAGATGTGAAACTGCCAAAATGAAGCCACCTGTTGGTGAATTAATTTCATAGTTCCTTTCGCCTGATCTATGTGAGCAAGATTACCCAGCACAAGGTTACCATTGCCTGGGGTACACCCGATTGTGGTTCAAAAATACCACAATCTTTGAGGAGGCTCATTCTGAGTGAGGCAAAGGAAAGACAGTTGTTGAAACTTGTAATATACCTATGACTCCCACCTCCATTTGTTTAGTTTCAAGACTGTTTTTTATTTTGTTTCAGTTTTTGTTAAGTGCTGTGAGAATTATAATAATTTCATGAAAATGTCAGTTGCTTGCTGTGTTAGTTGATGGATTCTTACAGGATGAGCAATGATAGCTATTGTCAATAGATAGCAGCGGTAACATTTGTTCAGCTAATTTTGGCTGTTGCTCATTAATGCCTTACAAATGTACCTTTGTGTGTGTGTGTGTGATGTGATGGCCTTTATTTTGTTTATTTCCCTTTTTAATGATGAGGCATATCATTATAAAGCTCCTTCTAAAGTTGTCACAAGCAGGCTGGACAGCTCTGTGGTTTAGGTATCTGGTTGTAGATCCAGAGGTTGAGACTTTGATTCTCCACTGTGTCTCCTAGAAGAAAACCCAGCACGTATAGTCATGGGCAAGCTGCAAAGTCCCAAGTTGCCCCAAGGAGAAGGGGATGGTAAACTTCTTCTCTGTATTCCCTACTTAATATACAAGGAAAGTGGTCACCATAAGTCAGAATTGACTTGATAGCATATTATTGTTGTTATAAAAATCTTACTGGCATAAAATCAATAGTTCAAGACCTGACCAAGAAGTGTTAAGCTAACATCTAAGTATATAATTGTAGCGGGTTATAGTGGGCCATGGATGTAAGAACTCAGTTCAGACATTCATTTTCCAAGTTTAATAAAGACGAGGAGCAAAGGAAATAGGGCTCCATGTTCGTTATTATCATTATGAAGGAGTAGACTCATCAAATCAACACTGATTCAATGGGCCTATTATGCTAACCAACAGGATTTAAGCCTTTGGCTCTCGAACTCTGATTTGCCTACATTTGTAGAGCAGTGGGGATGGAGGGGAGCAGAACCGAAATGAACATCTTCACTGTCCCTGTTTGCATGTATTGTTAAGCTGAGAAATAGAATGTAAAGGACTGGGTTGAATGAATGGCCTGTAAGTCCCTACCTGGCCACAAAGAGAGTAGGACGCTGCTGTGGGAGGGAGGAGCTGTACTGTAGACATAAAGGCAACTGGAGTCAACTGTACGGCATAGGTAAGGAATGGGGTTGTGCAGGGCACATCACTACAATAATATAGCCATGTTAATTTGCATATTTGGCTCACTTTGCAAATTATTCAAAGGGCAAGGGCAAGGGCAGTCCTATTATTCTACAAATCATTAATATGTTTAAATTTGTCCCTTGTGCCTGAGTGGAAAATCAAAAGAGGCATTAACTATGCAAATGCAATTAATGTGCGCTATTTTCTCATGTAAACAATAGCTGGAGGAAAGTGTAAGCCGTTTTGTAAGGATTTTTTTTTAAAGAGGGAAGTTCCAATTTATTTTCTTCTTACTGTGGTCTTTTTAAGCCCTTTTAAGGCTGTTATTTGCATTTCATTCCCATGGAAGGAAACTTCTTGGAGCACACAAACAACAGCTAACAGGAAGACCAGAAGGTTAAAACCAGGTGGTTGTCCTCCTCCCCCACAGTCTTCTTGAGGGTGCTGTTTACATGGCAAAAGTGTGCATGTACCTCACATCTAGTTTGATGCTGAGATTCTTGCTTCTTGGATCTCCCTTTCCATCCGTTATTGTCTTTCCAGCAGTGGTGCCAGTGTTCTCTGTCATTTGTCTAGGTACACACAAATAAAGGAAGCCAGTGGACCCGGTTCTGCCTCCTGGCTTTAATGATCTTCCTAGGCAGGGAGCCTTGAGCAGAGATAAGGCCAAAAGATACAAACAAGGCAAACCATGCAGGTGAGCCAGCTGCCTTCAGAGGATAGCTTTGGTGTCATGAAGCAGCATCAAATTGACATGGATTTGCCATGTTGTTTTATTTTATTTTTACTGGCAGGAAAAGGAGAAAAGAGGTGGAATTTTATTGTTTATGTGCTAAAATAACTTGGCTGGTTTTAGGAAGAAGTGAGCTTGACTTGGTTGCACAGCCATTAGTTGCTTTGCTTCATGGGGCAAACTGTACTGGGCTGAGAAGCCCAAAAGGAACGCCTACTTCACATTTCCCACTGTCATCAGTAACATGCAGATACAAGGAGTTTAAATAATCATACTAACTGTTCATATTTTGTATCTAAGAGATCGGTTAGAGGGTAGCATATTGTACAGTAGTCTGATTTTACATGTCTACACAAGTCTCTTGTGTCCATCATAACATTAAATGCAAGCAATTTGGAAATATAGCAAGCATTAGAACCCCATCAGTGATTTAGGCATAGTTATAAAACATAAAATACAAAATGAGAAAAATGCAATTAATACAATAAATACAACAAAAATAACCTTCCCTCACTCTTTTAAACTTTTTAAATCTTTTTAAACTTTTTAACCTTTTTAATTTTTTTAGATCTTTGTAAATTCATGGTTTAATTCTTTTTTAATTGATTTTTTAAAGTAATTTCGAACCTCAAGGTTTTAATTTATGAATTTTCTGTAAGCCGCCTAGAGTCAGGTTCGCCTGATTAGGGCGGGATAATAAATCTAAATAAATAAATAAATAAATAAATAAATAAAACCCTGTGATGACCTGAATTGATAAAACTTGTATTTAAATAGAATTTAAATTTTAAACAAGTGTGAACATATCAAGTCAGTAGCAAAGGCAAAAATAAAAGGCAGCGTTATATAGTTCTGCTGTAATTAGCTTGTTAAAATTTGAGAAGGATGATAAATCTCTGTAGGAAACTTAGAGATAAGGGACCATGACTGAGAAAACACAGTTCCTGGGGTTAGATCTTTTGGCCTGCTTAGTGTCAAGGACTCGGGGGGGTGGGGGAGTAGGATGAATAGCCATTTTGTGAGAGAAACTGTTCCAAAAGATATTGAGGGCCTAAATCGTTAATAGGTCATTACTATCTCCTTGAATCTGGCATGGAAACTACGGTAAGAAGGAGTTAATGAGCTAAGACGGGGGACATATGTTCATATCTGTTTGTAACTGTAATAAGTGTGGCAGCTACATTTTGGACTGCTGACATTATGATATAATTTCAAAGGCAACCCAACATAGAGAGCATTACAGCAGTCTACTGTAGAGGTTACCAATGCATGAACCACTGGTGTTAGGCATTTATTAGAGACACAACTGAGCGATCAACCAAAGTTGATAAAAGCCACTCTTGGCAGTGATAGATAGATAGATAGATAGATAGATAGATAGATAGATAGATAGATAGATAGATAGATAGATAGATAGATAATTTGCACCTTTGAAAGAGCTGGGTCTGAAAGTACCCCTAGGCTGTGAACGCAATCCTTTAGGGCAGAGGTGCCCAAACTTTTGGGGCTGTGGGCCAGTCACATGGCAGAGTGTGCTGGTCACATGGTTCCTCCCACCCAGAAGTGAAAGTAAAATGTGCTTGTGCCTGTGCAGAACGCACATGTGTAGAACGTTGCCATAAACACATTTACAACAGCTGCGGGTCATTGATGGCAGCGTTCTGTACATGCACAGGTGCATTTTGCGCACACACATACACATTTTGCTTCCAGGAGCAGTGAGGGCACCATGATCCATAGTTAGTCCCACCAAGGTCAGTTAAATATCCCTCTAATTAGTCCACCAATCCCTCCAATAGTATTTCTCTGTTTTATCTGGATTCAGTCTTAGTTTATTGAACCTCAACCACTGTATTATCACTTCTAGGAAACATTCAAGAACCTGGGTGGCATCGCCTGTAAATAAAAAAAAGTGAGACAAAGCTGTGTATCATCCACATGTTAATAACACTGAATTCCAATATCTGTAGGGCTTCTTCCAGTGGCTTAAAAATATTAAAAACATTGAAGAAACACCCAATCCTGAGGATGCTACAACAGAATTCCCAAGGGGTGGATGGCACCCTTGGAGGAAGTTAGATGGTTGCTGTTGCTCATGAAACCTTCTAGAATCCAGGTATGGATATCTGGAGATTGCCCATCCTTGGTTTAGGCTCATGGCCCTATGAATCTGGCCCTCTTGGTGGCCAAATCCAATCCTATAAACTTCCTCATGTAGCTGGAGCTGCTTATCCTTAATGCCATTGTTTGGTGCATCCAAACTGTGGTACAAGTGTTTTCTCCATCCTGAAATATTAAGTTACTGGCTGTAAAAGCTTTCAGCTAAAAAGTGCTTATATTTTTGTCCTTCTGTTTATCTTTGGCCTTATCTATCATTGGCAGATGGTCTCCTGAGAGTTTCTCTGAAACTGAATATAGCTGCTGCTCTAAAAGAGGTCACCTACACACTCACCAGATTGATATTGCAGCCTGGATGAATTAATAATTGGTTGGCCCTGCTCAGAGCCACAGTTATGACCAAACTTTTTGACTTTTCTTTCTTTCCTACTGTTTGTACCACCTAGCCTGAGAAAAAGCAATAAAAAATCTGGAAGGTTGTAGCCTTTTTTGTGGAATTCTAGGTGGTCCTAAAAAAGATATTGTACAATTATCAATCCCATCCACCCACTGCTCCACTCATGGACTCATGTAGCTATCTCAGTGTTCTGTGCAACTTGGATTTGTGTAACTTGAGAAATAGGCAGAATTTGTCCTATTAACAACATTATAGGTATCATGTTGGTTTAGCAAACTCGCTTGTTCAGGGGTTTATTCTTGCAAAATAAGAGTAAAAAAACAGGCTGAAAAATCATTGCAGGAAAGATTAGGAATCCGGGCAGATCCCAGACCACCCCTGTCACCAATTTTAATTTATCTAGACTAGTTTTCTTTTGTTGTTGTAACCTCTTTGAAATTAAATACAGTAATACCTTGGATAATGTTTGCATCAGATAATGCTAAAACCGCATAACGTTAGCAATCTGGAAAAAAATTGCATCGCATAACGTTAAAATCCTATGGGGTGCATCAGTTAATGTTAGCTAAATCCTGTGCCAGTTACAATGTATCTCTATGGAGTTTTAACATTATCCAATGCATCCCATAGGATTTTAATGTTATCCGATGCAATTTTTTTCCAGATTGCTAACGTTATGCAGTTTTAGCATTATCTGATGCAAACATTATCCAATGTATTACTGTATTTAATTTCAAAGAGGTTACAACAACAAAAGAAAACTAGTCTAGATAGATTAAAATGGGTGACGGGGTGGTGCATCGGATAACATTAAAAATCGGATAACACTAAGACTTGTGGAACCAAGTTTTAGCATTATCCAAGTTTTTACTGTAGTTGGAGTGGTTTTCTCCCTGCCCCCATTTATTATGTGTGTCTTGTGATAACACACACATGTGTGTCTCCCAGGGAAACTCTAAAATCCCATTTAACTTCCAGCTATTATGTTAATTCAGCTGGACCATTAGATTGGATGAACATGTCTTAATCGTATTCCTTACCATGCTGCCATTTAGACAATAAATCAACATCAGCATCTGCTCAACAACTGTTCTGCCTTATCAGATCAAGTCAGAATTAGTTGGAATGGTATTGTGTCTGAAGAGAAAGGAACTTCTGTTTTGAGACTTCCACAGATTGTTCAGATTTATGACAAAGGGTTGCAGAAAATTATCTCTGCTAAAAGGAAGGTAATCTCTTCACATCACAAATGAGGATATGAACATACAAAGAAGTATTGAGTTGGTTAGCCAGTTATCGGAACCATACTGTCTAATAGTTATGTGAATGTTAGCATGCTTCTGATAGAGAAAAACACACAGCCACCTCCTCAAAAGTCTCCCAGAGAGGTCCTCAGTCCCAAGTTCTCCTCCATGGTGCTTAGGTTTGGATCCTGCAAAAACTCCACTCTTTCCTGGATGAAAACATGCAGGAAACTCCATTTTAAAGTCTAGGCAAGAGGGATTCATATATTTAATCAAATAACAAATGGCCATTGTGCCTCAGAAAAACATCATTATGGTCCATATATGACAAAATGAATAGGACAAAAATCTATTTAATCTTATCTTTTTACACTTTGTATACATGGATGTCTAGTTTGGCACAGTCAGTATTTGCTAGAATCTGTTTTATTTAACAACTTGTTGCCAGTATTAAAGGTCATGAAACTATTTGCCCAGTAATATTAGAATAATCAATCATATTCAGACTATAGTAGAATAGATCTTCTGTTTAAAGGGCACATAGGGATAAAAATTGGAAACATTATTTAAGCCTCCATTATATTTCACAGTTATTTGACTTTTCTATGACTATAAGAATTTTTGTGTGGGATCAGATCAAACATACATCTGGATTATATATGATACTGGTCAGCTAAATACTATAGAGAATTAAAAAGCAGAATTTGATGCAAATAAATAATTTTTCTTACTGCTTGTTGTCAGCAAATAGCAATCAGCAGGGCTATATTTAGTTGTTACGAAGAATAGAAGCATTGCAAAAAGACGTTATACTATTCCATATTAGAGGCAACCTAGTAACTTATTTGATATGTAAACACATGCAAAATCTGAGTAGAGCAACGAGGGTAGCACAGGCCAGATGAATTGGCGTCAGGGGCCGGATCTGGCCCCCAGGCTGTAGTTTGGACACCCCTGGTGTAGACAAATGTTGATGAGAAAAGATTTTCTGAGATGGTGAGTGTAATGCAGTGGTGTTGTTGGTGATGAAGAGAGGAGAAACCACCCAGCAAATTAAAATTGGAAGGATATTAATTACCTTGATGATTTTCAGGGGATCTTGAAAGAGAGAAGAAAGAATATGGTTCTCATGGGCATGAACTGAGATGGATTTACCAGGGGGAAGAACAAAATTAGTATTTGTGAACACATAAGATGTTATTTGCATTAGGAGTTCAAACCATTTTCAAATTTTAGCTTAATTACCCCAGTTCCCAACTGAGAGACACAGGGATCTTTCATTTAGTTTGTATCTGAACCCTCTCTCCTGGCCTTCCATAAGACTTCTAATGACACTTTGGATGAATTTTAAAGTGTTAAATGATTTCTGAGGCTGTTTAAAAAGGCTCTCATTTATTTTCCATGAATTGAACAGAATCCATTTAATGGGCTAGGATGGAATAACATTGTTAGAATGGGGCATTCCCCTCTTCCCTATGCAGTTGCTGAAAATCATCTTTCCCCTCCTCCTCATCAGTGGTCATGGTAGCCACACAAACTGGGATATTCTGGAACTGGTTGTAAAAAACAACAACAACCTAACTTAGTCCATCTGTGATCCATCAAAGAACTTGGAATGTCAGTTTTTACAGTACTTACAGTTACAATCTCAAGAGCCAGAAAAGTATCAATCGGTTTGGGATTACTGCAGTTTTTAAATTTGCAATTTACTCTACCATAGCTTCCTGTTGTACCTGACATACTAACAAGTTTACTTGGCATAAATCTTCATGGACTGCAGCCCACTGCTGCATCTGGAGAAATGGGCACATGTTCAAGAACACTTGTGCCAAATGAAACTCTTTTATCTTCAAGGTGTCACAGAACTCATTATTGTTTTGTTCACTTACTTATCATTCAGAAGTGAGCAAAACAGATATTTTCAGTTGCTTAAAAAAATATCAGAATGCTAAAAGCTGCTGATCTGTGGTACAAAACACATCTAACTAAAGAAATCATAGGCAACCTGCAACTGTGCAATTAGACAGATGCACCAAAAAGAGGAATAAAAGTACCCCATATTGACCAAAATCCTGTTAGGAATCCTTTGTAAATTCCATTGATTCAGTGAGCTTACTCTGGTTGAGATTTACTGTGCTAAAGAACAGGATTTCAGCCATTAGATTAGAATTGTAATTGTAACTTTATTATGCTTTAGTTACTAGAGAGAAGGGATTACTTACATGCAAGTCATAATTTATAATTATTTATTTATAATGACTTGCAAGTTCTGTGCCAAACACTCAGAAGCAGAAGAAATTGACAAGTAATGTTGTCTGTGTGAAGAAATTCAGTTGTTGTAGACTTGCATCATATTGTTTTACTGGAGGTTGTTATTTTGCTTCATTTCAACCTATGTGTATAAATAATGTGTGGACTTTGCCAATGGAAGAAAAATCTTAAAGAGTTAACTTTCCCCCCATGAACCAATCTTTTCGTTTCAGATCAGTAGTCTATTATCATTTCATTTCTATAAATATTGAGATTGGCAAGGCTAAAGAAAACAAAAATACTTTCTGTTTCTCGCTATTGTTCTGCCCCATCAGATTTTTTTTAATTAAAAAACCAACACATAATTGACATTTCATATCTAAGTTCTTACAAAATAATCTTTTAATTTGTAATAATCCCTTAGTGATATGTGAATTCTTAAATTTTACTTGTGACTATCAAGGAAATATGAGAGTAGGACTGTAATTTGAAGTTTCCAATCTTTTGTTTTCTATGCTAATGTGTTTTTTAATCTTGTATTTACCAGATGTTTAGTTTTGGGAGCTGAGTAGCACTCCTCCCATGTGTATCACTGCAGACCTGGAACTAGATTTGCTGGTTCTTGAAAAAGATTTTTACACACATAGGTCGAAGTATTGTTCCAAACTGGAAATCAAGATACCTATGGATGACCTCCATCATGGATCTAAAGTGCAGTGCAAACCTATTACAATTATCCACAGTGCATTGCAGTCCCTTTGATTGCTCTATACCAATTAATTTGTACACTATCCTAAATAGCTCCCTTTGATGACTTCTCATGCTGCTTATTTGCTGGATGTTATATTGCTTTCTGGCATATTTAACGACATTAATGTATCTCTTGGAACAATCTCTCACGGACTCAAGATTTTCAACCACGAGAGCTCTCCTTCATTTGCTCTCTAGCCTCCTCCTTAACTGCTTCAGTGTTCTAGCCTGTTCATTATACCAAGGAGGTGGACTGTACTCTGAGTGATAGTGTTCTCTGCCCTGGTGGTTTCCATATGCCACTTATCCACCAGAGTAGTGACAATATCACCATCCTGCATGGCCAGAGATCCTCTCAAGGTATACTGAAAACCACCTTGGATCCATCAGCCTGCCAGGATGGACCATCAAAATAGGTCCAGGCTCCCCAAGGAGAGGGATTGCTACCTCCAAACTCAAACTGGAGCTGGAAATGATCTGACCAATGGGGTGGTCATGGTCTCCCTCACCCTCAAGTATTTTCTCTGAGCTGCCAAGTAAACAAGTTGAAATCTGCAGCTGCTTCAGACCGAGCCCCCTCCACATGGTTGTTAAAGTTCCCCAGGACCACAAGACTGGAAGATTTCACCGCTGCAGAAGAGACAAAGTGCCAGCTCCAGGATAGTGTTGAGTTGTGGGGACCACAGTACTCCAACACTATCCCCACTATTGCCCTGTCCCCTACCTCCATGTGGAGACACTCCAGATCCAAACTCAACAGGGAAGAGAGCCTGCTCATATGTAAGGTGTTCTGAGCAATTATAGCCAAGCCCCCCCCCCAACCATTCAGCCTGCCCTGCTGACAAACTGAGACACTGCCCTGTTGACAAAGTAAGGAGAGGTAAACACCCACCCAAGTCTCAGTCATACAGGCCAGGTTGGAATTGTCATCCAGGTTCATGGCCTGAATAAGATGACCTTTACTGACAGATGACCTGGACTTCAATAACATCATGGATAGGCTGGAGTGACCTTCAGGCTCATCATACATCTCATGAATGGGCTGGAGACTGGAGCATATTCTCTCTCCCTCCCTCTCTTGCTGAGCACTATGGTGCTTCCCAATGAAATTCATGTCTGCTGTCAGAGACCCTTTCAAAAAAGAAAAGAAAAGAAAGAAATCCTTAGCAACAGGGAACATAAAACACCTTTCATAGTACACAGAAGTCTGTCCTTTTTCACCTCACTTCATTGTATTTGCAACTGCCTCATTACTGTTCGATATTGTTAAATTCTAGCTTGAACTGAAGTTTGTACACATAATTCTAGTATGTGAGACGAAACCTCTTAAGCCTGTTCACTTATTATAGACTCTTATACCATAGAGACACAGGCCTAACCCCTTCCTTCTCATTGTCTTTTTCTCCATGTGGAAATTGACACTTTTGCATGGAAAAGGTTCATGCCAGTATAAAGCTATACATCAGTAGCAGCTGGTGACCCCAGTTTCAGAAGTGCTATGGCTCCATTCCCATTTCAGTCCACACTTTAAAGAAGCTTATCAAAAGTGCTATTTTGGGGTAGGGCTCAGGACCTAGGAGAGCTCTTGTGAAGTGCAGACTGAAACCTGGATTGGCTGAAGTCCACCAGCTGTGAGAAGGAACTTCTCTAGAGATGTGAGGGAAAGAAGTGTTCTTCAATATGCTTGGGAAGTTCCTGCATGCCAGTAGTGACAGAACAGTACTTTTGATTGTCCAGCATTTCCTCTCGCCTGAAAAAGTGCTGCTTGATCACATCATTAAGTGTGCAGAATCACTCCAAATTCCTTGGTTAATGAACAGACAGCAGGGTCCTAACACTGGTGGACAGAAGGTCACGTCAGTTTAACAAACCAGTACAATATCTCCTCCATGGGTTCTTCAGCACAAACCAGAAACAACACATCTATAGCTCACTCTCTCTCTTGCTATAGGAGCTATAGGATTTCTGCTTCTATCGTATGAAGCTCTTTTCATTACAAAAATGCTGACCGTATATATAGTGCCTAATTTTCTTTAAAAAATAAACACACTATTCAGGTGTGAAGTCAAATTTGTACCCTAAAGCCCTTTTACCAATTTTCATCATTTTTTCTCTTCTCCTCCTTTATCATCTGCTCCCTGTAGCCCTACAAGACCACAAAAAAAATCTATTTTCTGACTAATTGTGATGATTAGGGTATCTTGTTATTGTAGTAATTAATATTACTTTTATCTTCATTAAATATTGCTTCATAATCCTTAAATGGCAGTACAAAAAGGTTTATGCTGATCAGCCAACCAGCAATGTTTAAAAATATTTTGATGATGATGATTTTTAAAAAGGACAGGATCCTTAATTGTAGCAACCGTGCATACTTCTGAATGTAGTTTTGTATACCTATCCTGACGTCTAATGCAATTTGTGTCATAGACCAGGACACTGAGAATCAGTCTTGATGCAGAATGCAACCTGGTATTGGTTTATTAAAATTGATCTCACCAATCATCTGTGCTGAGAAGTCTGTTTCCCAGACAAAGGCTTTTCTTCAAATATTCTATTTAATAAACTAGACTACACTTTTGCATTTCTATTCTTACAGGAACTTGACTGATAATCAGTCAGCCAGTAAGTTATAGGAAGCATAAGAACAAATTAAAAAATATTGCCACCATTATGACAACTGAATCTAACACTTTGACCACATGTGGAGAAAGCCAAATAAAACAAGAGGATACAGCATTGAAACAATCACATTTTGACATGACATATAAAGACAAATAGAGAGGTCTCAAACAAATGCTTTGAAGCAAGAAATCCCACAAACTTGTCATCACCATTAAAAGGGCTTCACATTACCCAAGTTTTGACTTAGCAGGGACACTTACTTTAAAGTAGAAATTGTAGTGTGTTAGTAAGTATCCAGATTAATGAGGGTTTTATGATCCATGTAAATCCAATTATCTTTATGGACCAGGACTTCCTTGATCCAAGCTACTTTATTATGTGAAAGTGGACTTGATTCACAAAAGCCAAATTTTCTGTAGGTTTGTTATAATATTGGTGAACATGAGGTACATATATTGTCTTTTGGGAGATAGATTTTTTGTAGTGACTTCATCCAGAGTAACTATACAGTCAAATCTTGCATAAAGAGCATCTCGGTTAAAGAGTAACTCACGTAAAGAGCAGAATTTTCTCTGAATGTTTGCTTCGCTTACAAATAAAACCAACCAAAAACTCGCTTAACAGATAAATTGGGGTTTTCAATCCCCCCCCACAATTGGTCATTTACAATGATGTTTTGCTTAAAGAGCAAACTCATTTAAAGAGCAATCCTGTGGAACCCATTATGCTCTTTAAGCGAGTTACAACTGTATATTGTACAGTAAAACCTTGGGTTCGACAGAGATCCTTTCCAACAGCCTCTGTCGTAACCCCAAAAAAATCATAACTTGAAGCATATTTTCCCATAAGGATGCATTAAAATAAAAAAAGGTCCTGACCAGACAAAAATAATAATTAAAAAATACAACCTCCCCTGAAAAAATCCCAAAAATGCCATGTGCAACCTTCTCTCATCCCCACAAAAGGGATGAAGTAATTTCCTTACCCTTTCCACGCCATTTGGGGACCTTATCTGACAATGGCAATGGCACTTCTGCAGCAATAAGTACTTTTATTGTGACTTTAGGTGAAAGGATGGCCATTTTGAATTCTGAAAAGGTTGCCAGCCATTTTGAATTTCAAAATGGCCAACACAACCATTTCAGAATTCAAAATGGTTGCCCCTTTCACCCAAAGTCACAATACAGTGCTTACTGCTGCAGAGATGCTGTCGTTGTCAGATAAGGTCCCCAAATGGGGTGGAAAAGGTAGGGAGATTGCTACCATTTTAGAATTTAAAATACTGTAGCACAATCTTCAGTCATAAACCTAAAATTGGTCATAACCCGGGATTTTTTTTAATTAAATGTGCCATCATAACCCATGGCAGTCATATGCCGGGGTTTTACTGTAGTTAGATGGGCAGGTTATAAATTGAATGAACAAATGAATGAATGAATATCCAAGGTCAATCTAAATATTGTAACACATACATAACATTGCCAAGCTGTTCCACTTTTTAAAGAAACATTGTAAACCTGTTGAATAATAAATTATAAAACATATTATAAAAACAGCCAACAAAAATAAAAACCTTTAAAACACATGTCTATACCATCCACTTAAAGAACACAAGTAGGGTTTTTGCTTCTGGTGTTTGACTGTTTTTGCACATATAAAAATGTGCGACTGTTTTTAATATATGTGTTTTATGTTGTTAACCACTCAAGAGTAGGAAAATTTCCTAGATGGGTGGGGTATAAGTATAATAAACAAATAAAATAAAATAAAATAAAATAAAAAGAGACACAAAAAGGGAACTCTCCCTTAGCTGAAAAGGCAAGATTTTGGAACATTGTTGTACCATTGTGTATCACCATGGATCAAACTCTGACCAACAAGAAACATGAACTAAACACCAAACAGAAAGTTGCCACCAGAAATAACAAAACTTGGGAAACTGGCAGGATGAGACTGGGATGCACACCCACAAACAATAAGAACAATAGCTGTCCTTGGGATTCTCCACAGCAGAGTGTGCCACTGCTGTATAGTATAAACCAGCACATGCCAAACAAGGAGATTCAGAGCTTAACAAATAATGCAGGATTCTTATTGGTTGCCTGAGAGAATCCTCATTGAATAAGTTTGTTATTTTGCTGGCATTGCCCCTTTGAAAGTACACTGAGAGATACCAGCAAATAACAAACTAAATCAGGAAATACAGCACCAAACCCGTCCACTTAATGAACAGTAAACCTCTAGATTATGACTAAAATAGAGGAAAGGTTATCTGCACACCTCTTAAGCTTTAACTACGAAACCAGAAGTGGCTAGGCTAAATCTTTGGAGAGCAAAAACAACACACCTTACCAAATGGATGAATGTGAAAAAGTATCTCTCACCAGGACAGGTTTCTGGCTGAGCCACGTGGCAGTCATATACTGCATTAGATTTCAAAGCCAAGTAAAAAGATCAAAGAATAATCAAGTGAAATGGGGCTACTTAGATATAGAACAAATTGTCTGTGAATATGTGCATGCAGTTTATGCCCTTTGTGTACAAAACAAGAGCTAACTCTATTGAAATAGCTCACTTGGCTGAGATAATTCTATTGAAATAGCTCACTTCTGGTCAAAACTAGTCTAATTATTTGAACATTTTAATTTGTTTGATTTTCCCCCCCTATACAGTCAAACCTTGCATAAAGAGCGCCTCGCTTAAAGAGTAACTCGCTTAAAGAGCAGAATTTTCTCTGAATGTTCACTTCGCTTAACAAATAAAACAAAACAAAAACTCACTTAAATGAATTGGGGTTTGCAATCTCCCCACCACCACCACCACCACCACCACCAGAAGTCACAATTGGTCACTTACAATGGTGTTTCACTTAAAGAGCAAACTCGTATTTCATACAATAATTTTAAATTGTGCTAGTTCTGATAACATCTCTTCACAACATCTGTCACAGAGAATGGATGTTAACATGTATGATAATGACACATTCTCTTTAGAATAGCCTCAACTATAAACTTGATAGTTCTAATATTTACATATTTATTTGTGCCCTGAAGTAAGTAAGTGAATCTTTTATTAGGGTCTCAGCATTTCGTTCTGTCTAGCAATGTCTGTAAATAATGGATTCTTATTATTGTGGCATATAATTGACAACTAAACAGCATGTGCAATATTTGTGTAACCAGTCAGGTTGTGTCTAATGTCAGCCAACATGTGCTTAGAAGGTTAACTGTCAGATATAAGGGAAAGTATCATTTATGCTTGAATTGGCTTGCTGTTAGTCTGTCAGTTAGGTTGGTCTGCAGTAATGTCTATAATTAGTCTGTAACAGTTATTTAGGAAGATGTTAGGAAGCTGATAAAAGTGTGTCAAACACAAACCAAATCTTTGACTTTCAAAGGTTAGTTTATTTTTCAACCTGTTTTTAAGTAAATATTTTTAAAGTTTACTATGATTTATTTTTCCATCTGCTGCCACATATACAATATATTTCAAGGGAAAGTATAATTCATAATCTTTTTTTTCATTATTCACGTTGAATCTGCTGTGTGCAAACTCATTAAACTACTTCTTAATGAGAGAGCTGATTCTGTCAGGGACATAGTACAATGTGCAGTAATTCGTTTCCTATGTTGTTAGCTTTGATGATTGGAGGAAATAATTGCTCTATTCCTAGAAGAGACATGGAGAGGAGTTATTGTCAACAGCATACCTAGAATGCTGTGATTGAATCCCATCTTAGAACAAAAAGACAGTTCAGCTTTGCCCTCCAATGTGTAGAACTCAAAATTAGAATATTTTAGTGAATCATCAAAAAATCATAGAAATGCAAGCTGACCGGTTTAAGCCTGATAAGGACTTCAACAGGGTAACTGTTCTGCTGGCCTACAGACTCACCAAAAGGAGAAACAGAAAATTCACCTTACATAGTATTTTAGTCATCTAATGAAAGTATCTCAGGACATGTCTTCTAGAAGGGATTCTACTCTGTCTTCTAATTCTCTTCCAGGTACAATTAACAACTCTAGTTTTAAATTATTGTTTTGCATTAAGAACTAAGCATATGGGACTTAATTGTGACTTGGGTCTGCCTCATCCTGAACTCTAATATCACCTGAGAAGATTATTTTAGCACTATCCTCACCAAGAAGAGTTTTGTAAATCATATTTCCTCTCAGCCATGAAACAGCTCTTCAGAGGTTCATATAAATCTGTCTTCTAGAAATATAAAAATAAATAAATTAGGGTGAGGCTGAGATTAAGTTTATTGGTGGATCTAGGCTTGATATGCTCCACTTGAACTTGTTTTTTTCTTTCTAAACATTATTGGTATGGCTTTAAAACCATTTTCTTATCAATTTCCCATAAAATATGATATGTCACTGATTGCTCTGAAGTAAGAAAAGTAACTGAAGTTACAAAGTATGTTTTGTGTAGCACAGTCTAGTAGTCAAAACACAAACATGTCTTACTTTAAAGCAGGGGTGCTTTTTGGCCCATGAGCCGGTCACATGAATTCATGTGATTCCTCCCACTGGAAGTGGAAGTAAAATGTGCCTGTGCATGTACAAAATGCTGCTCTAAATGCACCCATGGTGGTCATAAATGCATTTATGTCACCCGCACAGCTGTAAACAAGTAGCCACCTTTCAGCCATTTGTCATATACAGTTTTATTTTTATATAACAGAAAAACCCAGTTGGGACAAAAATCATCTCAAAAAATCTACTGAGGATTTATGTTACTCAGTGCAATCCTACTCTGGCTGTCTAAAGGGGCTTCAGTGTGGTTGAAATGCCTCTTTGATAGTCTCTATGGTAAGGATGCATTTGTTTATGTTTTCTGCAGACATAGATCTACATTGTTGTTCAGTCGCACAGTCGATTCCGACCCTCTGTGACCCCATGGACCACTGTCCGCCAGGCACTCCTGTCCTCCACCATCCCCCTCAACTTGCTCAGCTCTGTGCCCATTGTCTCCACAATACCATCTAGCCATCTCATCTTGGGCCATCCCCTTCTTCTTTTGCCCTCGACCCTTCCAAGCATCAAGGCTTTCTCAAGTGAATCCTCTCTTCTCATTTGATGTCCAAAGTACTTTAGCTTCATCTTTATTATTTGACCTTCTAAGGAGCAGTCAGGGTTGATTTCTTCTAAGATTGACCTATTTGTTCTCCTTGCTGTCCAGGGGACTCTCAAAACTCTCCTCCAACACATCTCAAAGGCGTCTATTCTTCTGCACTCAGCTTTCCTAATGGTCCAGCTCTCACAACCATACATTGCCACAGGGAATACCATTGCTTTGACTATGCGAATTTACAGCTGCTGGTAAAAAGCAGAGGCTTGGTTTCCTGTGTTTGAAAAATGGGGGCGGAGTATCAAATCAACTGCTGCTTTTAAGAACAGAGTCTGGCATACAGACCACGATGCCATGAACATTTAAATGCATGCCTGAAGAAAACTACCTGACTTGAAGAACATGCCATGAAGTTTGCCTGAAGAAGTGACCTTGGGTCATGAAAGCTTGCAATGATTTTTTTTATTTAGTGATCCAGAAAAAGTATCACCTTCTACTTCTGCAGCTGCTGGTATGTTTATCAGTAGCAGACCTTGAACAGGGTCTCATAGTGTCATGCTGGAGTACGTTGGAGGCTTTTCCAGATGGATGGGATCGAAAGATTCATGTTTTTAACCTGTGTAAACTACCCAGAGTAGCCATTGTACTAGATGTGCAGTATAGAAGTCAAGCAAGCAAATAGATTAACAAACTTCATTTTCCTAGTAGTACCCAGCTGTCATATAAGAACATAAGCTTCTCTCTAACAAGTTTTGTCCTTGCTCCATCTAGGACAGTATGATCACCTCTGAGAGACAGAGACACTCCAGAATTTCTGGACCATTTCTGTCCCAGGAGAATTTTGAACATAGAACCTTCTACATGTTAAACTTGTACTTCACTTTTGTTTTATTGTTTTTGACTTTTTGGTGGTGTGTATGTGTGTCTCCCTCAGTGTCACTTGTTTAGCTCAGTCTTTCATTGTTATTTGTGATGTGAAAATATGTAACTCAGAAGAACAGTCCTCAAACTCACTTTGTCTTATGTTCAATTTCTTGTCTGCATTATTTTATCAAGCTTCATTGACTTCAATAAAACTAATCTTGTAGGAGAAAACTATGAGGTCCAAAAATGATCTAGCATTTTGGAACGTAGGCCCCTACTCTTCCTTGACCTTTAGTCACTGGGGAAATTATGTTTCTTTTAGAATGGCCAGACTGCCTGCTAGCAAATTGGATTTCATCAATGACAGTATCTAAAAGGCAAGAGATGTGTGTGCCAGCGACCAACACCTTCTCAAAATTGTAGATGGAGTCAGAGACCCCAAGAAGCCTTGGAGTCTCTGATCTAACATGATACAAGTTTCAGATAGTTTCTGTTTTCTCCACTGCTGTGATTCCCTTCAGAATAGAGGAAATATGACAGTACAGTATAGGCGAGCCTATGGCACACATCCCAAAGGTGCCATGCAGAGGCATTTCTGTGGGCATGCAAAACATCATGGGTAAGTCCTGTCCATCCCTGCAATGACTGTGCCATTTTCCCAACTTCCCGTCTCCCTCCACCAATGGGGAAGCAAGAGGGGAGGTGGAAATCCTGCCCAGGACGTGCAGCAGGGAGGAGGTGAGGTGACCAGACATTCTCCTCGCAGGAGGCAGCATGCACTCCACTGCTGCCTAGGATGGGTATGTGTGTGTTTCATCACCTCATCCCTGCAGAGCCTCCCTGGAGGGATTTCAGCCTCCCCATTGGCAGAGAGAGATGGGTCGCTGGGAAAGCAAAACTGCATTTGTCTCTCCCCCTTTCTTCCCCAGCAAATGTCAGATCCACTACAGAAACACAGGGGACCTTGCAAGGCAAGGGGTGGGCGTGGGGTGGCTGAGGCTTTCCCACAACACAGCTGTCCTGGAGGTGGGGGTGCTGGTGAGTGAAAGGACAGAACGGAGAGACTGTCCTTTCACTTCGCAACTCCAGGACAGCTGCATTGATGGGGAAACTTCATCCACTCACCCACCCCATCCCTTGTCTTGCAGGTTCCCCTGCATTTCTTCAGCAGATCTGACATTCACAAGAGAAGAGGTTGATGGGCAGCAGGGCCTCTCTTGCTTATCTCTCACCCCCCCCCCTTCACTCACGCTCCCTTGTTTTGCAGCAGCACTTTCACCAGCCCAGGAACTGGTTCTGGTTCTGGACCAAATCTCTTTACATATGCAAGAAGCGCATGGATGTGGGTGACAGAAGCAAGAGAGACCCTTCTGTCCATCAGCCATGAGGAGGAATGCATTCTTTTTTTAGCCTCTCTGTTCTGTCCTTTCACTCACTGGCACCCCTGCCTTCAGGACAGCTGTATTGTGAGGGAAGCCTCATCCACTCACCCACCCCATCCCCTGCTGAGCTGGTGGTCCTTCTGTGGCTGTACAGGAAAGGGTGGGGTGCCTACATCGACATGTGGGCATGCACCCACGTGACATCATCATCACATGTGATGCCTGCCCTCCACCCCCCCCCCCCCTTTGGCCATTCAGTCTCTAAAAAGTTCACCACCACTGAAATATGCCCTTGTTGTCTGTGTTGGCATTCCAGAGCTCGGCACATAAATTATCCCCAACTTTAATTTGAGGACTACTGTACTTCAGAATTCTGAGGAAAACAGTGTGGCTTCATTGTAAATAATGCTCAGAACAAATCATTGACTGGATCAGAAGGCTGTTAAAGAGTATTTTACTGTGTCAAAGGCACAGGTACTTCAGCTCTAGAGAAAGCTGAAATGCTGGCAAAGTGCCAAAATTAGATGACACACATGTATATACAAAATGTCTCTACAAAATGAATCTCATGCAGATACCACAGATACCTCATGCAGATACCATAGCTATATGCATAATTTGACAGTTGGGCTATTTATTAAGATCAGCAGGTCAAAGTGGCAAGATCTTAAGAGAGACAGTGTGACAGAGAGTGAAGAACAGCTGAACACCTGGTTCTGTTTTGGATGGCTAGCTTGCACCACGAAACACAGAAATAGAACATAATTGCAAACTGCTGAAGTGAAATCTCAGTTTTTCTACCTATAGCACCATGTTCTAGAGCTAGATGAGACCATCTGTTGGTTTTTTGACTTAGGGTCTATGAAGTAATTGTATAATTCCCAATTCCTGTTCCTTGAGAGAGAAAAATATCCCAGGGGCAATTATTATAATTAATAATATGGAGTGAATGAACTCAGAAAAAAAATTTAGCACTGCAAAGTGGCAACATCCTTGCTTGATAAATATCATTAAAAAGGAAGTTGGGAATAGTCATTGTTTGAAGAAATGTATTCTATTTTTGATAGAACTATATAGGCTAATATTTAAAATAATAGAAAATATTCTAAATAATTGTGCATATACTTATTAAAAAATAAACATCCATGACAAGACACTGCTCTTGCACAAGTCTACTTAAATCCAGTTAAAAAGATATGAGTGGCTGCATAATTTTAAAATGCATATATGCCTGACATTAAAATGTACCTGGATTTGTCAGGCTATCATATCCTGGATAACAGGCTTTTCCTTGCTGTTCTGGCTTTCTATGTACAGGATAGTTTAAATGTAGGTTAATTATATGTTTTAAAATATGCATTTGGGATGCAAAATGTTATATATTTAATTACCGTAATACATTGATTGATAGATTATACATTGACAAAGCCAAGAAAGTGGCTTCATTTTGGCAGTCCAGGGTTTGATTGAGGCACCAAAGAAGAATTGATTGATTAATTGGCATGTGTCTTCTGTTCTAATAATTAGGTGCATTGATTCCATAATACAGTATTAAAGCTGAACTAGTGAGCATACAAGATCAGGTACACTCTTTACACAAACATTTTAAATACAGCATTATTCATTCCAAATCTGAATTTATATCTTGAATGTAATTTTATCTCAACCCTGCTGTTAAAGAAATGCTTGCCGCGAAACTGAATCAGATCAATATATACTGCTGGATAGGTCAGTTGTTTAGATATCTGGCTGAAGCGCCAGACTTTGTGAATTCAGTTCCCCACTGTGCCTCTTTGATAGGGGCTGGACTGGATGATCCATAAAGTCTCTTCCAGCCCTTAGTTCGATGATGATGATGATGATGATGATGATGATGATGATGATGATGATGATGATGATGATGATGATGATGATGATGATGATGATACTGTCACCTGTAATACTGGCAGAAATCAAATAAATATCCAAGTTTTCTAAGAACTATCAAAATCAGATTTCATAGAATGTAAATGTCATAGGATGTCCTATTGAAGGGCAGTATGGAAAGCTTACAAATAAATAGAGATATCCAAATTTCTGCAAATGTTCGATAGTGCAGAGGCAATATACCTAAGAGGCACCTTAGTGGAGAAGAAAGTTTAACAGAATTTATGGGAATAAACTTCTTTTCATGCCTTTTTTTTTAAAAAAAAATCTAATCAAATGAACACTCCACATCCCATTTTTAGTGTATCACATTTCTCAATGCATGAAATAGCTGCTGACCAATTATCTGCAGAGCATGAGAACACTGCCTGAAAAGGGCCAGCAGAGGTTACAGTAATTTCCATCAACTGCAATCTCACTTTCACTCAAACATAAATGATGACTGACTCATGGAAATATTAACTTCACTGTTTGTGCTTATTCAAACACAGTAGCTTCCACTGTGTTCTGCGGTATTTGTGGGAAAATACCCACAGTGACTCCATTTTTATTTTCCATTTTTATATCATAATCCCAAGTATCTTCTGATACCAAAGTGGAACTCATTAGAACTCAAAAATCAGAAGTACAGTTCGGCACATGGCTCCAAATTAGGCTTACGTTTCATAATTGTTCAGTGCATGATTCCACTGGGACATATCTAAGTGTTTACTGGATTAATACAACCAAAAATATACAGATATATGTAAGATGTGTTGTCTATTCTGTCTCAGTGTAATGGAGCTTAGAAAAGTTATTTCAGCAGACTGCAATTCCCAGAATCATGGCAATGCTGTATGGAAGATTTTCAATGCTGCAACCAAAGCAGTTCCCGATGCCCATTGTAAATATAATGCCGTTTTCTTACTTATGTGATGAGGATAGATTGTGTAATTGATGTGTCAGGCAACCGGCAGTTCTGCCCTTCCTAGGGGTTTCCCCATGCCCATTCCAGGGCTCCCCTAAGTTACCCAGCAAAAGGGCCAGCCTGCTTATACCAGCAATAAAATGAAGGAAAACACCCCACCCCGCAACTTGCCCCCCTCCAAATATTCCTTACCACAATCTTTCTGTGTATTGCTTATCACACACAACTTTAAGATTCATTTACGCTAAAATTCTTTATATACTTCTCTGGGAGAAAGATCCCACTGAATGCAGTGAAATTGACTATTGTACAGAAAAGTTACTTTTTAGGACTAAAGCTCCATGCATCACCCATGTTGAGAGATTCTAAGATTTGTGGCACAAATAAGTGTCATTCAAAGGTCTGGTGCTTGGTAGGCGTGAGTAGGACTCCCCTGCCCATTTGTTGAGCTGGGTTTGGTTGTTTCTCTTTTCACTGGCAGAGAAAAAAGGAAGGTGAAAAAAGGAAACAATGACTGACCTTTCAACATTGAAAAGTCCAAGAACCACTCAACTGCTTTTATGATCAGAACTGGAGAGAGGTTCACTCCCTCTTCTCCATCTTCAGGCGTAACACCTTTCTCTTCAAACAAGCTTATAAGCATTAAGGGACTCAAGAATGCTTTCCATATTAAAGGGACAGATTTGTAATATGCATTTAAAAGTATTTTCCTATCACCAGAATATATTCAGCAAAATCTGAATAGACATTTTGGCAATGGCAAATTATGAAACACAATGGACTTGTACTTGTGACAAAACACTAAATGCTCTCTTTATGCAATCTAATGCTTTTAACATTATTAAATCCAAATATTATATAAAAAGAGATTTGCTGATGCCAACTTTCCAACCAATACAAAAGGCTACTAAAATCAGCAGAATGTGCTACATTGAAGGAGTTTCGTGAAAGTTATTATTTGGATAAGCAACAGTAGCATTCATATAGTCCTTTTATGACCCTAAAGTATTTTGCCTGTATTAGCTTGGTAATCCTTACTCCTCCAAAACATGTAAGATGGCTGAGTTCACTGAAATCACAATTAATCTAGATTTCTGAGCTTTCTATGAAATATGTTGGGAAGGAGTATCTATTTTCACATTTTTTTCAAAGGAAACCTGGAAAAATTATGTGGGGAGAAGCAGGATGCCACTTCTCAAATGCAAAACTGTAAATGCTTACATACCAGCTCATAGAGCTAAAGCACTTTTGGGGCAGTTTAAAAGGTAATTACAATATGCTCCCAACATGCTGGGTACTCATTTTACCAACCTTGGAAGGACTGAAGGCTGAGTCAACCTTGAGCATGTACTGCAGATTAACCACTGTTTCATAAAGTTTTGTTTCCTCAAAAAAGAAAAGAAAAGAAAAGAAAAGAAGACTAGTAGTACTAAGCAGAGGATGGGTAATAGGACAGAGTCAAAATGCCTGGGAGTGTTTCCCATTCAACTGAACCAGGAGTCATGGGAAATTAAGTTCCATGTACTTAGACGAGAAAGGACACTCTATTCCAGGGGTACCCAAACTTTTTGGGCCGCAGGTCGGTCATGTGGTCAAGCATGCCAGTCACATGGTTCGTCCCACCTGGAAGTGGAAGTAAAACATGCATGTGCAGGCACCTAACGCTCCCATGCATGTGCAGAACGCTGCCATAAATGATCCACTGCTGTTGTAAATGTGTTTACGAAAGCCATGAGTTATTTACAGCAATGTTCTGTGCATGCACAGGTGCATTCAGTGCCAGTGCCTGCACAGTTTACTTCTGCTTCCAGGAGTGGTGAGGGCCATAATGATTGGTCTGGCCCATGGGCCATTGTTTGGACATGCCTGCTCTATTCCCACCTGATCCACAAGGCACGATCTGTCTGCAGGGAATACTCCATACCACAGCTCTGTCACTACCACTTTGCAAAAATTAAGTTGCTTATGAAGCTGCAAAGAGGATTGCTTGCTGATAAGTGGTGTTTTGTTAAACTTTTCCTTCACCCCTTTCCTGTCAAACTGCCCAGGAAACTCTCCAGACAATTGTGTTGTGCAGTCAGCAGCCAATCAGAACAGCAGTAAAACCTTTGAACCATGAATAACATACTTTTTTTAAAAAAAGAGAAGCTACAGATGGCCTTTATACACAACCTTTAACCAATACTGAAAAATAAGATACCATACTCTCTAGCTAAGGGGTGCCCAAACCTTTTGGGCTGTGGGCCAGTCATGTGGTTCAGGGAGCCCAAACTACAGCCCAGGGGCCGGACCCAGCCCTCAAAGCCAATTCATCTGGCTCGCAAAGCCCTCGTCGCTCCTGGAAGCAGAAGTAAAATGTGCCCATATGGGCGCGTTTTACTTCCACTTCCAGGAGCGACAAGGGCTTCGTGGGCTAGATGAATTGACTTTGGGGGCTGGGGCTGGCCCCGAGGCAGTAGTTGGGCACCCCTGCTCTAGCTGTAAGGCCAATCTCTAACCATTGGCCTGAAGTTGAAACATCACCTAACCATTACAAAACACAAGTACAGCATACCTGAAAGCTCATTTTGAGCAGCTGAATTAAAATTTGGAATTGATATTGGAGTGCTACACATTCAGTGGGATCTTTCTCCCAGAGAAGTACCGTTATGTAAAGAATTGTAGCATAAATGAATCTTGAAGTTGTGTGTGATACGCAATACACAGAAAGATTGTGGTATTTTTGAGCCAGAATCGGGCTTACCCTGGTAACGGCAACCTTGTGTTGCCAGCTAATCCTTCTCACACTAGGTCAGGCGAAAGGAACTGCAGAATGAACTCACTAAAAGGTGCCTCCAATTTGGCAGTTTCATGTCTGAAGAAGACGAACTTCTTCAGATCACACAAATCTCTTTATCAATCTGGGTGTTAAATAAAAAGATTCTGGAAAGGAATATTTGGAGGGGGCAAGTTGCGGGGTGGGGTGTTTTCCTTCATTTTATTGGTTGTCATGTGATATATTTTTTTCATAGAACCAGAGAAGTCAGCAGATGGACTTCCATTCTTTTTCTACCTGGCAAGGCTATAGATTGCCACTCTTCCCCCAGTAATCCAGCCTGTTTTAGGTTTTAAAATGCATAATCAAGACCAAGGGATAAATCCAACACTTCTTCTGTGTCTAGGCCAGATGTGAAACTATAAAAATGAGGGCACCTTTAAGTAAATTCATTTTGCGGTTCCTATTGGCTGACCTGGTATGAGAAAGATTACCTGGCAACACAAGGTGGCAGTTACCAGGGTACACCTGATTGTAGTTTTAAAATACCACAATCTCCGAGAGGGCTCTTTCTGTGTACCCTAATCCAGCACTGCAAGTGCATTTTCTGTCCTGGTAATGGGAACTTAAAAGGGACTTTGGTCATTTAGTGGTTAAGATGCTGTATTTGATGACTGGAAGGTCAGCAGGTGAGCAGTTTGAGACCCAAGAACTGCATGATGGAGTGAGCTCCCATCTCTGCCCCAGCTCCTGCCAACCTAGCAGTTCGAAAGCAAGAAATTGCAAGTAGATAAATAGGTATCACTTTGGTGGGAAGGTAAACAGCATTCTTTGCGCTCCATTGTCTAGTCATGCATGCCACATGTCCACAGAAATCTGCAGACACAAACAGCACTGGTTCTTTGGCTATAAACAGAGATGAGCACTGAACCCTAGAATCGGATATGACCTTTATCTTTACCTAATGGGTTGTGCTGGTCAATTACCGTAATGAAGCAATTTGATTTTACCTAATGGGAACTTCCTTCATCCCTCCACCTTCTTCTTTGCTGCCCTCTGTATACTCCAAAATCTGTTTCTGTGGCTCCTTCCTCCTTCTAGAAGAGAGGCGGGTACCCCAAAACACTCCTAAAATATTTTGGCTCTTAAACTGCAAGATATATCTCTTGGAGGGCTCCCATTTTGTATGGTACATCCAATTCCATCCCTCTCTAGTGCCTAATTTTGGCCTTAAAATGCCTTTTCTAGAAACTGAAGAGATAAGTCAATCACCTCCCATTTTTAAAGACCCTTTGCAGTTTAAAACAACTCCCTGGGGACAAATTTGGGAGCACGGATGCAAATTGGTCCCCAAGTGATCTAGTTAATGAACTGATGCTTCCCTTCCTTACCAAAAGCAAGTTAATTAACAGCAATTTGCTGTCACAGTTTATGCCTTGCACTTACATTGGGATAAACCAATTTGATTGTGGCTGCTAGTTGCTTTTTGGAGTAATGAGAGTCTGTCAAAGTTACATTTCAAAAGTAATATAGTGAGTATGATCCAAGTTACCTCATCATACAAGTATTTAACATTCAAAATTTATCTTTAGAAGGCATTTTAGATATTTTAACCAAAGATGAAAATGAAAACAAGTGAGCAACAAAGGACAACATTTTTCATGTGTGGAACAAGCTAATGAGAAAAATGGTATTTTCTATAACCATATCAGTTAACAAACATGGGTGCCTGGGCAAGTATAAGAATACATATGCTGTGATGTTATTGTTTTAGTTAAACGAAACTATTTAAATTGTTATTATTAAGGTAAAGATTATTTTCCTCCTTCCAATAATGTACAGCAGAAAAGTGGTCCAAATATGAACAATTTATTAAACTGGAGATAGTTTACCTTACAGTAATTTCATAATGCATCTATCAATAATGAGTTTCAATAGTATAACCAAATCAATATTTTTTTGATGTAACTGTAAAACTAATCTGAAAAGTTGTCATTCTAAAAGAGAAATCTTCATCTGTTTGTAAATATTAAGATTATACTAGCAAGAATGAGCCTATGTGTAGGAAAACCATGTTTTAAATCTAGTGTTATTGACTAGTGATTTAAATCACACACACAAACTTGATCATAGCTAAAAAGCTGAGAAGCAATAGTGATTTAGATCAATTTGATTTAAATCAAATCAACCCTGCCCCAGTCTGAAATTATATCTGAGTTATATATGAAATATATTTGTTTGAAGCAGAGCCCAAAATAATTTCATAATAATATCCTGCCATTTATAGCAAAGAAGTGGCATTTCTCTTCCCCTTCTTTCTGGAATATCTTTCAATGTGGATCATATTTTGAGTTCTCTCACTAGCTCTCAGAGTGACTCAGCATCTGTGGCCCCTGAGAACATCTTTGCTTGCAGGCTCCATGTTGTGATGGACCATTAGTGTTTGCTGTTAACTAGTCATCTTGCTAAAATTAGAAGTGAGAGAGAATTCATTGAAATATTAAGTGGATATTCTGTTAGAGAGAAATTAAATAGATACAGATAAACAGTAATTCCCCACCCACCCACCTACCTTCTGCTTTCATAAAAGTAGTGCCAGCAGATGGTTGACAAATGCCCAGTTTTCTCCCACACAGACACAAAGATAGTCTAAATGGCACCTTCTCCTATTTATGTTTTTAAGCCACTAGATACTTTTTGGAGGTGTCCACCTAGCGCCGACAGCCTGTGAAGTCCCTCTTCCTTACCTAGGATTGGGAGAAATGTTGCTTCCATTCTTCTTTGTTAAATCAGATTTCTCCAACATTTAAACATGGACTTTCTGGTGGCTTAGTGGTTGACTGGAAGGTTGGTAAGTCAGCTCCATCCGTCCTAGCTCCTACCAACCTAATAGTTCGAAAGCAAGAAATTTCAAGTAGATAAATAGGTACCACTTCAGTGGTAAGGTAATGGCATTCTATGCTCCTGTATCTAGTCATGGCTGCCACATGTCCATGGACTCGTCTGCAGACACAGATGGTGCTGGCTCTTTGGGTAGAAATAGAGATGAGCACCAAACCCTAGAGTTGGATACAACTGGCTTTTGAGCAAGGCAACCTTTACCTTTACTAAACATGGAAAAAAGTAGAACTGACTTGTGCATCCCTGTCCATTTCGCTTCTACTATACTATTACCACTTTTTTTTTAAAGTTCACATCTCAATTTTTCATCTCCAGTAACAGAGTTAATTAGATCTGCATTGCATTCTCTCCTTCCCCACAGTTAACCTGTCTGGATGCTTTGTGACAAAGAAACCAGGAGGAAAAAGAAAAAAATTGATAAGCAACTGTGCTATTTTTTAAAAAATTGTTTATTTATTGTAAACTTTTGTGTACTATTTTTCAGGGCCAATCAGCGCAAAGCGACTCACCTATATTTTAAAAAACATTATAGCGAGCAATCCAAAAAATCAAATAAACACACAATAGCAGCATCCCAATGGGAAATCAAAATGGCTTCTATTCTTTTTGGGAGAAGACCAACTAGGCTAGGCTTCCCAGTCCCACAGTGTCCCACAGAAGAAGGGAATGACAACTTACTTCTGAATAATGTATACCTAAAAAATCTTAGAAAGAGTCACCGTAAATTAGAATCAACTTGATGACATGTAAATATTATTGTTACTTAAGATACAAAAGGCCAAAGAGTTGTATATGATTCATACTTTCACATACACTATGTCTAAAACCCCTGCCTTCTAGATTAATTGTTGGCCTGTTTTGGGGTCTTTGAGCCTTATCATTGTAAGCATAGCCCTTTCCACGCACTGAAAGTGGGCAAAAAGAAGGCATGGAGGTGAAGCAACCACACAGCTATTGGCTCTTTCCCAGTATATTTGTCTTCATCTTAGCTGTTTCACAGAATATGTGTGGGTCCAGGCGAGGTCAGTCATCGAGGGGTAGATGCCCACTTAATGCTTATCTGTTGTAACCTGTTGCCACAGAATTAAACTGATATACCTGGAATAATATTTTCCTGAGGAAATTTACATGGATTTTCAAAAAAAAAAAACCCATCCCTATTGAAGAAGGGAAACTAATATTCTCTACTATTTCTTTTGGGTTCTTCCCATTCTACCTCTCTGATATGCTTGCACAGACTAGCGCACATGCCACTTCAAAAATTTCAAAATGGTATATGTGTGCATATGTGTGTAAGAAAGCTTTGCAGTGGTGTTTCTGCTTTGTTCAAAATCGAATAGAATTATCTTATATATGTTTACCCAGAAGTAATTCTGATAGAGTTAATTGGAATTGCTTTCAAGTAAGTAAATACAGGATTTCAGCCTAAAGCTTGTATGGTTGGGATTAGAATAGCTTGAGTTGAGCACAGCTGAAGTTCAATTATCTATTGTGTTTTGACTCAGGTGTGCTCTGCTTATCTTTGCAGGCTGGCTTTGCATGAAGGTCATTGTGATGAGGGATCAAACTGTGCCTGAAAGATTAACACACAAATGCTGTAGTGTGTTTCTTTTGGGGTAGATTGGTTAGAAAATTTTTAAAGGATAACCCCAGCAGCTTTGAGGACAAAAAATAAATGCCAGAGTTGAGAACTTCTTTATAAAAATAAATTTCATGCCAGAAATTACTCTGGGTTGAAAGGATTTTTGCTGAAGAAACTCTGCTCAGGGGATGTCCAAATGAGGCTCCTTTCATGTCCCCAAGAATCCATCTCACAGCACTTGGGTATCGAAACCAAACCTTTCAGTCTTCAAGCTCAGCATCTTAACCACTAACCCACCGAAGTGCTACATATATAAATGGAATTGTTTAACAACAACAACAACAACATTTATATATGTAGCACTTTTATACATACAGTATTTGAAAACATACAAAGCACCACAACAGCCAGAAACAAAGATGAGGAAAGATCCTTCTTAAAAATCTACTTTTAAATGTGTTTATTTGTCATGTAAACACATGGGAGGAGTTGAAATGGTTATCAAACTGTTGGAACATGGCCAGAGTTAATGCTCACAGAGAACAGCAGCTTAGTGGGGAGGGAGGAAGTCAATATTTACATCACCCTTCCTAAATTAGGTTGGATTTCCAAAGCCATCTGCTGTTTAACATTCAAGACGTATTAGAAGGAAGGTAGATCTTTAGTAGAAGTCTGGCCATGTTATCATGCTATGGTAGTAGAGTATGCCATAATCCAAGCAACTCAACTCTGAGTGTCAGGTGGCAGTTAACTAACCTGACAACCCTGAGGACTAATGGCCTTTGGTGTCAAAGTCCACAGTGAAGGGTGATGATCCCCAAGTGGATTAAATCTTACTTGAATCCATCTTGATGGAGGGCAGCATCTTCATCAATCCTGGCCGGGGGCTGATGAGGACTTTGCGTGCCAAAAGAGCTCAGGACCAGAAAGTGACTTGGGTAACTGGCTCAGTGGTATGGGTGCCATGATGCAATGTGGAAGACAAATGAAAGGCCATGGCATTATATTCTCAGGACAATCTACATGGCTGATCACCATGCTGATCACCAATATTTAGATTCAGATATGGCAGAAGAAGAAGAAGAAGAAGATCTTTGGTCTGCTCTGTAAATTTATTTGTATGTTCTATGTGGGTGTGTTTAATGTGGTTGCTTTAAATGCATAACATGTGAGCAAAGGCATTGCTTAAATTTGTTTCATGTATTTCACATGTCTTCACCAAGAAGCCCCAAGTAAGCTTTCCTAGAGTCCTGATGGTTGTTTGTATGTTCAATTACATTTTTGTCTTGAAACATGATTAAATGGCTCCTCAGTATACACATGCATTTCATACATGCAGGATTTACTGCCATTACTGCTCATAAAGCTCTGTGGTGCATGGTTTCTGGAAAGCTGGAGAGCAGGTGGCAGTTGTGGCCAGGAGGGTTTTCACACAACTTCACGTCATTCACCAGTTACGCCCGCTCTTATTGTCAATCACGCTCTGGTCACTTCCAGGCTGGATCATTGTAATGTGCGCTACATGGGGCTGCCCTTGATGACCTTTTGGAGGCTACAACTGATTCAGAATGCAGCTGCCCACATGGTGATGGGGTGTGGGCAACATGCCCATGCCTCATCCCTGTTGTGGGAGCTGCATTAGTTACAGGTGTGCTTCCTGATGCAATTCAAGGTTGCTGGTGATGAACTTTAAAGCCCTACATGGTAGTGGACCAGCGTACTTAAGAGACCACATCACCCCAAGGACATCTGGCCATCCCAGTAGAGCAAACTGGAGGGGCTCACTGATAGTTCCATCTGCTGGAGAGGCTCGCCTCTCTAGTACAAGAAGGAGGGCTTTTCTGTGTCTGCTCTGGCCCTATGGAACCTCCTGTCGATGGAGTTACATATCCAGGTGGAGCTTCTACCCTTTAGAAAACACATTAAAACCTGGCTGTCACAGCAAGTGTGTGGGGCAGCTGGGACGATGGCCACCCTAGGGTGGTTCATACGAGTGCTAATCGGGCTTTCAGCTTCAGTTCTTTTTAAGAATTCTTATAATGTGGTTACTGGGGGAAGGTATGCTAAATTTTAAACAATTTGTATTTTTAATGTTTTTATCTCATTGTTTTGTATCAGCTCTATTGTGATTTTTATATGTGTAAGCCACCTAGGCGAGAGGGCGGCAGCTTAAATAAATAAATAAAGCTCACATTCACATTTGACTCACGTCACTTTCTTTTTTTTTTAATTACAGTTTTTTTAATGACAATCCTTCCAAAATTCATTTCAAAAAGTGGGAGAGGACAAGAACATGAGAGAAAACTAAACTGACAGATTCATCCATTCAGACCTGCAATTTGCTTCTTGGGCTTTGAGGACAGAAATGGTCAAGACAGCAGTTTCTTAAAATGTGTTCATCACAGAATGCATTTCTGTGTTTTAGCTCAGGGTAATCAGAGAGTAGACAAAAGTAAGCTAATTTGCACATTGGTCCTTTATGTCTTCATGCACCTTTCTCATTGTGAACCCACCTTCTCTTCCAATTCTCCCATCAGACAGATTACAACCCACATAGTGAAAAGGGCATTGCTGAAATGTGTTGTTAAGCCTGATAAAAACTCAGTACTGTGCGGAAACCAGTGGTTGAAAGTCTATAGGAAGAGTGAAAAGGACATCTCTTACCCACCTTTGTCATGAATGTGGGTGTGGAGAATAAAGGCAATGGAAAACTAGTACAGATGTAGTAGTTAGAGTGCTGTCCTGAGTTTTTTTAGAGATTCAGGTTCAGGGCTCTATTGAGCCATGAAATACAGGAAGCAACTTGAGATCTGATACTCTTGTCCACCATGACAGTACCTGTATTCCAAGGTTGTCACAAAGGAGCAGGGGGTATAAAGGACCCATTTAAGCTGCCTTGAACTCACTAAAGGGAAGGCAAGTTGTAGATATAACTAAATTTGAATAAATATAATTATAATTGATAACTCAGTATCCTTCCTATTGCATTTTGTTTCCTTGCATATTCCCAATATGCTGGTCAGATAGGTGTCTTGGTGATATAACTTTAAACTCAAGAGATCTCAGACGATTGAATGTTGTTGCATGCAAACATATTACCGTATTGGCTGGTGTATAAAACACATTGGCATATAAGACACACCCTGTTTTTATACACATTTTAAAGGGAAAAAATAATTTTCTACATTTTTTCATGCATTTCCAAAATTAACTCCAAGAGCCCAGGAGAGTGGGAGGGGGGAGGGGGTTTGAAAAGAATCATTTAAAGCCCATTTCCACCCCATCCCACCACTGCTGACTGTCAGGAGTCAGGGAGGGCGGGATCAGCTGGGCAGAAAAGCTCCTTTGGAAGCCACCCTTTGCCCGGCTCCTAGTGGTTAACGGCAGCCACCAAACCACACCAGCATGGGGTGGGTGAGGGTAGCTTTAAAATTAGCTCATTCCTGTCCAGCTGCCAATCCTCTCTAGTCATTGAACTGGGGGATGTTACTGGCATATAAGACACACTCCATTTTCCCTGGGCATTTTAATGGGGGAAAAGTACATCTTATATGACAACAAATATGGTATTTGTGCAGAGAAAACTAATACAGTAAAACCTTGGGTTACGATGGAGGTCCGTTGACAGTACTGTGCCTGGGCGTGGCACTGTTTTGCAACATGGACAAACTTGTGTCTTTAAGAGTTTTTTCCAGATCAGTATGCAGCTGCAGTTGATGACCAGCTGTGTTGTGTATAAGAGAAGACAAGCTTTGGAGCTCTCTGCTCCTGCTCCTGTTCCTGGATGCCTGGCTTGGCTTCTGCTCCTGGATGCCTGGATGCTTTTTTTGCCACATCGTGGTGTAAAGACTGTTCGTACTTTGCTGCTCGTCTGATGGTGTTAGTAAGCTGGTGTATCTGCACTTAGAGGACCTTGACAAGCAGATTAGGTTTGGATCTTTGTGTTGGCCAGCTATAACCAAAGACTTGTTTTGCTTGGAGGCTGTTTTGTTCTAATAGCCTCCATCATAACCTGAAAAAAATCATAACCTGAAGCATGTTTTCCCATAGGGATGCATTGAAAATAAAAAAAGATCCTGACTGGACCAAAAATAATAATAAAAAAAGACAAAAGCCCCCCCAAAAATGCCAGGCACAACCCCCACAAAAGGGATGAAGTGATTTCCCTACCTTTTCCACACCAGCGACCTTATCTGACAACGTTGATGGCACCTCCACAGCAATAAGGACTGCATTGTGACTTTGGGTGAAGGAGGTGGCCATTTTGAATTCTGAAATGTAACCATTTCAGAATTCAAAATGGCCACCCCTTCACCCAAAGTCACAATTCAGTGCTTACTGCGGTGGAGGCGCTATCATCATTGGATAAGGTCCCCAAATCGCGTGGAAAAGGTAGGGAGATCGCTACCATTTTAGAGTTTAAAATACTGTAGCATACTTTGGTCGTAAACTGAAAACTGATAACCCGGGGAATTTTTTAATTAAAAGTGCCATCATAACCCACAGCAAATGTAACCCAGGGCAGTCATATGCCAGGGTTTCACTGTAGATCAGGCAAACAGTTCCCTCCTAGCCTATCCTGTAACCTTCTGACTGTTTGCATGTACATGAAGGGGGCTTTCTTGTGTGGAAAAGCAGTCCTTCACTTCAACCCTTTCTTTTAATCCAATAACAGCCCAAGCACAAGGTTGACACCTCAGGATGGGACCAACCTGCAGGTTGTAGGTTGGCCACCCCTGTAATAAGGGATTACTATAGTTGCTGGTTATATACAAATCTGAGTTTATGGTGTATTGTGCCAAAATAAGCCAGGTGCTATAAGTCACACATACCCTGCCCCCCAAAACCATCCACACTAAATCCAAACCCATTAAAGCTATATACAGTCAAACCTCGCATAAAGAGCGTTTCACTTAAAGAGTAACTCGCTTAAAGAGCAGCATTTTCTCTGAATGTTTGCTTCGCTTAACAAATAAAACCAACCTAAAACTCGCTTAACAAATAAACCGGGGTTAGAAACCCCCCCCCCCCACAATTGGTCACTTACAATGGTGTTTTGCTTAAAGAGCAAACTCGCTTAAAGAGCAATCCTGTGGAACGCATTATGCTCTTTTAGCGATGCACCACTGTGTATATATATATATATGTTGGAGTGTATCCCCAACCATATGGTAGTGGCCTTCCCAATACCCAAATTCCCTTCCAGGAGGTGGGGTTTTGGATTGCTGTAACTAGATTTGGATTGTTCATAGGCAAAGTTAAGTCCTCTGCACAAAAGTTTCCCTCTTCTTTCTTAGATGGTGGAAGATGCTATATGTAAATACTGTACTTCCATGCAAATAGAAAATTAGCACGAGAGTGCGAGTGAGCAGTGCTATTTCTTTTTAATGTAGAAAAATTGTCAGTAATATTTCCCTTTATCCTGTAATTTGAATTAGTATGACTAATCCATTCTCTCTTCCCCCATAATGTACCGCTTCTTACAGCAGAACAAAATAATAGGATACTGAGATTGTGCAATGAAATATTTCTGATGTTTGTTCCCTTCTTAGAAAGGTACTGTTTTGTGTGCTACTGCTCAAAGACATTCTCAGCCCAATACCATTAATGGATTACCTGCCAGGGTTGTCCACTAACATAAGAGAAGGCCTCCTAGGGAGTAATTTATTAAGTTCCCTGAAGATCTAGCTCTGCTTAAGTGTTAGACAATTAGAGCCATCTGTCTGAAATTGAGACCTCCTGAAATTACATCAGGCAAGCCACATATGGGGGGACAACTTAGTCTTCCAGTGAAGCACTACCTATTCAGCCCACTACAAAGGACCTGGAGGCATATTATTTCCATAGTGGTGATTAAATAGCATTCTCAGCCTCTTTTGAGGACAGGAGGCTCACTGGAAACAGGGCAGGTTATCAAGATACTTTGTGCTGTCCTCCAGCTGAAGGCAATGTAGAGGGAACTGCTGCAGCTCCTTTGCTGTCCCCTCTAGAACATGGGTTCCCAAACTACTGCCCGTGGGCTAGAGCCAGCCTGTGGCACCTAATAATCCAGTCCACGCCACTCCCTGAAGTGGACATTAAATGAAAGCCTGCATGTGCAAAATGGTGCCATAAATGCACCCACAACTGTCATAAACACGTTCATGACAGCCGTGGGTGCATTTATGGCAGCATTTTGCACATGCATGGGTGCTTTTTACTTTTGCTTCCAGTGGGAGGAACCACATGACCAGCCCGCTCAACCATGTGACCAGCCTGTGGCCTGAAAAGTTTGGTCACCCCGGCTCAGGATCAGCCCCCTGAGCTAACAAACAGTGAACATCAGCTCTTCTATAACAACAAAGCACACTAGGTAGAAAACAAAGCCTACCAGCTATTCTGTTGTGAACACAAGAACTAATAAAGCCTAAGACAATACAGTATATAGTATTGAGCTTCAAAAGGATAATATTGACTTTCCCTTCTCTCTGTCTTTCTCTGTTTCTCTCTATCTCACACATAAATATTTGGCATTTATGGGAGTAGCAGATAATTTCAATGTGAGCATTTGTGAGTTGCAGTCCACCTCCTCAGACACAACGTATGCAAAATATAGCCCTGTACCCTACAGAGTACAATGAGTAAACCTGTTCCCTGTACTCTGTGTACTAAGTGGGTTTTGATCCATGAAGTTTCACACTGACTGAAATCCTGTTGCATTGCTATTCAAAAGACATTGTTGCTGGAGAGAACTACAAGCTAAGCTTTCTCTGTAGATAGTATCTGTTGCACACCGAGTCAAATTTCCTAACCTGAGGCAACTTACCTCCAAAATGAAGGCCATTTACATAGCTGTGCAATAAGATTTCAGCCACTGAAATTGATCCATTCATTTAAAAAGTACTAAAATGCTCTGGATTGGTTTTGTTACACATGTTGAAACAGGCTGATAGGTATTGTTGTTGTTGTTGTTGCTGCTGCAGTTGCAGCATATCTGATTCCGAATCTTGGCAATCAGCCATGAAGATTGTCCTGGGAACAATAAAATGCAGTGGTCTTCCATTTGCCTTCTCCATCACAGCATGACACCCATTCCACGGGTCCAGTTCTATGAGTCAGTTTCAGTTCCTGAGCCCTTTTGGCACACAAAGTCTTCATCAGCCCCGGGCCAGTATTGATGAAGCTGTTGAGACTTAATCCACCTGGAGACCATCACCCTTCCTTGTGGACTTCTTCACCCAAGGATGTTAATCCTCAGAGTTGTCAAATTAGTTAACCACTGTTACAGCTACCTCTTTGAAAATAACTATACTGCATTCTAAAATTCAAGCATTGTCAACATGAAGACAGCAGGTCACCTGTGGCTGCTTCCTGTAAACCTCTTACTGTTTTTGGTAACATGTTTAAATCTTTCCAGATTACTTCCCAGATTTATTTATTGCATGCGATAATATATTTGAGTTGGCCAGGGAAGGGGGGGGGGAGAATTACCATACTTTCTTTAATACATAATGTGTCAATACAACACATTATCTCACACATACCTTGTTTGTCCCAAATCAGGTTTTTAGTTGTTGTTTTTTAAAACTAGAAATGATATTCTGGGATGTTGCAGCCTGCCTTCAGGAGAAGGAATTAGGAAATTGGTTCCTAGAGACACTAGAGTTGTCTACCTCAGGTATGATTTACATCAGGAATTCTCAAACTTTTTAAACTGGGGGCCAGGTCACACTCCCTCAGACAGCTTTTGGGGCCAGATTGCCATTTTGCCCTTCCTCCACCACATGGCACTTCCTGGTATGGTGGAGGCAGTGGGGGCCCAAATGAAATGGTGCCACACGCTGCATTGGCCCATGGGCCACACAGGTTGAGAATCCCTGATTTACATAGAAGAGCCCTTCTTCAGGCATTCAGTACTTTATGGACTAAATCTGCAGAGAGGAAGATCAAGCTAGTCTTACTCTTTGCTTTTGTCCTGCAAAGCAATAGGTATGAAGAAGAGAAGGCTCTCCATGATCATCAAAACCTTAATTTCTCTGTGTTGTGGGTTGTAAAAAGAACTAATGGATTGTATACATGGGAAATTTATACAGCTGTTGTACTGAGATTATAATGTCAAAGCCATGGATGGATGAATCTGCTCTACTATTTCACTTTCAACTATGTTCTTATTTCAAGAAGCAATCCTCTTCCTGCTTCCCTATACAATTGATGAATTCCAAACGAAACCAATCCTATTTCTGTGCATCTTTTTTTGCACGCACTGACATTTGTGTATATTTTGTACACATTAGCCCCAAGCAGTTTCTCCTAATAGATTACTAATTTCCACCCTATTTCCCTCATGTACACATTTTAGCATGCAGTGTTTTTGGTTACAGTGCAATTTCAATGTTCAGATGAATACAGAAATCTAAGGGTAGTTGCCTTTGGGTTCATTTATTAGATGGGAAGTGGAAATTAGATCAGCTTGAAGGAGATGACAAACCAAATGCATTTCTTCCCCCATTCCTATTCATAGCTTTTTCATTCGCATATACGTGTGACCAATTCACAGTTCATTTGACTGGGGGTAGGAGTGCAAGGCATACTAAAAATACAGGACATTGAAGGCACAAAATTGCCATAATAATACCCCCTCTGTTCTAAACCAGCTTCTTCCTATTACAGAATTCCTACAGAATTTGAAATAAGCAGAGATGCAAATACTGCATTTGCTAGGCAAATGTGACTGCAAGATCAAAGGAACCATCATTTCTTCAGTGAATGATTAAATGAGGGGTGCCCAAACTATGGCCCGGGGCCCAGATCCAGCCCCTGATGCTAATTCATCCAGCCCATGAAGCCCTCATTGCTTCCAGAAGCAGAAGTAAAACATGCCCATTCGGGCATGTTTTAACTTTACTTCCAGGAGTGATGAGGGCTTTGTGGGCCAAATGAATTGGCATCAGAGGCTGGATCCAGCCCTCTGGGCCATAGTGACCAGCCCCCTGAACCACATGACCGGCCCATGGCCCATAAAGGTTGGGCACACCTGGATTAAATTGGGAAGGCAGGAAGGTAATTTTTGCTACAGCCCTAAGTATGACAGCTTCTTCTTTCAACTTTATTGTCCTAATGAACCCTTCTATTGGCTTTGTCAAGGAATTGAAGGGTGAATGGGGGCTATGCTACTGGCAGCCACTTGTCCCATCAGCCATGCACTCATGTCTCATACTGAGTTATTCTTTAGAAAACTACTTAAAGGCAATGGTTCCTTATGTATGTTACATAGAGGAAGAGAGAGAAAGGATGTATCCTTCTTTAATTGGTTCCTCTTGAAAGGATATCAGAAGGCAGCATTCTGTTCAAGAACATCCTTTGTTGAAACAGGTGCCTGGTCCAAGTCTATTTTTAAGAGAGAAAATGTAATAGAAGTTGAAGCAAAAGCTTTGAAGTTTTCCGTCAGCTGTACCTGGCCCAAGTGAGAAGGGACTCCTCTACCCAACAATTTCAACCACAAACCTCCACCTGTCCTTTGGTCTGGAGAATGAATTCATCGACATATTGGTCATATGCTGCCAGACTCCAAGGCTGTAGCGAGTTGTAATATATTTCTAGTTAAATGATAGCAGTCATACTTAAATGTGCACCTTTCTCTCCTTATTTATGCTCTCTCTCTCTCTCTCTTTTTTTTTTTTGAGGAACATGCAACATTTGTGTGATTAAATGTTTTGGCAAATGCTTTGCATTATTAAATTCACAGTTTCAGTTCTAGGCATCTGAAATGCCTGTGCTGTTCAGTTAAAAAGCTGATTCTAAGACCTTGGAAAGCTGCTACATGTAATGATCTAATACAGTATCTTCTTCCTTTTCTGCATTATCTGAATCTGAATATAGCCGATCCTCATGGCGATCAGCCATGAAGACTGTCCTGAGAATATAATGCAGTAGTCTTTCATCTGCCTTCCACATCGCAGCATGGCTCCCGTACCACTGATCCAATTCTGCAAGTCACTTTCTGGTCCTGAGTCCTTTTGTCACGCAAGGTATTCATCAGCCCCAGGCCAGTGTTGATGAAACTTCTGCTCTCCATCAAGATGAATTAAAGTGGGATTTAATCCACTTAGGGACATTCACCCTTCCTGTGGACCTTGCTACCCAAAACAGGTAATCCTTAGCGTTGTCATGTTAGTTAACTGCCACCTGACACTCAACATTGAGTCACTGGCAATATGGTCTACTCTATTACCACAGCAAGATAACCTGGCCATACATACAATATATAGCAATAAATAACAGTCATAATAAGAAACAAAGATATTAATATCAAATGAAGTCATCAGTTTCTTCTTAAATGACTAGGGAAACCTGTCTGTGGTTTCTTAAAATATCACTGAGTCAAACTAGACTTCACAGATATCATATAACTGGAAGCAAGGACTTGCTCATTGTTGAAACAATTTAATTGTCATAGCACAAGCTTTTCACATCTCTTATAGACTGTAATTTGCTTGCTTTGTTTTGTGACTGGAACCCTGGAGTTGAATAGATTGGCTTTTGAGCAAGGGTGACCTATCAAAAAAGTAAACTTGGGCTCCCTGCTTTTGCAACCACATGGATGGATGGATGAATTGTTCATACATGAAGATCTGTCAGAGATCTGTAGAGCACTAGCTTTTAATGACATACACTTTGTAATATATAATTCAGTTGTCAGATTGTGGGGCCATAAGGTACTATTCTGAAATAAAGAGATGCCCTGTGGAATATGTGTGGAATGTAGTCTCTCTTTCTGTAACTTTCAGCTTTAACATTTCCCCCTGAAATGTACTTGAGTAGATTTGCTTCAGTAAACTTTGGTTGTTTCTCTCAGAAGACAGCTGCTCAGAGGCAGGGAAGCAGGTCAGTCAGGTGTTTTGCTTAGACTGGGTTTGTTTTGTACCCGTGGATGGTATTATTTATTTATTTATTTATTTATTTATTTATTTTTATATTGCCGCCCGCTCGCCAAGGTGACTCAGGGCGGCTTACAATCAAAACAACAACAGGACAATAAAAATTATAAAATGCAACCACATAAAACAACCAAACCAGAATACAAACTAACTCCCGTCAAGCCGTTGTTGTGGGTCCAGAGGAGGGGGCGATTTTCTCAGCCACTGCTAGGTCTTGCCATCTTCTTCCTTGGGCCGTTGTTGTGGGCCCAGAGGAGGGGGCGATGTTCTCAGCCACTGCTAGGCCTTCGCATCTTCATCCTCAGGCTGTTGTTGTGGGCCCATCATTTTGAAAACAGTCACTTCTTGAAAATGCTATTTCTTACAGCAACACTTCTCAGTTTACTGAAAATGCACCTTTTTTTTCAGGATCAGTTATGGAATATGGAGAGAAGCAGGCAATGTCCAACAGTATAGATCCCACATTTACATCATATGAAGCATAAGCAAAGGCCATCTCCCAGGTACATAGACACCTTGGAGAATATAGAGATAACAAGAATATGCAAAATAATTTTTCTGATTATTTTTTTTTGCTATGTCACCCTTCAGAACAAAGGCAGAACTTCATCCAAAGGGTGAAAAAGAACAGAACACAAATAGCAGAGATCTTCCCATACACTATATATCACAAAATATACCAAAAATAAATGCAACAGTGAAATATGCAAGAGCTGTAATAATAAAAAAAGACTTTTTGTTCAGCCATTTTAGTGGGGGGTTTTTATAAAAAAAACCCTCAATGGATCCTTCTTTCATCCAAAAGGACAACATAGGTCTTCTCAAATTGTGGTTTACCAAACTAAAATTAGGTTCTTAAAAATAATACATTGAAAGCTTCTTGTGTAATAAAGCAGCAGATCCAATTTATGCCAGCATAACCTTACACAACAGGATTTTGCCCTGTGCATATATTTTGCAGGGATAAACAAAATATCTGTAGTTAATGGGGGAAAGGCTTGAAAAAACTCATACATTTGAAAATATATTAAAAGAGATGCATGGGTGTGCTGTTTTGCTCTTGAACAGCCTGGGAGCAGAACTAGGAAACTTTAGAAGTGAGTTGTGAATTAATGTGGGCTTCGGCAGCTGCTCCACAAAACTGCATTGATAGTAACAATCCATGTAGAATTTAGCATTTCAAATTCCCCCTTTTAAAGAAGTGCTCAACTCTTCTGATTAAATTAATTATATGAGTCTGAATTGTGTCTATATTGTTCACTAACAGAAAAGTGTGTGTGTGTGTGTGTGTGTGTGTGTGTGTGTGTGTGTGTGTGTGTGTGTGTGTGTGTGTGTGTGTGTGTGTGTGTGTGTGTGTGTGTGAATATATTATATTTGACAGCTACCCTAACTTCTTCTGGGAATCACTTTAGTGATTATCCATGTTTTATAAATCAGAACAGTGGGGAGATAAGGAAAGAACTTTGCTTCCCACTTGCTACAATACATTTTTCAGGAGCCCTTAACAACCAGAGAGTTCATGGAAGATCAAGAAGGGCTTCTTGTGAACATCAAGCACAAAGAGGATCAGGATCCAAGGGAAAAAGCAGGCATCTTGGGAAACAGCACATTAAGGTCTCATGCTTCAGTAATGTAGCAGTTCAAATCATTTATCTAGCAACAAAACCCTTCCCTTTAAGCTTTTGCTGGCAAGCTACCCTTACTCAGTTCAAAAATAAAAATTATCTCAAATCGTCTGTCAGACATAGCATCCAGCATGTGGCATGACAAAATTAGAACAAAGAAAGAAAATACATTTGACATAAATAGGATTAGTTTTGAAGGTCATATTTCATATTTTCTTTGTTGCTCCACCTGTGCTCTGGAAGAGTGTTAGCCATACTCTAGGCCAGGGGTGCCCAAACTACAGCCTGGGGGCCAGATCCAGCCCCCGACACCAATTCATCCAGCCCACGAAGCTCTTGTCACTTCTGGAAGTGGAAGTAAAACATGCCAATATGGGCACATTTTACTTCTGCTTCTGGGCGTGACAAGGGCTTCATGCACCGGATGAATTGGTGTTGGGGGCTGGATCTGGCCTCCAGGCGACCAGCTCTCTGAACCATGTGACCAGCCTGCGCCCCAAAACGTTTGGGCACCCCTGCTCTAGGCAGACCTCTTGGCAGAACAGAATTTTTTGTTGGGACAGTGGTGTATCAGCTTTTCTCTTGCACAAGAATGGGACTACATTCTGGTTAAAGTGTGCAAAATTTGTGAAGACCTGTTCATTAAAAAATTATGGTAGAATTACTAAAGGAGGTGGGAATAGGGGAGGAAATTATATCTCCTCCCACCAAATAAACGTTGAAGAACAGAAAAGTTGAACTAGATGGCATGACCCCCATGGAGAAAGAGTATTGGGTGTCCCTGCCCATATTTGTTTTTGGCCCAATGACTACTGCAACGCAGCTCTAAGGGAGTTAGGAAGCAGTGGTGACATTTATTCAGAAGGAAGGAGTAGGTTTTGTTTTTCCTTGTTTAACTCTCAAAAAGTAGCTCCGTGCTTAAAATCATCACCTGAACTACCTATTGATATAATAACTGTCCTAAAACAAAATCTATATTTTGCCAAAGTTCTTGCTTTATTCTTATCCTGTTGAAAAATGTGAGAATAATTGAAATCTCAAGCAGGAATGCGTTTGGATGGAGAAGACATGCATTCCGCAAGAGGAGAGGTCTGTTTCAGAAGTAATTATTTTCTCTATTGTTAGCCTGTTTTGTGCGGTCTGGAAACTCTCATGGAGGGGTGGGGTGGGGGAGGAGCCATAGGTCAGGCAAATTCTGCATTTAATAGGTCAAGGCAGGCAGGATCAAGTCAGACTTAGACAGTTCAACTTGTTGTAAGCAGGTACCAGGAAATCTGTACCATGGATAGCTCCCAGTGCTAGAATGATCTTCCTACTGCCTCACTAGAACTAGGCTGTGGTCTCCTAAGAGTGCAGAATTGAAATGAAGCATTATTGTAGCGGGCAAAGCCTGTGCTATTACTAACCTGGACTCTCTGAAAGTTTTTAAAAGGCCCTTGCCTGATTTTTTATCTTTTGGCTTCTGTCTGATAGAATGACATGGCAGATAGGAATGATGTTTAGGAGTCATCAAGTCTCAGTCTGAGGAGAATGGTATATTCCAAACTTCTGGAAAACAGGGCTTCATAGAAAGTAACAGAGTGAAATCAGAATACACTAGTACCTCGGATAATGCTAAGACTTGATTCCACAAGTCTTAGTGTTATCCAGTTTTTAACATTGTGCAATGTATGCATCGCACAATGTTAAAAAAAATCAGTTCCCTTTCCGAAGAGGAAAGGGAACAGGGGGTCCATCTGTCTGCCTCTTTGGAAAGGGCAGTGGGGATTCCATGCATGGAATCCCCGCTGCCCTTTCCAAGGAGGCAGGCGGATCGAGCCAAGCACTGGCTGGGTTGGGGAGAAATTGGCCGTGCATGGAGATCTCTCCCCAAACACCCTGGTAGTCCCAGAAATTGCACGCTGGGACTGCCAGGGTGTTTGGAGAGTGATCCATGTGCACACATGATTTCTCTCCATACACCCTGGCAGCCTCAGCGATCACACGCTGGGACTGTTGTGGTGTTTGGTGAGTGATCCATGCTCACGCACAGTTACTCCCCACACACCCTGGCAGCCCAAGCATGCGATCACCAGTTTGGTTGGGGGGAGAATGGGTGTGGACACCCTCACCCCAACCAAATCACTGATCTGAGTTGAGATCTCTGCCCCAAATCCCTGCAGGCTGGTCTCCAGTCCTATAGGCTTTGGGGCAGAGATCAACGTTGGGGAATTTGAGGCAAACATTTGCATTGCACAACGTTATCTTAATGTTTTCCTCAAATTCTCCAGTGTTATCTGATTCTAGCATTATCCAAGGTACCACTGTACATTCTCCTTACCTTTTCCTCAAGATCATGGGCCTTTTGGTTGATGTTCAAGAGAGTTGTGAGAACCTCATTAAGAATATAACCAACGTTTCTTGCAGTCCTGTACAACCAGTGTTCCATTCTCTCTGAAAGAAGTGCACATTTGTCTTCCACATGTACCTACTATTGTGCACATTACCACTTAACACATTCCATATTCTAATTCAACAGGTATGTTTTCAACATGTCATATTAGTGGCTCTTTACTTGTACCAGTCAACCGTTGTGAATTCATCCCTACTGCTAGACTGTTTTGTATGTCTGATGTCAACACAAACACAATGTAGGCAGCTCAGTGACTAGTTAAATTATAAACATGCACACATACAGTCACTTCATTTTTCATGATTGTCAGACTATAAAAATCCTAAAGGTGGTCTAGTCCATCTACACATCTGCATCATTCTGGCCATTCACTGGAGATTCCTTCCCCACTCCCATCCCCAAATTACCAGTTCATCTAAAATGTCCTGGATTGATTAAGGCTGTCCAACACATTAGAAATGTAATCTTGTAAATGTTTGGTTCCCACAATCTGGTCTGATGTTTCATCTATCTTCCTTTCCAATTTAATCTCTAGCCTAAATAATGTTGTGACAGTAGCAATAGGAATCTGATGCTGATTCATTCTCTTTTTCCATTTCTCCAAGTCTTGGATTCACCTCCTGCCACTTTGATTAACATTCACAAGCAAAAAGAATTTCTGTATGCATACAACAGTGTGAGGCAATATTCATTTCTGGCTGCACTGTTTTTCACTGTACAGTAATACCCCGTATAACGCGAGTACCGTATATCGTTAAATCCGCATAACGTTACAAGATTTTCGGAAACATCTTGTATCGAGTAACGCGATTTTAACGTTACACGAAACAGTCGTTCTTAGCAGCAGGGTGGGTGGAAAGCTGAACGGGGTTCTCCGTTTACCAATTTTGGGGGCTCTGACCCCCCCCCCGCCGGGTCCAGGGAGGTGGGGAAACCCGCTCCAAGCTGTTTCCAAAGTTCTCCCACCTCCCTGGAGGCAGCAGCAAGGCAAAATGTCAGGATTCAAATCCCGATGTTCTCGCTTCCTGCAGCCTCCAGGGAAACAGGGCTTTTTTTAACATTGTGTGTTCAATGTATCGCCCAACGTTAAAACCCGAATAACGACGGGACTTGTGGAACCAAGTCATAACGTTATTCGGGGTACTAGTGTATTCAATCCTGCTCTTACGGTTCATCCAGTCTTCAGGGATGGCTTCTTGGGCCTGCAGCGGTGTATAGTGGTAAGAGAGTAGAACATTACTCTTATATGCATGTTTCTATGTGAAGTTCTTTAGATGCCAGCCCCAATTTTTTTCTGGGACAATACTAGAAATGTAGAAAAGCCTTTACTCTCTAGTCATTATAATGATACTTCTGTCATTTGGTTACCTTTGGTTGTCCCTCATGTTTTGTAAAGTAGAAAAAGAGGAAGTGTGAAGGAGACATGCTTTCTGCACTATGTGTGCTTCTCTTTTAACATTTGAGGAAAACTTATGCATTCCCGCTTCCCAGAGAACACTTCCAGACTCTGAGCGGTGATGGGATGTGTGCACATGGAAGACATAAGAAAAGCAGTTCAAGGATATTAAAGGGCTCAGAGAGGGAGGTCAGTCAAAATCTGAACTGCAGTAAAAGAAAAAGTGTGAAGGTGACATTTCTCACATTCTTAGATACTTAGGGATTACCAAATGCTCTAGCAGTATTGAAGTTGAAGAGAGATGAACAAATTATCACCACTGAGATATCATTACTAGATGGTTTGACTGTACTAGTCATCTGAGAAAAGTTAATACTCTCCACCCCATCCTCTACTGAACATTCATTCATTCATTTATTCACGTACTTGTTTGTTTACATTTATATCCCCACCTTTTTAATGCAAGCACCACTCAGGGCAGCTTACAGTGTATTAAAAATATATAACATAGAGTATATTTTATTTCCTTTCCCAACCTATACCTAACTTACATTTTGCAAAAAGTTATTTCTTGCCTGTCTCCTTTTCTATGTATATGATTTTTTAAAACCAAAACAAATAAGTGGCAATGGATTTTTCTATTTAATGTGCTGTTTCTTGGAAAACATTTATGACTAACATTCTGCACAGACTTAAAAAAAACTCAATTTTTTTGGTCTTCTCTTCCACATGACAAACCTTTGTTCATTCCATTATGAATCTTGTTCTGTAGCAGAAGACAGACCGTAGAATAAATCTACAGTGATTCTAAGAATCACAGTGTGTGTGTGCGTGGGTGCATGCGTGCGTGCGTGTGTGTGTGTGAGAGAGAGAGAGAGAGAGCGAGAGAGAAGGTAAAGAGTACAGTGTGGCCTAGTCGAGTCCGACCCTTTGTGACCCCATGGACCACAGCATATCTAGCTCCTCTGCCAAACTCCTATGTCATGACAAAATACATTAAAATGCTTAAACCTAAAACAGCCATCATATGAAAACTGTTGTCCCAAATGTAGCAGAGCTGTTTGACTATCTATTTTCTTTTGATTCCACAGAAACTGAAATACTGTACAGTATTTGTTTTTATATGTGTCAGTTTCTCAGAAGTGCTTGTAGAGATGTTCCATTTAGGGAAAGTTGAGGGGAAGTTCCACTCCCCATGTAGTAGATCAGGGTTACTCAAACTTTTAAAGCTGGGTGCCAGTTCACATTCCCCCAGACTGCTGAAGGGTTTCTTCCGCCACCGCTCCTAACGCCAACACTTCCGACAATGCCACTTCCAATGATGCCACTTCTGTTGGAAGAAATCCCCCACCACCACAGGGGCGAGGGTTGAACTATTTAATGCCACAGGCCAGATCCGGTCCATGGGCTGTAGTTTGAGGAGCCCTGTTTTAGATGATACTTCAATTTTCCACAGGAGCACATGCAGCTCGTTGCTTTACCAGATTAATCATTTTTAATAGATAATTAAACAAACCTGCATACTAAGAATTGTAAAATAACACAGTCTGCTGTCCCACCCCACCACTCCACAGAACATCTAAGATACAGACCATGGCTGGAACATGCCATTAATTTCTGGGACTCTTCTTTGTAGTTTTCCTACCCTGCCTGAAGAAGCAATTTTGAATCATGAAAGCAGGCAATGTTTGGGTTTTTTGAGCAAGGGCAACCTTTACCTTTACTAAATAAAAAAAAGCATCAACTTCCTCCTGCATACTAATATGTATGCTAAAGAAACAAATCAATTTGCTTCAGAAAAGCAATGGGGATTATTTTTTGCTTGATGTTGGTCACGTAATAGTTTCAGTAACTGCAACATATGACTTAAAATACACTAGGGGAATTAGCTGGAGTAGATGCTGATTTAATATTGACTAAAATTAAGTAGCAAGTTCCAACTAAAGTAAACCTGTTGAATCAATGGAGATTTGGTGAGACATTTCCTCTATAAATTCTACTGATTCAATGAGTGTACTTTAATTGTGATTTGCTACTGGATTTCAGCCATTGAATGAATTTATTTAAGAGCAATTAATTGTGCTGCACCCCTCCCCAAAAAAGAACATTTTTGCCTCTGAAAAGGGGATATTTAACTAATCCCAACTGTTATAACAAGCAAAAAAGTAGGGAAGAAAGGAGATACTGCAAAATGTTTCCTGCCCACTTGCAACTTAGGTGATGGACAAAGATAACGTTTAGTTTGGGAGCTGCTATGGAATGTGGCTGCTGTCTTGGAGAGAAACAATAAATCAGAATCTAAAATTGTGTATTAAATAGGTTGTGGTTGGGGTAAGACATTCCCTTCCCCCTTTTGGGTCTAGTTCTTGAACCATTAATGTTAATCCATAGCCAGTTTGCAACACTTTCTATGGGGAGTTATGAATGTGCAAATGTGAAACAGACATGCCTATGAGTACATAATGATGGACCACTTCAAGTCACATTCTTACTTTTTTCAGTGCAAGGTCAAATCACTGCACATTTCTCTCATCTAGCCCTGTGTGAGCAGATGTCTCTAAGTTAATGGCATTTAAGATAGGCCCCTTAATCATTCTAGCAACTTGTAAAATGATCCTCTGAATATCTTACTTACCATGAAAACCTTGTTAGGATTGGTAAATGTCCAGTGCTACTTTCTCTTGCAATATAGACATACCTAGGTAAGGAGGGATACCATTTCTCCTAAAGAGCAAGGAAAAGTTACTTTTTGGACTACATCTCTCAGAATTCCAAAGCCAACATAACCAAGGGGAATTCTGGAACTGTAGTCTAAAAGCGAAATGTTCAAAATTTGCTCAGATCTTCACCTTTCAGGTTCACGACTGCTGTTCTAGTACACTATTTGTTTTCTATTTTTTCTTTAGCTGACATATTATCAACCTGTGGCCTGTGGGCTAGATGCAGTCTACAGCACCATTTCATGTGGCCCCCATCTCCTCCACCACACCAGGAAGTGCCATGTGGTAGAGGAAGGGCAAAATAGCCACCCTGTCCCCGAAGCTGTCTGAGGAAGCGTGACCTGACCACTGGCTTTAAAAGGTTGAGAACTCCTGTTCTAGCTTATAATAGAATTTAAACCAGTTCATGTATACGTGTGCTATCAAGTTGGAACTGAATTATACCAACCCAAACAGGCCTTTTTTGATTAGTAAAATATTCAAGGGGCTATTTTACTAGTTCTACCCACCCAAACCCCAATGAATTTCCATGGCCAAGTAGGGATTAAACTGAAATCTCTTAGTTGGTTACCTTATCCAGCACACCACAGTGGGTGATACAATTCTACATAACCTAACATGAATAGCATCAATTTGCAAAAGCAACTAGGTGTGGTAGCATGTGAAATATCTTTTGATTAGAGGAGGGGTTCTCAACCTTTTTAAGCCAGGGGCTGGAGCATGCCCCCTCAGACTGTTTGTGGGCCAGACTGGTGCCCCCCAGCTCCTGCTGCCACCAAAGGTGATGGTGGCAGCAGGACTACCCTGAGCCCATCACACCTCAAAAAAGTTCCCCCACTGCCCCCTGCTCCCCTGCTTACTGCCCTGGAGGAGGTGTGTGGTGTGGGTGAAGGAAAATCCCGATGCAGGCACTAGGAACACAGCTGCCACTGGGGATGCCTTTGCGGCTGCTGGAAATGCATCAGCGGGTGTCGGAAATGCATCAGGGGATTCCAGGAAACCCCTGCCGCCTCCGGGAACTCATTTGTGGCCACCAGGAACACATTTGTGGCCACCAGGAATGCCTCTGCAACTGCATGCCCAGCAGAAAGAGGCATTCCTGGCAGCAGGTGTTTCCGGTGGTTTTTTCTCCAGCAGATGTGTTTCTAGCGCCTGCTGGCTGCAGCTGCTGCGGCTGCATACTTGGCGGCTGCAGGGGTTTTTCTGGAGGCTGCTGACACGTTTCTAGTGCCCACTGGAAGTGGTGTCAGGAGCAAGGGTGCGGGTTGGTTGATTTGGCACTGTGGGCCAGATCCATCCCACAGACCATAGGTTGAGAATCTACAAGGAACCTCTAATGCAAACAAATAATCATGCCATTTTTCTAAACACATTGATGATGTGTCAAGGGTCTTGGAGGAAAAGAGGTGGTAGAGTTACTGAATCTTCTACGTCATGAAAGTGTGTGTAAAATTAAGGGTAGAAATGTAGTGTAGGATTGTTATCTGATATAAATATATCAGTAATAATGTTTCTTTATCTTGAAATATTTTGTGTGGAGCCACAGGTGCTATTAATAAGTGAAATGCTGACACTCTTACATAACAAGTGGGACCAAATTAACACAAGAGACTCATTCTACAAATCTAGTGCATTCTACTTTATTTTCAAACTTTTTCTTTTTTTCAACTCACTGCAGTAATCAATCTTGCTTTGTGCTTGGTAGAAGCATGCTATTTCTAACATTTTATTTTTAACAGCAGGTTTCATAATAGATTACATTCAATTCCTACATTCAATCCCATTGGTGAGCTTCCTACAGACAAGAATAACTTGTGGAGATGGGCAGTTTCTAGGTAAGGAAAAAAGGAAGACTTTTACAACCCATGTCAGACCATGCTCCTTTGTAAATTAAAAGACATTGTAGAAATAATTTAGGTGACCCATAAAATTATAAAATGATGTTGCGTATCCTCAGAATGATAGCACTGCCTATTAGGCCTTCTTGTCACAGAAATGAGAGAGGAGGCAGAAAGGAAGAAAGTAGAAGAGGGGGTGAGGAAAGGTTGAAAGACAAGAGATAAGAAAAAAGATTGAAGCTGTGCCTGCAGTTAGCCTCTAGAGTGGTAAAGAAATGAAAGACAACTAAGAGAGAAAGGGGGGAAATGGCTTGGGGAAAAGCAGAACTAAAGATATGTTAATGCACAAAAGAAGGACAGTGTCACTTCACTCTAATGAGGGAGGAAGACCCTTGTACATCTCCAGGATGACCCAAATATAGGTCCCTGGCTACCAAGAAAACTATTTTTGAACTCTAGTTTGCAGGCAGTAAAACCTTTGGAAATTTCCTAAAGGAGAAGACAGTTACTTAGCTAGAATACCTGGGAATGCAGAGTTGTTCTTGTGCATAAACTTATGGATGGACTGGCTGGCTTGCTTCAGTGATTGGGCAACTCCACGGCTGCTTTCTTCTGATATCTACTTATGATGAGGCAAAGCTCATAAATGAGTGAAGACAGAATAGGTGTGTTAAGTCTGTGCAGAGCTAGCCAAGATATTTTGAAGTTGAGAAAAAGCACAAGATGTCTGTTATCACATATTCCATATATTCCAGCTGACTAGCCTTACCATTGAGTCTCACTTAAAAACAAATTAAGAAAAGAGAAAACTTCAATATACTGAGCCAGGTTATAAACCCAGATTTTTTCCCCTAGCTTTACTTGGAGATTTGTGACATCCCCTGTTGGTCTCCCATCTAAAGAATGACTAGTCCTGATGCTGCTTAACTTCTTAAGTGTCATAAGAGCAAAGTGTTCACTGTGGAATTATGATTCCACTATTGATGGGATAGTGATATCCTCCAGGATCAAAGGCAATGTGTTTTCCTACTAGACCAGGGGAGGGGAATCTGCAGTCTTGATGGGAGCCTGTACTTCTGGGAATTGAAGTTCCAGAACACCTGGAGGACTAGCTGGTTTCCTCTAAGCCAGGGTTTCTCAACCTTGGGCCTCTAGGTGTACTTGGGCTTCAATTCCCAGAAGCCCAGGCTCCCCAGGTTCCCCACCCCGTACTAGGCCATTTTTAATGTTTATATTTTTCTTTGGATTGAAATCAGAACTATTATTAGGGGAAATTGCAAAAAAAAAAAAAAGACAAATTTTTGTAGTAAAAAGGAAAGGAAAAACGTAGCTGGATGACAGGACAAACACTTAAAATTATTAATGACCGGCAAGAACTAAAATGTGACAGAAATAGGATCAGAATCCTGAATGCAGTTTTTTAGTGATTGTCACATGGAGACAAAGAGAACTATGATAAATAGCTAGTGCAAGAAATACAAGAGAATAACAAAACAGGCCGGGGGAAGATCTCTTTCAGGACAAGTTTTCTGTGAATATGGAGAAGCTCAGTCACTGCAGCGTTTAAGTGTATGCAATTTATACCTCTACAAAAGAAGATAGAGAAAATGGCTGACATAACCCTATTCAAGTAGCCCATTTCTGATCAAAATGGTCCAATTATTTTAATATTTAAATTTGTTTGGATTTTACCTATAGTTCATACATGTCCATAATTTTAAATTAAGCAACACTCCTATATTAACAAAGAAAGAAATACTGCAGCAATGACTGTGTGGATCATGAAAAGCTATGGACTGATCCAACAAAAAAATGGATTGATTGTCATGAGTAACTTGTATTGTGGAGCTACTTTAGGACAGAATATGGAGACAGAAAGCTTTTCTATAGGCAAAGGAGCTTGACAAGGGTGTATTTTATCCCTTAATTTATTCAGTCTGTATACAGAAGATATCACTTTGAAAGCCCGACTAGATTCAGATGAATGAGGAGTGGCAATTTGTGGAAGAAACATCAATAAGGTGTGAAGATGACAGCATTGTGCTGGCAAAAGACATCAATGACTTGAAACTACTTCTGGTTAAGGTGAAGGAAGTGCCAAAGACAAAAATCATGTTTACACAAGAACTGCACAATTTTAATATTGACTGTGAAGAAACTAAAATATGAGAGGCTATGTGGCATACTCAGTTCTGTCCTCTAGCAAAAGGGGAGAGCAACTTTAGGGAGAGTCTGCCCTTGTGTCATCATCCCCACCCCCAGCATTTAGAGCCGCAGGGTGGGGACCCAGAGTCACTTCTCCTTGCAAATGGGAGAGCTGGCCCTGAATGTATGGCAAGAGTAGAGGGAAGAAGTCCAAGAACAAGGTTTCAGTAGGAGCAGATAGCAAAGAAAGATCCAATAATTAATTCAGGCAGCAGAAAGCAACCTCATGACTTCTATTGGCTTTAGCCATGTAACACTACAACCCATTATCATTGAGTATGCTGGACAGTACTCATGGGAATGCTAGGGGTCACACAAGGTTGCTTATTTCTGATGTTAGGTTTCCTGTTGGTATTTCATCAACTTCCCAGTTGTTTCATGAATAGGATTAATTTAAAGAATTGTCATAAAGCATACTGAGAGGAGAGGAAAAGATGAATTTGGGAGCATGCTTGAAATAGAGAACATATAGAAAATATCCTGCAAGTTTTTGAATTTTCTTCCAGCTATGAACAAACACAACACCAACACCATCCATGAAGATTCATAATTTAACATGCCAATGTAAAACCTTGTATTCCAGCACACCTAATTTCTTTGTTTGCTGTTTATATACATAGAAAATCAGCAGCCCTTGAGTTTGTTGTGCTAGAAAAAGCAGCTAATGGGCCCCTCAGAGAATACCTGAATCCCCAAGAGTACTCTCCGCTTCAGCTATCCTCTCTTGAGTAAAGAGGTGAGTTTGTTTTGAAATGGGAGACTAGTAGGCAGGGAAAAAAATGACAAAGCCTCAGATGGATAAAATTCATTTGAGCACCTGTTCCAATTCTGTGCACTTGCTTAGCCCAAGTTTATACCTCTCAGTAGCCCCTTTCACAAGTCATTCTGTCTATTCAAAAATGATTGGACAGGGTAAGGTAAAGTAAAGGTCACCCTTGCTCTAAAGCCAGTCGTATCCGACTCTAGGTTTCAGTGCTCATCTCTGTTTCTAGCTGAAGAGCCAGCACTCTCTGCATCTGCAAACGTTTCCATGGACATGTGGCAGGCATGTAGTTTACCTTCCCACCTAAATGGTCCCTATTTATCTACTTGGGATTTCTTGCTTTCAAACTGCTAAGTTGGCAAGAGCTGGGAGAGAGACAGGAGCTCATTCCATTGTGGAGTACTCGGGTATTGAACGGCTGACCTGCTGCCTTCCAGTCAGCGTCTTAACCACTTGAGCCACTGCAGTCACTTTCTCTGTCCTGGTGTCTATATCCACACTAAACCTTTGCACAACAATACAAGAGTCAAGGATGACCAAAGCTCTCCTGGCAGGAAGGGGGAAGGGAAACACCACCCCTTCATCATGGCAGAATCACTCTCCATCACTAGGATTTATCTAGTCAATAGAGGCCAGGAGAAAAATGTCCATAGAGAGCCAGAGTCCGGAGTACAGAAGTCATTCATGACCCTCCCCTTCAGAGGGCAGAAGGGAATCTAGTGCCTGACAGGAAATGATAGACAAGCCATTGGCTGTGGAGTTTCATCACCATCACAGCAGGTTGGTCAATACTTCTTCCTTCTCCACTTCATGCAGTGATTGAAATCTGCCTTGCTAGAGACATAAAAGTGTCTGAGAAAGAGTAGAGGAATAGAGGTGGTGAACAGCAAAGAAAGAAAACAAAGAGTAAGAGGACTTGACAGAATCCTGAGGAAGGGGAGGAGAGATTATGCACGAGGGGTAGGGGTAGAGGGAGCAGAGGCAGCTGGGCATCCACACACCGCCTTGCATCCAAGGGAGGCTGGCAGGAGCCATCTTGTCAGAAAGTATGTGTGTCAGTATGTGTTTTTATGTGTGAGAGAGGATTTCTCTCTAACTATATAATACAGGTCAGTGGAATAGTTAAGAGCAAAACAGCCTAAAGAGATAATTGTTAACTTTTAAAATCTACAGACAAATCTCTTCACTTACTTTGGTGGTTACCTCTTATTTCTTAGGCTTCTGTGCCAATATCTGTTCATTTCTTCAAAACAGCCACAGGGCTGCTCAGGAAATAAAGGAATAGCAGAGGATAGTGGAGATTTGAACCCAGACCTTCTGAGTGACCTCCACAGTGTTTTAAGAAATCTGCACTTCTAGATGGTATCACTGTTCCTCTCCTATTGATTTTATTTTGGTTGTGTGTGCTTTCATCTTACTATTTTTGCTGCTAGCTTTATGTTTTTAATTTTATTATTAGATTTATATTAATTTAACTACAGTAATACCTCAGATAACGTTTACCTCAGATAATGCTAAAATCGCATAATGTTAAGTAATCGGGGGGGGGGGGAGAGAATTGCATCGAATAACGTTAAGGTCCTATGAGATGCATCGGATAACAACCGCTAAAGCCTGTGCGGTCACAATGTATCCCTATGGAGCTTTAACGTTATCCGATGCATCCCATAGGATTTTAACATGCATCAGATAACACTAAAAATCGGATAACACCAAGACTTGTGGAACCAAGTTTTAGCATTATCCAAGGTTTTACTGTATACCCATTGGTCTCCAGGGCTTGTCTTGGGTTTATATTTTTAATATCAGCCAAAGAACACTTAAAAATAAAGTGAATTAATGAGTTAATTGTCAATAGGAGAAGGACAATGACTTTGCTGATGTGGAATCAGTGTTGCTATGAAAACTTGCTTATCAAGGGAAGAACCAGCTCATGGCCAAAGGCCAAAATATTCCCTGCCATATTCATATGCAATAATCAGTGTAGTTGATAAAGTCTGTTTTAAAGAAGGCTTGTAGGAGTCAAGTGTTGAAATCTCTGCCCCCAAGTGTTACCTTATATATTTTCAGTGCTTTAAAAAATCTCTCTAAAATCCTGGAGAGAGACAATCTGTTGCCCTCATTTTGATTTGCATATGACACATTTACATGTTGTATGTTTATTTCTAGGTAGGTTTCCAGTTATACAATCAAAGTGAAAAGCAGTACAACATGATGTATTAAATTGGCAGAGTTTTTTCCTGTTCTGATATCTGCTGATCTAAAGCTTTTGTCAAACCTTGGTGAGGGGAGGGGTTCTTTGGTGGTGAGGAAAATGTTTTGCTCAAAGTAAATGCACTATTGTAACCATGCAACTTCCTTTGTGGACTAGTAGTTGAGAGAGAGAAGGCATACTGGCAGTGGGACTGTTGAACAGACAAAGTTCTGTGGGGGCATCACATCAAATGTAATCTTCTGTAGCTGTCATCTGATATCTGTTTGCTAAGTTATTTTACTTGTGGGTGATGGGGACTGAGCTTGGGTCTGTTAGCTTGCAAAGCATGAGCTCTATGCAGTGACATATGCCTAAGTTGCTGGCTCACCAAATGCAAGAAATCCTATGAAGGGAGCTCCAGAGGTGTGGTCTTTAACATGAGGATGTTGATTATAGGTTCATGTCTTCTTTCATAATAAAGTAAGCATCCAAAGATTGTAACTTATCAGGTCGTTGGTAAAATGCTCCGTCTGTAATTCAACGCGATTCTTGTGTAATAGGCTACCATGAACAACCTAGAAGTCTAAATTCTGTTTCAAGCTGTCAAATAATGTCATCCATGGGGTTCATACCCTGAAAGGTTATATGCCGTATCAGTTCAATATCAGTTTATTTCATTTAAGTGTCAGGGATGCCATTAATGTCAAACTATCCAGCTCTTCTACAAGCTTTATTAACTACATTGCTTCTAAATAAAAAATCTCCAGAACACTTCAAAAGTATTGAAAACATATAACAGGTATTAGGCCTCAACAGTCTTGATAATAGCTATTATTGAAAACTGCATTCATGTACTTAAAAATAAGAAAATTGCAAACAGGAACACAAAAATATGAATTCAAAATGCAGTTACCTAAGGTACTTGAACTAATGCATGAAAATACAGGCTCAGATTGCCATATAAAATGCAACAGCATATGATTTAAACATCATCTTACATCTAATCAAAAATTAACTCTTTAGTAGTGAAAAACATTTTAAAATATAAAACTTCTTTGAAATGAAAAGCATTTCTAAGCCTTTTAAGCATGATAAAAAGAACACACAGGAAAAAAGTTTTACTCACCCAGCCCTCACCTGTTGTAATCTATGGGGGACATTTCCATTGCAGATATGCTCATCTCTAGTGGTGGGATTCAGCAGGTTCGCCCCAGTTCTCCAGAGTCGGTAGCAGAAATTCTGGCTGGCCCTGTCCATCTAAGTTTTGAAATAAAGTAGTCCTAACTAATTTGGGTGCAACACAGGGCTTTCCCCCTGGCCACGCCCACCATACCACGCCCACAGAGTAGGTAGTAAAATTTTTGAATCCCACCACTGCTCATCTCCCAGTATGAGGAGCTACCTGTTTCTCTGTTACAGGGTACCATTGGCATCTTGTTCTTGAAGCTGCTGCAGCTGCAGCATCTGCTGCTATATCTCTTGATGTGGCCTAGAGACTGATCTCATTGTTTATAATTTAACCTCTATACCTCAAACTGAACTCTGCAATTTATACTGCCATTTTCATTGGGAAATGACCATTTAAGCTTCTGCTTCCCCTCTGCATTCAAAAACTGCACCCACTAAATGGCACTACTAGAAATAATCCCTTTATAGTAAAAGGGGGGGGGGGGCTTTCTCTTTATCTTTGTGATGTTGCATCATTCATTGTTTTATATTTGTTTTTCACTTTATAGCAAACCTTGAGAAATGAAAACAAAGATTAGGCACTCTTACTTGGCATTTCTATTTTCCCTTTTAATGACCTTACTTAGTAGACAGCTAAGCACCATTGCTGTCTCCTAGATAACCGTCTAGGCTGCAGTTTGAAAATGTCTTTCATTTTCAAGGGCTTTCCCCCTTTATTCTTGTAAATTGTTTGAACATTCTGTGTAGGTTGCAGGGGAACTCTGACAGGTCCAATCATGTGCTTGAACAGCAGTACATTTCACAATTTCCTCCACCCTTTTCTCTTTTCGAACCTTCTCATCCACCTCTGGAAATCTACTCCCCTGCCAAAACCTCTTCTTTTGAGATGGATGTCCTGGCCCCCTCTGAATCATCATATCTCTGATCCAGTTATGGATCTGTGCCCCTTGTCCAGTTATTGTCACAATGTGGAGGTACAAAGTGCTCTAAAGAGGGCAGTTTTGGCTTTTTTTGTAGACAAATATTGCGTCATGAGAGGTAGGGAGAGCACATGAACATAAGAGTGACAACTGGATGAGGCCACAGGCCCATCCAGTCAGTGATGGGCAGCAACAGGTTTGAACCAGTACACCAGAACCGGTAGTAATTTTCCCCAGTGTCCCAGACAACTGGTAGTAGCTTTTGGGGGGGAACCACCTCGGGGGCTTACCTTTTTACCGGTTCCCCCACTGTGCATGCACACCAAGTGCTTGGTGTACATGTACACCTACAGTGCTTGGAGCGTATGCGTGGCCTTCTTGGTGTCCTCCCAAGTGGGGATGAGGAAGAGAAGCTGCTAGCCTGAAGCTCCCTATAGCCTACACCCCAGGGTAAGTGAATCACCTTTGGGTGTGGGGTGTGTATTTTAATGTGTATTTATTTTTAATGTGTATTTTTATGTGTTTTATGTGTATTTAATTTGTATTTTTATGTGTTTTACATCTATTTAATGTGTAGTTAATGTGCATTTATTTTTAATGTGTATTTTATGTGTTTTATGTGTATTTAATTTGTATTTTTATGTGTTTTTATGTCTGTTTAATGTGATCCCTTGCAGTATCAATTGGCATTTTAAAATTACAAATTATTGGACATGAACATGCTGAGAAGAACCATAACAATCAAAATTGCCTCTACACCCTTTGTAGACAGCACACTTTTTGTTGTGGTGGAGAACCCTGACCCTCAATTAGTTAAAAAAATTATTTGTAACAGTGGTGGTGTGTGTGGGCCCACATTTGGGCCCCTGAGGCCTGTATCCAGCCCATGGAGGCCACAGTTCACTCATGTCTGAGCTAAAGGAATGGTTGAGAGGAACAGCCAATGTGACGCTAGGCAGCCAACTTTATTAAAGTTGAAAGCGGGACCGGACTGGTGGGCGGGGCCAGCGTCATGACGTCATGGGCGGGGCCAAAATAAAAATAAATTAAATAAAAATAAAATAAAATAGAATTAAAATATCAAAAAAAAAAAAACCACACACACACACACACACACCTCAACCCTCCCACCCACCCACCCACCCACCCGAAACACAAAAACCTCACTTACCTTAATCCTGGGGCCTCTTCTTCCTCCGCCTCTGCTGTCACCGCCGCCACTGCTGCCGCCGCCGCCGCCATCGCGATCGCTCCCTCGCCACGCACGGCAAAGGAGGGGCGGCTGTGGAAGGCGAGCGGGCGCAGCGAGGCAGCCTCGGAGCCCTCCCCCCGGTCGCCGCGGGGGCTCCCCGGCTGCGCCAGCCCGGTGCTCTCCACCTCAACGCTGGGGTGGGAATCCAGGACCAGCTCGCGTGCCCCGTCCCGCAGGCAGGTCAGCTTCAGGCGCAGCCACCTGGAGCGCGCCTGGAGCTGACCTGCTGTGCGCACCTGGAGCTGACCTGCCTGCGGGCTGGCGCAGCCGGGGAGCCCCCGCAGCGACCAGGGGGAGGGCCTCGGGGCTGCCTCGCTGCGCCCGCTCGCCTTCCACAGCCACCCCTTCGCCAGCTATGGCTCCTTTTGCCCAATCCCAAAGGACGCAGCGGTGGAGCCAGAAAGAGGGAAGGAGAGACGGCAGCCAGGCTCACTCACCCCGGGGCCCTCTGACGGCCGCCATCGGAGCCGCGCTTAAAAGCTGCGGCTCCGACTCCAACTCCAACTTTTTTTTTTTAAATGGGAGCCAAAAATGGCTCCAATAAACTGCACATGAACAGAAACTCAATCTGATGCATGCGCAATGCATCAGATTGAGTTTCTGCTCATGCACAGTTTATTGGAGCCATTCGGCTCATTTATTTTTTTTATGCCTGCTGGTCGGAGAGAAATCGGGACATCCGGGACATCATGGGGGAATTCCGTGACCATTTTCCTAAAAATGGTAACTCGGGATTCCCCCTCTCAAATCGGGACTGTCCCGCAGAATCCGTGACGGTTGGCCGCCTAGATGGGCATTCCTCCTATGTGTTAGGTTGGCTCATGGAGATTTCATGGGTTGGTAGGCCAATTGCTACATCAGAGCATCCAGAGGATATGTTTCCTCATTCATCACTTTGTAACTTTAGGAATGCTGTGGACAGCATAGGTACATACCACTATTGTCACATCCATCTATTTACATGCCTGTCCGTCTGAAGTGGCTTGTGCCATCACAATCGTACTGAGAGAAATTGATTCTAGTTTTTCATGCTGAGATCCAGAGTTGTTCTAGTTTGTACTGAAAGAGAAGCAAAGAGCAAGTAGAAGAGCAGGGGTGGCCAATCTTTTTGCACCATGGGCCTGCCCCCCCCGAACAGCTGGGTGGGCCAGGCCACACCCCCGGAAGCAGAAGTGGGTGTATTTACAGCTGACATAAATGCACCCACTTCTGCATTTACATCAGCCATGGATGTGTTTGCATATGCACAGGCACATTTACAGCTGACATAAAAACACCAGTCTCTACTTCTGGGTGTGGGGGAGATGGTGTTGGGTTGGTTGGAATGGCATTGCGGGCTGGGTCTGACCCGTAGGCTATAGGTTAGGAACCTCTGTAGCAGAGCATAAGTACCTTAAAATCTGATCGTTTCCACAAGTTTAAGCATTGTGAATTATTTACTAAGGAAATGCTTCCACGTTGTTTCTGTCTGGATTTGGGACATAGACATCAAGTACAAAGAGATGTCATTCCCTGGATGTCATAGATTGTGGCAGCATAAAGTGAAGAGGTAGCCTGTGAGGTATATTTATTTGTATGACCTATACCCTGCATTTCAACATAGACATCCTGAAGATGGCTTACAACAATCAATAGAAGCAGTGCAGTGTGATAAAATAACAGACAACCCCAAAGTGCTGTAAATTCACAAGGACAGAACAGCAGAGGCAGCAGATAAAAGCAATAGGGTTTTTTTTTTTTTTTTTGAAGGGGCATAAATCCTTTTCTCATCTTTTCAGGCAAGGACAAGGAATCACAAATTCTGTCGGGATGGTAAGGCTTTGTTTCTCCAAGGGCAAAGACAATAAAGACACTTTGTACCAAAGCAGATGATGCGGGTAAGGGAAAGAGCTCTTTGTGTCAGTCTTGGCGGGAGAAGCGAAATCTCACAGGCCTTGAAAGTGCCTTGTTGAGGTATCATGTTGTGTTAGGACAGCTTCAATCCACAAGGATGAGGAATATAACTAGCACTCTTTTCCTTTCTGTAAACAATTATTTAGACAATCTTTAAAAGCCATTAAAAATGGGGGCGATCAGAGTAGATATTACTTCATAGTTAAAAGATTCGAAACCAGGCCTCCTGATCCTAGTCTATCATTTTCTCCACTACAGCCATGGAAACTCACTGGCATAGAGGTACTGATAAAAGCACTCCTTAAGTATCTCAGTTACTTTTTTCAAAAAGCCCAATTAGAGTCACTAAAAGTTGATTCCAACCTGATGGCATATAACAAGAAAAAAGCAACAAGGCTGTTCATTTGACATAATTATTAAAAGCCGCCAGAGCTTGGGTGGCTGAAGATGTCGAATGCCAGATGCCCTCCTCCGAGCCCTCATCACCGGCCGGAGTTGGAGTGCTTTAAAAGCCGCCAAAGTTGTAGAGGATGTTGAGCCCCGGGGTCCGTTGAGGACGATGAGCGGCAAAGGATTTTTTGTTATTTATTTGCTATTTTAGTGTTAAATTGTGTTTTATAATGTAAATTGTATAGAGGATAGAGGCCAACTGAAATAAGCAGCACTCATTTCCATGGATCTACCCTCAGGACAGTTATATTTATCTCCTTGTGTCTTCTTAAAACATATTTAAGAAGGATTTCTTCTACAGCTTTGTTAACGAATGTTGAATAGGAAAATCTGGAGTTTTGTTATAACGGAACTGTTCTTGGTGCTGAAAACAAGCCAAAAGAATTGACTAAATTGGCAGCAGAGACGTATGCTCCTGTACATGCCAGTTTGGGACTGGGGGCAGGATGACCTATGCATCAAAAGAAATGATAAAAAAAAATTCTCACCTCTGTATTTCTGCAATATTTATTTATTTATTTATTTATTTATTTATTTATTTATTTATTCACGTTTGCTATCCCGCCCCAATCGGGTAAACCCGACTCTGAGCGCTTACAGCGTAGCTAAAAACACAGACCAAATCCAATAAAAATAATAATGTTTAAAACCTCAAGAATTCATAAGAAAGAATTCATAAGAAAAGATTAAAACAGCGTAACTATCATATGATATGATAGTGATGGTGAACCTTGGCACTCCAGGTGTTATTGGACTTCAATTTCCAGAAGCCCAAGTTAGTACTCCTGCTGATCAAGGCTTCTGGAAATTGAAGTTCAAGAACATCTGGGGAGCCAAGGTTTGTCATCACTGCTATATGATATCTTCAAACCATATATGCTTGATTACCAGTTACCTGTACATTGATGCATCTCCCACTGGGGAAAAGGTAAAGGTAAAGGTTTCCCTTGCTCGAAAGCCAGTCGTATTCGACTCTAGGGGTCAGTGCTCATCTCTGTTTCTAAGCCGAAGAGCCAGTGCTCTTAGTGACTTGAGCCACTGCAGTAAATACTATTTTAAGGATAAAAAGCCTTTACAGAATGTAGTACAGTAGTTAACTTCTCCGCAGGCAAAAAGTGGCATGCAAGTCTGAGAGCCATCCCCCCTTCCCCGATAGCTAATATGTAACTACTATATAAATATATGTAAGGATAAATATGACAAGAAATTCATTCTATGCCTTTGCCCAAACCTAAGACTACAGGCTTAATCAGTAACATCCTGCTGGTCAGAAAATACTGTTACCTACTGTTACCATATTAATGAATGCTTTAGTACCATCTACAGTATTCAGAGAAGGCAATCTCTTGGTCTCTGTAGATGATATGTTCCATTATAACACAGAGATATTATAAATGGTATGCTGGCTTCGTGAATGGAGATATTAATCAAAACTGATGGGCCCTGAGAAGAAATAAGAACATTTGAAGGGAAAAAATAATTTGATCACCAAAAGGTTCTCTAATCAAAGAATTATCTTGTGACCCCAGAATACTGTTGTTAAGATACTTTGGCCAGACAGTAGCAAATACACTTAGTTTGCCAAGCATGACATTAATAATGGTTCCTGATATTGGAAGAAGTATGTCATAAAGAAGAATGAATAAGAAGGCCATGACAAATTTTGGCTATGGTCGCAAATATTTTTTTGAAAATAAAACCACAATTTTAGAGGAGATAGTTATTTTTGTCCTTTGCAGTTGGAACAACAGAGAATCTTGTGGTGCCTTGAACATCTTGAAAACTGGCCTGTGTGTAATTATGCCATTAAGTCAATTCTGACCTATGGTAACCCTTCCAGGGTTTTATACGGAGAAACTACACAGAAGTCGTTTACCATTACCTCCCCTTCTTCTGGGGGAGCCCTGAGACTGTGCAGATTGGTCAAGGCCACACAGGCTGGTTCTTTTCCTTAAAAAAAAAAACATTTATTTTTAACAACAAGAAAAATTAAAAAGAAGAAGAGATATAGCAGTAATACAATAGCAGAAATAAATCAGCCAAATTTATACATCCTGTATGTAAATACAATTGAATAAGACAAATAATATTATATAGAAAAAAACTTGAAATTGTGAATGAGGGAGAGATGGACAGAATCATCCACCCAGGCCAGGGCTTTCACTGCTTAAGAGTTTAAAGTTTGAATTTGGGTTCCATATATTAATTCATGATGATTCTGAAACTGTTATTACCCAAGAACAATCAGGGAGGGGTGGAGTCATACCAGTAATTTAATTTAATTTAATTTAATTTAATTTAATTTAATTTAATTTAATTTAATTTAATTTAATTTAATTTAATTTAATTTAATTTTTAGACTTATATCCCGCCCTACTCACATACAGAGACTCTGGGCGGCTGTCATGTGAACTCACAAAAGATCGAAAAATCACACCCAATTGTATGGCATAAAAGTGGGTTTTCTACAAGAACAAGATGTTTGAGTGCACGCCTTCTTCTCAAGAAAAAAAAAACTATTCACCCTGGAGATGCCTGGCGAAAAAGAAAGAATGGGACCAAGGAAGGGCCTGGACCTGTGCATAACAGACCACAGGAGGCCAGATGGCAATCATGTGCCACAGGAACCACCCCACCTTTACTGCTAGACAGAATGAGCTCCACCCTAATTTACAGTTGGATAATTTCTTCTCCCTTTAGAGAAGTTCTTCAGAGTAGTTTATCCACTTTCTCTGCCCACAAAATTTCAGATTGCTGTTTCTGCTCAGCTCTAATAACTGGTGCTGAGTCAAGAGCTAAGTAAGTGTTATCATTATTTACCACTTAGAGTTGCTGTTCAGTATTGCCTGGTATCTGTTGCTTGGTGCAGTTCTTAAGTGGATATTAAGCACTGTGCAATTATTGGCTACAACACTGAAGCAAACCAGTCACTTGGGTATATTGAATTGATAAAAACAGCAGAGCTCGGCAGGTTGCTTTTAAACATAACTGGCTACTTCTGTAGTTCCAAAACTCAAAATGTTGTACATTACTGTTATCATAGTTTACTCAGCCTTTTCACAGGATTTACTAAGTCACTTTCTTTTAGATCCTTTTCTTTTTATGCTTGAATGTTACCAGCTTATAGCTTGTGGTAGAACTCACTTCCAATCCTCTCTGTTGTTGCCCAGATAACACACTCCAAAGCACAATCAGAGTACGAGCCAGCATCTGAACTAGCATTGCTCTTCCTTTATCAGTCATCACGTGATCCATGACATCCATAATGGTACACTTGCAATTTTGCTACATTGATCAGACTCCTGTTGATATAAGTTATACCACAGATATCCAGTGACATCATCAGCCATGGCTTCAACTTTTCTGGAAAAATAAACGCTTCCCACTTGGCTCTTGTCATGCTCTGCAGATCCTTCAGGATCTCCTTCATCCTGGGGGAGACTATAGGAACTTAGGAAGGGGAGAGAGAATAATTTGAAGGAGGAAAATCACCACCCCTGGGACTGATGTCTGCCTCAGGACTCAGAAGATCCCTAGGCATCCCCAAAGCCTAGTAAGGAACAAATGAGAAGCTTTTACTATCTAAAGACTAGGCTATGACTAATGATGTCACCAGACATACATGCATAACTTATAGCAACAGAGTTCCAGTCATTAAATTACAGTTAAAATGTGCAGTAATGTGTATCTTGAACATTAGGGAAACACATTTCTATGAACAACTAGTAATTAGTTATTAATTACTAATTACTCCCAAGTTCTGGAAAATAGCAATTAAAATACACTCCCTTTTTAAAAAATGCACATTTTGGAAAATCAGTTTATTATTGCTCAGGGAACAAAGAGAGGAATAACAAAAGCTCACAGAAACTAGAGCCAGGATATGCTTACAAATAAGCAGAAGTTTGTCCCAGACCATTTGGTTTACAAACCCATGTGGATAATCCAAAGGGTTTTGGAACTGAAAGATCTAATCAAAACCCTTAATCTGGGCAAAACAATGTTATCTTTGACCTCTGTATATTATCAAAATACACAGAGATGACATAACCCTTTGTGTGTGCATATGATACAAGTAGAATCTTATATAAATATGTGTTTCCTTGTGCAGGAAAGCTATCATGCAATCACAATTCTGTCCTCTGTTTGTGAGGCTAAGAACTGCATTGTTTTGCTCTTGCTTGAGAAGATTTCATTTAGTGAACATGACACATCTGATCAATACAGCAAGCCAGCCAAATTTTACAAAGAGCACATAAGGGATGTGTCTTGTATCTGTTTCTATGTCCCTTTTTGAATATGTTGGGAAACAGAGCTAATAGAAAGTGATGGGAAACAACCAAGGAAAAGTATGAAGATGGACCAAGTCAGCCAAAGCTGATATTTTAGGTTTGCCAAACCTTCAAATGTAAAACAAATCTGGTTGTTCTTGTTCTTCTTGCTCTTCCTCTTCTTCCTCCTCCTCCTTTCAGCAAATATGAAAGCAAGCTTCCCGCCAATACTTATAATATATAAATTACTATTGGGTGTCCTTGGCAAATCTGAAGAAGGGATACAATTCTAAAACTAAGACACAGTGGCACATGCAGATTAATTGTTTAATTCTGCCCCCCTTTCCCCTTTAAATTCCTCCCAAGAGGGATATTGTCATAAGATGCTGTTGAAGGCATTTACAGATGCCAAAGTCATTTGTGGGTCAGAGACCCACTGAAACAATCTCACGAAATCGAAGCCCTTGTAAATACACAGTTAAATCACTTTTAATTAAGTTAACTGGGCTTAATTATGGCTGGGTAATGTTCATACTTTTGAATGGATATGGGTGGGGGCTAGCCCTCCAAACCTTATTGGACTGCAGCTTCTATCAGCTGTAAGCCAACATAGCCACTGGTGAGAAATGCTAGAAATTAATAATGATCCCTTTCCTTTGTTTAATGACATTTTGTCTGACAGCAAATGGGAGATGAGTCATTATTTCTTTTTCTTTTCACACAGTACTAGCAGCTGCCTAAAACCAGTGAGGCTCCTGGCAGCCAAAAGTGTTTGGGTATGATAGTTTAGAGACTTCCTTGAGCCCCCAGGCTTGTGAGATCAGAGAAGTCCCAAACTACTAGCTCTGGTTGCTGCCCCCTCTTTACAGCACATGTTTCAAGGAAATTTTCATGTCTCTTTTGATTTGATTTGGTTTGATTTATTCGATTTGTATGCCGCCCACTCTGCATACGCTGACTCAGGGTAGCTCACAAAAATCACAACATATCAAATGTTACAGTACAATAAAATATAACAATACAATAAAAGGTCACAGTGCAATAAAACGTAAAAGACCAACACATACATTGAGAACTGTGGCAAAGGGACCATCAGCTTTTCTTTTTCTATGGAGCCTGGGCTACTAAAGAACACCTATCATGTAGCAAGTGAAGAGATATCTGTATTCTTATATGTAGCTGTGCAGTGTTTAGTTCCTTCATCAGGGTTTCTCAATGGAATATTTTTCAAAAAGGTTAATACAGCAAACAGTCTTAGGAGTGGAGATTGGAAATCACAGCTCCCGATATGCCTTCAGCCCACATGGCTATTGACTTAGGAGAGCTGCAGGCTTTACTGTCCAGATTGTTCTTATGACCTTCTATAAAGGAATGAGATAAGTGAATGTCTCTACAGACAGATGAGGGACCAAATTAATGTTTCCTTAGACTCCAGACAGTTACTTTCCTTATACCATATCAGCCAGACTTCTGCTGGCATTCATGTAAAGCTTGCCTCAGATGCTACAGCAAATTGGATCCAACTGACAAGGGACCAGGTAGCCTTTCCAATCCTGTGCCTGTGTCATGAGCCCAACTGTGCATTTAAGAGGTATCTTGGCAACTGGTTAATTAGCTGCAGTTAGCTGTGACAAGTCATGCAAACCTTATATGAGCGCCAACCAGCTTCCAGCCATTATGTCAAAATTCCAGGTATTGAAGTACAGTTTTTTGTCATTGAGGACAGGCATAAGATCAATCATTTCTGAAACAGGTGCAATTCTAGTTTGCTCATTTACATCATACAACATTTGTAGCAACCATGGCACAGTGGGGAATCAAACTCCCAACCTCTAGCTTTGCAGCCAGATTTCTAAACCACTATCCACTCCCACTGTCTGTGCCAGCTGGAGGATGATTGGATTATAGTACAAAAAGGAAACTCTGATAGTTGACAAGAGTCTGGACCCTCTGTGGTTGCATTGTATTAAAATGCACATACAGTAACGAGGGGAGGAGAGGAGGGTGCATGTGATTTTGTGTCATGTGGAGTTTGAACCCAAATGATATCACTCTGAGATTTCTGCCTTTTTTACCTGTCATAATACAGTATCTTTCTTCTAATCTAAAATCTATTCTGGTTTTTGTTAACACTGTTCGTTGTGATGATATTGCAAAAGTGACAAGTTGTTTTGTTTGGTGGATTGTGTGCATGTTTTGATTTGTTCTTGTTCTGGCCTCTTTGCTCTCCCAGCTGGTCATCTCATTGTCCTTGAAGTTGTTGTTTTTCCTTAAAGCTGTGCGTATAAATGTAGGCCATCATGTGGAACAGCTGGAACATGGCCTTATTTTGTTTTTCCCGCAAGGAAAACCCATATTTCTCACCATATGGAACCATTTTCAAAATAAAGTTCAAGTCATATGTTTTATGCCTGGGATAAGGAAGGATAGAAATTGAAATGAAGAATTAAGAGCTGCAACAATATAATATCTGATACAATACAGTACAATATTTTGGGTTGTCATTGGTGTTAGGAAAAGAAATACAGGTGGACACAGTTTGTAAATGTGTGAAAATATTTGCATGTGCAAAATTAAGACAAACAAAAAGATCTCTCTCAACCATTAGTGGGCAATGTCCCCCATGAACTGGATGGTCACCTGCCTGGTTCTAAGTGGGGGCATGATGGTGCCCTACTGTCACTCCTGAAATTCCAGCAAAACTGCATTATCTGCAAGCTGCCAGAAGCACAGATCTGATGGAAAGCAGCAAGCAGGCGTGTGGCATGATTTATACCAGGTGGTGTTGGACCTATAGATGGTAGCAGAAGGATTTTGAGTAGCACCAAAAGAGTGTAGTAGACTTTCCTAGATTCCCAAACAGTGCGAAGGCATCCCATCCAGCCCCAGCAAGTTACCCATTCCTGCCTTAAACAGTCACTTAGACAGCAATGTTATCCAATATGAACTTCCGAACTCAGATTTGTCCCAAAATCCAAATTCATGTTGGATTCATCATCCCATTTTCTGACCTTGACATTTTCACAGCTGTGTCTGTAATGGGGTTCTCACTCCTTTTGGTCTGAATGGGAGTAGAAGCTTCCACAGGATCAGAAACACTGATAAGCAAGATTTTTGGTCACATAGAAGCTCATTAATTAATTATGCTCTCTCTTTTTTAAAAAAAAATGAAGACTAGATTTTCCCACATAATATAGGAAGACACAGAGCTGGTACAGATTTATTTTATTTGTTGTTTGCCACTTTTGTGCCAAAGGGGGACTCAAGGTGGCTCACAATGTTAAACAAAAATCAAATTAAAACACATTGAATTATACATTAAAAACAGTTGAACTACAGACATATTTAAGATACATAAAGTGAATTAAACAGGATTAAAACATTAAAAATTTATTTTAAAAGAACCAGACTTTAACTCAGCTAAAAGATAGGATCCTGGAACTCAGGTAGATTTATTAAAAGCCTGTACAAAGAGATGGGCCTTCAGGTGTCAGTGAGAGAATAAAAGGGAGGAGGCCAACCTAAAGTTCCAAGGGAGCACATTCCGTAATCTGGGAGCCACCACAGAAAAGGCCCTCTTTTGTGTCCCCATCAAGTGTACCTCTGATGGGAATGGGACAGAGAGGAGGGACACCCCTGAAACTCTTAAGAGGCAAGTAGGCTCAATGGGAAGATCTGGTCCTTCAGATATCCTGGGATCGTTGGAGTGATAGGGAAAGAGTTTTTTTTTCAGACACTGCCTACATCCAAATCCCTCAGCTAACATGGCTTCTGGGAACTGTAGTTCAAAAATGTAAGTTTCCCACACTCTAACTCAGGGATTCTCAACCTGTAGCCCATGGGCCAAATGTGGTCAATGGCACAATTTCATGTGCCCCCCCCCCCCGCCTCCACTACACCAGGAAGTGCCATGTGGTGGAGAAAAGGCAAAATGGTCCCGGCCTCTGAAGCTGTCAAAGGGAAAGTGACCTGGCCTCTGGTTTAAAAAGGCTGAGAACTCCTGTTCTAACTGTTGAGGACAGAGCTTGCATGTACACCCACATCTCACTGTCATTGAATGCCCATGTGGGGCTATAGGGTCAGACGGAATTAGGAATGAAGGATATGTAACACCTTAAATACTTGTTTCTGTTGTTGTCCATAAACCTGACTGCCCCTGGAAAGGGAGACAGAGCTTAAAGTCCACACTCGTTCCCATTCTTCAGAGGTACAAAGTGATCAGAGCTGGTCTAACAAATCAAGCATCAGTGTTAATGACCTCAGAGTGGATTAAAAATTGATCACAGGACAGCTTCAATCCTATGATTCAACCATAGTCCCAATGAACTGGGACAAAAAAGCACAACAAGATGTTTTGGAATATTTTTAAAACTGCAGACAATTGCATCCCAGCTCTCATCATTCCTATTTTTTTTAAAAAAGAGATCATATTTAAACTACTGTGGGTAAATATATTTGTCCAGTTTTTGCTACCCATTGCAATTTATTGGTATAGAACAGGAGGGAAGCAGAAGAAAAAGAGGAATGATTTTAATCAGCTAAGCATGTCTAGATCAACCTCACATGTGCGCATATCCCATTTCACGGTTTTGATGCTGAACAGCAAACAATGATGGCATGGTGACCTTCTGCAATAGCATTTCTCTCTTCTGGGACTGAATTGATTTTTCTGTGGCTGCTGTGTAGCAATGCAAGCTGACCCTGGACGTCAAAGCATAAAATGCCACCAACAGCGAGAGAACAAAAAGGATTTAATCAGCTTTTAAGGAATTAAAATGGCACGTTAGCTGTTGAAGGCTTTGGGGATATGCTTCTGAAAATAGCTAGTTCTGTTTCATACGGCCCTGGGCCAACGGTTCCATTTTTCACACTAAATATGAGTGAGTTAGGAGATTTGATAGGGGCAAATTGACATGACTGTCCTGTAAGCTTAGTAACAATGTCAAGAAGTCGAAGATATCAGTGACAAAAGAATACTTGTTAGATTAGAAAGACAGAAAAGGGATTCATTTGTGAGAAAGATACAGCTAGGGGAAATTCAAAGCACAGAAGCAAAAGAAATCTACTGCATCTGATGAAGATATTAGGTAATTGTAGACTCTTTGCTTAATGGACTTGTGGAGGGTGCTCTAGAAAGAAAGTATGGACAGTGGCAGTGATATTTATCATTTGGTATTTAGAATTCTTGTGCATTATCTTACACTCAGTTAAATGGCTCTCAATAATGTTGCTGGCTCAAATAGCAAAGGAAAATATATGACTTAAAAGTTGCTAATAAATCACAATCTAATCTTAGTTCTTCACTCACGCATATACACACGCTGTGCACTTAGATCTAGAGCTTTCAGGTTTTCCATTTTTATTGCTTCTATTTCTTTAGGGTTTTTAATTGTTCTGACTTTTTTTTTCTTTTCAAAATCAAAGTCTCTGTGAATAGTCACCCTTACTGAGGAGTTTTGCCTACGTTTGCTTCCTGATCTGTTGTGACATGGCTTGGCTAATTGTATCAGCCCAGTGGAAAAGCCCCTGTGAGCAATTCAAATGCCTATTTTAGGATGTGGGTATACTTTTTCTTGTATACTAAAAAAAACCAACCACCATCGTAATCTTATGCATTAGAAGAGCTAAGAATTTATGTTACAAAGTCACCACCCCACAAAACAGCAAGAGTTTCCTGTCTAAACCTGAGACTTTCCGATCAACTGAATTCAGGTTGGTAGCTTTGCTATAAGTCAACTCAGTTCTCGCTAGTAACACGGAAGCGTCTGTTGGTCCCATGCCTGCTGCTGTTGAATGTGTGTGAGCAAAAGTGAAGTTGTTTCTTTGTATTCCTCTCTGGTGGTGGTGTGCTGTCATTTAAATCCAATGAAAGACAGGGAGGTGGGAATTTCCGTCTAAATTGCGGGCTGTAGCAGCTAGCTCAACCAAAGCCCACTCATTTTCTTTGTGCTTGCTGAAGATCAGGTTCATACCTCAAATCACAATGTTTTTGTGGATCACTCTAGGAACTTCTGGGCCTGCATGAATGCTTCTTGGTTTACAATCAGCTCATGCATTGCAAGAGGTTGGAGTTGCCTTGCCTTGAATAAGGCAGGAAGGGAAAGACTCGGGTACATTTATTTAATAATTAATAGTGGAAGTAGACTCTAATGAAATTTCCATCAACCAGAAACATGAACTCGGCTTTGTGTTATTCACCTTTATTTACCTTCTAAACGCACAACTTGGCAGCTTTGTCAAATTTCCTGCTTATAAACGAGAGAGACAAGTCACCTTATCCAGTGGGGATAAGAAACCTTTTAAAAAGAAAAGACAAATTGTGATACTTCTGCAAAATTCAATGGACTGTTTATTTCTGTCCTGTCACAAGAATATTTTTCTGTTGAGACAAGAGTTTAGTCATAGGTTAATTTGGAAAATATCTCATTTTGTGTTTCTACATTTGTATTGATATATTTACCTACTTTTCTTCTGTGAACTTATACATTTGCTTTTAAAAAATCACTAACTGCTTTGGTCAAATTCTGATTAAGAAGCCAATGGTAGCTAATTATGGTCCAAATGACTGTGTCATAACCCAGAGGATTTCTGTCTTTGTCAGTAAATTATGATACAGACATTTGGACCATAATTAGAATATTTTGCGTATGATCTCCCTGGTGCATGAACAAATATATATTTGAAGTGTAGCATACAGAGTCTGGGATCCTGTTTGTATGGGTTCTACAGTGTAAAGATTGTGATAATGTCATTGTTGGGAAGTATCGGTAGCCATTGGATGTGAGGAGGAAGTTATTGAAAATAGATGCTGCCAGTAGAGTCATCAGCCTTTCACTGTTGAAGTCACATAAAAAGGATTTCACCCGCAGCATATTATTCATTTCCACCCTATGGTTCACAACACACTCCTTCTCTGATTGGCACTTTTCACATGTGCTCTTCTAAAATTAGTTCATTGGTAAGGAACCACCATTAGGGCCCTGGCTGCAAGGACAGAACAATCAAAAGAAGAAGCAGAACAGCAGCAGAATGCTTGTTCATCATGATTGATAGGTGTACTACTTTAGGTCCAAATTCTTAAACTGGTTGTTCTGGCAACAAATAACTGAAGTCTTACAGTGAAGTCATTGAAAAATAATAAAGTTGCAGCTGAGCATGTACAATGATGGCAGTCATCTAAAATTCAGTCTTAAACTCAGGAATTTCTTTAAACTTGGGGATGAGAAAACCGAAGGTGGAATAAGATTTTACATTTCTTGTTTTCAGCATTCAAAGTTTCTTCACATCAGGAATCGACATTGCAAATTGCCCCTATACTACCAAGTTTATCTTTTCCTGAAAAAAACAAAACGACCCTAGTTTTGTCCCCTCCCAACCTGCTCCCAACCATTTGTTGCTTTGCACAGCAAAACTGCCAAAATCAGCACAGCTCAATTTCCTTTCCAAGAAATCCTGCTTAAGAAAAATGTCATTCTGAATGGGAATTGCAATTGTCCTGAGCTACTTGGTGTTTTGTCCAGGAGAAAATAACCAGGAAATTTCTGAGTGATCCCATGAGATTTCCTTGGGTAACAAACCTTCTGGAGAGAATTGTCCTTGTGACAAAAAGACAGGAAGCTTAGATTCCCCTCCCCCCGGCCCCACTTTGTGGGTGAGAGGCTGTGGGATTGAGTTGGCTAGATAAACCAACTAGATACAGCAGATGCACCAGTTGATTTTTGAATTTCATTAGTGTGCCTAGCAAGGTCCATTCTACAGAAGAAGTCGGCTGGGGTGCGGGGTGGGAGCTTCAGATTACTCCAGTCTCAGTGCATGTCACCCTTAGAGATAATTTTTTTTCTACCTTGAAAACCATATTTTATGTTTTTTGAAGCCTTTGTTTTCAGGCCCGTACCTCAGAGACAGTTTTTGTCATTCCCAGACTTTTAGAAGAGTCATAGAAATAAATCTCCCCTGCCAGTCCACTGCTGCTACATTTCACATGCAGTCCTTTTTGTTCACATAGATCTTACAGTCTACTTAGTATCTTCAGAATAGCACTTGTGAATAGCTGTGGGTCCCACATGAATCTGACCACTTCTTCAGGAGATAGTCAGAGGCCCTCCTGGCAGCCTCAGCATTTCCAAAACACTTTCCTTTGTGACTGCGACAGAAGCCTTCTCAGTTGCTGTGGATCATCTCTGAAACTCTTTCACAGGTATGAAAGAAGATTCTGATTGCTGCTTTCTTTCTTATTCAACTTCTCCTCACTCACTAGTTACCTTTCTTAATCTTCTACCTTTCTGTTTTCTCAGCAATAACAGCTTTGCCTTCTGCATACTGTAGTCAGTCACAACTAGAATAGGTCTATTGAATCAGTGGAGACTTGATGAATCAGCTCTTATCAATTTCATTAATTTGGTGGGGCTACTCTAGTTGCAACTTACTGCAGAATTTCAGCAATTGTCTCAGCAATTGTCTTCCATAGCACTGTCACAGGTTTCTTTTTTCCAAGGTTTTCATTGCTTCCATTAAATAAAAATTACCAATTTTGGTGGATATTTACATTTTCCCACCACCCCTTTCATCTTTTATAGTATGATTTATCATACTTGTTGTTATCAAAAAAATTAAGTTGTTACTTCATAGTTGTATGCTGTGCTGTTAATTATCTTGGCTCAGAAAGGAAAGGTACTGTATACGGTGGTATGAACTGCAAATGTGATTGTTTTGATAGTTTGAAAACCCCACTAATCTCCCACATGGCATATTTCAATCACTGATACTGTTATGTTCTAACAGCCTTTGCCATTGGAAATGCTATGACACTACATTTATCTAGCTCTCTGGCTTGTCATGTTCTGTCATGATCTACAATTGATGTAAAATTAGATCTCCATAGCAGGGTCTGAAATAGCAATACAGTATGCAAAAGGCAAAGCTGTTATTGTTGAGAAAACAGGAAGGCAGAAACTTGGCCAAAGATTAAGAAAAGTAACTAGTGAGTGAGGAGAAGTGGAATAAGAAAGAAAGCAACAATCAGCATCTTCTTAGTTTTATAATTGACAGGTACTTGGCCATAGCGATGACAAATTTTCTGTTCAGGGAGAAGAATTCCTATGGTAAGGATTCCTTCTCAAAAAAAGTGACAGTTAATTGACCCAATAGAGCAAAAGAAAGAAACAGATTGACATTAAAGACATTAAAAGAGCATTTCTTTAGTACAAGGTTGGGGAAAGTGTAACCCTTCAGGCCTCACTAGACTGTAGCAGTTTATCAATCCTTGCCACCATGGCCAGTGCTAAGAGATGAAGGGAGTTGAAGTCCCCAAATCTGGGGTAGGACTGCTTTCCCACTTTAATAGAAAGGCTGGGGGGGGGGGGAAGGCTGTGGAGAACATTTTTGTTGGAAACAGTTAATTTGTCATTTTTCTATGATCTTCATAAAAAAATCAATTCTTGAAACAAAAAAGTGTTTTTGCATTGGTGGAATATTTTTACTATTTAATATACAGATTTATGTCAATTTTGCTTAGCTCTGATGGTGGAGCAAGCAATATTAGACCTTGAGAACAGCTGAGGAATGTTACAAACATTTACCGCAAGCATTGGTGATCTTCAACTTGTGACTTCCCACTAGGGCAGTGATGGTGAACCTTGGCACTCGAGCTGTTCTTGGACTTGAATTACCAGAAGCCCAAGTCAGCACTCCTGCTGATCGGGGCTTCTGGGAATTGAAGTTCAAGAACAACTGGAGCGCCAAGGTTCGTCATCACTGCACTAGGGAATCAATTGGGTTGAAGAGAGCCTGGTGCTATGCTTCTTCTGAATCTACATGAAGATGCAAACTGCACAGGTGTGTCACACCACATAATATACTTTTTGGGTGAAATGCCTCTGCTATAGGAGGGCAGGTGAGTTGCCATCACAATTTCTCTCCCAGCATTAGTTGCAGTGCAGACAAGATCAAATAAACAAAGAACACTGTGCCACTGTACAGATGGGAAATATTTCTCTTTGGCCTAGAACTCCCAGAATTCCTACTGATTATGTAGGTTTTCTGCTTTCCACTGATTATGAGTTTTGGGGTCATCTCTGACATCCAATGTGATGTACCTGGTAGAGTGATGATCTAGGACTCAAGAGGTCTGGGTATGAATCCCCACTCAGCCATGGAAACCTACTGGGGGGTGTGAGTGGCAAATAGCAAAATAATTCCTTAAATATCTCACATGCCTTGAAAACTGTCTTCAGGTCATTGTAAGAATGATGTGACTTGACAGCACCTGACACACATTTTTGTTTAATAGCCATAAGCCCAACCTTTGCCCACCACATGCTCATCAGGGCAAAATACCAAAGCTCAGTGAGTGATCTTAAACAACTTCCTTTCTCTCTGCCTTTACTTACTTCAAAGTTTTTGCACAAGCGGAGATAAGAAATATGCCCTATACAGCTGATGATGGTGGTGGTGGTGGTGGTGGTGGTGGTGATGTTCTGAAGAAAAGTATGCTGGGGCATTCCTCAGACACACATAGACACTCCATAACAGAGGCAAGGAGCTGTACCGTCTCTGGACTGAGACATGTTCTCTGAAGGAGGGGAGGGAGGGAAGGGTAGGTTTCCTTTCTCCTTCTTCATATGATAGTAACATTCCCCTATCATGCTACTCATCCACTTCATTTCTCTTTTCCCTCTGAGAAGAGGAAACACCAAAAGAACACCCCCTCCTCTTCACTCTCTTATCCGAAGGCCACATGGATGTGTAGTAGTTGCTGAAGCATATAACTGCCAGTGTCCTTTTCCCTTCACTGCTTATTTGAACAAATGGCTTTTGGGTAGCAAAAGGCATTGTTTGGAGAATGGGCACTTAGGGTAAGAACATAGCTATTCACAGGAAACTACTAGCAATGTCAGAATTCATGACAGCACATTAGTTATGTATTTTGTGCTAGCTGTCATTTGCCTGCATTTTGCTTCTTTATTCTTCCACCTCCCCGGCGTACTCGTCTGAGAAATGAATGAATACAGCCCAGTATGACAGTGGAATGCTGTAAATGATAAAAAGAAAATTGCCAAAAATGGAACAGGGAGAAACACCAAAAGAACAGCAGAATTTATTGCCTTCCTCATTCGCTGGCATGCCCGTCTTTAGGCTTAAGAATAGGCCTAACCAAAATCAGGGTTGCTTTGAATAGATCAATATGATTTACTTTGGGGTAATTACAATAATGAATGCGCTATAAGACCATAAACAGCCATTAGCAAAATGTGGAGGGTATAAAGGAAAGCAAAAGGTTGTTGCAGTTGATCAGGAAACAGATGGCAATCCTGGACATATCTGCCTGTCACAGAAATTGATTTAAACAAGCACAGACTTGTATCAATGTTTTAAAGGCACAATCCACCCAAAATCAGAATTTAGAGAAGCTGAACCAGAGTCTGTGCTGGTTGGTGGATTCTGGGAATTATAATTTTAAACAAGTCACTTTTCCAAGGTCTATCAAGAACTTTTAATGGCCACTGAGTTGCCACAAAGAAGGAAACAGATTATTACATTTCTTCAATAAGAGAGGCGGTCATGTTGGTAAGAAATATATGTTGAAACCTGAACTGGGATGATGATTTCATTAGGCCAACTCAAAAAAAGAGACATAAAATTCTTTTCTTTATTTGTGTCAGACGCACCATCAGCATATAGTAACATACAAAGCTAAAATCAACACATCTAAAAACAAAATAGAATTGAAAGGGCTAGATTACATCTGCACAATCTTGGGCCATATCAGCAGCATTTCCTCTTGCCAACATAAGGTCCTCCTCAGTGCACGTTGAGGGGCATTGTGTGCATTGTATCATATGGGTAATAGCATGTTCTTTTCCACATTCACACAGGCTGTCATCTACAGGGGAACCCCACTTTCTCAGATTAGACCTTGATCTTCTTATCCCGGCACGGAGTCTGTTTAATGCTTTCCATATGGGTCACAGTTGTTCTTGGTCAGGTGGTAGAGAGTCATGTGGTTCTGCCCAGTGCTCTGGTAACTCCTTGCTTGCCTTCCACAGTTCTAAGTTGGTCTTGTGGGGGCTGGTTGTTTGAGAGGTGGGGGGCAGAGGTTTTGAGAAAGCTATGCCTTGATTTCACTTTCTGCTTTGGTGGTTAGTGATCAAATAGCAAATGTGTTCCCAAGGATCTTGCTTTTACCCACTCTTTCTAAGCACCACATTCTCGACAGAATTTTGTTGGAGGGATGCCAGCTAAGTAATGCGCTTTTTGTATTGGGGTTGGTTTTAAACATCCTGTAACAAATCTCACTGTTTCGTTTAAGGCCACATCCACCTGTTTTGCATGTTTTGATCTGTACCATACTGAACTAGCATAATCTCCTACAGAGTAACATAAAGCTAGCACAAAGGTGTGTGGTTGCCCCCCCATCTTGTGCATGTTATTTTCCTCAGAATATTGTTCCTAGCAAAAACCTTCTGTTTGGTATTAAGGCAATGGCTCGTGAATGTGAGAGTTGAATCCAGGATAATTTCTAGGTATTTGAAGTTGACACAGTGTTTGAGCCTGGTGTCATTCCAAGTCACCTGCAGGCTTCTTGATGCCTTATGGTTTTTCAAATGACAAGTACAGAGTTGAGTTTTTAGGCAGTTTGGCTTCAGTTGGTTATCCCTATAATATGTAGCCATTAAATTCAATGCCTCAGTAAGTTTGTTTCTTAACAGCCTCAAAAGTTGCGCACTGTGCAGCAATTGCCAGGTCACTGGCGTAAAGAAAGCAATGGTTGATCATTAGTATATATGTTAAACAGTGTGGAGGCTTTCACACTGTCCTGCAGGAGGGCATTTCTTTGAGTTCCTCCTTTTTAGAGAAGGAAAGATGTTTAGAAGGTGATCTTGAGAGGGAAAGGGCTTGGCCAGGGCCATAGCCAGAGAGGGGCGGGGGAGGGCAAAAAACCTCTTCAGCTAACAGCCCCACCCTGAGGTGCCAATGTTATATGTGTGTGAGAGAGACATTGGTTGCCCCTCCTGAAAAATTTTTCACACACACACACACAATATCTAGAGTGCTTGCTATGGCCCTGGACTTGGCATGTATGGCCTAGCAATTTGCATGCTTTCTTGGGATATCTGAAGACAATAAAGTGAGGCTCATAAGGTGATGCAATGGTGTTATATTTCACCTAGGGGTAGCCCATAGGAATTTTAAAGATCTGGATACCTTTTTGTCTTTTATTCTAATCTCAATGATGCCAATGGAGCTTAAAAGGTGTTCGGTTTGGGTGGAACATGCCTGCCCCCTCACCAGGAGAAAGGCAGCATCAATTTTTATTTATTTATTTAATTTTAATTTAATTTTTGCTCAGGTATTTAGCCCTGGTTTTATTATATTTATTACATTTTTATACCACCCATTTGGGATATTTCCCACTCTAGGCGGAAATGAAATGTAATAATCAAGTACTGTAAATGAACAAGTAGTGTTGTTTCAAAGGTAAGCTAAACTGATTTTAAAGGTACATTGTTGTTATTCTTGTTACTATTGTTGTTGTTGCTTTTAAGGAAGATGTTACTAAAATTGTGTTTGGCTGATCTGCTTGCTCCCAGGGCATGGTGGCTGAGACTCATGGGAGGGAACAGTGATCTTTTTGTGCATAGTACCAAGCTAATTAGTCTGCATATATATAAAAAAGAAATTGTCCCTGCATGACTCAGCTACTGGTGAGCCATCCTGGCATTAGAGAAAGAATCCTGAAAATGGACTGATGAAGGAAGAGGAGACTAAAATGAATCACTGAACCTCTCCAGCTTTTCCTCAAATCGTGACCTGCTTATATAAACCATGTCACGGGCCCAACTCAACTTACAGGATAAGCAAATTCTTGTTGTGTTGGCAGTTTACATGTGTACACTGGTGGCTTCTCTCTGTGTCTTTTGAAAAACCGAGAATCTCTGAAACAGGAGACACTCAGTGCCAGATAAAAGGAAATAGGAAACATTCAGAACCAGATAAAAAATATACAGTAGCTCTAAGGAGTATGGATCTGTTCCAAATATAGAGTGGACTTAAAAAATTAAGAAGTGGAAGGAGGGAGTAGACAGCCTTCTAAATTCTGGAAACCAGAGCCTTAAGGTCCAAATTTACATTACCCTAAACTATGGTTCTGACAGTGATGGAAAGTAGGCTAGTATCTCCTTGCTGGTACCTGTAGACTGACAGCCCTTATTGATATCCATGTGTTTCAGTTCCTTTTCCAATGCTTGCTGGGAGCAAACCTTGTGACTGACAAATAAAAAGATTCCATGAAAAGTTTTATTTTTTAAGAAGATAGATCAAACCATGATACTCTGTCTACATGCTCCACCTGCACTTGGAAGTCTTTACTGAATCTGTCAAGATCAAGCAATGAATTTCACACAGGTAACTCAGCTTCTAAACATGTAATGGAGCACGGAAGAACAAAGATGCATGTGTGAATCCTGCCCTTCATATACCCTTGTGCAGGGGTTGGCAAACTGGGCTTTCCATGTGTTATTGGACTTCAATTACCAAAAGCTCATGTCAGTACAGCTGCTGAGCAGGGCTTCTGGGAATTGAAGTCCAAAAACAGCTGGAGTGTCAAGGTTAGCCATCACTGAGATAGGCCATTGGTATGTAGGCTGATGAATTATCTGAGGCAGGGCTTCTCAGCCTTGGCCCCCAGGTGTTCTTGGACTTCAATTACCAGAAGGCCTGATCAGCAGGAGTGTTGACTTGGGCTTATGGTAATTGAAGTCCAAGAACACCTGGAGGCCCAAGGTTGAAAACTTCTGATCTGTGGTGTTTCTGGCTCATTCTACAATATAATTAATTGTGGTAGCATCTTCTTCTTCAACAACAACAACAACAACAAAAACTAAAACATCATGACATCAAGTCAATTTCAGTTCTTTCAATGTGATATAGCTATGCGTGCACGGCGGCAAACCGTCCCGCATTCTGCGCGGCAATCGCATTTAGGGAGGGGGAATTTCGACTTACCCTTGTTTCGAAAATGGTACCAGACCTCCCCCGTTGCGTCACGGAAGCACCGGTTTCCACTCCGACCGGGAGGCAGTTAAAGAGAAACGGAGCCGAAAAGGCTCCAATGAACTGCGCCTGCGCAGAGACCCAATTTGGTGCCAAACTGGGTTTCTGCGCAGGCGCAGTTCATTGGAGCCTTTTCGGCTCCGTTTCTCTTTAACTGCCTGCCGGTCGGAGTGGAAACCGGTGCTTCCGTGACGCAACGGGGGAGGTCTGGTACCATTTTCGAAACAAGGGTAAGTCGAAATTCCCCCTCCCTAAATGTGATTGCCACGCAGAATGCGGGATAGTTGGCCGCCCTATATGCGTGAAGTACTCATATGCTCCCAAGTTTGGTTACCATCCTGTCCTTCTTGTGCCACTCTGTAGTTTGCTCTAGGTAGTAGTAGTATTCCAGTGTAACAGTAGCATAAAAGAAGGCAGGTGGGAACACTCATCAGCATTTGTCATTTGATGAAATTTTAATTGCTTTGTCAAGCAACTTACAGCCATATGTGTGGGAACTTGTTGTAGACATGAGACATCTATTGAATAATTTTGAGTGCTAGCTTGCAATTGCCATACCATATGCCAGGGCATGTACTTTAAATAATTTACTTTAAATAATTTACACAACAAGAACATCTGGAGAGCCAAGTTTGCTAACCCCTGCAGTGCAATAGCTGTATGCCTTTGTCCTTTCTTTTAGACTCTTGGGATTAAAAGACTAGTCACATTTCCAAGCTGATTTACATGACAATTATTTTAAAAACCAAACTGTGCCATATAAAAGTTAAAGAATGATTCATCAACCATTAAGTGCTTTTTTATTCTAAGTGGGTATGGAACTCAGGGTGAAACTGTTATATGATTCTTCTCAAGAGTCAGCTGCAAGTTTGTATAGAAGTTGTCTAAAAGCATTTGAGAACCTTTGTAAATTATTCACCAAAAGAAGGATCTGCCAAGGAATCCTGAAGCCAGCCTATCCATTAAGGTAAATCCCAGCCGCCTTCAACTCATCAACTGAATCTTTGGAGTTATATATATTTTAATGGCTGAGTAAAATTCCTGTATCTAAACCTAAAGTGTTGGGGGAGGAAAGGACAGGACCAGATGTCTTTACAGCTAGTAATTTTTGTGCAATAAAGGATGTTTCCCTCATTCAACAAAAATAAAAAAGCCTTCATCTCATGACAGTAGTGGCTCAGTGGTTAAGAAGCTCACCTTGTTAGCTGGAAGAACAGCAATTTGGCCGTTCGAACCCCCGGTACTGTATGATGGATTGAGCACTCCTGAGCAGAGTTTCTTCCACAAAAATCCTTTCAACCCACAATAGTTTCTGGCATGAAATTATTATTATTAGTAGTAGTATAAAGAAATATTAGATGATTGGATTGCTTGTAGGGGACATTAATAAAGATGAGTTCCCTCGATACTCTGTGCGGAACATTCAGAAGAAAACATGGAGTTAAAAATAGGGGAAGGATTCAGGTATGTTTGTATCCACTTATCATCAAAAGATACAGGTGCAAGTTTGGTGTCTTTCTCATTTTTGTACTTGATCAAGCACCCCTCATAATTACAGCAGGCATAGCAAAAAAAAAAAAGTCAACTGAAGAAGATGCTCCAAGCATTGCCACCCTCATCAGAAGTAAAATCACTCCTTGTCCCAAATTCAGCTCTTGAAATAGATTAATTTATTTGAAAGGAGGAAGCTTGGGGCATGAGAGATTTGTACTACATCATGTCTATTCTTTATGGTGTAGGCCAGGCATAATAGATGGAAAGATGTTTCCTGTGGAATTTCAGGTTGAAAGACAGTTAAAAATATAAACAACAATAAAGAAGGCATGCTGAAACCTCTGATCACAGTCATTTAGCCGTTACCTAGATATACTTATTTAACAATTGGAGTAGAACACTCTAACAATATACTGAAAGACTAAATCTCATCTTATTTCAAATGGATCCCTGATTCTCAAAAAGCCAAGGTCACATCCTCACAACCAGCAGATGAGGATGCCAAGTATTATTAGACCAGAGTTTGCAATAGTTAGCATTTGTTACTAGGAGCTGTAGTTCTAAAAAGTAACTTTCCCAGCTTTGTGCCATACCATACCACATTACACTCTAAATCAAAGATGGAGAATGCATGGACTTCACTCATCCACTCTAGCCATAGTTTTAACTAGCAGGCCTAATGGAGATGATAGTAGTTTAGAGTTGACTACATCTTGGGTATGGGGGAAGGGTCACATATGTCGTATTCTTGCTGTTGGTAGAAATCATCCAAAGGTGTTGTCTCAGCATGACTTTTTTTAAAAGACCATCACACACTGAAATTCTTGCCATGGATAAAACTATACTAGAATCTTCTTGAATGCTAGCCTTCTAGTCTTGGGATGGTGTTGTTATTTTAACATGTATTTTTAATACATTCAGATGTGTAAACTCTGACCTGCAGTCAAATCTTTTTTGGGACAGTTTTACCAGTCTGTTTCCTGTATGTTTAGACCAAGCCTAATGCTCTTCCTATGAAAGAGTTTTCTCTACACTCAGCCATGAATAAGGAAGCCTGTTGAACTCTTTTGCTCCTTTTTATGACCAACTAGGTCAAACCCTTGATCTCGGCATTAGTGAAATTGGAATTACGATAACGGGGAACAGGAATACTTTCATTAAAGCATAATATAAGCTTGACCTGGGTGGCCGTTCCACTGCTTAATGTGGTGAGATGTGTTTAATCAGCATTGACACTTTGATGGAGAGGCAGATAGAAATAGCCATTGACCTGCTATTAATACGGGAGCCACAGATAAAAATAATCTTTTTGTTTTATACAAGAAGAAAGTGACATTTTGAGAGGAAACATAAACGTTCACAATGAGATACAGGAAACTTTCAGCACATAGAAATACAGTTCATGGACAGCATGATCTATCTAAGCATCCTTAACTAAAGATCTGTCTACAACTACTACAGCATGTACATCCTGCTTATTTTCATTCTCAGGCCTACAAGATCTATGGATTTAGTACAGAGTTTGTTATGTTAGTTGCATGGCAAGGTGGAATCACATAATTGATAGCTTGGCAGCAGATTCCCATTGTTTTCAGCATCTTGGTAAATAAAACGTACCGACTGCAGTGCTTTTCAAACAATGCGTACACCATTACAATCAATCATCTTGAAACAGCATCTTACCGCAGGCTCCTTTTAATAATTTGCTAAGTGAGGTAATTTGACTTCAGCATTGAAAATGTGTTCTGCCACAGTAGTTTGCATTCTGCAGCCTGAATGTTTGCAAGACCCACAAGACCCATGACTTTCTTTTTCTTGATAAGGAAGAAGGAGTTGCAATAGAACAACTAGGAGAATATAAAGATAAATTAATCGGCCATGTAACTTACTTTGTGCTAGTTGTGAATGACTCTTCTGCACTAGCTTTATGTTACTCTGTAGGAGTCATCAAGCTTGCAACACCCTCAACAAACCAGGCAGTGGGAAAAACTGCACACCACGCATGTGCAGAACACTGCTAAATGCATTCTGTGCTTGTGCAACAGACATTTTACTTCCGCTTCCAGATGGGAGGAACCACGTGACCAGCCCGATCAGCTGCCCAAGAGGCATGGTCAGTCCCCACAACCTGAACATGTTGAGAATTGCTGGTTTAGGGTTTTATAGACTGTATATATGGAGATGATTCCTTTCTGTTGTGTATGTTCTGCTTTGATTGATAATTAAATCTTGGACTTTATTCTAATTTTATTTTAAAGAGTCATTTGAATTATTCCTTAATTCTTCGAGCAACTCCAGCTCTGGTGTTGGTGAAAAGTATTCAGGATGTACAAGATGTAGCATCCCATTTTGTTATATCATTATTATTGTTGTTGTTTGTTATGTAAGTGTGTGTGCGTACAATTTTTTGAGGTGATGTTTGTGCTTGTGATATGCTTCTCACATCCTCCTTGCTACTCAGTTTGATCTGAAGGCTGAGACACTTTTATGGTAACCTTTTCCTGATCTCTTAATGTTTGGAGATATGAATCATTTATTTGTGTCTTCTTACTAGGGATTTTCTGGTGGCTGCCTATGGAAATCTCTTCATGTGTTGCTATAAAGCTAGTAAGGACCAGAATTGTGCCTTTTAAGACATTTAACTTTCATTTTCTGACAGTTTTCTAACATCATCTCAGAGATAAAGTCAGCCAGCTCTGGGAGGGACTAGGCAAGGTCATGGAGAGCTTGGTACACTAGCTCAATCCCTAGCATGCCTTCCTTCCCCACATGCACATGGATGACCTCCCAACCTGCATTAGAGACCACAGAGAGACTGCTAACCATGATGGAGTCTTTATAAAAGACAGCAACCCCACCCCCACCTACCTAACTTCAGCTCAGCCCTGATGCTGTTCTGAATAGCTGGATGGGCAACTCAAGGACAGAGACACACCATCCCCTTTGGGAGAACATAAGCATTAGTGGGGTGATTTTCTGGTGAGTTTCCCACAGTGGCTAACCATTGGTCACTGTTTGAACAGGATGCAGAACTAATAGGCCTTTAATTATATACAATAAGGCTCTTGACATTTTCAAATAAATAAGTGGCTATGAATGAAATATCTTCTGTGAAAATATATGATTAATGTCTATGTCCTACACACCTAAACTCATTCAAGACTGTTGAAGGGATCATTTAGCCTGACGGAAATCTCTTGGGAACTCATAACTCTTTGTATACTCATTAACACACATTGACCTTATGACTTTGCCTCCTTTGTGTCTTGTCAGCATGGAAGATTGACACAGAAAACAATCCAAAGAGAAAAGCTCTAATGAGAAGTGAGGGAAGCTACATCATTCTTCACTGAGAAAAGCTTAAAAGAGTTGAGATTTTCCATCTAGGCCAGAGGTTCCCATCATCGAGCTCATGCCACACAGGGGAGACATTATTTCCCAGAAGCTTAAAATAGTACATTGGGGAATTGACTTAGGCTTCTGGGGATTGAAGTCCAAAATCCAAAGGTTGAGAAACACTGATCTAGATGTTGAATGAACTTTCTGCCCCCAGTCACAAAGCATTCTAGATGACCACATACTTTAGCTTGGCTCCAAGAAACAATTTTTCAGAAGCTCCCAAGCTGCTGTGACCACCTCAGAGACTTTCCCTCTTAGTATCATTGGTTACATTGCCACATAGAAAAGCTTGGTGGAACTTGAATCTTGTTGAAAAGTAAGTTTGGAGTCATCACCTGAATTTTGGGGAAGTAAACAGGAAAAAGAAACACACACCCTATGGTGTATCTAGGTGTTCTGAAGCAAATTATATACAACACATACCCTTTAAATCCCATTCATTTTTCCAGTATAGTCAGTGGTGGGCAGTAACAGGTTTGCACACACACCCAGCAGGGGGGTAGCAAAATTGGGTGGCCATGCCCACCTTCCTTACCTGCCCAGACTAACACAGCTACCATTAAAAAAGTTTTATTTTGTGCAGGCATATCAGAGACTAAACAAAACAAAAAGACAAAAATGTTGCAGCACCTTAAAGACTAACTGCTGTATTTTAATGTGAGCTTTTGTGGATCAAGCCCACTGGTTCTTTGGCTATAAACAGAGATGAGCACTGAACCCTAGAGTTGGTAACGACTGGCTTTCAAGCAACCATTACCTAATAACAGAAGATCCCTAATTGGTATTCAAATTTGACATCAGGTATTGTCCCTGCAAGTGGTTCAAGGTCATATCCGACTCTAGGGTGCAGTGCTCATCTCCATTTACAGTCAAAGAGCCAGTGCTGCCTGTGTTTGCAAGTGTATACATGGCCATATGGCAGGCTTGACTAGATCGCCCATGACATAGGCTCTGCCCATAATGTAGGCTCCGCCCATGACATTTGCTCCACCCATGGTGTGGTAGTGAAATTTTTTGCTGCCCACCACTGAGTATATTATTGTTCCAATGAAAAGTTACAGACTTGAATAAGAGAGACTCCATTACACATGGAACCTCTCTTCTTCACACGAGCCAGAACTGAGGGAAGTTGGGATTTCTGGTGCCTCCTAGTTTGCTCACAAGCAAGGCAACGATGGTTCGGTGGAACTAGTCTGTTCCTCTCCTCCTACCTTGCTGAATCTATTTGCTAAAGAACACATGATATGTATAGAAAACTAGCACTCCTCACTGACAGATTACTTTTCCACATTCAAGGTATTGTTGATGTGTTGGTTATATTTTCTGTCTCTATATTTTGAAGTGACATAGTTTAAAAGCCCCAGCCTACCAACTGTTTCTGAATATATAAACTTTTTCAATTAAAATAGATGGCCGTAGTCACTTAAATTTTAAAATAATGGCACTAACCTTTAGAATTAAAATGGTAAAAAAAACCCTTTATTGTAAACAACAGAGTTGATACAACAAAAGTTGCATTAAGATATATTCTTATTGTTGAAAATGTAAGAGAACATGGTAGACTTCCAATTACAGTATACTGTATTAAAAGAAAAAAAATTAATCTGAAGGAGAAAGAGCTTCTTTTCACACGTACACACACAAAATCAATCATTATCCTTCAAATGTCAGATATGGAACAAGCCTATCACACAGTATTTCCTGTTATGCAATTATATTTTGACCCACCATATGGGACGCAAATGTTCCTTATTTTCCTTCTCCCTTTTCATTAGAATTCAGTATCCATCTTCCTTGAACTCACCAAAGAACTTTTTGTAGCTTCCCACATAGGTTCTGTCAATTTCCCCTACAGACTACAAAAGATTATGTCCTTGGGTAGGTTAATTATACTCATCAAACTACAAGATTTCTGCCATCATTATTAATGCCATATGATAAAGTTCACATAACTACAATTATAACGAAGGAAAAAAAGTGACATCAAGAGTCACAAAGGGTACCCTATCTGGAACAAGGAAGAATGATTTGTCTTCCTTCTTAAGCATTATTTTTATTTAAAAAATGATTGTTTACAGGAAGTAAATGTCAGTACTCTTCACCTTCGAAACCTGTGAAAGGTAGTGATGGTTTGTTATGGCTTAGATTGGAGAATTCTTGGACAATGAGTTCTTCAACAGCACCAATAGTAGGATTTCCAGGAAGGAGTCTGTGTTAGTCCCCATTTTTCCCAGGTGGGCCCCTCTGCTTTGGTCTCTTCCTCTCACCTGCTAAATCTCAGGGAAATAACTCAGCTCTCTGACATCTAGTTCTGGACATCCAAACTCATCTGGCTACCAAGAAGATCTCAATCAAATCTCTCTCAGATGCACACCCTGAATAAGCCCAAAACTGCAGGAAAAATGGTGTGAACCCTTCAAGAAAGCTATGTGCAGCATATCAGGAGGAAGAAGGACTGTCCCAGCTAGTCTGTTAAATCTTGACAGATGTTTTACACCTTCTCACCTTAATCGCAAGATTTCTTGCCATGGTTCGGTATCAGTTTTGTCAGCAGTCTGAATTGTGGAACAGCAACCCAGTGCTTGGATCACTGTCCAAGGTACTGAACATACTTAGCTGAAGTCAGATCTGTACCAGCTAACCACTTCATCTTGTGTTCCTTTGTCTAGCCCAGGGGTTCACAACGTTTTCCCACCAGGGACCAGATATGCCCCGACACAGCTGTGCAAGCTGGAGGTGTGTTGGTTCCCACTACTTATGTTTTCAGCAGTATGCGCCAGTGTTGATGTGTGGCAGCAGCAGTGATCACACCATTTCTACAGTGTTTTTCACAGCCTCCGCTGCTTCCCAGGGCAGCGGGAGGCTTTTTGGAGCATGTTTGCTCTGGTTTGAGAATTTTCCATCACTTTCCCACTGCATCTCAGCAGCTGGAGCATGGCAGCAAGCGACTTTCTGGTTCCACACTGGGATCCCATGCACCTACATAAGCTCCGCCCAGCACAGGAAGTCTCTCACTGCTGTGCTCCAGCTGTTGAGGTGCAGTGGGAAAGTGGCAGAAAATTCTCAAACTGGAATGAAATTGCTCCAAAAAGCCTCCCACTGCCTTGGAAAGTGGCAGAAGTTGTGGAAAAAACAACAGAAATTGTGTGATTCCTGTCGCTGCCACAGTAAGTGATGCAATGCAACTTCTTGTGGTGGGGGCAGGTCTGGAGGTGTCTGGTTTCTCACCAGTGGGCTGGTTTAATAAGATGCATGTGCCAGATTAGGCCCATGGGCTGGGAGTTGAGAATGCCTGGCCATGCCTGTCATCTTTCTGGGGTGACAGATTCTGTGATGGAGCAGGGCACAGTTACAGTATCACATAAGTTGAACAGGTTTTTTTCTTATTGTTTTTCTTATTTTTTCTTATTACTATTATCACATACATTTATCTAAGGTTTATAGGCTCATGTATATGCATATGCAGACCACCTAATATGCATGCCTTTTTGCCTTCTTAACTTCAGTGGCTCACTCTGACTGAAAGTGGGCATGTTAATGTCACTTTAGGGATACACAGTGTGGTTTGCCGATTATTTATTCTACCACAAGAACCTCTGGGAGTCCTTCTGCAATCTTTTTTACTGTCCTTGGCTCCCACTTTGATCAAGCCTGTGTGCTGTGGACATCTGGTTTCAGCCAAATCTCAGGAACAGTGGAGAAAGAAACAAGAGTTGTCATTCTTGTACATCAGCAGTGGGGGATCTGTGGCCCTCTTGATCTTGGAAGTCTGCAACTCCCATCATCCCTTCACATGTAGGCTGAGGCTGATGGGATTGTGAGTCCAACAACACAAACTGCCTACTTCTTATTGTATCAGTTATCAGCATTCAGGTGATGAGCAAACAATCTTCCTTCTGCAAGAACAACACAGTAATACCCCGGATAATGATTGCATTGGATAACGCTAGAATCAGATAATGATGCAAGTTTTTTGGAAAAAACTTACACCGGATAATGATTCTGGATAATTATTCTTAGCGCTATCCGATGCAATGGTCTGCGGGTGTGGGGTGGTTTGGGTAGAACTACCCAATCCACCCCCCACCCGCAGTGGTCTCTGCCACTGCAGTAGGGTTGGGGAAAAGCACCCGCCTTTCCCCAACCCTACTGCAGTCGCAAAACCTCCTTGTCTCTTTCCCTCCCTGTATTTAAACTACAGGGAAGGGGGAAAGAGAGAGATGTGATTGGTTCTCTAGCGATTGCGTCTTTTTTCCTCCCTGTATTTAAACTACAGGAAGAGAGAGGCTTGTCTTTTAAATACAGGGAGGGGAAGAAAAAAACACAACCCTCTCTCTTCCTGTAGTTTAAATTTAACCGCTACGGGTGGGGGGTGGCTTTAAAGGCAGGGAGGAAAAGTTCTTTCCCTGCCTGCCTTTAAAGCGGTTTGTCCCTGAAGTCAGGGTGGGTTTTTTTTTTAGTGTTGTTCAATGCATGCATCAGACAACGCTAAAAATCGGATAACGTCATGACTTGTGGAACCAAGTCATAACGTTATCCGGGGTATTACTGCATTTCCTTTTTCATCAGGGAGAGACTACATTAGGATTGTCATTTAAAACTATGTTCTTTATTTTTTAACTTCTAATTCTAAAACAAAGTAGGAAATCTCCAGTCTAAAAGCCCATTCCATTCCTCCTGGAACCTGATCCACCATTTCTGACCACTACCATCCTTCACATAAAATCATAATTTGATCTTTCTAATTTGCTGATTTCTGAAGAAGGCAAATTTTAAAAACGTACAGTATTTGTTTTTTCCAACAAAAGAACTCTTCATGGATCTCCTTAAGGGAGGAAGGAGAATTTTCATTGGCCCACACTTTAAACGTGACTCTCAAACTAATATGCAACCTAGGATATGTATTCCTCTAAGTCTTGTCCCACTTTGAATTTTACTACCTTGTTTTTAGCCTAAAAGGATTTCTACAAAAATACAAATAAAATGTGTACTTTATGATATGATAAAGCTCAAATATCTGCACAACATAATGTGAAAGTAGTACAGAAATTGATTTATGAATGAATAAATATGAAATTGATTTCCCCTTGTCTAGAGAAAGAGTGAGGAAGAGAAAAAAGAGGGAAGGGGTTCTGCAGGGGGAAAGGAAGAAAGAAAGAAATTTCTGGTCCATACTTGTAATACAGGGAGCCTTCCTGTTGTGCCATAATGGGCTATTTTTCATCAGCCTTGAAGGGTGTAATATCCCCAGGCTTCAAAAGTAGCTATTTTATAGGCCACTGCAATTAATTTAGTTTAGCCAGTTTTGTCACCACCATCATGCTGATTCCTGCTACAATATAATACCAGCAGTTAATTTTTTAACCCATATGCCTTCTGTTCATGGGCTGTATCTACAGAAGCTGTGATAGATAACCACACCTTTTCCTGCCCATTTGTCACAGTAAATTCTGGTCCAAACCATTTGGTTGTCCTGTGATGTTATAAGACTTTGATATGGAGGCAACTATAGTATCTTGTTTGGGCTCTGTGGATGTCAGTTTGCCAAATTCTTGCCTTCAGATAGGCCGGTGGTATGTAGGCTGAAGAATTATCTGAGGCAGGGTTACTCAATCTTTGGCCCCAAGATGTTTTTGGACTTCAGTTACCAGAAGCTTCAATCAACAAGTACTGTATACAAGTATTCTGGAAACTGAAGTTCAAGAACACCTACACAAACATTCTACAATGCCATTAACTGTGGTAGCATCATCATCATCTTCTTCAACAAAAGAACAACAAAAACTACATCATTGTGCCATCAAGTCAATGTCTTTCAATGTGATGTACCTATGCCTGAAGTATTCATACCAAGTTTAGTTACTATCCTATCCTTCTTGTGCCACTCTGAAGTTTGCTCAAGGTAGTAGCATTATTCCAGTGTAACAGTAGCATAGAGGAAGGGAGGTGGGAACACTCATCAACATTTGTCAATTGATGAACTTTTAATTGTTTTCTCAAGCAATTTACACACATATGTGTGGGAACATGTTGTAGACATGAGACATTTATTGAATAATTTTGAGTTGTAGCTTGCAATTGTCATACTCTATGACAGTGAATGTACTTTAAATAATTTACACTACATTTTTGAATAAGCTATGGTGTGTAATCATTTGTAGTAAATAACCATTCCTATGTATCACTCACCAGTCAATTAGCTTTAAATATTCATAAATTCTTCTTTCACTTAAATATTACCAGGACTGCAAATCTATCTAAGCAGGACTATGTTAAATAAGACACAAACTCACATGGTTGGAAAGAAGCCTTTATTGCACAAACAAAAGTCTGCTTATGCAGGGATTTTGCTTTTCTCTCCTTTTGGTTCCCATGTATCCCCAAATCCTCCTGCACATAAGAGTCCGCTGGATGAAGCAGGACACACAATGGCCTGGTTCTGTCAGTGGTTTTTAAAGCAATGCAAATGATTCTATCTTTGATTTCATTCTGTATGTCCTTTCAGTTTCAAAGGGCAGGCACTCAAGAATTTTATTCATTATACTCCAAATGGTGTTGATTAGATTTCCAGGTGATCTCCCATCCAGCCATTTGCCAGAACCTGTCTAGCTCCTGTAATGTTGTTGCATCATAAACCATCAGGTTGTTAATCTATGTATTAATTATGTGTATGTCCCACTCCTTCTCCAGTAGCCCATGGCAGCTCAACGCCTGGCTCTCCTCTGCCCAACTGTATTCTCTAGTTGTTCTCTAGTCGATGGAACAACAAGAGAGCCCCTTCCCTTGCCCTGGATACCTTGCAAGACTTCCCTTGCCCTGGATACCTTGGAGTTGTTATTCAGTGATGAGTCTGTGCATTGGTAGATATTCCACACATCCAGATGGACTTGAGAAATCAAGTCCATCTGCATGTGGCTTTTAGCCATTTGAATATCATGTCACCCACTGGCTTGGCGGACCACGATGTGTGCCCTCCGCTTTCACCTGGCCCAAGGGATCCAACCAGTGGTGGGCATCAGCAGGTTTGCTCCAGTTTGCCAGAACCAATAGGAGAAGTTCTGGCTGACCCTGCCCATCCAAGTTTTGAAATAAAGTAGTCCTATTTTGGGTGCAACACAGGGCTTTCCCCCTGGTTACACCCACCATACCAAGTCCACAGAGTAGATAGTAAAAAAAAATTGAATCCCACCACTGGATCCAACAGAGGATGCTTTGGTGAGTTTTAGTCCCAGCCTAACATCATTGAGAAGAGATGGACATCAGTGCCTAGTTAGACCGCTCGCTCAAGCCCCCGCACCCTGATAAGCCTTTCACCTAGTGGGGGCTTGCCAAAATGGACAATTGAACATGCCAGTCTTCCCTTGTGTTTCCAAAATATCCTTAAATTGGGCTCACCACCTTGGATCAGTTTCACAAACAAATTCCTGTAAGGAGAGAAATCTAGACTTTTGGTTAAAGAGACTGCGAAATAGATGTGACATGCCCATCAAGATTATATTTAGCATGAAATTACTAGGAGAAGAGGTTGCAGGGATACAGCACCAAATATCTAAATAAGGAAATTGCCCACTGCTTTTGAATAACTTCACGGAAACCATTACTACCCATTAGGTAAATAACATCCATTTAAAACTCATTTATAGGGCTACAGTACAAAATCATAATGAAAGCACTGTTGTGGTCTGTTGAGTCCCACATCCACAGCTTGAGTTTGTTTTTCAGTACTGCTGCAAGGGAAAGTAAATCACAAGAAAATGCAAGATTAAAGAAACATTATCTTGCCACCATAAATCCAGCAAAGCACAGGACTAGCATGCTGTTGTGCTAGCATGTGTTACTGCTAAGTCTAGCTAGCAATTGCTGAGAAAGGGCTTTTTATACAGTATGTGTATTTGAAATGGAGCTGCAATTGTCCTTTAATACTTGCTTTCACATTTACTCCAAAGGAAAAGGGCTCTGGCATGGGATTATAGAGGCGAGTGGGGCCTGCTTTGTTTGGTGGGGCCAAAGGCACACCACAGGGGGATTGAGCCAGGGGTGGTTGGCAGATGGGGGGGGGGGCATGGCAAAGCTAGATGACAATGCACACACATCCATACGCACACCAAATATTCCCACATAACACATAACTGGGGTGGGTGGGTGTTAAATAGAAATGGAGGCCTGGACACTCTGCTTCCAACCAGAAGGCAGTCAGGACTTGACCAGGCTGTGGTAAACTGAGCCTGAAGTGGAGCTGTTCCTCATTTTCCTTCATGGATTAGCTGCCCTTATATATACTCCCCCACTCCAATAGCACTTAGTGCACTCTCTGGAGAGTTCACAAAGTAATTAGATTTTGATTTTAAAGTTTTAAATTGAGGATTTTTTTAGGAATGTTTTTAAGAGTGTTTTATTTATTTTTTTTATTTTATTTTTTTAATGAATTGTGAGCCACCCTGGGTCACCTCGGATCTCACAAGATCCTCCCCTCCCCCTTTGTCCACAAGGGCTTAATTACTCAGCCAATGAAGAGAAGCAGTACAAGATTAACATTGTGTGTGTGTGTGTGTGTGTGTCTTATAAAGGAGGGATAACATCACAGTAAAAGAGAGCAGCAATCTGGATGCTAATTGTAACAATAGAGGAAGCTACCATATTCTGCATCAGAGCCTTTCTTTCTGGTTTAGTTTACTTTTCTGGACTCCATCAGTTTATTTGCATTGTACTCAGTATTATATTGTTTGATATTTTACCATGCATTTATTTGTTCATATAATAGTTACTTGTAGTTGTTTCTACAATTCTTAAATTGTATTACCATTCCAATATGTTGTGGACTGTTTGGGGGATACATAATGGGAAAAGCAGGGTACAGACATACAGGTGAAGTGAATGAATGGACAGACGGACGGACGGATGCATTGGTCTCCAGGATTCCAGACATGGGTTTTCCCCGATCTTCCATGCTCTACCTGGAGATGTAGGGAATTGAATGTGGTGTCTTTGGGCATGCAAAGCATATGTTTTTCCCACACCTTGGAAGAAAAGTGCAAACTGCTACTGCTTGTCTCACCTAGCCCCTATATGCTGGGCAGAGAATTCTGGGAATCGTAATCTGAATAAGTAACTTCTCCCAGCTCTGCCTCCACCACTGAGCATCAAAGAAAGCTCCCTTGCATTAAGACACTCCCCTGTCCTCCCCCCAGTTGATTTTTGTGGTTGTCCTGTTTTCTGACTGGCAGTGGGTTTCTTCTTCTTCTTCTTGCCTACCTGGAGATCCCAGCTTGTATTTGCACAGTGCTTACTCCCCCTCTGAGCTGTGTTCCTCCTTTTACCCACACAAAACTGGCAGTGAGCAAAGACAGGAAGGCACAAAGCCAACCTAACAGATGGCTTTCCACAGGGAAGCTGGGGCATCCTCTTTGGCAACATGGGGGTATTTCTGCGAAGGTTAGAGGGTTGTTTTGTCCTTGTCAGGAAAGGATTAACTTTGAAAAATAACAAGGCAGGATCTGATGCAGGCTCTGGTCTTTGGGGTTATTCTGGGTGGAAAGGATTTTTGCAGAAGAAACTCCACTCAGGGGATGCCCAAATGAGGCTTCTTTCATGTTCCCAAGAGCTGGAACAGAGACGGGCACTCAATTTGACATGCAGTAACCGGGTCTCAAACTGCCGACTTTCCAATCCTTCCACTAACTACGGCAATGTGTCCCAAGGATATTCAAACAAGTTTTTCAACATTTTATTGGTGGAACACCTTCATGGGAAGCAGCAGAAATCAAAGCCCTAAATGGAAATACATGAAAACATGTTCAAGGGGGAAAATATCTTTACTGTAATGGGTGATAAAGCAATTAAATTGTAAGACACAGAGTGAGAAATTGCTGAGGTAAGGCATGGAATCAAAAGAGAACTGGATTCTCCTGATACTTTATTAGAGGAGAATGTACAACTTCCATAACACACATCAGTTTGTAGAGAAAGGAGAGCTAGGGTGCCACCAGTAATAGGCATACATGGGCAGCTTTCCAGACCCATGGCTGATGTCTGTCGGATGCACCGAGGAGCACCAGCTCTTAATTTCCTGCCAAGGCTCCAACCTAAGGAATACTGGGATTTGTAGTTTGATGCAGGGAAGTGGACTTCTCAGCTAAAAGTCTGTGTTACTCTACTTTGATGTACAGCAGAGACATCTGAGTTAAGAATAGGTTTTCATACTCTGCCAGCCAAGGTGCTACCATTAGCCACTGCTACTTTTTATAACCAGGTAAGCACCACCTTATATAGAAGGATGCCCAAAACATCCACTTTGCCCAAGGATAACCATATGTTATATGACAGTGATGGTAAACCTTTTAGAGACCGAGTGCCCAAACTGCAACCCCAAACCCACTTACTTATCACGAAGTGCCAACACAGCAACAGAGGAGGAAGGAAGCACTCCCATTGGGCTGCTGGGCAGAGGGGAGGGATGACCTCTGTGTTGGGGGGAGGGAGGAAGCGCTCCCATTGGGCTGCTGGGTATAGGGGCAGGGTGAACTCTGTGCTGGGAGGAAGAAGGAAGCAGTCCCATGGGGCTGCTGGGCATAGGGGCGGGGTGAACTCTGTGCTGAGGTGACTGCACAGGTGCCCACAGAGATGGCTCTGAGTGTCACCTCTGGCATGCGCGTCATAGGTTCGCCACCACTGTTATATGAGTAGTAGGTTTAGGCTTTCACATCTACAGCCTAGCCAATGAGCTGCAATATATATGAAGTGTCATGACAGTTTTATTGTTTTGGAATCTATGTGTCAGAGCCCAACACCAGCAGAGCTCTATAGCTGGTTAGAGCTACAATGGGGGAAGGGGAGCCTCTCCATACTTCAGGTTTCAGAAGGAGCAGAGCAGAGTCTTTGTTGCCAGTCTGGAGGTCATGAACCAGTAGAGTCACGCTAGAGGTGCAGGGATCATCCAGGTCTCAGCTGGGCAGAAATATGGTACAGATAGTCATGTTATCAAGCGCATAGGGGCCATAGTGTTGTTGTTGTTACAAAAATAACATAATAACAAAAATAACATAAAGTAAGTAACTTTACTTACTAATCTTAAAATGTTCCTTTCTGGTTGATCTTCTTGGGGCTTTAAAAAAAATGTATGTTCATTTTGTTTGAAAAACAGAAGTAGTAACTAAAAATTTAAAAAGGACATTTTTTAACAAAAGTTATGGCATGGCTTTTAGAAAGTGAGTAACAAATTATTGTTTTAAAAGCAATAGTTTAACTCAGTTAAGTACAGCCTGATTTTGCTCAGGTTGGACTCCGCCATTCAGAAGCTCTCAGGAGGAGCAAGGACACCAGCAGTTGTTGAGCAATGAAAAAGGCAGACTTTTCCGTCTCTCCCTTGGGAGTGAGAGAAAGGAAGAGGACTGCCAGATCAGCAATCTGGAGGAGACAAATATAGCTCTTAGTCCCCTGCTACAGCAGGCGATCAGGCAGCCCACAGCTTCTCCTGCCAGATCTTTTCCCAGCCTTGTTGAGAAAGGCCCTCTGCTGCCTTCTGTTTCTGCTGTGCCAACAATTGGCTGCTTCCTCTGTAGAGTTTTCTTTCATTTTTTCCCCTGCACTCAGATAGTCCCCTAACAAGGGAAAAACCAACAACCCTTCAAGTACAAGCCAAGAGTGACAGAGAGGACACACTTTTTGATGATGACTACACAGAGCCAGCTCAATCATATAGCAGTCTTAAAACAAGTGAACCTAGATCCAGTGCTTAATGCTGAATCAGCACTTCTGTAAATGCCACTGCCTTGGTGGATATGCTCTACTGGGGAGTCACAGCTGGGTTTAGGTGACTATCTGTGCCTAATCCATGTAGTAAGAGTGCAATAAGACCTTGCCCTGAATGTCCTGGTTGGACTGGTTTCCCTCCCTATGTGACAGCTGGTTAGTTGATGAGCACAGAATGTTTTTCTTCCTTAATCATTAAAATATTACTGTGGCAAGTTTCACTCAAATAAGTGGAGCATATTTCAAATGTCTAAAAATATTATGCTTTCTCTGTGCTTTCCTTTATTAAATTTCACTGGAAGTTAACCTATTCTGACTGTATTAGCTCCCAATTATCAAAGTTTTATATTTGACTTTACAGAAACTCAACAGGGAGGTTTAGTGCTATATTGCTTCCTCTTTCCCTGGGTTCTGGGCTTCCTGCTTAAAGTTCATATACTGAAGGTGATACATCATAATTGACTTATGATTTGCAATATTCATATCCTGTGCTCAGCCATAGCAATATGGGCACAACAGTCATCTATGGGGGGAACCACATGTCTTAAAGATCCATCCATCCATTTGGAGATGCATTCTTTGCGAAAACTCTGGGCCCGGTATGGTGACACCTTTGGTGTGGCATGATTCTGGCCCAAAGGTGTATGAGATATTTTTTATTATTATTATTAAATTAGATTTATATGCCCCTCTACTCACCTCACTGAGGCGACTCAGAGGGGCTCACATAACATACACAACATATACAGTATCACAATCTCAAATATAAATACAGCATAATATAAAAATATAACAACAGATGCAGCACAGATAATACAATCAATAAATTTTACATAAAAAGAAAAAACAATAAAATAAAATACAGTGTAAAAATACAATGCAGTCAAGAGGGACAGGAAGGTCTTTATGGCTGGGCTAGCTGGTCCACACAGCTGGCCCTCATTCCCCCACTCCAACAGGCAGGGAGAGTTCTGTGATGTTCCTGGGGTTGTCATGAAGGCAGCAACAGCAGTAGCAGCAAGGTCTTTATGGCTGGGCTAGCTGGTCCACACAGTTGGCCCTCATTCCCTCTCTCCAACAGGCAAGGAGAGTTCTGTGATGTTCCTGGGGTGGTCATGAAGGCATTCAAATGCCGCTTTCCTCTGACAAGACTGTCCTGCCTACAATTCAACTCTGGTCTACCCATTCTGGCAACCTATCTTTACTAGCGGAGAGAGCATTCTCCCAGCCTCCCTGGGCAGCTGTTGTGTCTCTTGGAGTTTTCTCCAAATCTGACAGTAGAACTCCACTGTGAAATTGGATTCTGAATTAGCCTAATAATTTTGCCATTAATAATCTCTGTGAAATGACTCAGTTCCTGAAAATCACTTTTCATTTTATGTTATCATAATTGTTGATTCTAGCCTTGGGACTTTTCCTAAATAGCATGTTTTTCCTGATTATTTCCTTCTCTCCCTCAGTCGTCACTGAATAATAGGTATGAGATAAAGCTGTTAAGGATGCTTTCTCAGAATCCAGGATGTGGCTGGCTGGCAGGTGGCACAAATGCCAGGACCAAGGGCAACCAGGTGACGTCAAACAGTAATCATATCTCTGTCAGGAGTCCAAATCCAAAATCAAGCCAGAGATAGAGGATTATTCAGATGACAAAAACATAGTCCAAACAAGCCAGAAGTCAGGTGACCAAGAGAACAAATGAAGCAAAGCATCTTCAGAGGCTGGAGTAGGGCAACGTCAGAGTTCAAGAAATAAGGATCCAGGCAAGCCATAACAACTGTCCACAAGAATTGGGCAGACGTCTTCAGAAGCAGAAACAAGGAGCCAAATAACTGCGTGTCTACTGACCTTCATTGCTGAAGGTAGTTTTCAGGAGGGAGGGCCAGTTCTTAAATTACTAAACTACCCAGGGTCTCAAAGTGGAGCTTATAAAGGTCCGGAACCTTCCCCAGGGCTCTCAGGGGAGGCTTAGCAGTTGCAGCAGGGTGGGGGCCCAGTCCTGCAGGGCTTACAGCATCAGATGCTAATCCTGACATGTTTTCATTGGTTCTTTACAACTCCACTGGTGGCTTAGTGGTTAAGATGCTGCACTTGGAGACTGGAAGGTTGGGTTTTGATACCCAAGGGCTGCACTTGGAGACATGATAGGAGCTTCATTCTGGTGTCCCCTGAGCAGAGTTTCTCCAGCAAAATCTTTTCAACACAGAGTAATCTCTGACACAAAGTTATTATTATAGTGGTTCTTTGCAGCTGAAACTCAGAATTCCTTTGCAATAGCCACACCCACATCTCCATCTCTAGAGCAGTTCAGTACTGAAGAAATGGCAAGCATTGAAGAGTAATCAAATGTTTAAGGTAAAAGTGTTGTGGGGTGACCATGTGACACTTCAGATGGCATTGTGCAGTGCAAGATTCCCATTTGGGAAGGTGTTCTTGACAATGGCATAAATTTTGCTAGTAGAAAATGTGGCAGCAAAATGGATCTTAATTACACTGTTTTCAAAGGAATTAACACCAGCTGTCAACACATTTATTCCGGCCCAAACTCAAAATATTGTTTTTTTATTTTCAAAGCCAGAAATAATTTGGGACCACAATACTTGAGGAAATGTCTGATTATTAAGACCTCCTTGCTGGAGGATTTTCTGTGTCTTACTGATAGGAAATGCATGGGGGGTGGGCAGGAATCAAATATTTGCTTGCTTGCTTGCTTTTAACATTTTTGTACCATCTGACTTAGTGTAGGCACTACTTGAATTGGTGAACAACATAAAAACATACTATACAACAATAAACATAAGTACAAAACAGAACAATAAAATAAGATCAAATCAAACCAATAGATGCCAACAATTACGGTATAAACAAACCAATTACTAAAGCTTATAATGCAAAATTGTAAACAAAGTAGAAAAATACCACCCGTCCTACTGAGGATGAATGTCTAAGGCCTCTCCATAAAGGAAAATTTTAAGCATTTTCCTAAAAGCCTGAAAAGAGTAAGCTTGGTAGATCTCATCAGGCAGATCATTCTAAAGTGAGGAGGGAACCGCCAAGAAAGCTCTCTTCCAAGAATAACTTTTTTAGCTTCTCTTGGGGTATATTGTATATAAAGAGACATTATATGCCCTATTATTTGTTTGGAAGTCTAAAGCCAAAATAGTATTTTAGCCTTCGTCCTTTTTAAAATGCTTGTATGAAGATTCTGCATGATGTTTTTCACTGCAACTAGACAGAAATACAGCAGGTGATTATTGCTACTGTGTTGTAACATTTGCTAAAAATTTCTACTTCTTAAACCATTTTAGAGCTCCAGATCTATTGGCTACCAGAGATTTTATATGCTGTAAAGGAAGACACCTGTTTTTCATTTATTCGTTTCTCAATAATGAATAAACTTTTGTTGATCAAATAAATTTAGCATTGTGTGTCATTAGTTTTTCATACACACTAACTATGATGCATATAGTAAGACAATATAGAATATTTTAAAAGCAGAATTAAGCAAAGGGGACTGGAAAATTAAATTAGTTTGAGCAGTTTTAACAATTTGTACAAAAGATAGTGGAATGTGTACATATATAAGAAATGAATATGAAGTATGCTTTCTCTTTTCCCCCATGTTAATAACAATAATAATTTCATGTCAGAGATTACTCTGGGTTGAAGGCATTTTTGCTGGAGAAACTCTGCTCAGGGAAAGCCCGAATGAGGCTCCTTTCATGTCCCCAAGTGCAGCCCTCAGGTATAGAAACCCAACCTTCCAGTCTCCAAGTTCAATGTCTTAGCCACTAAGCCATTATATATGTGAATTTTGTCTCAGTTCCTTACAAAGTGAAAATTTTGTGACTTTTACACCCACCCCTACTGGCACTAGAAATGTCCTTAAAGGCCTCTGCAGCCTCATGCTTTTGCCTGCAATGCTTCTTCCTGGCAGAAGTAAACATGATCTCTTTGAACAGCCTGATCAGAAGCAATCCATCTTCTAATGAACTCTGCCTTGCATTTTCTTCCCCCAGCAGGTCATCTGTAGTTCTGGAAATGTTTGTTTGTTTTGTTTAAGTCAACTGACAAACTTGTCTTTTTCCTTTGGCTGTGGTTTTTTTAAAAATTGAGATACAAACTGGGTTGGTGACTACTTAGTGTTCCAGATGTTCTGGATGATAACTCTGTGCCATTGGCCATGCCGAGTGGATGGACTGAGGCTGATAGGATTTCTAAGTCAAAATATACAAGGGTCAACATTTCCATCCCTGCTATAGCAGAACTTATTTGCAGTCTTTGTACAAGATGTCAATCAGACTAACTCACATACAGACACACATTTCACTGAAAGCCACAGTAAATTAAATGTTTAAATCTAAGAAGTAAAACTGAGCAAGAGTCAGGATTAAATGAGGGGAGGAGTGGGCTGTGCAGGTGATGATGGGGGAACATCAAGTGCTAATGTGATACAGACAAAAAGACAACCAAACATTTTGAGGCAGGGAGTTCCACATGCTCTAACACTGGTAGAGGTCCTTTCTTCTGGGTTGATGTCCCCCCCCCCAAGGTCAACAACTGGTCACTTTACAGTTGCCTTATTTTCATTACTTTGCCATTCAGTCCCTTTAGTTAAAAGCCAAAGGAAAAAGTGAAAGAAAAGCATTATAAATTGTACATATATAAACATAAAATAGTACATGCACATTTTTCTGAGATAAGGAGCAATTCTAGCATTTTGTTAATTTACCAGCAGACAAGAGGCAATTTATGCACTTCAGTTCCTTTTCTGGATTTCTTTTCTGAATTTTCTTTGTAATGTTATGTTTGCTTGAATTCTTTCAAGTATTCCAAGTGGGGGGAAATGGTGGTCAGATTTAAAAAAAACGCTGTTCTTAGCATTATTGACACGCTTAGGATGCTTCAAGCTTATCTGGGAATAAGCCTTTTTGCAATTGATGGCCCTCCTTCTGAGTAGACATAATTGCATTGTACGTTCCTTGAAAACATGGGCTCTGAGCTGTGAAATTGCCAGTTCAAATGTTACTTTTTACCTCAGAAGTCTTGCTAGCATGGGTGGGCAAAGTGCGGCTTAAGGGACACATTTATTCCCTTTGGTAAAAATGCATTTGATTCCCTGTTGTTCAGCCACACAGTCGAATCCAACCCTTTGCGACCTCATGGACCACTGCATGCCAGGCTCCTATGTCATCTACCATCCTCCATAGTCCACCAAAATCTATGCTTAGTGCATCAACAATGCCATCTAGCCATCTCATCCTCTGCCGTCCCCTTCTCCTTTTGCCTTCAATCTTTCCCAGCACCAGGACCTTCTCCAGTGAGTCCTCTCTTCTCATTTGGTGGCCAAAGTACTTAAGCTTCAGCTTCAGCATTTGACCTGCAAGGAGCAATCAGGAATGATTTTCTTTAGGACTGAGTGATTTGATCTCCTTACAATCCAGGGGACTCTCAGCCACCAAAGGCATCTATTATTCTGCACTCAGCCTTCCTTATGGTCCAGCTCTCACAGCCACACATTACTATTGGGAAGACCATTGCTTCAACTATGCAGAATTTTGTTGGCAGGATGATGTCTCTACTTTTTATTATGCTGCCTAGGTTTGCCATAGCTTGTCTCCCTAGGAGTAAGCATCTTTTTATTTCATGGCTTCAGTCACCATCTGCAGTGATCTTAGCTCACAAGAAGGTACAGCCTGTCACTGCTCCCATTTCTTCCCCGTCCAATTGCCAGGGGGTGATGGGGCCAGATGCCATGATCTTGGTTTTTTTGATGTTGAGTTTCAGGCCAGCTTTTGCACTCTCCTCTTTCACCCTCATCAAGAGGCTCTTTAGACCTTCTTCACTTTCTGTTATAAGGATAGTGTCATCTGTGTATCTCAGGTTGTTGATATTTCTCCCAGCAATCTTAATTCCGTCTTGTGCTTCATCCATTCCTGCATTATGCATGATGTACTCTTCATATAAGTTAAATAAGCAGGGTGACAATAGACAGCCTTATTGTACCCCTTTTCCTATTCTAAGCCAATCAGTTATTTCATATCTGGTCCCAATTGTTGATTCTAGATCCACATGCACAGGTGAGGTGTCCTGGTACTCCCATTTCTTTCAGGACTTGCCACATACTTTGGTGTACCAGAAGCCCAAGTCAGCACACCAAGTCAACATACCTGCTGATCAGGAATTTAAATCCAAGAACATCTGTGGGCCCAAGGTTGAGAAACGCTTGTAGTCTATTTTCTGCCTCATCCTAACTGCATGTTGCTAGAGACAGAGTGCAAGGCTAATGTCTTCTCCTCAGCTGCCTTTCCATACCTCAAAATCACCTCGTATAGCAACTGGTCTTTGGGTTGAGAAATGGGACCTGTAGTCTAAATTAATTGTTGCACCTACTGTATTTAACTGGGCAATAGCTTCAGAAGTTCAGATATTTTGCCAGTAAAATTCTACCCAGAACTTTCTAACCAGAATGTGATGTTCTTCTGTTATGTAAGGATGTACAGAACAAAGGACATGTCAGTATTTCACACTCTACAGTATTCTTAGCATAGTCCAAAATGTCCTTTCAACATTTGGGGATAGGTGTACACTCCCACCTTGTGCAAAAAATGTAGTTTAAACCTTTCACACCTCAAACAAAAAATTCGGATTTTTATAACCTTGTGGGTAATCTAGAAAGTTTCCGAAGTCTATTCCTTCACCTCAGATTCCTCATACCTAACTGTGACAAAGTGTGAGCAACTAAACAGAGCATCTCAAAATGGTGCAGTTCAGCAGAGATAGTGCAGGCTGAAGGATTCCTGGGACTCCCCCAAAAAAAACAACAAAAACAATAACCGACAGGTAGAGTCTAAAGACACTACCATCAGGGATTTAGTTAGTGAATTCAATGTGTTGAATTATGCTCATTAGTTCATTTATTTCATTCATTAGCTAAAGGCGATGTTTCAAATGTGGGAAAATAAAGACATTATGATCTTAAAATTCATTTACTGATGATGTCAGTGAAACACTCACTTTTGAGAGGCAGCTTCCGAGTGCAGTGATGTAATCGGTTTCCATTTCCTGCCATTGGGTCTTTCAGTCAGCGTTCGGTTGTCGGTTAGCTACCTGCCAGCGAAAATGTCACTTTTTCGAGGCAAATTTTTCCTCAATATCTTAGTGGTTGATAATGGCTCCGGCATCTTACTTCTTCACATGATGCAGGCGAACTCTATCAACCTCAGAAAGTGGTCGGTTTCAAACAGATTTTTCCCTTTTATTTTAGCATTTTTGTGCTGTTGGTCGTGGGATTTTTTAAAAAAGCTTCATAGAAAATTTTCCCAAAGTCTGATCCAAATTTTAATAGTATCACCAAAAAGATTGTTTTATCCTCTATCCAATGCACTTTGGATTACTTCAATTGGTTGAGTGATGGTCGCTGCAAAAATGTCACTTTTCCAAGGCAACTTCCAAAAGCTATGACCTCATCGCTTTGCATTTTGGCCTTTGGGTCTTACCACTCCTTAAAGCTGCAGAGATGATATTTCATACAACAAGCATTAGTTTCGTCAGTGCTTTAGTTTTGGTGTGGCAACTCATCGAAAGTACACAATTTTTGTTACATGGCAAACTTTGTCAGGCTACCCTACCGAAATGTAAGACATTCATCGAATTCACATCAAAAAGCCTTTCTATATGAATTTGCTTATGGCAGCGTTGCTTCTCTTCTTGTTCTTCTATTCGTCTCTCCGAACCTTAAAATCCTGACTGAACATCCCTCAGCCTGCTTTGCAGGGGCTTGGGGTTTCCAGAAGAAGTGATAGCTGATTTCTGCAGCTCAGGTCACAACAGGAGTGCCTTAAGAATGTCGTGCAGATCACAAAACAAATCTCCCAGCTTGCTGTGCTGGCTCTATTTGCCCTCCTGTCCTTGTAGGCAGTGGAGAACTGAAAAGTTACATCTTTACTTCACTTGCTCTCACCTAGTTGGGTGTGTGTGTGAGGTTTTTTGTTGTTGTTGTTTACATTCAGGATTCTACCTACTCACTGCCTTATTGCACAACTGCTGCTACAAGCAGAGGGGCAGGATCAGGACCCTCAAGGAAGCTTGAGGGATCATCATCCATGGAAGGCAGAATGGCCAAATCCCCAGATGAGGAGGCCAAGGGATGATATACTGAAGGTTGTTCCCCAAACGGGCAGCTCATATCACACTGTCTCCCTCAGAGCAGTGCAGGGGACTGGGTTTGGAGGTCATGACCCACTTTGCTCATTTATATCTTAGTTTTCTTTCAGTGCTCTCAAGGGTTTACAGGAGGCTGTCCTCGTGCCTACTTTATCTTCATAACAGCTCTGTGAGGTGGTCCATTTGTCCATAGTGATACATACACACACACACACACACACACAAAGTAGTGATGATGATGATGATGATGATGATGATGATGATGATGATGATGATGATGATGATGATGATGATGATGATGATGATGATAATAATAATAATAATAATAATAATAATAATAATAATAATAATAATAATAATAATAATAATAATAATAATAATAATAATAATAATTTCAGGTCAGATATTATTCTGGGTTGAAAGGGCTTTTGCAAAAGAAACTCCGCTCAGGGAATGTCCAAATGAGACTCCTTTCATGTCCCCAAGAGCTGGGAAAGAGACAGGTGCTCAGTTTGTCATACAGTACCCGGGTCTCAAACTGCCGACTTGCCAGCCTTCCAGCTAATAAAGTGAGCCTCTTAACCACTGAGCCACTGCAATCATAATACGAGATATTAATTCTTCCCAAAATAGTCAGTCCCACATTATGCCATATTCTGCTCCTGTTTTGTGGCCTACATTTTATTTATTTTAAATGTCTGTTTTTATTTACATGGATGTTTAAGTTTGACTCAATCCAATAGGCTGTTACTTGTTGTTCAGTCACACAGTCAGTTCCGACCCTTTGCGACCCCATGGACCACTGTCCGCCAGGCACTTCTGTCCTCCACCATCCTTCTCAACTCACTCAGTTCTGTGCCCATTGTCTCTACAGTACCATCTAGCCATCTCATTTTTGGCCGCCCCCTTCTTCTTTTGCCCTGCACCTTTCCCAGCATTAAGGCATTCTCAAGTGAATCCTCTCTTCTTATTTGATGTCCAAAGTACTTTAGCTTCATCTTTACTATTTGACCTTCTAAGGAGCAGTCAGGGTTGATTTCTTCTAAGATTGACCTATTTATCTAGTGTGTAGTCTTGTGATTTGGGGAACTACAGTCCAAAAATCACAAAGCTACCTACCTCTAGACACACAACCCTGCAACCTTTTCCAATCCCACAGTGTGATGGGAAACTGAATGTGCTGTAAGAGTTATTGAGGTTTACTGTTCTCAGTACTGTATTATGACTGGTCATATTTATAGGAACCTTTTCTTCCAGGGAATTCAGGTCAAGGTACATAGTGTCTTCCTCTCACTGTGAGTTAGAAAGCCAAGGAGAGATTTGAACCCTGGTCCTCCAAGGTTTGAGGCTAATATTGAAGCTGCTACACCACACATAAGTATGCAGAACAGCCATATGTATGTCTAAAATCCTGTATATAATTGGAAAATACTATTGAATTATTATCAGAGGCTTAGCTGGCATTGTGTCTGTGTGGATATTATAAGAAATGCTGTGACAGGGGTAGGCAGGGTAGCTTTTATTTATAGCTGCAAACCAGTCTGGAAATGCAGAGAGAACAAAACATGGGAGAAGAAGGCTTTGAACTGTTTTTAGGTGGCATCAGATATATTTTTGCCCATCCTCTAAGGAGGTTAATTTCCTTTCTTTTGTGATGGGTTTATTCCTCTCCCTCTCCAAACAGTGCCAAGGAAATGCCCTGGAAACCTGTCTAGAGCTGAGTAAATCACATGGATGAATCCCAGCAGCAGCTCCAGTGACCAGATAAATGGCTGTGTAATGGCAATATGGAAGTTTCAAGGAAGGCTGCATGTCCAGGGGCAAGGCCTCATTTTGTCATTTGTAGGCTAAGCTCCCTCAAATTGCCTATAAAATATATTTGTTCCTCGGTTGCAACTGGTTCCCCTATTTTTTTTTTAAAAAAAACCCCATTGCTGAATTTTTTTTCTTGCCAACATTTACAAATGAAATAAGCTCTCTTGCAACCTCTAGAGGCCAATTTTTTTAATGTTGAAGTTGTCCTTTAAGGCAGTGTTCCCCAACCTTTGGGTTTGGGACTTCAATTCCCAAAAGCCTAAGTCATTTCCCTAAAGCACTGATCAGCCAATGTACTGACTTAGGCTTCTGGGAATTGAAGTACAAAATCCAAAGTTGGGGAAACACTGTTTTAAGGCATTGGGTGAATGCAGTGAACAAGATACAGTTGCCCCTTACAATTTAACAGGAATAAGTGTAAAGTTCTACACCTAGTGGGGAAACCCAAATGAACAGTTACAAGTTGGGAGAATAGTTGGCTTAGTAATGCTATATTTGAGAAAGATCCTGGAGTTGTTTTGACCAAAGCTGAATATGAGCCAACAGTACAATACAACTGCAAAAATTGTAAGTGCTCTTTTAGCCTGCATTAATAGAAGGACAGTCTCCGAATCTGATGAAGTACTAGTTTCTCTCTTTTCAGTATTCGTTAGGCCTCAACTTGAGTACTGTGTCCAGTTCTGGACATCAGATTTTAAGAAGGGTTCAAACGAGTTGGAACTGGTTCAGAGTAGTGCAAGAAAGATGATCAGGAGACTGGAAACCAAACCCTATGAGAAAAGACTAAATGAACTGGCCATGTTTATCCTTGAGAAAAAGAGACTTGGGGAGGATATGATAGCACATTTGCAACGCATGAAAGATAGTTATCAAAAGAAGGAGCATGATCTGTTCTCGATCATCCCAGAGTAAAGGATATGCAATAATGGGTTCAAGATACAAGCCAGATTTCCACTGAATATCAGGGAAATGTCTAGAGCAGTATGAATATAGAACCAATTCAGTGGTGGGATTCAGTCAGTACGCCCCAGTATGCCCACACCAGTAGTAGAATTCTGGCTGGCCCCATCCATCTAGTTGCTGGAGCCTTGGGTCATAGGCCTGTGGCTGCCTCCCCAATTACACAACAACAACAACAACAACACACCAACCTTTCCTGTCGTCTTGCAGGAGAGGGAGAAAATGATGGACCTGAAGGGATGCTTTTTGAAAAGAAACAATTTCCTATTCTGCACCCTCATCTGGTCTCCTTCCCTTTTAAGAATCATCAACTCAGCACCCTTAACCCCTTCTGTGCCTGGTAGAATCTCTTTTAAGCCTCCTGGTGGTCTTCCTTCTCCCCTCTCCAAGGCATCCACATCTGAAAAATCACTCTGAAAAAGAAGGAGGAGCAAGTCACCTGGCCACCTGGCCATGACCACCTGGCTATGCCCACAGTGTAGGTACTCTATATACTTGAGTATAAGTCGGGTATTTTACCTCAAAAGAAGGTCCAAAAATGGGACTCGAGTTATACTCCGATCAACATAAACACTCAAAAACATAACCACACAAATGTCTAAGTTAATTAATTTTACCATATTTTCATGTATTTTAATTATTGAAACTCACTAGCAGCTGCTGCATTTTCCATCCCCGACTTATACTCGGGTCAATCTATTTTCCTAGTTTTAGCGGTCCAAATTGGGCACCTCAATATATATTTGGGATGACTTATAGTCAAGAATATACGGCAGTAAAAAAATTCGAATCCCACCACTTAACCAATTACCATAGGTGGTGGTAAGTACTCCAACACTGGAGGCATTCAAGAGAAAATTGGACAGCCATCTGTCAGATCTACTTTGATTTGGATTCTTGCATTGAACAGGGGGTTGGACTTGATGCCTTCATAGTCCCCTTCCAAATCAATTATTCTCTGATTCTATTTCTGACCTGATTTAATGTCAGCCTGTTAATCCTTAGCTAGCCTACTACTGCTGTGAAGCCCCAATTATTAAGAGAGATCACATAGGAGTGGAGAAGGCATTTCCACCAGTTTGCTGTTGAGGAAAGAACAAAGCTTTACATCTGAGAATTTCAACAGCAAACTGGTGGAAATGCCTTCTCCACTCCTATGTGATCTCTCTTAATAATTGTATTCACAAATGATTAAAAAGAAAAGTACTGTAAAACATAAAGAATAAGTTTGAACCTTTTGCCAAAAGACAAGAACTTTAGCACAAGTCACTTAAAGCCATTGGCTGACAGTTGCATTCAAGAATGAACTAGAACTGTAATGAACTTAGGTTCTCCAATCTCCGTCTCACCAAGATATACCAGGAGGTTATCCCAGTAAAATAACTGAGCTGAAAGAAGACATCTGTACTGTTATGACTGACCTGGCAGATGAATGCTGAACATCTGTTCCACACATGAAGCTTAAGAGTCAGCTATTTTGGGAGACAAAAGAGCTGATCTATTAACTGGTTCACTGGTGTTTTTGTCTCAAGTCATTTTAATTTCACCATTTCACTCCAGATACTCTGCTAGTTTGCAAGACCTGAGCAGGACCTTTAATGGCAGGATTGTTTGGAGGTCACCAGTTCATAGGGTCACTGTACATCAGAAGATCTGATGGCTCAAAAACACAACATTCTCCCATGAATTTAACCTCATAATCAACATGAATGGATTAATTATCATGGGTTTGGTGAATATTTTGAATGAGTCCTCGGAAATCTTTTTTCTGCAGGTGGTCACAAGGAATATTTGCAGAAGCTAAACAGGCACATATCCCAATACATTTCTATGCAAGGAGAAGAAATAGCAGCTAAAACTCCTAAACATTGTGAAGGCGAGGAATGGTGAAAGGTGAAAGCCCTACTTACCCATAAACAGGAGACCTATCGCCTGATATACAGAACCCTTACTTCTAGTCAGTTGATGGGGATAGTTTTGTACTCTATAGACCTGAACTGAGAAATGAAGCAATAGCAATTACACTTATATACCACCCTGTAGCATTTAGTGAACTCTCCGGGCGGCTTACAAGGTAATTAGCATTTTGCCCCAACATGCTGGGTACTCATTTTACCCACCTCGGAAGGATAGAAGGCTGAGTCAACCTTGAGTCACATAAGGATCAAACTCACAACATCAGCAGTGTTGGCTGCAGTGCTGTAGTTTAACCACTGTGCCATGAGATAAGCTTCAGAGATGTTAGAAAGGGGTATAAAGGTGACCAAATTGAAAAAAAGATTCGCTCTTTAAAAAATTAATAATCTCCAAGATTTACTAACTAAAGTCAGGTACTTTGGCATAGTAACTTAGTGAGGAGACATACACTTATAATTAAAAGGGTAACCTGGAACATATGTGTAGCTTAGATATGTGTATTTATTTCCAAAAACAGGCTTTCATCCCTTTTACCCACAAATTTAGTCCTGGTTCCCCCTTCTCAACTTTTTCTTTATTTCAGCAAGACATTCTTGTCTCTTTCTCTCATTTGTGACCACCTCCAGCTGTTGAACAGCTGGAACTCAATTTAAAGGCAAAGATGGGTGATACATTGATTAGAAAGCTAGGTTTGGTTCTGCACAAACCTTAATCAGGCAGGATGTTACAGAACTGTGATTAATGCAGAAGAAACAGAGTCATTCCAAAATCTATGGCCAGAAGTGAGGGGCAAATTTCCTTATTTAAAGTAAACTTCGTACAGTGTCAGCTCAGGAGTGGTAGGTTTCAAATGAGAATGCCTCTCCCAATCTTGTTGGACCAAAGGTTGTTGCCGATTAAACTTTCCCCATTTTTCAGTGGTTGGTAAAGGTCTCTCCCCACCATTGTGCACAAAGATCAGGCAAATATTTCATTGTTTTAGTCTCAATTCAGAAAGCAAACTACTGCAAGTCACCCAGAGATAGCCACTGATCAGTTGCCCACCTCTCTTTTGCCTTGTTCTGAAAGTGAGACATTAGAAGTAAAGTTATGACTTAAACCCACGTCAGCTGAGAGACCAATATGACACCTTTTTCTAAGGGTTTAATCCATCTGACTTGGTGTTTTGATACCAGCTGATATCTAAACCACTGAGTTATCCAGCAGTTCAGGGTGAAGATAGAGCCAAGAAGAAAGATACATTAATGGAGCAAATTTAATATTGATGGAGGGAGTACGGGTACTTGGAAAAATAAACACAGAAGAGAGATGGCAGAGAGAAAGCTGTCAGCGAGACACTGCAAAACTCACATCTGGGGAGTCATTTAAATCCATATTAATCAAAAAGCTTGACGACAAAGACAAGAGTGTGCTAATGAAATCTGTTGATGTTGCCAAATTAGGGACTCTACCAGGGAGGATTGGAAAAATTAGGCTGAATGATGTAACAATTCTCATAAACAAAAGTGGAAGAAGTGGGTTGAAAACACAAAACACTATTCATCAGTGGCATTTTGCTGGGCACTTACCAGCAGGAAAATACAAAAAACAGCAGTACTCAGGACTAACAGAAAATCACAGAGGACCTCAATACCTCCTATGCAAACCAGAGCTTGGAAAAGTAATTTTTAGACTGCTGTGAGCAGAGTAGCTGAAGAGTTTTAGTCCAGAAACATGATTTTCTAGGCTCGGGTTAAAATTAGATGTCTTTTAATATTTTCTGCAACTTCTTGCATAGATGCAAGAATAGATGCCTCTCTATTAGATTTGTCCAGTCAATTTAGTTCTGTGAACATATGGTTCTATGTTATAAACCACGAAATGAGAAAAATGAGATAATCTCCTTTCACTTTATTCTCTGGAGAAGTAGTGGAAACAAGTGGGTTCTCTTGATTGCTGTCTCAAGATATCTCTGTTGATGATGGAGATAATGGTTGATGAGAATTGTTTTCCTGTTCTATGCAGCAAAGTTGGTAGTTGAGTCTGATGTCTTCAGCACTGGTGGAGGGCTGGCTTCCCCCACTGCACTAGTTTAAGCAGCAGGCTAGTTGATGAGGATGGAGAACAGACTGGGCAGCTCACAGGGGTCTGCTCCCCAATATCTTGCTTTTGTTTCATCTCCCAGTCTGCCGCTTGAGTCAACGGCCATCACTTGCCTTAAATTAAGACTGGCCCTTTCTCTCTCCTTTCTGCTAGTGGAAAATTCCAGCAAAACTGTTCAGTCACATTTATTCCAGGACTGGAAAAGCTGATGTGCCTCCTCCTTGGGGTTTTGGTTCATCTTTGCTTTACTTGCACACTATGTCTAACTTCCACTTAATGTGTTTTTGTGATGTTAAGTTGGGCACCTTGCCTTAATATAGCATTAATGAATCCAAACTTATAACAAGTATTATATAAGCCAATTTGGCAAGGGCTATGTTCCTGCTTTCTTCCAACCACAGCACTTAGCACACTGTGTTGTTTGTCTCTGGGTTTGTTCACTTATAATAAAGTGTGTTTGCTGCTGATTATGATTATTAATAATTAAGAATGCCTTGTACTTTAAATTCACACCATCAGGCTTTTAAGCTTTTGAATTTAAGAACACTTTTAAAAAGCTGACAGTGTAGTCCTTTCCCATGTTGACTTTATCAGCTCCATTGAACTGAATAGAATGTACTCTCAAGTAATCATGTATAAGACTGCAGCCCAAAACCCAGCTATTTGGTATCTTGTTTAGGCATCTCAATTCATTTTATAAGTTGAATTGGTTGTGACTTACACATGTCTATTTGTTCCCTTTTATTTCCACTATAAAGAACTGGTCTGTCTGCTCTTCAGTCAAATTTAAATAGACATTTTTGTTTGTTTAAATAAAACTGACTTTAGCATCAGATTGAAGAATGGGCAACATCAAAGTGTAAACATGAGTTTATTTTAAATCAGTTAAAATACTGGTTGGTTTAAACCAGGGGTTCTCAACCTGAGGCCCTCAGGCCACATCTGGCCCCGGTGCCATTTAATATGCCCCCCCACCCCTCCAAGGGAATTTGAGAAACAAAATGGCCTCCCCCATCCTGCAGGCAGGGCAAAATGGCCATCTGGCCCTGGAAGCTGACTGAGAGAGAGTGACCCTGGCTTATAAAGGTTGGGAACCCCTGGTTTATGTCATTGTGGAGGAAAATATTTCTGCTTATAGGTCTGATTACAAATCATGGGTCAAACTGTGAGCCTTTAACTATTCAACTAAATTGTTTCATTCACCACAAGTGAAGGAAAAGAGAAAGCTGGTAGTGGAAAAAACATCAGTGTTTTAAGATATGCATATGACAGCGTATGGTTGATAGAAAATAGCAATACAGTAAAACACCGGATAACGTTTACCTCGGATAATGCTAAAATCACATAATGTTAAGTAATCTGGGGAGGAGAATTGGATCGAATAACGTTAAGGTCCTACGGGATGGATCGGATAACAACCGTTAAAGCCTGTGCGGTTACAATGTGTCTCTATGGAGCTTTAACGTTATCCAATCCATCCCATAGGATTTTAACATGGATTGGATAACACTAAAAATTGGATAACGCCAAGACTTGTGGAACCAAGTTTTAGCGTTATCCGGTGTTTTACTGTACAGTAAAACCCTGGATAACATTAGCACTGCATAACATTAAAACTGGATAACATCGGCAAATTAGAGGAAAATCTTTGCACCGCATAACATTAACTTAACGTTGTGCAGTGCAAAAGTATTCCTCTAATTTGCCGATGTTGATCTCTGCCCCAAGGCCCGCAGTGCTGGAGACCAGGGGCTTTGGGGCAGAGATCTCTGGAGGACCCCTTCCTGTTCTGAAGCTAGCCTTGGAACAACAAGGGGGCCTCCGTAGACCCAAGCATCTGATCCCCGGTTAAGGGAACCAGACATTGGACACTTGCCTCCCTTCCCCAAAAGGAAGCTGGTGTTCAGACGCACCGATTGCCAGCTTCCTTTGGCCGGTCTGAGTGTCAGGCAGCTGGTTTCCTTGGTGTGAGAGCCCGTGCGCAGGTTCTCACCCCAAGGAAGGCTCAAACCTGCACAGTTGGTCTCCGCCTGCTTAAGTGCTTCCCAGGCAGAGAGCAGCCCTGTGGGTTTGGGGCAGATATCTCCGGAGGTAACATACCCTTGCTTTTGCAAGGCTTGTCACATAAAAGCAAGGGTATGTTACCTCCAGATAACTCTGCCCACAACCCAGAGGGCTACTCTCTGCCTAGGAAGCACCTCGCCAGGCAGAGATCAACCCTGCAGATTTGAGCCTTGGCCACCAGCTTCCTTGGGGTGAGAGCCTGTGCGCAGGCTCTCACACCAAGGAAACCGACAGCCCAACACTCAGACCACCCATTTCCTTGCGGCGAGAGAGCACATGCAGGCTCTCACCCCAAGGAAATGGGCAGTTTGAGTGGTTTCCCCAAAACAAGTATCACAACATCTGATTCCTGGCTTGGTTTGGGGGAATGTGCATGGGTGCGGGCACCCACTTTCCCATAAACCAAGCTGGGGATCAGATCCCTGGCATGATTTGGGGAAAACGGGCAGGCACACTCGCCCCTGGCTTCCCCCAAAGGAAGCCGGCTTTTTTTAATGTTGTGCAATAAACGTATCATGTAACATTAAAAGTCGGATAATGCTAAGACTCGTGGAACCAAGTTTTAGCGTTTTCCGGGGTATTACTGTAACTAGAAATGACTCCTGAGGAAGATGAAAGAAGAAAATAAAAAAACCAGAGCTGTAGCTGAACATTAAAAAGACCAAAATTGTGACTGCAGAAGAACTGCACAACTTTAATGATAGCAACGAAGAAACTGAGGTTTTTGAAGATGTTGTTTATCCCCAATTCAGTCATTCATCAAACTGTAGAGGCTGCAGCCAAGAAATTAGAAAACTGAGTCTCATAGCTATAATAATTTCATGTCAGATATTATTCTGTGTTGAAAGGATTTTTGAGGAAGAAACTCTGCTCAGGGAATGCTCAAATGAGGCTCTTTTATGTCCCTAAAAGCTGGGATGGAGACGGGCTCTCAATCTGTCATGCAATGCCTGGGTCCCAACCACTGACTTGCTAGCCTTCCAGCTAACAAGGTGAGCTTCTTAGCCACTGAGCCACCACAGACTTTTGTCATAGCTGTGAAAGAATGATTATACTATGCATTGATAGTGGTTTAGTTATCTGACTGTGGAGCCAGGGTTGGGAGTTGAATTCTCCACTTGTACCTCCTGGGAGAAGAGCCAGCCTTGCGTAGCTTTGGGCAAGCTGCATAGCTCCAGGACAGCCCCAGAAGAAGAGAAGGGAAATCATTTTTTGGGTATTCTTTACCTACAAAAACCTTATTTCTCTGGCGTTCCAATCGTCTAGCACCATATTCAAATGGATCTTTTTTATTGTCAGTTTTCTTTACTGTCCATCTTCTACATCCATGCATTAATTGTGTGGTGTCAAGTCAATTCTCACGCGTGGAAACCCATTTCAGATTTTTCTAGGTAAAGACGTTGTGGGTGGAGCCAACGTCATGATGTCATGATGTCATGATATTGTGGGCAGAGCTGATGTCATGGTGTCATGATGTTGTGGGCGGAGTCAATGTAAAAAAATTAAAATTAAATAATAAATAAATAAAAATTAAAAATACACATTATTTAAATACATATAAATACATACATATAAATACAAATAAATACATATATAAGCACATATAAATTAAAATAAATACATATACACATAATACATAAATACATTACATACACATTAAAATAAACTACATAAAACACACACACCTCAACCCACCCACCTATCCACCCCAAACACAAACCCATCATTTACCTTACCCTGGAGTCAGGGAACAGCAGGCAGGCAGGCACAGTGGCGGCGTGGTGGCGCGGTGGCGTGGTGGCACGGCCTAGCCCGAGGAGAGGCCTCTGCCACCACCGGAGCTGCTCCGCAAAGGTCCAGCTCCAGCGAAGTCCAGGCAACGAATGGCTGCCGCTTAGTGCACATACGCAGAAAGTCAATCTGACGCATGCGGATTTGCAAATGCTGCAGAAATGCATCAGATTGACTTTCTGGCATGTGCACTAAGCGGCAGCCATTTTGGCTCCAATTTTTTTTAAAAAAATTGGGCTCCTAGTGAGGCGTCTGAACTGGATGCCTTTAAAAAAAACAATCCCTGGTGGGTTCTACCCCCCCCTCCCGGGAGAACCACCCGGGATTATTACTACCGGTTCAGGCGAACTGGTGTGAACCAGCAACAGCCCACCACTGGCTAAAGAATACCCAAAAGTGGTTTCCCTTCTCTTCTTCTAGGGCTGCCCTAGAACTATGCAATCTTTACCTAGTGATTACTAAATATACCCTGTAAATGCATGACATTTCTGGATATTTTTGGTAATGATTTCCTCCACAGCATAAGTAGCTACCTTGTATGCTGTGCTACAAGAATTGAAGATCTGTGTGTATGAGATTGCAGATCTGGAAAGTCAGCAGTGACATGATCAGGGGAAAGAGAATAATCAAGAGAAGCCTCAATCAGCTCTCCTCCAGTTTCTGTAATAAACTTAAAGGTGAAGAGGGTTCTGTTAGTTTCAAGTTAGCATCCTTTTTTTCTGACAGGTAGAGTGCCAAGTTTAAGATGAGTAAACAGCCTTCCTCATTTCTGAAGATTATAATAACAGAGCAGACAAACTAAGATTCAGCAGATTTCATCTCTTCCATACTTCTAACCCTTTCATCTGCATGAGGGGCTAATGAATCTGCCTGACACAATAAATAAGCTGCAATATCCATGTCAAAAGATTCTTGCTGAATACAGACAATGATTCAACAATCCCAATGGTTCTGAAAATATCATTTTGAAGCCCTTGAAGTCAGTATGTATGTTGGTTAATTAACTGAAAATGTAACGCTTCTGCCAGACCTCTTTTCTAGTTCTCTGATTAACTAGTCTCAATTTCAGCCTGCAGCCAGCATCCATTCTATTTTTAGCACAAATAGAAGAGTCTGAAATGGCTTATTATTTTCTGTTTACTAAAGTCATCCTGTTTGTTCCCATGGAAACAGTGGCAAGTGTCACAGCCAAGTGATTTTATTAAATGGACAGAAGCTGCAACTACAGAATTTGAAAGGCAAGTCTGGTTGGTTTTTATGTGCAGCTCATACTACCCTCAACAGGAGAAACATTTTTTTTAAGAAGGAGGGATATTAGATTATGTGGTCCATGGTAGAAGAGAATGGCATTTCCCAAGCTGGCATCTTCCAGATATGCTGGACTACAGTGTACATATGCCCAGAAGGGCATGAAAATCATGGCAATTGTGATATAACACATTTGGCAGGTAACATGGAAAAGCTGGAGTAGATGATACCTAGAATAAACTGCCCAGTGGAAATAAATCAAGTGCAATTGCACTCCACTGACGTTAAGATGAGAGCCAATTACAAGGAATGCCATTAATGAATAACGACTCTGACTAATGGATATATTACAGATCATTGGCATTCGTTTCAGCCTTCTGAGATTATGGCTAGATAATTCTCTCACAGATGTATTTATGTGCAACTGGTAGCCAAACCGTCTCTTGGTAGTTATTACTGCAATCACATTACTATGTCAGTTGCTCTTTCCTGCTACAGAAAGGGTCTAATGACTTTGTAAAGATGCCAATTGTACAAGAGATGTTTTGGAAGTGAAGGAAGATGGTCTAATCTCTTCAAATATTCAGTGATAGATCTAGTGAGAGAAGTTTCCATTGATGGTTTTATAACAGGTATGGGAAAACTTTCACCCGTAAATAGGGGTTGATTTCCAGTGTTGGGAAGGGATCACATTCCAGCTATGGGTGGGATTTAACAGTGCATGGCACTGGGTCAAAGCAGTATTGGAAGGAGCAGCTTTTATATGTTCTAGTCTGGATATTTTTTCATCAAATATGATGAGGAAGCCCTAGTATAGTATCTTCCTGGACTGCAGAAGCTTCCCAGACTTTCTATAGACTCTTACCTTCAATCACTGATCATTGGTTGGAGGTAAATGTGAAAAATCTGAGAGATTTCCATCCCAGCTTTATGAGGTGGACTTCAAACATTTCAAATGCAAATGGCATTTCAATACAGTATCTCTTTTCTTCTGCTGTACCAAGCCTGCTTTATGTGTGGTAACACTGAAGTGGTTTAAAGATGCAGTCCAACTTTCTCAGAGAGTAAGTTGTTGAACAGCATCAAAAGAAGTCAGTTCAGCACTGCCTTGACCAGCTGAGCTCTGCTTAAACAGCTGTTGCAACTCTATTTGCTCTTTTACATGCATTTAGGGGTCCAAAACTGTGGGTGCATGGCAGGAACAAGTACATAACTCTTGACCCCTACATCCTTACCTAGAAGTAATTACATGTTCATGCTCAAGGCATCAATGTCTGCGTACATTATGAATGGTGTGGGGAGGTGGGAGTGAGGCGTACCTCCAGCCACATGTCACCTCCACTCTTGAGGCTATAAAGGAGGGGTTCCTAATCTACGGCCAGTAAGCTGGATCTGACCCATGGTGCCAAATAATCTGGCCCTCGCTTCATCTGGCCCCACCACCGGAATTGGCTGCAGACTCATTTACGGCTGTTGTAAATGCATTTACAATGTACATGCATGCACCCACAGTTTTGGACTCCTAAATGCATGTAAAAGAGCAAATAGAGTTGTAACATCTGTTTAAGCAGAGCTCAGCTGGTAAAGGCAGTTTACAACAGCCGTAAATGAGTACGTGTCTGTTGTAAATGTGGACTCATTTACAGCGGTTGTAAACATGTAAATGAGCCCGTGGCCTATTTCGGCGGTGGTGGCTGGAGCACTAGCTGGGCCCGCCAACTGTTTGAGGGAGCATGACTCAGCCTCCAACTTGAGAAGTTTGAGAACCCCTGCTCTAAATTGATTGCAAGCTGAATGCCTTAATTGTGGTCATGCCATTGGATTCTAGAACATAAAAACGTATGATTGCGCAAAACTTTCTGAGAGCTACATATGTAGCAGCAAAGACAACAGAAAGTCTAGTTTCAAAGATTAACATGTTTTACAACAGTGCAGCAAGCTTTTTCGGACTAGTCTACTTCACTGGATACATTTAGTGTTATCTTCAGTGTGCAGGCATGCTGTGACAAATTTTAGTTTTGTTGGAAAATACAATCTTGCATGCATCATCCTTCCTGTCTGGGGGGAGGGGGGTTGCTTTGTATCTACTGCTAAACATAAGAGGGCATGCTCCCCATGTCTCAGAGTCCAAATTGATCATTTTATTTTTTTTCCAGTAGCAGCAGTTGAGGCTAGACAGCTTTTCTCTGCACTTTACAAAAGAAAAAAAGAGAGGAAATAATTGAATTCCCAAATCCTTCCAACATATTTTGTGAGCTGTAGAATGGGCATTTAACTGAATATACTTGATGCCACTTTTCTAAGCACTGTTCTACTAGGCTTTACCAGTATTCCTTCTGAGGCATCGTCGTTAATTGCAGCTCATATCTGAGAATGCATATTTTTTCCTGAAGCAGGAAAAAAAGTCATTGGCATGAATTTGTTTAAGGTGGATCCCAGCTTGCCATGAAATGACCCACACATGCAGAAGCCCAAGGGGAGGTCAGTGAAACATCATGCCACCTCCCACCCACCCCACACACACACCTGGGGCAAGAGCAGGAGGTGGCGACCAAGATCCCAACTGCCATTTGAGATCGCAGAAGCCTAGGGGGAGCTACATTTGAACCATGGTTATATGATTCTCACAACTTTTCAAGATACTCCAGACACCCACCAACAGCTGGAGAGGAGAGAGAAATCTATTATCAATTTAGAAAAATGTATTAATTTTTGTGTGTGTGCTGTGTTGTTTTGCTGATTGTAAGCCGCCCTGAGTCGCCATGGTGAGTGGGCGGCAATATAAATCTAAATAAATAAATAAATAAATATCATGGAGCCATCTCCTGGGACACATGTGAAATGCAGGCTTTAACACCGGGACTGCAGTGGACTGCCGCAGCCTTCAGGATCTTATCAAGGTGCGCCTTCACAGCCAGACCATCTGGCGTGGCCTCTTCTACCTCCATGACCGATGGGAATCAGAGTTCCTCCTCTACTCATTTTGCTGTTGGGCTCAATAAGATGGTTTCCAGTGGCATTTCCTCCACTGAAGGGACCCCACCTAAAGGGGCTCATCTTTCCATAGCCATTGGCCCCTTTAGGGAGTCAGGTTAGGTAACCGCCGTCTGACACTTAAGTGTTGAGTCATTGGCTGTACAGTCTACTCTACTCCATTACCATAGCGGGATGTCTGGCCAAACACATAGGCATAGGCTGCTGCAATAATATACAATATTAAGGGCTCAGTCTGAGACCAGGTTTAAAATCATTTCTTTAATATCTCCTGGAATATATAGTGAGAATCAAGCAAGTTTAGAAGACGGAAACACAAACACAACATTGCTTAAAGATAGGTTCATGCAAGCTCAACAATCCCTGTTTACCAGTTCTATCCCCTGCCTCCCTTGTGTGTTGCCAGGAATATAACTTTTCCTCAGTGAAAAATATACCCCCTTTAGGCAATTTAGCATTTGGTTCTGTTAACTGGGTAATCACACTAGCCTATTCTTAGTCCCTTTATTTTATTCCCTTAATTTAATCTGCCTGACACAACAAATAAACTGCAATATCCATGCCAAAAGATTCTTGCTGAATATGAACAATGGCCTTCTCAATGATTCAGAAAATAACATTTTGAAGCCCTTGAAGTCAGTATGTATGTTGGTTAATTAACTGAAAATGTAACACTTCCTTTCTAGTTCTCTGATTAACTAGTCTAAATTTCAGCCTGGATCCAGCATCCATTCTATTTTTATTTAAGTCCAGAATGTGGTAATTTCTCACTTTCCTACATTAAACAAGGTTGATTTTTGAAGCAGCAGATGCTCTAAGTCTTCTGCGATCGATAAAATGTTGGCCTGCTTCTATCAGAATATTACCTGGAACATTACCTGCTGCCCAGTGATGGGCAGCCAAAAATTTTACTACCACACTGTGGGCAGAGCCAACATCGTGGGCAGAGCCAACATCATGGCATCGTGGGCAGAGCCAATGTCATGATGCCATTGACAGAGCCAATGACATGGGCGGAGCCAAAGTTTAAAAACCCATAAAAATAAATACAAATTAAATAGACATAAAACACAAAAATACACATAAAAATACACATTAAAAATAAATACACATTAAACATACATTAAATAGACATAAAACACATAAACATACAAATTAAATACACATAATACACATAAAAATATACATTAAAAATAAATACACATTAAATACACATTAAAATATACCCACCCACCCCACACCAAAAGGTGAGTCACTTACCCTGGGGAGCAGGCTGTAGGGAGCTTCAGGCTTGCAGCTGCTCTTCCTCCTTCCCGCTTGGGACGACAGCAAGGAGGCTGCCGAGGACCTCAGCAGCAGCTACCAGTTCCTCTTTGACTGCTCATGGCTGCCCAACGCTCTGCGCTGCCACACCCCAAGCAGCAAATGGCTGCTTGGCTTGGCAGGCAGAATGCTGTACACATGCATGCACAGTGGGGGAACCAGAGAAAAGGTAAGCCCCTGAGGTGGTTCCCCCCAAAAGCTGCTACCAGTATGCTGGGACACCGGGAAAAGCTACTACCAATTCTGGCGAACTGATGCAAACCGGCTGCTGCCCATCACTGCTGCTGCCTGAGGCAAGGATATCCTTTGGCTGGTGCCCAGTATTTAGAGATATGTCTGTTGTGTAATATTGTTCTAACCTTACGCATAAACAGAAAGAGTCGAAATGCTCTGCTAACTGTACAAGTATGTATTTTATGTCTCTTCTGTCAAGAAGTTACTAGATGCTCATTATTTATTTTGCTTCACTTAGGATTTCTTGGGCATATCATCCAATTAGTTCTTGCAGCTGGCTGTCCAATACACAAAGTGCTGATTCAGTGTCTAGTCTGAAAAGGATTAGATACTGAATCCGTGTGCCCTCTTTTTGTAATGAAAGTTTGATTTTTAAAATTTATTTGTAGATTACTAAACATGTTCCATTTCTTTTTTTCTTATAAGATTACATGAAGTTGTTAAATATAAGATGTTTTTCCCTCAGCCTTTCTCAAGAACCTTGGCTAATGTGTACACACACACATGAATGAGTGAATGAAAGAATGAATGAATGAATGTAGTGAGGTCAAATATGAATAATGCAGTCAAACGGCTATGCAATGACATGCTGTGTCCACCCCAAAGATAGCCTCATATTGAGTACTGTATTCATTTCAGCCTCTCTTGCCCAAGGTAATTCCATCTCATCATCTAAGATCCTATGAATACTGTAGGTGACTCTGTGATTAGACCGGGTGCTCTAGTTCAGAGCAAAGGTTCCTCTCCAAAACATACCAGTTAAGACAAGTATTTCCTTTCACCACTGGAAGAAAGCTAATTAATGGCTGTTGCAATGGCTGGATCCATATTGGCCTTTTCCCTACTGTCTCCGAATTAATTTAACTTTGCAATCAACGTGAATGGATGAATTATCTTGGGTTTGGCACACATTTTGAATAAGTCCTAGGAAATCTTTTTCTGCAGGTGGTCACAAAGAATATTTACAGATACTAAAAAGGCGCATACCCCAATACACTTCCATGCAAGGAGAAGAAACAGAAGCCCAAAATCCTAAACATTGTGAAGGTAGGGAATGGTGAAAGGTGAAAGCCCCAAGAAACCAGACCTTCCACCTGATATACAGAACCCTCACTTCCAGTCAGTTGATGAGAATAGTTTTACAATCTATTGAACTTAGTTAATTACTCAGTTTTGAATTAATTTTTAATCACTGAAGACCAACGTGAATTGTTCAGACTTTCACTAAATGACATACAGTACGTGGGATTGTTGCTTTTTTCTATTCGTTAATTACCCGTATATACTCGAGTATAAGCGGACCTGAATATAAGCAGAGGTACCTAATTTTGACCTGAAAAAACAGGGAAATAGATTGACCCGAGTATAAGCCAAGGATGGGAAATGCAGCAGCTGCTACTGAGTTTCAATAATCAAAATACATGAAAATATGATAAAATTAACTAAATTTTTGGCGCATCTCAATCAAATGTGGTTTTGGGACCCTAGTGGTCATTGACCCGAGTATAAGCCATTTCACCTTTTGGGGGCTCATTTTTGGGATTGAAAAACTAAGCTTATACTTGAGTATATACAATACTTGGGGAAATGGGGGTTCGGTGGGTAGAGGCTTATTTGCTGCTCAAAATTATGAAGACAGCAGTGTCAGAAATTACCTTTATTGGTCAGTGGCTTCCCATTTTTTGGCTAGTTTGTGCATATGATGATTCTGCATTATAGACAGATTCAACACTTATTGTTGCCCTGTTGGGATAGCAAGTTGCCAGCATCATTAATAATGCACCAAACAAGAAAAGAAAACTATGCATCTAATTTTATCAGTTCCCTGCCCAGATTGATGAGCTGTTGACTGCTCTTTTCCTTCTGCTTATGTTGGACCACAAATAGTAGTGTGCCTTTAACAGACTGAAGCTGAAGTTCACTTAGTGGAACAGGCCTATCCTCTGGCTAAAAACCTACAAATCTTGAGTGTAGCTTCAAAGGATCATCTTCTTCTTCCTCCTCCTCTTCCACCACCACCACTTCAGATATCAAAGAAGTGCATACATTAGTTTTATTTTAAAAATTATGGCTAGAAGGCATGTCTGTGTGTGTTTTTGGGGTGGGTGGGGGGTGTCCTTGGAGAGAACTTTTGGATTTGCCAGACCGGTTTTCAGTGTAGTTGAACTGTAAGGTACACAGAAAGAGGCTACTTGAAGTTTGTGGTATTTTTGAAATACAATCAGTCATGTCCTGGTAATGGCAACCTTGTGTTGCCGGCTAATCTTTCTCAGACTTGGTCAGGCAAAAGGCATTGCAGAATGAACTCACTAAAAGGTGCTTTCATTTTGTCAGTTTTACATCTGGCCTAGACATGGAAGAAGAAGAAGTGCAGTTGCACAGATTTTCAAATGGTCCCTAAAGTATTTGACCAAATGTGGCATAATCCAGTCCTATGAATATTAATGATAAAATCTCATCTGAGATTGATGGTGCTTCATGAAAAATGTGCTAGGATGCACAGTTCACTGCTATAGCTTTAGATCAAATATACATATTGGTTTTGAACAATTCATTTTCTCTCTCACACGCAGCTTATAACAATGATTACACACACACACACACACGATAGAACAACACACAAACAGATGCCATTAATTGACATTACCCAATTTTTACTGCTGCTAATAATGTGGTTTTAAGATTTTTTTATGCCATCTGGCTCTTCCCTGTGTTTTTATTAAAAGATTATTTTTAATATTATATATAATACGTTTATACACATTGTAAGCTGCCCTGAGTGGTGCTTACACCAAAAGAGTGGGGTATAAATATAAATAAATAAATAAATAATGCACCAAAGGACTTCTCCCTCTTTTTGCTAATTGAAGTTAGAATCCAGCTGATGAAATATAAAGAATCAAAACAATAATGACTGCATTTCATTTGTCGGTTTGAACACTTGTGAACTTTTTGAGATTAGCTGCTTGGAAATCACTCGAGAGAAACAATTTCACTCATAAACTTTTAAAAATGTTTTTCCTCCTTAGGGTCCACCTTCATGTGCAACACCCACATCATCCCAGTCAAAAATCAAGAGGGAGTAGCCATGATGTTTATCATTAACTTTGAAAGTGTAACGGACAAGGACTCTGTAGAGTATCCAGAGAAATTCAACCAGATACTATCAGCCAAAGTCACAAGCCGTAAGTGTTTGTTTAATTGTTATGGGTGGGTTATCTGATGCCTTTCCTATGGTGTTAAAGAGGAGTATTTCATCACTACAGGTTTCCCTTCAGGCACTTTTTAAAATTTCCGAACTGGGCTTTAGTAAAACTGAAAAGGGAACCTATCACAGATTTGCACTGGCCTTGCTTGGTATCCTCTTTTTTGCATATTATTATAGGAAAGAATGATTCTTCTTGAGAACATCTACAGAAAACAATTCATAGCTGAAAGCAAAGAATGAGGAGATCATGCATGCTTATCCTATTAACAGACAAAGCTTTATCATCTGAATGTTGTTGTGTTGTGGTTTAATATAGGAATAATCATCTGCTTGAAGATATTTTACTGGCACAATAAAAAGCTAGATTTGTTAAATAAGTTATCCATAAATGATTTGTTCTTCTTTGCTCATAAGCTCTTAGTGAAGGCGATTAAGCTGTGAAAAGGCAGTAGAAAGCAAAGAGATAGTAAATTTTAATGACTGTATTATCTGAAATTAAAACAAGGTTTTGTAACTAGTGTAGGTGCCACAGTGGCTTAGTGGTGAAGATGCTAAGTTTGATGACTGGAAGGTTGGCAGACTGGCAGTTCAAGACCCAAGTGCTGTGCAAAAGAATGAATGCCTGTCATCTGTCCCAACTCCTGCCAATCTAACAGTTTGAAAACAACAAAATTGCAAATAGATAAATAGGTACTGCTTCAGCAGGAAATATAACAGCCAGCCCCGTACTGAGGAGCAATTTTACTGGGTCAAGCAGCCACATGCCTCTGTTCAAAACCCATGCCTTAAAGGGAAATGCCACCTCTGGCAGTTCCTGTTTCTATTCCTCTCACCAATATTTTATTGTACAACATTTTATTGTACTGTGGTGTTTGATATGTTGTGATTTTTGTGATTATTGCATAATTTTTGTATTGTGTATTGATTATTCTTTCTGTTATGGGCCATTTTTGTAGGATGTATATTGTGTAATTTTTGTGCATACTGTATTATTATATATTGGATATTGTATCATTATTGTTGTTAAGTGCTGTTTCTTTTTCTTTTCTGTTCTTTGGATGTGTATTGTATAATTGTTGTATATATTGTATTGCTGTATATTCTGTAAGCCGCCTAGAGTTGCTTTCACAAATGAGGCGGCATAGAAATCTAAAAATTAAATTAAACTAAATTGAATTAAGCTCCACTCAACCCTGTGGGAGAAAGTCCAAAGCACTTAGGCAGCTTTCTCCAGGTCAGTTCCCTGTCCAGATTTATGAGCTGTTGACTGCTCTTTTCCTTCTGCCGACATGCTTCAGACTTTCTCTCACAGAGCATAGCGGAGCCTGGCAAGAGGAATAGAAACAGGAACTGCCGGAGGTGGCATTTCCCTTTAAGGTATGGGCAGTGGTGGGCATCAGCAGGTGTGCAGCAGTTCGCCAGAACCAGTAGCAGAAATTCAGGCTGGCCTTGCCCATCCAAGTTTTGAAATAAAGTAGTCGTAATTTGGGTGCAATACAGGGCTTTCCCCCTGGCCACAGCACCATACCATGCCCACAGTGTGGTAGTTAATTTTTTTGGAGCCCACCGCTGGGTATGGGTTTTGAACAGAGGTGTGCAACCGCCCATCCCAGTAAATCACTCCTCAGGATGGGGCTGGTAACAGCTTTCTGTGCACTCTGATAGCTTGTCTGATACCTACCACATGAGCATAGACAGCACTGTCTCTTTGGGTGTAAACAGAGATGAGTACTGCCTCCTAGAGTCAGACATGATTGGCTTTTGGGCAAAGGAGACCTTTACCTTTAGTGTAGGTATGTTGAAAGCAATGGAACTTAAATCAGCCATGAGAACATTCTTCCATTTGTTTTAGCAGAAGGGAATGGAAAACTACTTCTGAGCATTCTCTACATAGAAATCCCCAGAAGAGGGTCACCATAAGTTAGAATTTACTTACTGGCATGCTGCTACTATATAATACACAAGATATGATCAAGACTGAACTCCTTGTAAACTGTGGTCCTGTCCAAACAGAATGGGTCTGTGGCTAAGAATGGCTGCCAAAACAAAAGAGAAGTTGGAAGCCAGTTTTCAACCTTGACTGCTGACTCATAGACAGGACAGAGAGCTATAGTTAACTATGGCTTCCTGCTTTCTTTCTCACTCTCTTTTTTACTTTCTGGCTTCTGCTGGAGTATCATATTTTAGTTGAGTCACCAAGAAAGAAAACAGTTTCCCTAGTCTGCCTGTGGCTGATATATGCACTGGACTGGAAGAGGTGGCAGAGGCGCTTTGTTAAGAAGGTATTACCATATTTGCTGGCATATAAGACCCACACACACCCCCTTAAAATATGCTGGGAAAATGGAGTGTGTCTTGTACTGTATATAATGGCCTATAGTTGGCTATTTTGGTAATAACAAGGTGTGTCTTATACTCTGATGCATCTTATACCCCGACAAATACAGTATGTAGGGGCCATACCCTGAGATGGAAATGCTTTCTCACAGTCTTGGGCAGAACAGAAGGAGTGGCTAAAAAAGTCAAAATCTGTTCAATGTTCCATACCTCCAACTTAGTTTCATTTGAATCTTATCTAAATGAATGTTTATAAATCATTTGTGACTATCTCACTCTGAGTATTTTTCTAGTCCAACTCCACTTAAAGTAGTGTAAGAAGAAGAGAGAGGCATGGCCTTGAAGTCACCCATTAACAACTATTATTTTATTTTATTTTGAGACGTATTTGTTGGTTGCCTGTTTTGGTTTGTTGTGTGTTCTGTAATATAATTTGATAATTTGCTTGTACACCACCCAGATTGGGATCCCACCCAAATGGGCAGTATAGAAATGTAATAAATAAATAAATAAATAAAACTACCTGAACTGCTGTCTTGGTCAGCACACATGGGCATATACTACTCAAACTTATATCATCTTTCATCTTTTGGGAAGGGCAGAGAAACCCCAAGTAAGATAGTGTGTGTGTAATAACAAGTATGTGCCATCAAGTATATTCCTATTTATGGTGACCCTTTTCCGGGTTCTCCCAGATAGAGAAGTGGTTTACTAGTCACATCTTTTGAGAAATTTTTGGGATTTTTGCAGCTTGCCCAATGCCTCCCAGCCTGGTTCTTTCCCCAGAAGGCACGGTAGGAAGTTGAACTCCTATGTCCGACTCACTTTGCTATCTAGCCAGCATGTACAGTACTGTATATACTCAGCTTCTGAAGTCCTCTTCAGGAACAGAAGTCTGCAGCTTTTTTCAATTGGCCAGGCCTGGTGTAAATACAGATAAAGAAATTGCTAAAACATATAAAATACAGACAAATTCAAGATACTTTGGTCATGCAAATAAAATGAATTAAAAAGTGCTGATTAATACAGCTGATCATTCAAGGTAAAATAAAGCAATCAAAAAAGTGAAGAGAGAGAATAACTAAATGTGTTGGCTAAAAAAACCCTGCAGTGACTGTTTTGGATTCAGCATAAACCTCAGGTAAGAATGGAACAAGAGAAAGAAGCCCTGTTCTGATGCTTGTCGGCCTTCTTTCCAACTAAATCAGAAATTTTTCCATTCTCTGGCTGAACTCTGGGTTGGTCTTTAGGTAGACTTCATCAGGTGGCTGTGAGCTCAGTTTCTGTCCAAAAAGGAGATGCTGCAGATATACGAGGTTAAGGTTTAAAGGGCTCTTATCATCTTTCACAGAAACCTGGCAACTGATCACCACCCAGAAATGTCAAGGGGGTCAAGTCGGCTTCTTTTGCCACCACATGGTCTTGTTCTTCCTCTATCAGCTTGGAATATCAGGTATTAAGCTGTCAATGCAGCCGTACCTTTTATGGTTGGCAGAGGTGAATGTTTAAGGTAATTGATGGAGGGCAGGAACTTCATCAATAACTGACCTGGGGCTGAGGAGGACTTTGCATGCCAAAAGGTCTCAGAACCAAAAAGGGACTCATGGAGCTGAATCAGCATTATGGGTGTCACACTGTGATGAGGAAGGCAGATAAAAGGCCACTGCATTATATTTGCAGGACAGTCTTCATGGCTGATCACAATGATGATCACCAGAATTGGGAATCGAGTATGGTAGAAGAAAAGGAGCTTCATGTGCAAATAACCAGTTTTCTTTTTAAAGCAAAAGCTATTTGTAAAATCAGTTTATTGGTATTTTGGATGGCAACAGTTTTCTAGAGGTTCCCCATTAGGGAATATAAATCTTTGCTTGAATGTACCCAGACAGTTCCTTATGGTGCGGTCAGGGATTACTCATTTTTGGGTTCCTTGAGAATAGAGGAGGGGCTAAATTACATTACACATAGCAACAACAACTTGTTCAAAATGACCTTGGCTACTACTATGTTGCATCAACTTTTAAGCACGCAAAGATAAGGTGGCTTTTTTGTGGCTTTTAAAATATATAGTCGTCATTCGCTACTTGGTATATGCATGACTTCTTGAGGGAAAGAGCTTGGTATGTTTATACAGAGACCATCTGCAGCAAATCTGGAGATTTTAAGAGTTTTTTAAAATACCACTCCTTGTCTTACTGTTGCCAAAAGTGAGGAATCTCACAGGCCTCAATCATTCCTTGTTGAGGCATCTTGTCAAGATGGTACATCCCAAACTGATGACAGCAAATGGTTTAGCTGTGCCATAATTGCACCAAAGTCAAAATGTTCAAGATGAGCTTCAGTGTTTTCCATCCCATCTTCCCATCTATACAGTAAAATTCAATTTTATAGAAGGCTCATTTTACAGAAACCCTGTTTTACAGAAGGGATTTTTTTTCCCGCTGAAAACATGTCCCATTTTACAGGAAAAACCCACTTTTACAGAACACAATTTCCCAGAGCACATTGTGCCTGGCGGGCTATAAAAGACCACCTGCAGCCATTCTGGACATATTTATTTTTCAATGCATTCTTATGGGAATGCCTCATTTTACAGGAAAAAAACGAGTTAAGGTAAAAGCTACAGAATGGACTTTTTCTGTAAAACGGGGTTTTACTGTACTTGGTTCTCACAGTTATTAAATTGGTCATTTTGGAACCAAATGGTTGTTCTTGGTGTCAGATACACTAGATGAGAATTATGTTTATTGATTGTCTGTGCTAAAACTTTATATAATTATGTTAAATTGGTTAGGAACCTGAAATTATATAATATTCCAGTCACAATATGTCATTCATATCAGATTTTTAAAAATGACAGTTGTTACTAACCAGAGCTTGGGAGAGTTCCATTTTTGACTTCCAGCTTTAATCATCTGTCCCATGCTCTGCCACTAGCCATAACAGAAATATTAATTTTGAGGCTACTTTGCTAGCACTCTTAATATTCTCTACACTGTACATATTAATGGTATTTCTTGGACATTGAAACCACACTGTCATTATGGGACATTGTCATATATATCTTCATTGCAGCTGCAGCTGCCTGCATATAGCTGGTAGCTAAATGTTTGTATAATGGGCAGTGTGTATTTTAAAGCATGCTGGATGCCCCCTCCCCCCCAAAAAAAAAACAACAACACCCCATAATGACTGGGTTAGACAGATAAAAGTGACTGTCATTTGCAGAGAGCACCAGACCTCAAAATACATTTTTAAAAATGGCATTTTGTTTATAAAGCGCCCTTCGTTCAATTCTAAGCAATTCCATTTTATAGTTGCAGATAATTTGAAAAGAGAGCCATGTACATTCAAGTGCCTGAAGGCCAATATCTTTTTTTTTGTACTGCAACTCCAGTCTCCTCCAGGGAAGTAGGGAAGTTATAGTCCTCCAAAGTGGAAAGTTTCTGAGTTGTGAATTTCCTTTACATACATTCATCAGAATTTTTTCTAGCTGAGAAGAAAGAAATACTTGGCCATCTGTGCCAAGTGAAGAATCTTCCAGACATTTCATTGAGTGTTATTGTGTGTTATGGGCCATTTGGTCCAAACCAACATATAGTGACCCCAATGGGCCATTCAAGGTTGGTTACATATTTAAGGAGTGACTAACAATGTCAATTACACACCTCAGTGAGCTTCCAGTGAGCTGAGTGGGGATTCAAAATCAGACATCCTGAGTCTATAAAAAAATCATTTTAATAAAAGACTTCCTTCAAATTATGGAGCTGGAGGCAATACCCTAGACCTCCAGTGGCCAATCTTGGTACTCCAGATGTTCTTGGACTTCAGTTCTCAGAAGCCATCAGAACACCAGCTGATCAGGGCTTCTGGGAGTTGAAGTCTAAGAACACCTGGAGTGCCAAGGTTGGCCATCACTACCCTAGACTGTCAGAAAGAAAAATGAGCAAATCAAGCCTAAACTGTCTCTGAAGACAATGTCTGTTCAAATTATATTCCCATGACATTCTTATATCTATGGTTTCAGAAACTAACATTTGGAAGCTGTAGACAAGTTCACAGAACTGGATGGCTTGGGTCAGTCTTATGTATAATGCCCCTAATGTCAAATTAGACAATGTGGGGGTAGAAATTTTGATCAGGTAGAGAACACCTGCTAACTCTTCCAGAGTTCATTTTGCCATCATGGTATAAAAGCTAATGAAAATTTTAAAAATCTTCTAGAAAAGCAACACAGCATTCCCTTGCTAGGTGTTTACTCTCATTTCAACACTCAGGAAACAATTTAACAAATATTTTATCTACAAATAGCATCAAGGTAATCTCATCCTCAGCACACATGCTTATGCTATTGGGGACAATTTTATTATTGCGAGACCTTTGTTGGTGGGATTTTCCAGTGGGGCAGAGCCTTCTGTTTCCTTCATACAGTAATACCTCCTATAACGAGCATCTCATTAAGCGAATAACTTGCTTAATGAACAGACCTTTTCCCCAAAGGTGTGTTTCTTTGAACTTGTTTAACGAGAAGCTTCACGTCAGTGGGGCATTTGGCAATGAGGCCAGGGACTCCCTGTCCTCATTCACAAATGTCCCGTCAATGCACAGCGTGCGTTGGCGGAGCATTTTGGAATGAGTCCTCATTCCAAAATGCCCTGTTGATTTGCACAGGGGGGGGATACCAGCAGTGGGGAGTTTGGGAACGAGGTGGGGGAGTCCCTATCCGCATTCCGAAACACCCCACCGATGCGCACCACACATCGGTGGGGTGTTTGGGAACGAGATGGGGGGATCTCTCACTTCGTTCCCAAACGCCCCACTGCTGGGATCCCCCACGATGTGTGTTGGTGGGGCATTTTGGAACGAGGATGGGGGAGTCCCCCGTCTCGTTGCCAAATGCCCCAGTGATGCATGCCACTGGGGATTCCACCGGTAGGGCATTTGGGAATGAGGTAGGGGAGTCCCAGTCCTTGTTACAAAATGCCCCACCAATGTGCATGCGATGTGAAAGACATTTCCCTATCGGAAATGTGTTTTGCTGATCAAACAACTTGCTGAACAATTAACTGCATGGAACGCATTTTGCTCATTCAGTGAGTTACAGTATCACTTTGCTTTGAAACAGGGTGGCAGCCAATCCAGATAATGTATGATTTTTTTTTTAATGGAATAGCCCTTTGTTTTTCACATCATGAAAAAGCTATTTATTTACAAGGCTTCAATAGGGTTGAGCAGAAAGAATGAATGTAGTGTAGTGTGTAGAATGAACCATGAAACTCCATATATGACCTTGGGCTAGTCTCTTCTCTCCATGTTTTTCTCCTCAACTTGATATGTCTCACAAGGTTGAGGCTGATGAATGCAGAGGAGGACATCTCTGAATATGTTGTTAAAATGATATGGCTCTACTTAAAATTAGAATTCACCATATCTGTCCCCAGGTTTATTTATCATGTGCTACTACAGTCTTGCTGTTTTTGTCTGTTTTTAAAACTGGAGATAACTACCTTTTTTGGCTTTGTTCTGTCTTCCCCTCAGAAAACAAAGTCTGCATAAACTCCTTTGTTCCATAAATTGGTGACAGAAGCTTCATGTTATCCCATTTCTAGTAACCCAGTCTATAACACACAGATTATATTTTTTAGAAAAAAAGATGCTGTTTCTTCTTACTAATTGGATCTTTTTCTTTAGGTTTAGAACAGTGTTGCCCAAACTAAGGCCTGGGGGCCCCAAAGCCAATTCATCTGGCTCACAAAGCTCTCATCACTCCTGGAAGTGGAAGTAAAATGTGCCCGGCCTTTGTGCCCGGCTTCCTGAACCACATGATTGGCCCATGGCCCAAACAGTTTGGGCACCACTGGTTTAGAAGATACCTGAGAGTAACTGTGTTGCTGGTGTGTTTCAGAAAGAGCATTGTGAGAAGTTTGTCCAATAAACTTCTGGCCTTTCTACTTTCTGTAACATTTTATTTTAGTTCTTCTTTGTGCATAGGATTTGTATGCTTCTCTGTAAGCCAATAATTTATGACGACCTTACAAAATAAAAATGAGTATGTTAAAATAATATTAACTACAATGTAGGTTTTAGAAAATGCAACAAATAAAACACATCAGACAAGAAACAAAACAAAAAAGAAGGCAAAAACTTTGTGGCACCTTAAAAATTAAAAGCTGTATTTTAATATGAGCATTCCTGGATCAAGTCCATTTCCTCAGACATAAGAGTGAGACTATATGGCCATAAGTAATACATGGCCCTATGACAAAGTAGGGATACAGAACTATACAATGGTTGGTTAGCATAGAAGACATAAATTACAGATCATTTGATTCAATCTGGCATTTCACGTTTGGCTATGACTGAAGGTACCCAGCTACCATAGTGGATAGAGTGATGGACTGGAGACGAGGGGTTAAGTCCCCACTCAGCTAAGGAACCACTGAGGGAGTGAAACTAGGAAAACCACTCTTAAATATTTCATTTACCTTGGAAGCCCTGTTAGGATCACTGTAAGTTGGTTCTGATCTGATGGCACATAACAACAACAAATGAGTGAAGACCCCTAACTAATATTCAACTCTATCCCAAGTAGATGTAGTAGATAAAACATAGTGCTGTCATTCATATGTAGCAAATAAATGAATAACAACTCTTCAGAATTAAGTTGATTGACAATCTAAAGCAAAGGAATAAATGATTCACAAAGTTAAACCAACACTAAGCTACCACATTAATTAAAAGACTTAGGCAAATAAAAAGAACCTTCATTTAGTGCCAGAAAAACATTATAGATGGTACAAGAGAGAAATCTCTGAGATCGGTGTTCCTCAGCTGCTGAAGAGACCTGTTTGTATGTAGCCACCTGCTGTAGCTCAACTGACAAGGCATTTGGAAAAGGGCCTCAGGTGTTGTGTTCAAAGTAAGGCAGTGCACATCTGGCAATCCTTCTGATCCTATGCTGTGAAACACTTTTGGACTGAGGTCAGAAATAGATAAGGAGATGGAAAAAGGAAGCTAACAACTAAAGTACTGTGATAAAACATTTGTATCATCTAGGGTCATTGCATCCACGTTCTGTTCCCATCAATGTTTTTGAGCCATTTTCAAAGGCAATCCCTTACACAGTTTGGGGAGGGGGGAATTAATTTTTGCACTAAAGCTCTCAAACTCCCTTCAGGCAACATGGGTGATGTTTATGTTGATTCAAACTGCACGAGTCTCCTTGTTTTGAAAATTATCTTGGTCCCACAGAGTATTTGTGCATAGGGAAGAAAAAGCAGGAAAATTGTCACCGATGCTACACTCCCTTTTGTTTCTTCTTTTTGTAAAACACTGTGAACCTTTCCATGCAACTGAGAAGCATGTACAGTATTAACAACTGAACTCTTGTTTTGAGGAACTCTGTATTTTCCCTTTGGGGTGGTTTGGAGAAGATATTTGTCTTTGCTTGAAGTAGAGAGAGGTCTGTATTTCCAGTTCAAACAAACAGGAGCTCAGAAACCAGAAGCAAATGCTTCATTCAGGAAGGTAGTGCAAGACCCTCAGGGCCATGTTAAATTTACTGGGGAATACTTAGGAAAGGTCATGCTCCACTAGCAGGATGGAAAAACCTATCAGGGAAGAAAAGCTTTTATGAATGTGAATGGAAAGATCAATAAACATGATGTCAGCAGAGTTCTCATGAGCTCAGCAAAGGTGCTTCTCCAGTATGGTTGCTGGCTGGGGGATTCTGGATTTATAGTCCTAAAAACTGTTTTCTAAGGCTCCTCTAAACTTTTTTTTTCAGAGGTGGACAGCTGGCTGCTTCTAAAATTCAACAAGATTTGGTTTTATATTATGCCCATCTAATTAAAACTGTTTGATCTGATCCCCTCCACATTCCACCTATTCCTGTTCTCTTATTTACAGGCCAAACTGTATTCCTTTTGTTCTCCTTCCTTTGCCTATTTTAAAAATATGTATATTTTTGGGTGTACAGTATTTTTAAGCTGTGCACATTACTACATTAGAGTTCATTCCCTTTGCTGCAGCATACTTTTGCTTTGTTTTTGTGCAGCTATGAGATATCCACATTTCATGAGTGTACTTTTCCCAGTATTGTTTTGCATGCATCTGCAGCTGTGAGCAAGGTGGAGGCTCAGGAATGTTCACATTCAATCTAAGCAGTGCAGGCATGGAGAAGAAAAGTCCACTGAAATGATCCCTCTTGCTGGAAGTGCAACTGAGTATGAACCTGAATAGACCCTAAGTTTCATAGTTAATAGTATGGATACCAATTCTTGCTTCCCCTGTAAGAGAGAGTAGCATTGTGTGGCACCCTCATCATGGGAAGGGAACAAGCCTGAGAATGGATTTTTGTGCTGATTCGGCAAATTTCTAAAAATGAATTAATACAAAATGTGCCTAAAGGCACATAACATAAATGCATGTGTTTATTATTTGTGTACTCTATTTCTGACCTGTTTTTCAATGCTGTCCAAATTCAAAGATTCATTGACTCTGGTGGGCTTGGAATAGGCAAAAGCCGCTTGAGTGGATGTATCTGTTCTTTTGTTGGCAGATCTCCCTGTGATGGCTGATCTAGGACTTACTCCACTGCTGCTGCTCTGGCTGAGATCAGCTGGCAGAAGATCCAAAAGGAGGTAGAGAAGGGGGAGAAGCAAAGGAAGTTTCCCCAGCTCCACACCCTGCTCTATTTAGATACATAGTCATTGTTCCAGCACAAATTTAGGCTAGGATCAGAGATGTCCTAAGTTATTTCTGTCATCTCTTGGCTGGCAGAGGTTTGAATTCAGCACAGCCTCAATTGGCTTGTCATCAATTTGGCCCACCCTCAGCCACCTTTGGCTAGTTAGGCTTTCACCCTTTCTTAAAGAAGGGACCCAAGATGGCTTTAAATCCCTCTCTCTGTTCTTCACATGAATTCTAAGCAAGGCTTGGCTGCTTCATCTCCAGAAGATAAAAGGGTTTGATCCAGGTTTAGCCACATGGAACTGAAGTGACAGAAGGGGTTCCCCCACTCCTTCCTCCCTGGAAAATACTGCAGAGAAAATAGTGGGGGGAAATACGCAGTGGGGCAAGCTAGTATACTGGGGAAATCTCAAAAGATTAGAGAGAAGTGTTTCTTGAAGACTTATCAGAAAGATCAACAAGTCACTGTCTATGTACTAACTATGGAATCCTCTTTTAGAAATAGTTTAGTCATCACGTTATAGGGGATGGTCATTTGAGATATTTATTTCCAATTGAGAAATTGGAACAGATGGGCGAGGGGAATCATTTGGATTTTCTGTTCCCTGGAAGAAGAGTATCAGCAATAAGCAGCAGCCTTGCTACACATCCTTCAAAGCTGAATTTGTTGTTAGGCAGCTAAATCACCAGTGTAGCCAAATGTGAAACAAAAAAGACCATCTGCACCACCATAGATATTTACCAAAATAGAACAGCAGCAGTCAGACTCGAGTGGTAGCGAGTAGGGAAGGAAGAAAACCTTTTACATTTTCCACTGCAAAAATGCAAAAGAAATTATCCTACTTTCATGGGCATACTGTGCAACGATTAATTTAAAGGTCCGAATAACTGTTGAAACCTTGATGTAATTAATTTCTACAATTGTTTCACAAACCCCTTTATCATTCTCCTCCATGAGCCTTCAAAAACTTTGTACTGTCTCATTGAACACATAGTGATTTTTTAAAGCTATATCATCCAGCCACCCATGTATCCCAAGATCTGTTCCAGGTTGCTGACAATTTCCAGGCAACAGAAAGGACCTCTGAAAGAAAATATATGCAGCCTAACAGGAAGGAAAGCACCTGTCTGGATACATATTCCAATGAAAACCAGGCAGTGAGGATAGAGCCTCTCACTGAAATGAGCATTGGGCTCTTTGCCCTATTCATCTTTGGGTATGATTCTGCGTGAGGAGGAACTGGATCCGAAAAATTAAAACTTAAACCTGTACATCCTCAGAGGTGATGGATGGATGAATCCATCTATTGGTTGTCCACATTCATTTTTATACCAATTCAATTCTATGTTACTCAGAGACACACCTAAGAATTGTTAAAAACCAGCACACGTTGCCCACTCATGGGTAAGAAGCGTGACCTTTTTTCTCTTTTCTTTAGAACTTGTGCTCATATCCAAAATGATGCCCTTCAACTCTACACATGTATATTTCTATTAAGTAGAGAGATCTCTATCAGGTATTCCCCTAGCGATATGTGTGGCTCGATAGCAGAGTAGCACTTCTAAGCTCTTACGCAGCAAAAGCCCTAGTGCAATAACACACACACACATGCCTTCAGTGGAAAGGTGCACTTTACTTACAGTGAGGGGAAAACAGACATACACAGGACTATATACAACAGTCTCTCTCTCTCCAAGCCCCACAGTAGGTAGACAGCTTGGAGTCCTCTGTTGGCTCCAACTCCAGGAGCACTCAAAAAGTCCTGGTGATCCTTTAGCAGTTCTTTCTTCTCAGTTGAAGAAAAACTCTGAACACCATCACCTCCTTCAGTGTCTCAGTCCTTCTCAGTATACAGACTCCTTCAGAATAACAATCTCCTCCAGTATGATAGCCTCCTCCATAGACCCTTCCCAGAGGGCCACAGTTATACCCTACTGTTGCTGGGCAGATTCTCTAATCAGCCACAGCTGGGCTGTTTCATGAGCACGTGGACCAAGCATGCACAGCCTGGCAATCAGTTTGAGGCTCTATTATGGACACCTGTGTTCAAAACACATGGAGGGCCTTAAAGTTGTACTATTCCACTGGGCAGCAATCTTTGTACAATACCCCCAAATGAAAAATGTCCTAACAATCTCCATACAGATCATCTCTGTACTAGGTTTGAAGGCTGCAGCTGATTGCACAAATTATGTCACCATCAGTGAACTTATGACTCAGGGATTATGTCAAAGCTGGTGACTACATCCCCCAGTACAGACACCTGCACCAGATGGCTCCTGTTCAGAATGAGGCCTGAGGTGATATATCTCCCTCAGCTTTGGGACTTTGATTGACCAGGGTGCAGGAAAGAAGGAAGGACTATTAGGAATGTACAACATGGCCAGTGAATGTGCTCTTCTCACTATTCACCTAATGTGCAAGGCACATATATATAGCAACCTATTATCTATTGCTCATTCAGGTCTGCTTTGAAATATAGTTGTTCATTCTTATTTATGTATCTTATTTAAATGTAGGAAGACTACAGGCTTCATATGCCTTCAAGATTCTGCAATACTCTTTCTCTGCATTACCTTTTGCAATGTATTTCAAAGAGGAAACAAATAATTTCATTGTGCTTTTGAATCCAGATGCCAACAGATAAATCTCTCTGTTAAAGATAAATTTAAAATTAAAAGAGTCGGAGATAAGCTCAAATAAATAGAGCCTTTTTTCATCATTTTAAAGGTGACCTTCTCTTAGTCAAATGTATAAATTTGGGAGGGTTCTTTCCCCCATCTAACATTTCCAAAATGCCAGCCAGAACTTGACTGCTATGTGAAAGCAGTCTCACAAAATATTGCCGCATTATGTACAATCACTGACTGCTCTATCTCTAGGCAAAGTGACACAGCACATTCAGGTTGCAAATTTTTATTTTATTTTCTGTTGTAATGAGGTCTTCTGCTGGACAGAAATCATGTGCAGTGTGCTCATTTTTAAGAGGGATTTTCAGATGCATCAGGTTGGGATCATTCTCCCCCTCTTCCTTGTCAGCTGCTACTCGTATCTGAGTACTGTATACATTTTTCCTGGAAGTCATTTTCACGGTTGATGGTTGTGTCTCTGGTGACTCGATAAACCAATCCCTGCATGAAACATACGACCACACACATTACACTGAATAAACAGTGGAGGGCATAGCTGAGTTTGATGAAGCTTCCATGCTTCTTGCTTAGCCTCTTCATTTCCGTGACATCTCCCTTCAAAGTGATCGGTATCAGCAGAGATGGTTTGGTGCCAAAATGGGCATGCTATGGGCATGCCCATAGCATGCCCAAACCTTCCAGGTTTGTATGTTTATACCTACACCTTCATGGTTTGTTTCAAAAAGAATTTCCACAAGTTCCACAAAAAGAATTTGATGAGGAAACCTGGAACCGTCCATACAGTGGACATGCCCTATCTAAGACAATGGTCTATGATGGAAGCTTCAATGCTATTTACATGTTCCTTCTCAAGAACTGTGGTGTTGGTGATATAGTCATCCCACTTGATGTTCAAGATGGACTTTAGTTTCTGTTGGTGAAAACGCCCAAGGTTTTTGATGTCTTGGCAATAGATGGTTCATGTTTCACAGCCATACAGTAACATTGTGGTAACAACAGATTGTATACCATGAGCTTTGTAAGAAATGTTAGATTTTTGTTCATGAAGACTCGGTGAGATAGACGACGAAAGGCAGAATGGGCAGCACTGATTCTTTTCACCACATCATGTTCACAGGTGCAGTTTTTAGACAGGATGCTACTGAGGTAGAAAAAATGGTCTACCTGTTCCACTGTTGAATCTGAGGTGGTAATACTAAATTCTGGATGGGCTGTCCTTGGGGCAGGCTGTGCAATTACCTTGGTTCTCTGAGCATTTATGGTGAGGCCAAAATGATCACATGCATTCTTGAAACAGTTGACTGAATGTTGCAGCTTCTCAGGTGTGAGAGAAGGCAATGCAGTATCATCAGCATATTGTATTTCCATTATCCTCTTAACACTGGTTAGTCTTTGGGAGTGTGGTCTAGCCAAATTAAAGAGTCCTCCATCGAAGCGGTATTTCATCTCTATGCCTATGTTGTTATTAGTTCTTTCATATTACATGGCAGCCAAGTAAAAGACAAACAGGGTTGGAGCAAGCACACAACCCTGCTTCAATCTGTGGGTGATTGGGAAGGCATCTGATATGCTGTTTTAATGGAGAACCCTCCCAGACGTGCCATCATTAAGTGCCTGGACCAGATCTACAAAACGCTCAGGGCAACCAAAGCATCTCAGCACAGCCCACATAGCAAGTCTTGGGACAGAATTGAAAGCCTTTTCCAGGTCATAAAATACTAAAAAGAGCAGATTCTGTTGTTGTCTACATTTTTCCTGAAGTTGTCTTGCACAAAAAAAAAAATCATGTCCATTGTGCCTTAGGAAATATGGAAATCCCATTCAGATTCTGGGAGGACCCTTTCATAGATAATTTGCAGGAGACTGAACAGGATTCTTGTGGAAATTTTTCCAGTGATGGATAGCAATGATATGCACGATAGTTGCCACAAATAATATGATCACCTTTCTTAAACAGTGGCGTTCTTAGGGTCATCAGGCAGTTTACCAGCTTCCCAAATCAAGAGCATGACTGTGAGGAGCCTTGTCTTTAGAGGCACCTCTTCTAAATTAACTACAGAGGGATGTTATCTGACCCAGGAGCCTTTCTGGGTTTTCAGCTTATTCTTCCCTTAAGGTGAAGGCAATGGTTACCCATGCTCAAAAACCAGTTGTATCCAGCTCTACATTTCAGTGCTCATCTCTGTTTATAGCCAAACTAAATAGCACTGCCTGCATTTTGCAGACATTTCCATGGACATGTGGCAGGCATGGCTAGACACAAGAGTGCATGGAACACTGTTTATCTTCCCACCAAGGTGGTCCTTATTTATCCACTTACAATTTCTTGCTTTCTAATTGCTAGGTTGGCAGGAGCTGGGACAGAGACAGGAGCTCATTCCGTTGTGCAGTATTCGGGTCTCGAACTGTAGACATTCTGACCTTCCAGTCAGCATCTTAACCACTTGAGCCACCACAGTCCCTACCCAGAGATAAATATGGGCATCCTTTATAGCAGGGGAATATTGTAATTTCAAGTTCTCAGGCCTATTCACGGTTAATCACACATCCCAGTAAAATCTGCACAAAGCATATAGAGCAGGTGATCTGAAGCAATCAAAGCTGTATATGGGTCTCAGGGTGCCTTGATCCAATAAAGGTATCACCTGTTTCCTGCATCTTTTCTATCTTTATAATTTGAATATGGATCACATGGCTAATCATCCTTGTTCGCCTATGGAACTACTGGATATTGTAAAATAGCCACTTAACATGGACTTTTTTTGACACCAGGACAGCTCCATAAATTGAAGGAACACCACATCACTAGGTAATAATTTTAATTGACTTTAATTTGACTGCATTTGGCTTGCCTAGTATGTATGCCAAATGGAAGCCTTGCTCCTGCTGGGAAGCACATAGCATCTGTATTCTTTTGTCACAAAAGGAAGCTACTATGCTCCAAAGAGGGTAACATGGACTGGGAGCAAATGCCCAGCTTCCTGTTGGAGTGGCATCCTAACTCCATGAAACATTTTGCTGTTCTTAAGATGAGAGCCTGGCAGACCACCACACCATGAACATTTTAATACATGTCTGAAGAAGTGGCCTTGAACCACAAAAGCTTGCACAACATTTTGTTTTTCTTAGTGATCCAATAAAGGTATCACCTGTTTCTTGCATTATTTGCATCTTTACAATTTGAATATGGATCACATGGCTAATCTTCCTTGGTTGCCTAGGGTGCCTTGTGTATCTTTGGGGGTTTCCTTTAAGCAGTCTGGCAGTGGGCCTATGAAACACAAATACACTGTCTTCCCTCCCTCACGAGGGCTATGAATGGTGCTGAATGGAGAGGTGTGGCTGTATTCCAGTTGGAGGGGGTAGAACTGGTGTTGGGTGAGGTCTAGGCTGCTCGGTGAGAAATTGACAGAGGGGCAGTTTAGGCACCTGTCTACAGCTGTTCTGAAAGCCTCCCAAGGGCCATCTGGAAGATGCCATTATAAAGGAACACTGTGGTTTGGAGGTTTAAATCAGGAGGGAGAAAATGTGGAAGCCAAAAGGGGAAGGGAAACCTTTGGGCACTTTAATATTGTGTTTGATTTGATCCGTATTTTACAGGGCCATTTTCAGTAGTGGTGGTGGATCCCAGGAATGAGATTATGGCCCCTGGCTCCTACCCCTAGCTTAAACCAATTTGCACAGCAGTCATATCTTGATTAATTTCTTTGTGGCTGATGTTCTTTTTGGTAATATATGAGATGTGAGCTGATAAACGAACCAAGGTTATCTCTTCCACATCCCAGTATCTCAGAAAGCGTGTTTTTAAATCTGTTTTTCTCTTTTTTTTTCTCCTTAGGCAGACTTTTAGGGTTCAAGATCCCAGGACTGAGTCTTTTAGCCTGCAGAAAGCAGTCTTTGCCACAGGAAGATCCTGATGCTGTGATGGTCGAGCCTTCGAAATGCAGCGACGACTCCATGGCAATGAAGCACTTCAAATCCCCGGTGAAAGAAAGCCGCAGCCCTTCTGAAGCAGATGACACCAAAGCCCTGATCCAGCCAAGCACGTGTTCCCCCCCAGTGGATATATCAGGACCCCTTGACCACTCCTCCCCCAAACAGCAGTGGGATCGATTGTACCCAAATATGCTACATTCCAGTACAGCGCTAACCCACGCTCCCTCCAAGGAAAGCCTTTGCAGCATCCGGAGAGCATCATCAGTCCATAACATCGAAGGAATTGACATTCATCCAAACAATGTCTTTCGGGGCCGGCATGCTAGCGAAGGTATGGAGAAAGGGGATTGCTCTCTATATATGTGCTCAGAATTCTACACAGCTGTTTGGTAAACTCAAGTAAACTGATTGATAAGCACAAGAAACCTGGTGGTGCTGTGGTTAAGCTACTGTACTTCAACCAAAAGGTTGAGATTTCAATTCTGATAGGGATTAGGGTTGACTCAGCCTTCTGAAGTTGGTAAAATGAGTACCTAGCATGTTGGGGGCAAAATGCTAATTACCTTTAAACCACCCAGACAGCGCACTATAGGGCGCTATATCAGGTATTGCTATTGTTATATCACCACTCAGCTCAAATCTGTAACAAGCTAAAATCTTGGGTTTTTGCTTTTTATCTACTTTGACTTGATGTTTCCTGTTATTAAGTTGTGTTTACCTGACTTAAGTGTTGCAAAAGTAAAAAGTAAGAAGCATCTTTCATCGCATAGTCCATGTCTACCAGTTCCACTGGATACTTCAGAAATGATTCAAAGATTTGAACCAGAGTATGCTAGCCAACTCTGAAATGCACTCCCCAATTTCCATGTCCCTCCCAAATTTATTTAAATATATTAGGATCTTTTTAAGGGGGGGGGGGGTTCACTAAACTCCTGTGTTTCCTCTGGAGGACATAAGAGTAATATCTCCTTGTTATGGGAGCTCCCTACTGTGTCTGGACCCCCTAAATCCTAACTCTCTTTTTAAAAGTGAGTGTTATAGGATGCATGGGGGATTTTGCAGTTTAAAAAAATGTGGGAAACATTTTTGGGGAGTGAAGGTTGTGACAGGAAGGTGTAGCCCTATAAGGTCCAAGGATAAGTATGTGTTAGCCCAGGACCTCCCTTGAAAATTGCTGACCCTTGAAAAGTAGTCATGGTGGTCTGTGACTAGTCAGGTTATCAACAACTACAAGAGTAGTGGCAAAGAGTGGGGCAAATTAAGGATGGCTGCTTTTTGGACATGCAGTTTTGGTAGATCATGTGAAGTTATACAGTTCTTTGCGGAAGCCTTAGGCCACCACCTGCAGTTTTGTGGGGGGGGGGGGGGACAATGAGTGATGGAGGAGGGGCATGACTCAGACACCCTAACTCCAAACATCACCAACCTTGGGGAGTGTTGAGAGTTGAGTGAGCAGAATAATCTGTCCAATTCTGTTGTGTCTTGGTGACTCTGGAGCTGAGTTATGCCCCCACCCATCACTCACTGAATTTCCCCAAGCAGCTGGTGATGGTGTAAGACCTTTGCACAGGGCTGATCACCATGCATGACCGAAATTTGATGTCAAAAACATTTAAAGTAAAAGAATTTCTCTTTCTCTAGTTACACATTAGTAATTTGTCACTAAAATCAAAGGGCGAACTGTGAAATAAAACAAGCCTCTTGATCTAATATAAGATATACCAGGAAGGCCTTCCCATTTAAAGGAATGTTTACCTCTTCTCCTGTATTCAACCACATGTGATTTCCAGTCACACATAAAGACGCTTGACTCTTGCCAATTGGCTAACTGAGATAAATTAAATTAAAGGTAGCCAGCTTTTGTCTAAGTATCAAATTTAAATGAGATATATACTGTTCCCCCCCCCTTGACTTATTTTCAGTCTTTGTGTGTTGAGTTTATTCTTCCCCCTCTGCTTTTCTTTGTTGCACTGAATATCAGATAATGGTCGCCATGTCAAAGGTAATGTAAATGTGTCTTGCCTGTGCTTTTGAGAGCCACTTTCTTTGGCATGTTAACCTGCCTGCTGGATGACATGTACAGATGTAACATTTCCGTGTTCATCTCTATCGGGCTGGTCACATAACAGAAATAATCATTATCTTACTTAGTAGATCCACCACAGTTCCCTTTGCTCTTGCCACAGAGTCACTTTACATTGGGAAGGATGGACTGACCCATGAATATATTCTTCCAAAGACAATTGACTTGATTTGGTTAACCACTTTCAAATCCTGTTGACTTTAAGGGAAACATTAAGCATGCAGTTCATTCACTCCATTAAAAATGCTTGACTTTTTGCACTCTAAATGGTGCCTATATGCTACCAAAATGATCACTAAAGCTTCTGAGATATGAATTTACAAAAATACACTATAAATTGGGGTTTTGGTGTAAAATGAAACAAGACTAATACACTTTAGATCCAGTTCACTTTTACCTTTATCAGAATAAGAAAAATTAACTTATCACTTGGACCCTTGTGGAACTCTTCAATTGTACCTCTTTTGTCTCCTTAAAACTAGTTTCCCGCTCCTGGATGGCAGGGGGTATGGTTTCAGCTAACTGTGGTCTTCACATGTTGCATGCATGCCTTTCATTTCCAACTTCATACAGAGAGAATTCTTAATCATGTACATCACTTTGTGAAATTGGTCCTTTTCACTCAGGAAAAATCATGCTGACCAAAGGCAGACCAATGGAGCATTTTCTCTCTTTCTCCCCCTTATATATCTGGTCTGGATCCCATGTACTATGTTTCCTGCCTACATTTAGAACAGTCCCTTCTACTTGGCTATACGAAATCAAAGTATTTTTTCTCAATGACCAAAATTTGGTAGCAGGGTGGGTTAGGTTGGAAAAGGCCTATGTTTCATTTTATTTGGCTTTCAAGGGGTGGTTTGTTCATGCTGCAGAAAAGCGCATGCATCTGACAAAATGACTCCTGTTGAAACTGCATGGCGTGCATGAGGCAAAGGCCACAAGCCACACATGGCTGCTTCATGTGTCCATCAGCAATGTTCTGGATGTTGTCTGATGCGTTTGTGTGCGTGTGTGAAGTCAAATATGTAAGTGACTTTGGTGGTGGTTGTGAATGCTTGAGTTTGTGTATATTTATTTATCTATCTGTTTCTTTATTTGTCACATAGTAATCGGACCATTCAGGATTTCTAAATGATTTCAAAAGGAATCTTAATTTATCATGAGTTGCTTCAGTTTGATGTTGTGTAGGAACTAAGTTAAATAAACTCTGGCATTTTGATTCCTTCACCCCACCTTTCTAATCTGGACATTTTGGCCCTAGGAAAGTAATAGTTTTATCATCTTTCATTTCCACTTTTCTTCTCCCCTCACAACAATCCTGTGAGGTAGGACACATTTTCACAAGATGCTTGGGCCGAGGGGATAAATGTTAATAATGATGATTGAGGTGGGATTTGAATGTGTTATGCTACAAAACATCCTCTTTGGCAGGAGCCCTTTATGTTTCCAATATCCTTACAATTTCTGAAAAGGGATGCTAGTCAGAAAAGGGATGCTAGTGGGTTTTTGGCATCAAGTCAAGTCCTAGAATCCACCATCCAGATGGTTGTGCTGACTAAGAAATTCAGGGATTTATAGTTAAAATCTAGCTTTTCAAGCTTTGTGTCCATCTAGGCTTAACATTGTAGAAACTCTGCTTCTGCCATGTCAGCATTAGGTGGCACTGAGAGAACATGGGTCTGTCTTGGTTCTAGGGCGGTAGTGGTGAGCCTATGGCATGCATGCCAGAGGAGGCACTCAGAGCTCTCTATGTTGGCACCCACACCATTGCCCCAGCACAGAGTTTGCCCTGCCCCTTTGCCCAGCAGCCCAATGGGAGTGCTTCTTTCCTCCCCCCAGCACTGAGGTCACCTCACACCTCTGTTGGAGCACTCAGTCTTTAAAAGGTTCATGATCACTGTTATAGGGCTATATGTATAAACAGTAGACTGTTGACCTTCAGATTCAGTGACAGCATGGATCAATTTAACCTAGGTTAGACCATTTTTATTGGGAATAGGAGGAGCTTGACTAGGTCAGAGCAGAGAGCCTTATGGTTGGTTACTTTGTTCCCATGATGGCCAGTCACCTATCCTATCATCCATCTTTTACTTTTAATATAGAGCATAAATGTTTTGTTTTAGATACTGCTTTTCCGTTATTTGTGGAGTTAAACAACACTGATGTTTTCTCCTTCCTCCCACTCCCATTTTATAGGTCCTTTTACCCATATCAAGTCAAGTCTTTTAGGATCTACATCAGATTCAAACCTCAACAAATACAGCACCATCAACAAGATCCCTCAACTCACCCTGAACTTTACTGATATCAAAAATGAAAAAAAAAGCTCATCACCTCCATCATCAGAGAAAACAATTATTGCACCCAAAGTAAAAGACAGAACACACAACGTAACGGAGAAGGTGACACAGGTAGGAGCTTTGTGGCATATAGTTTTGAGTGGCTCTGTGAAGCATGTGTTATTTCGCCTTTTCTATATGTTCAAGAAAGTGTTAACAACATCATTTACAACATTCTGCCTTGCACTTGTCTGCTGATCCGTTATGGATTGTGTCTCTTTTTAAAACAACAACAGCAATAAATCCCATTATTCACATCAGATGCACTTTATACTCCAGCAAGTGACATATGAAGGAGTGGATTCAATTTAAATAAAAAACACTTTTGGCTAAATATAAGGAAGAACCTTCCTGACAGTAAGAGAAGTTTGGCAGTGGAATGGACTGCCTTAGAAGGTTGACTCTTCTTTTCTGGAGAGTTTTAAATGGCAGTTGGATTACCATCTCTCAGGAATAATTTAAGAGTATATTTCTTATATTGATGGGGGAGTCCAATATAGATAAGTGTGCCTTTCAATTCTACAAGTTTGTGATCCTAATAACATGATAGGTTAATGGTAAATATTTGCCATATTTTGAAACCCAGGGAACATAGTTAAAAGTAGAGACATCACATCAAAAACAAAAATTGGTATAGTCAAAGCAATGATATTTCCAGTGGCAATGTATGGTTGTGAGAGCTGGACCATAAGGAAAGCTGAGTGCAGAAGAATAGATGCCTTTGAGATGTGGTGTTGGAGGAGAGTTTTGAGAGTCCCCTGGACAGTGAGGAGAACAAATAGGTGACTCTTAGAAGAAATTAACCCTGACTGCTCCTTAGAAGGTCAAATAGTAAAGATGAAGCTAAAGTACTTTGGACATCAAATGAGAAGAGAGGATTCGTTTGAGAAAGCCTTGATGCTGGGTAAGGTGGAGGGCAAAAGAAGAAGGGGCGGCCAAAATGAGATGGGTAGATGGTATTGTAGACACAATGGGAACAGCGCTGAGCGAGTTGAGGAGGATGGTGGAGGACAGAAGTGCCTGGCGGACAGTGGTCCATGAGGTTGCAAAGGGTCAGTGAGATAACAGTGAATATCAGACATTCACTCAGTGTTACTACATACCAAGAGTTCTTACTCTTTGGCGAAAATTAGAAAATTCAGGCTCTGTCAGCAGATTTCAAGGTTGTGTAACATTATTTGACAAAGATAATGACAGTAATCTGTCACATAATAACCAGAGCAGGAGCATCAGAAATTTGTACTGACACTCAGTTGCACCCGTCCAAATGCCATTTGTATGCATTGAAGTTAAACAGGTGTTTGGTTTTATGGTTTGCTGGTGGTATAAGGTCACTGATACGTTCCTAAAGAAGAAAGAAATTGCCTGAAAATCTACACAGGTTTATATCACCAAAAGTGTCAGGTGGATATCATATATAGTATCAGTAATCCTTTCCTTTCCATTGAAGCAAAGCTATGTAGCACTTCAGGTGGCTTCTCTGTCAAGCATTACTTAGTGCCATCTATTGGAGACTATGAGAAAAAGGAAAGGGTTGGGCAAATATTTCTTTCTCTTTGGAGATTGGTCCTTGGTTGAAAACTAATGAAGAAGTTTGTCTGTTTTTAATGAATATCCAGGCATCACATTGGGTTGATAGCATAGTCTTTTCTAGATCTAATACATTGTTCTTTGAGTTACTAAAATTTGATGATCATGGACATCAATTTCTTATTCAGAAAACCTACTTTTAAAAAACATAATTGCATAAATCAGGGATACTCCATCTCACTTAAGGGCTGGTGGGATAATTTAATGGCTAAACATGATGTTTATATGTAGTACTCTACTTATTTTACATTAGAAACAATATTTAAAAGGGAAAAAACATAGATCTGCTTTTAAATTAATAGCCATGTCATTTATACAAGACCTACCAATATCAAATTAGGTCATGCTGACAAAGTACTCTGTAACTCTCTAAATGTAAAATTAAATTTAAAGTGTTCTGTAAGATGCCAATAATTTTTCATGGAACGATCGCAATGAAAGTTGACACAAGTTTGTGTTCTGACTTTATTTATAGCTTTGTAAAATATGGTTCCTAGTGGAACCAACAGCGCTTGATTTAGAAGCACATGACTGCATACAAGAGAAACAAGAAAGCATTGAATGCTCCCTTTCCTCTGTATTATCTTTTCTTGTTCATTAAATTGTTCCCAGGAACATATGCATACTTGAAGATAGGGAGGTTACTTTTAAAAAGTAATTAGTGACAGTTACAGTTACCATTATGTAGTGCAGGTTGTAATTCTTATAATGACAGATTTTAAAAAGTAATTTTACTTCTTTTTGTGTGGAGGTGGAAAGTCATTGAAAGCTAATTGGTGTGTGGCTTAAAGCACATATAAAGAAATATGCAACCTCACTATTTAACTAAAAAAGGAACTTAAAATGGTAAAAGAACTTTATATAATTTTCTGTTACATGATCATTATAAAGAGTAAAGGTAACCCACATTATGGTACAATTATAACATAGCAGTTTTACATTGGTTAAAGCACAAATGAACTATTTTCAGGAAACCTAATATTCCAACAAGTTACTTCTAAGCTTCAAAGAGGGATAGACAGGGATATTGGAAGCTACTTTTGAAAAAGAATTTGATCTCATTAGACAATATAATTGGAATGAGAAATGCCTAATGTTCAAGATGGATTCTGAAAAATAAGAGGCACCCGAAATCATATTGCAAATATCCGTTGAATGCTAGAGTGCAGCAAATAATTTCTGAACAAAATCAGCCTGCACTTTATAGACTACAGCAAAGTATTTGACTGTGTACATCATGAGAAACTATGGATTAAAAAATGGGGTGCCTCTGCAGTTAATTGTCCTGATACATAGCCTGTATGTGGACAAGGATCTACATTTAAGACAGAATGTGGAAAAATCTTCTGGTCCAAAATCTATGCCCATTTTCAAATCATTTAACCAGGACAGTATTCTCAATTTTAACTGGTCTTGTGATTTTTTTTTTTGAATTTTTCTAATAACCACGTTTTGCTTTCTCAACTGCTCCTCCACCAGCTCTAATCTTTTTTCATGATCTCCAACTTTTACATCTCTTTCTCGCTCTTTAATTGTCTTGACCTCTTGTTTTGTGTCCTCCAGATCCTTCTGCATCGTAACCATGTTATCTTTTGCCGATTTTATAAATTCTGTCATCATTTCTTTCAATTCATTTTGAAATTTTGTTGCGTTTTGACTTTCCTGGATTCATTTTTCTTCAAGTTGTTAACTTTTTTGTACTGTATATATAATTCCATAAAGTCAAATCTTGTTTCCATTTTTTCTGCCCATTTCGTTACCTTGCCTCCCATTGTTTTTTCCATCCCATTCGAGGAGTCATCAGGTAATTTTTCTTGTGCATCTTCTTTATCTATTCCTTTCACTCCTTGCTTTTTTTTCTAATCAATCCCTGTGCCCTGCTCTCTTCTTTTTTATTTCTTCTTTTTTTCTTTACCTACTCCTGCATTTTTGTTTGTTGTTATTGCCAATTCGTCCTTTCTTCTACCTCTCTCTGTTCTACTTCTATTTCTTGTCATAAGGTTTTTGCTTTTTTCATTATTTCTTCCACTTCTTTCCGGACAAGCCTTCTGAAGGTCCTATTGGATGATGATTCTTTTTCTATTCTGGCCCACAGTTAGGACAGAATGTGGAAAAATAGAAAAGTGTCAGACAGGGTACATTTTATCTCTTTACTTGTTCAATCTGTATGCAGAATATATTTGGAGAGTCAGAGGAAGGAGTGAATATTGTAGAAATAACATCAATAGTTTAAGATAAGGATGTGATACCAACTTACTGGCAGAAAACAGTGATGCCTTGAAACAACTTTTATGAAAGTGAAAGAGGTTCTAAAGCAGGATTGCAGCTGAAAATTCAGAAAACAAAAATTATCGCTACAGCAGAGTTGCATGGCTTTAAAGTTGACAGTGAAGAAACTGAGATTGTAAAAGTTTTTGTACACCTAGGTTCAATCATCAACCCAAAGGGGGATGGCAGCCAAGAAATGAGAAAAAGACTGAAACTTGGAAGGGTAACAATGAAGGCATTAGAAAAGATGTTTTACTAGAGACTGATATTCCAGATGTGTTGCCTTCCATTCCCTTGACCCTTCTTCCCCTTGAACAGTTTAAAGGCATTATTCCCTTTCACACATTATACACATAAAAGGGCCCCCAGAACAAGCAAATCAGGGACACCTTTATGCCCATTTTTACACACCCAGCCCTGCAGTGGTGGGATGTCAAAAATTTTACTACCCCACCGTGACGTCATCACAGTGTGGGCAGAGCTAACGTCATGACATCATGGGCAGGGCCAAATAAAAAAATAAAAAATAAAAGTAGAATGAAAATAAGCATGCACACACACACCCCTCACCCCCCACACACACACACACACCACTGCAGGTGTGCATGCACACCAAGTGCTTGGCATGCATGCGCAGTGGGGGAACCGGTGAAAAGGTAAACCACCAAGGTGGTTCCCCCCAAAAGCTGCTACCAGTTCTCTGGGACACTGGGAATAGTTAGTACCGGTTCTGGTGAACTGGTGAGAACCTGTTACATCCCATCACTGCAGTCCTTACCCTCTCTGTAACCATCATGTGTTCAATGTGAATCTGTACAGAAGAAACATATACACATTAGAGGGCTGTTTTAGGGGTTTTTTGGAGTTACAACTGGAGTACAGACACCTTTGATGTCTGTACTTTCCAAATCTGCTAGGATAATAGAACATATTTTTATAAGAACTACATAGATAAGCCATCAACTGCAAAATAGAGCCTTCAGCTCTGAGTAGAGAGAAAATCCCATTGAATCTATTAGAATGTACTTCTGAGTAGATATGCATGTGGATATGTTACATGCCATCAAATTACACTAGTACCTCAGATAACGTTATGACTTGGTTCCACAAGTCATAACGTTATCTGGTTTTTAATGTTGTGTGATGCATTGCTTGCACAGTGTTTAAAAAAAGCCCTGTTCCCTTTCCACCCAACCCCAGGGCTGATCCCAAGCTGGCATCAGCGCTGGGGTTGGGGGAAAGAACGGGCATAGTGATCCAGGGGGGGGGGCATTCTGAAGAGAGGCTGAGGACCCTTTACCCAGCCTCTCTTCAGAAGCCCCCTGGCCTGGATGGGTAAGCCCCATTTCAAATTTTTTTGGGGGGGGGGTTCTAAAGAGAAGCTAGGAAAAGTTTTTCCTAGCCTCTCCAGAAACCCCTGCCTAAATCACTGAGAGGCTTAGTGATCCAGGTTGGGGGGGGGGCTTTCTGAAGAGAAGCTGGGGACCCTTTTCTCAGCCTCTCTTCAGAAACCCCTGCCTGGATCATTGTTACTAGGTGCATACCCCGTTCTTTCCCCAACCCAGCCGGTCATCCCACACTGTGATGGCCAGCTGGGTTGGGTAAAGAATGGGGTGCCCCCCAGTTCTTTCCCCGACCCAGCCGGCCATCACATGCTGCAATCGGTGCTTGGGTTGGAGGAAAGAACCGGTGTGCATGCACCCAACCCAAGTGCCGATTGCAGCAGCGGCACATTTGGGAAGCCAAACGGGTGCTCCCTGGTACAGTCTGGAGACCCATATATACCCCATGCCTGTCCTGATGGAACAGAACTACCATGATACAATAAAACAGAAATGCAACAATAATAAATTTGACATTTTGGTAGTGATATTAATTCTGTGTTCTGTAATTGATGGCACTGAAAATGCCGTAAAACCTGGGATCTGCACACTTCGTCATGTATTTTCCAGATGTCCCAAACTGCAGTACAGCCCTTTCAGGGGAGGCAGAATCCATTTGATTTGTTTATCTTTCTATACTATTCATCTTTCTTGTCAAACAACACAGAGGTACAGTCCAATTGCTACATATTTTATGCTGACAGGTTCAGATGGGGTCTTGGCAATGATTGTCAGAAAGAGACAAGTCTTCCCACAGGCACAGGAAAAGTAGCTTTTGTTAAAGAAAGCTGATGTGCAAAATTTTGACATCTCTTCCTTAACGTTTTTAATGAATTGCAAAAGAGAGGAGGGGGGGAGAGAAAGAGGTCCAGACTTTAGCTTGCGGGAAACATAATTTTGGGTAACTTGCTTACAATCTTATAACTTTCTACTTGGTAGTAACTACCGTTAATATCAATGACTCTTGCTGTTAGGTAAATGTGTATGGAACTAGAGCCTTGCCCTTCCTTTCTCTGTTGCCTTCTCTCTCTCTTTCTTTCTCTCTCTCTCTCTTAAGTTGTAATTGCTTACAAGCTTTCCCAATCATTGACAGTAATCTTGAGAGCAAAAAAGTAGTTTCAAGCATATCAAAGCAAAGCAATCACACTTATATACCACTCCATAGCACTTAGTGCATTTTACAAGTTAATTAATTTTATTTAATTTTATTTAATTTTAATTAATTAAATTTAATTAATTTTACAAGCATTTTGTTAATTAGCATTTTTCCTCCAACATGCTAGATTCTCATTTTACTGATCTCACACACTGCTAGTCAATACCTCTGTAGTTGCTTGTTATCCGAACCCATAACAAGAACATCCGTGAATTTGCAAGGGATGCCATACCATGAAAAAAGAAGATATGGTGTTGTTTGTAATCTGATGCTTTTAGGGCCACCCAAGCTATATTGGCCAGAATTCTGTTGTCCTGTTGTGTAGAAGGATGGAGCTTTTTTGATGCCTCCACAAGTGCAAGCCCTGAGCTAGCCCTAAAAGTATGCAGTTTAGGTTCCCGTCACTTGGTTTGTCTAAATAAATGCCCAGTCCCAGTTGCACAAAGCCAGAAATTGCTGAACACCTGTGTGCAGAGTGTTAAAGTGCTCCACTTGTGGTACAAAAAGATTCTAACCATGTTTTGCCATGTTGTAGTAGGGGCCAAGGATTTTAGCCTTCCGTTTCTCTTGCGATCCTAAACAGAATCAGAGGCCTTGCCATTATTGTTTGCAGTGGGAACTGTCCTACAGTACAACAGCAGGTACTGGGAGACCAGTTGCCAATGGGAACTTTCCAATTAGGATTAAAACCCCAGCTCCCATTCTGAGTCATCCCCCATTACACCTGCTATTTATTACAGCAAACCACAAGGACAGATAACATACATGAAGGCATGCTTGTTTGCCTTGCAGTTAAATTCTTAATCAGTTTGTTCTAACCACAGTAGAGCGTCTAGAAGTCTATGTATCTCATATTGTTATTGGCTGTTGAAGACTCACTTCATAAGAGGACACCTCCACACCTTTGAGATTGAAAGGGAGACATTTAAAACTAATATGAACAAACTATTATTACTGATAGCTGTAGGAAGTTGTAGTGTTGTGCCTGCTTCTCTGTCATTCTGCTTGAGCACATCCCTTTTAACCATGCCTGGAAGTTTTACTCCTTGTCTGAAGAAGTGGACTTGATCCACGAAAGCTAACAATAGAAATATAGCAGTTAGTCTTTAAAGTGCTACAGTGTTTTTTATTTTGTTTTCTGATATGCCTGAACCACAGACTAACACGGCTACTATTCCAAAAAATTCCTAAAATGACATTATCTTTAATTTATTTCTGACTGCATCCTTCCTCATGCTTTCCTAGGAAAAACACCACTCAAATCTGTCTTGTTAATTCTGAAACCATAAACAAACATATAATTCTACTATGAAGGCAGAGTAAACATATAATCCACTCCAGTGATAGAGTATATGCTTTGTATATCATTTGCCCCTAGAATCTGCCAGAAATCTCAGGTGGTCTGTGTTCCTGTGGTCTTGGAGAGCTGCTTCCTTTCAAAGTAAACAATTCTAGGCTGGATGCACACAATGTGACCTAATATTATATTTCCATATATCATGTCACTGGGGTAGTCACAGCTGTTGGTAAAGAGGTCAGATGTCAAGACTTCAGCTTTCAGGCTAGAATCAAGGAAGACCGTGTTCACATTCATGGACATCAGGAGCTGACTGAAAACTAAAAATAATTCCATCTGCCCAGATCTCTGACACACTCAACTGGCACTTTACTTTAATGGCAGCAGATCATCCTTGCTGTATTTATGGAAATTATTTTGGAAGGAGAAGCAAGCTAGGGAGGATGTGTTCCCTGTGATGTATTTGTTTTTGCTTTGGTTTCAGTCACAGGATGATCCTCCAGGGCTTGCTTTGAATCCAGAGCTCTGAGAAGTTATTTATGGAACACAAACAGAGTGTCTTCCAGCCAGCCTTTGTCCCTTCCACCTAGAGAATGGGAGCTGTATTCAAAAACAAAATATCCAATCACTCATTCCTAGATGCATATGAGAGGATGCACAGAGTGGGATTTGGGGACAGAAATAGAAACATATTCCCCTCTCAAATTTCATAGTACAATACTTGTGACGAGTCCCCCCCCTCCGATTGTTAATTAAAGTCTATTGTGAATCTTCATAAACTGTACAGTCAATACTCATATGAGTGCATTTTTTTCTCCCTACACCAATTTCACCAAATACTGCAACATCTTGGTGGAATAGTTGGAAACTGATGGTAGAAACTGGGAGGTCATCCTTCATACCTGGGCCATGTATGTTATTCATTGAACCTTACTGGGAACCTCATGTCATTTGCAAAGCTGCAAAAATTATTAGGAAAGATTCCCACCAGTCTCATCCACCATGGTTCATTAGTAGTAAGGGACAACAATCCAGCTCCTAATGGTCAAAGTTTCTCTAACCTTAGTTTTTACTCTTTGGAGGCAACTAAATGGTCAACAGTAATCTTTTCCCAAGTCTCGGAGTCAGGCCAGGTTATCCTGCTATGGTAATAGAGTAGACCATACTGTCAGATGGGTGGTTAACTAACCTGACAACCCCTGAGGACCGATGGCTTTGGGTGGCAAAACCCACAGGGAAATGTGATGCTCCCCAAGTGGATTAAATCCCACTTGAATCCATCTTGATGGAGGGCAAAAACTTCATCAATACTGGCTTGAGGCTTATGAGGACTTTGCGTGCCAAAAGGGTTCAGTACCAGAAAGCGACTCATGGAATTGGATTAGTGAAATGGGTGTCGCACTACAATGCAGAAGATAAGTGGAAGGCCACTGCATTATATTGCTCCCAGGACAATTTTCATGGCTGATTGCCATGAGAATAGCCAATATTCAGAATTGGATATTGCACAACAAGAAGAAAACTAGGAGTGGGCAGTTTCACAGATCTAAGGGTCACGTTTTCATCCCATGGATCTTTGATGGGGGTGGGGGTGTAGAAAAGCTGCCACAACTTCAAAAATACTTCAAAATATGAGTCAATGTACAGTTCTGAAAAGGGTGTTATGTTTTTATGTTAAAGAGTGTGCAGGGAGGGCAGTGGTGAGCCTGTAAGTTATTGAGAAGGTGAGGCACAATTCCTGGAGGCTGTCTTTATTGGAGAAGGGAAATATTTAGCTGGTGAAGGGGGGGGGGGTTGAGGTTACAAGAACACTTTCACCTTAGTCTCTTTTTTGAAGAGGGAACTGGTACATTTTCCATTTTGACTTGTCTTTTGTGGACTCTTATCTGGATCCTCCAATTATATATGGAATAATCCTGAGATAAAGGCTTGGTGGCACTTCATTACTATTTTTTTCCTTGAGATCTATTCAACATTGTTGAGCTGAAGCTCTTCTTTTTTAACTATTCTCTAACATCTGATATGGAATTAAGTTACTTCACTATGCATGAAATGAAGATTAATGTTAAGTAGTTTAGTGGAATAAGATTTCAGCTCTTATTTTAGCTATTTACTTATACAAAACATTTTATATATAATAGAAACATAGGTCCCAATTATACAAATTATATAAATATGCTTAATTACACAATCATTTCTGAAGTATAATTATATACCAACGTGGAAAAACAGCTGAATAGGGAAGGGAGGGGGTGAGTATACTTCATACAGATGGCCTGAGCAACAGAGATCAATAGGTAGATTCCCGTCTGTTTTGCACCTGTGCAATCATTAAACAGATACAGGGTGCCAACAAAATACAATAGTCTGCAGGTGTGCAGGTATAAAAGCCTATAAAATGCAGGAATAACAAAGTAGGAAAATACAAATGTGGCCGATTTCTATCTTGGCAATGGGGCAACAGGCTGGGGATCTGATCTTTCAAGAGCCTGTTGGTTGTCAACAACACTGCAGTTGAAGCGAGCTTTGGTATGGGTCTGCCCATCTCTCTACAAAAAGCTACATCCTTGCTACTGCACCTATTTGCATGCATATCTCCAGCAAACCTCCATTGAATACAGTGATTCTCTGTTCCTGAGGTTTGAAGCTTTAATTTTTTTTGGAAAATGCATCTCCCAGAACCTGAGCACCGTGTTCCAAAAATGTAGCATTTAGCTATACTGTATATGTTAGCTAGAATCTTGTCGTGCAGTTTCTTGTGCACAGTGGAGATAACATCAGTAGCAATAGCAGATTACTGTTGATTAAAGGCAAATTGCCACCTTAAAGGTGATTTTTTTTTGGGGGGGGGGATACACATTGTTTGTACAATGTGATGAAGATGTATGCACCCTCAAATCAAAAAAGGAATCTTTTATCAACAGCTCTTCAGTGATGCGATTGATAGATGCCCATTTGTCAGAGTCCAAGAAATGGGTGGCCAACTAACAACATAGACACCAGGACCCAGGCCAATTAGGCTCAATGGTTGTCTTATCCAAATACAAGTAGAGGATATACAGGGAAACAAGACAAGTACAGTCCAGTAGATAAAATAATCTGTGTGGAGCAGAAGATAAACAGCCAAGGAACCAATATGAACAGAAGCAAGGTTACCTTAGGGCTGGAATGGAAGCAAGAATACACACAAGAGCCTGGAGTTGGAAGGGTCTACAGCAGGGGTTCCCAACCTACAGCCTGCAGGCTGGCCCCAGCCCCCAACAGCATCCCATCTGACCCATTGCCACCTCCATCACACCCAGAAGTGGAAGCGGGCGCATTTATGTCAGCTGTAAAATGCGCTCACAGCTGTCATAAACGCAGTAGTGGGTGCATTTACAACAGCTGTAAATGCACCCACTTCTGCTTCCAGGGACGTGGTCAGGCCTGCAATGGAAAAAAGATGGCCACCCCTGGTCTACAGGGTGTCAAGTGGGACAAAACACCACAACAAGTCAGGAAACCTTCTGTAGGTACGAGCCAGTTCTTACATAGCTCTTTCACCAGGGCTCAGTTCCCAGAATCCCTGATCAACAAATTTAGTACTGATTTAGGCTTCTGGGAATTAAACTGCAAGAACACATGGAGACCAAGGTTGAGAAACACTGAGGTAGTGAACACCTCTCTTGTCTTGCCTTCTGTTGTTGCTGAATCACTTCCTAGGAACAGTTTGTTCAGTCTGTTCCTTCATGTTGAGCTTTTATGCCAGTCTCCTTTCATAGTTCACATACTTAGTTCCACATACAGTAAAACCCCAGGTTACAACAGAGGTCCGTTCCAACAGCCTCTGTTGCAGCCTGAAAAAAATTGTAACCCAAAACATCCATAGCGAAACATTGAAATTTTTTAAAAAGTCCTGAATTGATCGGTGTAAACCGAAACAAATACATTAAAAGTTTGTAAACCAGGATGGCGTTTCCCTAGGATTTGCCATTGTAAACTGAAGCAAACTTAAACCGAGGTGATTGTAACCCAGGGTTTTACTGTATTCTAATATAGCTCCCCTTTGCATTATAGTGGATAACTATATTGAAGAAGGATTCTGTTCCTCTGATTTCCCATTACCCTTCAATCTTAGAGGGATGTCCCTGCTATGAGGCAGACTGTGATGAGTAATTCAGGTGGCAGATCCTGGAGAGAAGCAATAGCACAGCGGCTTCTGTCAAGAATTTATGGTAGCAAGAAAGTTTTCAGTATTGAATTGGACGTGCTGGGTTCGTATGTCCAATTCCTGCAAGAAACTTTGCTGTTTAGAATGGGCCTGTATTTTCAATTTCTATTCAGCAGACTGGTTTAAGGGAGGCATTTAAGACAACCTGTCTAAATTGTTACTCATTTATTCCACAAACATGATTTAAAAATCAATTCCCTTGGGAAAACAGTACTAGCTCACAGATGAAACTCATTTTGAATTATTGTGGTTAGTAATTGTTGACATCTCTCTCAGTTATTCACTTTTTAGTTAAATGTTAATGATGTAGAAATTATGGAACAAATGATAAAGGTATATATTTCAGGCCATAGCTCAAAATATTAAAATATGTACGTGGATTTATTAATTCAATATGAATATTTTGGGAGACTGAGGGTTGCAGAGATTAATGAAGATGACAAGAAACAGGGGGGAGGAAACAGTGGTTGGTTGGTTGCATCCACCTGAATAGGCTGTTTCTTAATGAGGTAGATGGGTATAACTGAGTGAAACAAAGAATAATTTTGCAAACAGTCTGCCTTTAATTACCATCAAACAATTTGCCTACAGTGCCTGTTTCCTTGATATTTTTCAAATAGTAGAATAATAGCTACAGTTAATAAAATGACACAGAGTAAAAATATTTCTTTAAACTTCAAGCCTTAAAGCAATTCCTTGCATAATACATATGCCTTTCAATATGAAAGTAATTTTAGACCAATAAACGAGAACTCCTGGGGCTCAGATTTGTACTTTTTGCTTTTTTTTCACAACTTCAATCTGAGTCCTTCAAATACACAAAGCATTATAGCAAGAGGGGAAAATGGAGAGAAAAGGCACTCTCCCTTCACCAGAGAAGAGAGTATAATTTCAAGAAAATAAAACTGTGAGTTATGGCTTACAGTGCATCAACAGTCGAATGCTATGAATATTTATTCATAAATAAGGCACACTGAGTATTCTGTAGGATTCTATTGAGTCCTGTAAAGCTTAATACTGTGGTCCTATGTATGTTTTCTGGGTAATTTTTAAAATTTATTTTTTATTTGTTGGCTGGGAATCTCAGCTTGAGATTCCAGAGTCAGAGACTGAAAGTTCAATTTCCTACTGTGTATCTCAGAAGAACCATCCATCCTGTGTGACTTTGGACTAGCTGCACATAACTGAGCAGGGAAGCCGTCAGGCTGTGGTAGAAGACTGTTTTTGCTTTGGAGTTACTCTTTTTGGCAATCTCATCTTCAGTGGATTTGACCATTTCTATACATTCACAAGCACCTCTAGCCTCTAAAGCAATTTTTAAACAATGATTCCATTGCTCAACATTATGGCAAGTCAATTATGGCAATTTCCCATGCAACTCTAACCCAGTGGTGGGCATCAGCAGGTTCGCACCAGTTCGCCAGAACCTGTAGCAGACATTCCAGCTGGTCCTGCCCATCCAAGTTTTGAAATAAAGTAGTCCTAATTCAGGTGTAATGCTGGGCTTTCTCCCTGGTCACGCCCACCATACCACGCCCACAGTGTGGTAGTAAAAAAAAGTTGAGCCCACCACTGCTCTAACCTCTGATTCTGCAGCCACACTGCTTCTATGTTGAGCACAAGAAGAACATTTGCTCTGCCTTTTTAGCTGGCTACACAGTTTTTTGGGGCAGGGAAGAGCAAACAAAACATTCACTTCTAAAAACAATAAACACCCAGAAAAATAGCGGCTAAAACAATCTGCTTTTTTTATTGCCATAGATAACCAGGGCAACATAACCTGTTGGATATTTTTGTAGCTGTACAGCAAACGTGGGGCAGAGTTTAGGCTTAGTATTAAGCAAATTCCCCTCTTTTAAAAACTTTCTTCTCAGCCAGATAGCCAAGCTAATGAATGCTAACTCCTCCCAGCCAGATAGCCAAACCGATGAAGGCTATTAGAGGTATTGAAGCAAGAAAGGAGAAGGCAAAAGAACAAATGGAAGAAAGCTGCCTTTGGATATAAACTTGGCTACAATTACAAAGTTCTTCCACAAGTATAATACTGCCATAAGATCTACGAAGAGATCCTACATCTTTAATTGTATCAATGAGTCCTTAATGTAGAATTATTTATTTATTTATTTATTTATTTATTTTATTTTATTAATTAAATTTATATTCTGCCCTACTCGTACAGGCAACTCATTATTATTCTGTGGCCTCATCTCAGCCAGACAAGTGTTGTGGCTTCCCATTGATGTTGACACCTCTAATCATGCTGTGGAAAAGATGTCCACAACTCTGTCTTGACTGGTTGTATTGGATCATTTCCACCCTATAACACTTGATGACATGAACAAGGCACATCTCCCTTAGATCATTGCCCATGACCTCTTAAATAAGCCAGGGAATTACCGGTAACAGTGGGTTGGGCCACTTGTATAGTAAATGCATCTCTGCAGGAAGGCTTACCTGCTTGAAAAAGGCAATTTCACACTCAATCTTGAAAGAACCCTCTTGGTGATGGATGACTTCAATAATTTTAGACCGATTGCCAGAACCCCTAGTCAACACCTACGGTACATAAATTCCACTGATTCAGTCAGCTTACTGAATTGATTTGATGGTAGATTTCAGCCTTTGTGTGATTGCTTTTTGTCACACTGAGCTAAGAGTTGTTTCTGAGTCCACTATAAAAATAGTTTGAGACCTCATTTTAGGTTGATTCTGATTTCCTTACAATATTATCTGTGTTTATATCCATATGATGGCTATGAAATCATGACACTTTTGTATCATGTGAGAAATATGCCTATATATTTTCAGTTACAAAATATCATAGAAGAAAATATACAATGCAAACACTGGCAATCAGAAGCTGTTTTTAGCCATGCCTTGGAAAATGTTTATCAACAAGAAGTTTAAAAAGAGAATGAGTGAGGTCATTTTCAAATGTTAAATTATTCTTACTTGTCTCCCTATAAACAATCTTTGATAGTGAGCACACACAGACAGCCATCATGAAGCTCTCACCATCTTCTTGGACAGAACTTGGAAACAGTGGCCAAAATTCTCTTAGTAAAGGTAAAGGTCACCCTTGCTTAAAAGCCAGTCATATCTCACTCTAGGGTTCAGTGTTCATCTCTGTTTCATAGACAAAGAGCCAGCGCTGTCTGCAGACATTTCCATGGATATGTGGCAGGCATGCCTAAATGCTGGAGTGCACGGAATGCTATTTAATTTCCTACCAAAGTGGTCCCTATTTATCTACTTGAAATTTATTGCTTTCAAACTGCTAGGTTGGCAGGAGCTGGGACAAAGATGGGAGCGCATTCCATCCTGCAGTATTCAGGTATCGAACTGCTGACCTGCCACCTTCCAGTCAGTGTCTTAGCCACTTGCGCCATTGCAGTCCTCTTACATATAAATATAAATCCTATATAAATATATAAATCTTTTTCCATAGCTATATAAATAGTGTAATCCTTGGAGGCAAATAGCCCCTAATTAAGATGTCTCTGTAGACATTAGCAGATGCAGGTTGAGTCACACAACTGGCAAAGTAACACTGGTAACCTCTATTCTTTGCTGTATATTTATGTCTCTGGTTGCTATTTATATGGCCCTAAACAAGAATTTGGCAAACCCATTGAAGCTAAGGCTATAAGTAGGAAGGCCTATCAGCAGTTGCTAGCCATAATGGTTGTATGCTCCTTCTAGGATTAGAGGCAAGCTGTCTTTCAGGTGCCAGTTTCTGACAAACACGTGCAGGACAGAGCGGTTGTCTTCATGCCCTACCTATAGACCTCTCCCTAGGTATTTGGTAGGGCATAGTGGAAGCATAATGTTGGAGTAGGTAGGCCATCTGTCTGATCCAGCATGTTTTGGCTGAGCATTATTCTTTTGAGTGGCAGCCGAATTAAATGGCTGCCGACAGAAACACACATCATTGTCACTGCTTGATTCCTTCTTGTTCCTGTAATGACAGGAAGCCCAAACTACAGCACTGTAAGGTATTCTGATGGGAAATAATTACGGGACCAAACTAAAAAAAATAATCATTCAGCTCCCATTGCACACTACTGTTTTTGAATGTATTTAGAGACTACACTGAAGCATTTCTAGGATGCCACCTTTGGGTTTACCATTTAACAAATGCCACAAAGTTATTCTATGTTGTTTAGGGTTACTGTCACTGAAACATTCCAAAAGGCCCTACTACAAATCTCCAGTGCTTTCTGATCCTCAGCTGTAGCAGCATCTAAGCCAAAGTTTGGCATTTTGCCTAGGTTGGCTTGCTTGGGAGACTTGTGGCTCTAAGTCTGGGAGGGTACTTCTCTTGAAATAGGCTTTTTTAAAATGTGGGATGACCCAACTTCTATCACCTGCTTTTTTCAGCTGAAAGTACTCTCTTGTCAAAAGAGCAACTTTTGATGTAAAAATCGAAAGTGATTTGTGTTCAGTTCCAGCTGAATAAGCACTAAGGTGATACTGTTGCCCCCATGGCTATCCAAAAGCATCTTTAATTGTAGGCACAGTATCTCTCTCATTGAACTGTAGCATTTCAGAGACCCCAGGAGACCTACTGAGCATTTACCATGAGGGAATTCAGAAGAGCACATTGTATATCATTGCTCAATAGTTCTTTGTCATTGCCAAGGACTCCGATTGAAACCATAGCCCTGCCCAATTATATTAAACTTTAAATGCATTCCCTTTAGAAATGTTTAATAATAGAGTGTTTTGAGAGTCTTGGGTGATCAATGATAAGAATTTTTTCTTTTGTAGTCTGGCTTTTATTTTATCATTGGGTTGTATCTGCTAATTAATTCCACCTTTGAGGTTGTAATGAACTGAATGGGTATCAGTTTGTATCCTGTACTTTCTGATCCCAGATGAATTTAATAGAAGAAATATGCTCATGATTTACTATTAATGGCACCCAAAATGCTATTGAGAGACTTCTTCAGGTTTTCCTTTTCTATTTCTTTTCACATTCAGATAACAAAGTCTATCTTCAGGTGGGTTTAGGCAGTACAATTAGAATTGCAGAGAAGCTTCTTTTTATCTTAAATAGGAACTCAATGTAGAGATGAAGGAAGTTACTTTTGGGATGACAACTCATAAAATTATTATTTGGAGATGGAGGATACCACAACTTCTGAAGCCTCTTCACTCCATTTTTCCTCTCCATCTCTGTCAAAGGTTTTCATCTTTCTCACTTATATTTTTATTACTTGCACAAACCTTCAGTAAGATAGAGACTGAAAAGTTTGTCATGACAGAATGCTTGGGGAGAATGATAACAAGCAAAACAGGAAAGTAAAACTGACCCAAAGACACTGCTTTGCCACAAAGATCTATGCCACAACTCACTAAGTTGCAACATTACAAGCTAGAACGTCCCCCAGTTCCTAAATATGAACAAAAATAGTCCTCCCAGTATAGAAGTGTTGGGCTTCTCAAAGTGAGGGGAAGATAATGAGTTAATATGTGATTAGCTTTCAGAGCTATGCACATTTCCCAACCTTTGTGGGTGGCTAAGTCAACTTCTATGAAGACACTACAGCCAGTTGACTTCACAGATGCAAACCACCCCTGTCACGAAACCAGCCGGCCCCCTCTGCTTTTGACCTCCTTTAACCAAAGCTCCCAGAGGGCGAGCTGGCTGGCAATGCAGCTATACAGTGCTTAGCTGCTTTTCTTCTGTCAGGAGGTTTAATAGGTAGCATATTCAGAGGCTTGTATGCACTTTAACTCTTACCCAATAAAGAGACTTAAAAAAACAACGTTGATTTATTGGTTCATAACATAGTTTAAAAAAACGTAGAGTAATTCCAACTGAGAAAACATATTTAAGCAGTCCTTTAGTTCTGTCAAACTTCTCTTCTTCTTCTTAAAGATTTCCTAAGCTTTTACCTCAGAACTGTTCCCTCAGAACTATCTTTTCCTCAGAGCTCTGTTTACCTCAGAACCCTCTCTGAACTGTGTTCCCTCATTCTTCCCACAGAACTGCCCAAAACCCTCCAGCAATGTTCCTTTTTATACCAAGAAGGGTCTCTCCTCACTAGCCAATTTGCATACAACCAATCAGACACCCTCACTGTTCTCCTCACAACCTTAGAGTTGCAACATACCAGGCCTACTTCATCTTACACACATTAATGAAAGGGGTCTTCCCATGACAACCCCATCCCCACCCTCACCCCTTTGTTTCCTGCTTAATTCTTACACAAATAGAGAAATGTAACATATGAATCCGTATAGATAAATATTGTATTATATGCTATCACAGTAAAAAAAAAAAAAAAAGGAAACTGAGTAGATTATTTGGAAATCATATCTTGTCTGTATGTTGGAGGTGAGTTAATCTGGTTGGGCTGTCATTCCACTGAAATTAGTGCAATGAATTGGCGGTGGCTGGTTTATGTTCTTTTTATTTTACATTAGGTAGAGCATGATGAAATTAGTCTACCGTGTTTCCCCAAAAATAAGACATACCCATGAAATAAGCCATAGCAGGATTTCTCAGCAGTTGCGCAATAAAAGCCATACCCTGAAAATAAGATATAGTGATAGGCATGGCTATGCAGCGTCCCAGTGCGGAGCAGTAAAGAAGACGGGCAGCCATGGCATAATAAAAATAAGGCACCCCCTTAAAATAAGCCATAGTGTGTCTTCTTAAGGAAAAATAAATACTGTATAAGACAGTGTCTTATTTTCAGGGAAACATGGTAGGTCTAAGATAACATGTTTGCAGCTCTTAGTAACTACCAATTCATGCATTATTTTTGCCCAGTTTGTAGCATTTTAACCATTCCTCAGGGAATCTCTGAAGTGTAAAATCTGTGAGTCTGTCCATAACATGGATAAATTAATCCAGTTTCTTTCTTTCTTTTTATAAAGGTTAGCAAAAAATTTTTAATGGCTGAAGCAGTTAATTTGCATGTAAAATTACATTTAGTACTTCTAATTATTTACTAGCAATTTCATTACTTAGGTTAGTTTAATTGTTTTAAAACACCAGCATATTTTGTGTTATACACAAAAAGTCACACACACACACACATACATCTTCAGTATCTGCAGGTTCAGTTATCCATGAGTCTAAAAATCAGTGAAAAAAACCGCTAAAATATATAATATACAGTAATACCACGGATAACGTTTGCATCACGTAACGCTAAAACTGCATAGCGTTAAGCAATATGGGGGGGAAATTGCATCACATAACGTTAAAATCCTATGGGATGCATCGGATAACGTTCACTAAAGCCTGTGTCGGTTACAATGTATCTCTATGGATTTTAACGCTATCCGATGCATCCCATAAGATTTTAACGTTATCCAATGCATGCATCGGATAACATTAAAAATCGGATAACAATAAGACTTGTGAAACCAAGTTTTAGTGTTATCCGAGGTTTTACATTTCCAAAGCACACTACCAGAGCTCGTCACTTATACTCTCCACTATGTAAAGTGTGGGAAGGAATGGATTGTTTCCAAAGTAACAATTTCCTTAAAGGACCTGAAATTAACAGAGGTATCTGCAGCACTCCCTGCTTGTATGACTCAAATATATACCGGTAGGCTATAATATGGGGTTTGCTCCTTTCCTCAGTTTCAGATATCCATAGATCTAGGAAAATATCCTCTGCAGATATGGAGAGCAACCTGCAATAGCCATAATCTTGTTGGCTTCAAGAAGAGTAAGTAGGCAAGTGTTCCTTAGTTTCCTCTAGTCAAGAAATAGTGAGACACCAACCCATATGATATATGGCAAGCAGAGATATTAAAAATGTTGTGTGGTTGTCCTTATATACATGGATTTTCCCAACAGGAGTTTAGGTTGTAGTTTTCAAGAAATACTCAAAATCTGCTAGCAGCTTTCTTAGTCCAACTGAAACCAAGACATACCAGCTGTTGGATTGATTTTGAGACACCGTGGCTTTGGGCATGTATAAGTATATGCAGGGCCATATATGTGTGTGAAGGCAAATACACATGTTACCAGAGAGTGAAGTCTTATCAAGTGGTGCCATACAAAGAAAGTCATAGGAACCGAGGATGACAGTAAGGAAAGGAGTACTGGTAAAGTATGGTTAGAGATGTGCTGCAAGAGGCAGTCTTTTTAAATGTGCATTTCAAAAGCATATGGGGAAAATGATGCTTTGGAAGTGTCGGTAAAGACAAAATGATGTTATTTTCTGTTCTGTAAAAATCAATATATTCCCGTTAGTACTTCATATAATATAGAGGAAAAGATTGATTATTGTCAGAAAAGGGGGTAATTGTTGACTTCGTCTTGTGTGCCTGTATTTGTTATGGATTTAGGAACTATATTTGGATTTCATGATGATTTTTTCCTAGGAGAAAAGGGTAAGTGCAAGTTTTAGTCTTTCCTTCTGTTACCAGAAAATAGTGGTGGTGGAGGGGGGGATGGCTTGATTGGATACAGCCTAATGACTTCAATGGAGCAAATTAGAAGAGAATTGTCACTTTTTTATTATTCACTCAGAAGGAGATTCCTGTGGTGCAAAGAAATCAGGCAACTAATGAAAATGGCAGTAGAAAATCAACCTGTGTTTTCAACCTTAGAGAACATATGTTTTGTTACCACAAAACTGTAATGATATTTATACCAGATTTTTTTAAAAAAAAATAAATATTTTATACTAAGAGGTCCTATGAAAGATTCAATAGTTTGACTATATTGGTTTTATCTGCTACAATTTGTTAATATTGTTTCTCTTTTTTCATTGAATATTGGGAACAACTATGTTCAAATAGCAGGATACCTAATGAAGCCAATTTTGTCTTACTTAAGGTACAACTCAATGACATTATAATTGCAAAGTTTACTATTTTTGTACAATTGTAGGTTTTGACATTACTTTTATAAATAGCCTTTTTTTCCTATTAAAATTTTTTTTTTTTAATTTAAAAAAATAATGGTTTTAAACATGTCTGGCCGGACATCCTGCTACAGTAATAGAGTAGACCATACAGCAGTGACTTGACACTGAGTGTTGGGCAGGAGTAAATAATCTGACTCTCGAAAGGGGCCAACAGCTGTGGGTAGATGAGCCCCTTTAGGTGAAGTGATGGTCCCCTCAGTAGAGGAAATACCACTAGAAACCATCTTTTTGGGCCCAATGGTGAAATGAGCAGAGGAGGAACCACTTTCTGATTTCCAATGGTCCTGGAGGCTGAAGAGGCCATGCCAGATATACTGGCTGTGAAGGTGCACCTTGATACTATCCTCAAGGCTGCGGTAGTCCATTGTAGTCCTGGTATTAAATCCTGCATGTCTCATTCAATATGTGCCCCAGGAGATGGCTCTGTGATCATAATGTGTGGGTCACTTCATGGCAAGCTGGGATCCACCTTAAACAAATTCACACCAATGGCATTTTTCCTGCTACAGGAAAAAATGCATTCTCAGGTACAAGCTGCTGCCGCCGCCACCACCAATGAGATTTTTAAAATGTTTTCTATTTACAAAGATTGTGCCCTTGCTATTCCATTGTGTTTTGTGTTGTGGACCAGCAGCTCCATAGCATTCATATTTTTAAAAACCTAAAAGCTAACTATTTAGTTACTTTAGAATAATTTGAAAGATTTTAACCACAGTGGAACTTCAAGATACAAAAATAATTACAAAAATCTCACAATACGAAAGGAAATCCCAAGAAAATAATGCTTTGAGATGCAAAGTTTTTTTGAATAGATAATTTGGTTTTCAATGTATTCCTATGGGAAACTGTGCTTCAAGATACAAATTTTTGGTTTTCAATGCATTCTTATGGGAAATTCAAGATACAAAATTTTTGCAAAAGCCAGAGGAAAGAATTAATTTCGTATCTTGCAGTTCCACTGTACAATGATAACTACTCTGGATGGCCCAGGGACAGTAGTTACTTGTTTTTAAAAATAAGGTTCTGCTACTGTACATATTTAAGTCCTGTCATCTAGTTACCATTTGTTTTATTGGTTATTTTATATTGACCACACTGAAGCACTCATATCTTAGTTTATTAAAGAAACAACAATGTGGGTGGCAGTATCGTCTAAAACCCAAGCATCAGATGGCCATAACCATTACAGATGACTGAAGTAACATAATTACTCAGTAACCACTAAGCAAACAACATGTATTTTCAGAGTGCAAATGAATCTTCAGAAGCCATTTTAAAAACAATCCAAAATAGCTTTAAAAAGGCATTAGGGAGGAGGGTTCCAGACATGCAGCACTGACACAAAAATATTACTGTTCCTTGTATTCAACAAATAGGGTTGCCAAGTCTCAAGCTCTTGCCCTAAAACCTAGCTTTTGGATCCATTCTCTGGGTTTCAGGGCTTGGAGTCTCAGTGATGCTGCAAAGCTGGTCACAGTCTAGATCAGGAGTTCTCAACCTACGGCCTGGGGGCTGGATCTGGCCCGTGGCTCCATTCCATCCAGCCCATGCTCCCATCACTGCCACCGGCCTTTTGCCCTCTGCCTGGCTTGATGTGTCCCTAACACTACTCCAAAGCAGGGCAGATGTTGTAAGATGCAGAAGTGGTAGGTGCTGATGGCTGCCCATGTCTTTCCCAGCACAGGCAAGGACAAACAGGACCCCTCCTTCACCCAGACATGGGGGGGAATGTTTGCGGGTTGGATTGGTGTTATGGGGGGAAGTGTTCGCGGCCATGGCAGCAGCATGGGGGGAATGTTGGCAGGCCTGACTGCTGGTCTCCCCACCATTGGGGGGGGGGACACACAAGTCCGGCTCACCAAGAGTCTGAGGGGGCATGATCCAGTCCCTGGCTTAAAAATGTTGAGAACCCTTGCCCTAGATATTGGGGTCCATCTTCTTGTCTTTAGGACATGCCATTTAGAAGTACCCGTGTCTATTTCCTTGCCATGAATTCTCTTTGTTTCTGTTGGAGTTTCCACTTATAAATTCATCAGTTTCTCCTGCTGTAATAATCTCAAAAGAGGGCTAATGTCTGTCATGTATACGTCATTTGTTCCATTGTTGCCTGAAATTTGAGAATGAGTTATTAGCAGTGAATAGCCTTTTAGACTTCCTCTAGGTGAATAGGACTTCACTTTTTGAATATTAAGAATTATATGTGTGTGTGTGTGGAGGGGAGGCATCAGGATTTTAGAGATGATTAGGTGGGGCATGGCCAAAAAAAAAGGTTGGGAACCACTGGTTTAGACCTAAAATCTCTGGAATGGGCTGCTGCAAGATAATCTTTCATAATGGCAGACCAGACAGGAGGGCCTCTGAAAGTTATCTCTCTTGATACTGCTTCTGCTCTCTGCTAACATACCTATATCATCGATGCACAGATCATTTCTGAGCTTATTAACCCCATCACCAAATTACAGATCCACTCTTGCATTGGAAACAAATCTAACTGTTCAAGATCCCAAATCTTTTACCATAGTTAAACATTACCTACACTCCTATCTAAGCAAGCTCACACAATGTTTGGTAGTCTTTCACAGCAACCTGTTCCTACACAATTCAGAGGTTTAAACATCAGCACCAACACTTTAAATTGGTTTGTCTAGATACACATTCCCCACACATTTGACTCTCAAGTACTGTAACTTCCTTTTTTGGTTGGCTTTACAAACTAATATCTGCAGATATATCTGCAAATATATGACTAGGCAACTAGGGTGTTTAGTAGATTGTAAATGAAAACTGGGGACTGTTCTTGCTTACATGTACAATCTTGTATGGGTTTCATCAAAAGAAATCCCCACTGAGCACTTAATTCTGTGGATAGTAGGAATAGTAGCACAGCCTTGTTGGGTTCGGTTATATTTAATTGATCAATGAGGTGGGGAATGAGGGGCAGAGGGTTTAGCTCTCAAATGAAGGATTCTTAGAGAGAATCTGTTTACTCCATCTCAGTTTTCCAATAGTGGTCGATGCTGAAGAGCTGCTCCCAATCGCTTGAAATGTCCGTTCCACTTCTGATATAAACTGCTACCGTTGATGCACAGCAACATTGCAAGCCTCCCTTAGTTAAGTGCCAAAGAATAAATAATAGATTTATTCCTGCCCCTTTGCCCATATTCTTTAATGGCTGCTTGGAAGGACTTATATAACCTGTGCTGACTTCAGTCATTCCCTGCTGTGCCTTTCCAATAGGCTGAAAGTGGCGATGAACCACTGGTGTTTTTTCAATATGTTCCCCATGTAGAATTTTGGTTAACTGATGGTGTTGTCTGTGTAATTTAAGTAGGGAGGACACCTCATCTACAAATCTGCCAATAGGAAGTTGAATAAAAAGAGGTTCATTGTAAAAAGACACAAATAGTTCTGTACTTACTAAACCTGAGATACTCAATCAGGTACTGAATTCTCATCTATCTCTATACAGCTGTCAACATTAATCAACAGTTTTTGTTCTTCTTCCCCTCTGAATAATTCACTAAAGATTCTCCCCACACAGCGTTTTGCATCCTGGCTCTGCACATACAATTTGTATGCCTGCAATAAGGAAACCCTCAGATGTACAGTTGAAACATAGGAAGATGCTTTATACTGAGTTGGGTCATTGGTCTGCCTAATCCAATCCTGCAAATTCTGAGTAGCAGCAGCTCTCCAGGATTCAGGCAGGATTCCTTCCTAGCCTTATCTTGAGATACTTAGCATACTGCAGTAGTCTCCCATTAAAGTACCATACTGGATTTACACTGTTAGCTTCCAAAATAAGATGAGATTGAGCACGTCTAGGGTGGCATTAGTGGCTTAGTGGTTAAGATGCTGAATGTGAAGACTGGAAGTTCAGAGTTCGATTTCTGGGTACTGCATGATGGAGTGAGCTCCCATCTCTGTCCCAGCCCCTGCCAACCTAGCAGTTCGAAAGCAAGAAAGTAGATAAATAAATAGGTATCACTTTGATGGGAAGTTAAATAGCATTCTGTGCACTCTGGCATTTAGGCATGCCTGCCTAATAGTCACTCTTGCATGTCTGCAGACAGTGCTGGCTCTTTGGCTATAAACAGAGATGAGCACTGAACCCTAGAGTCGGATATGAATGGCTTTCAAGAAAAGGTGACATTTACCAATACAATACTAGGGTGGCATTGGTGGAGGAACCTGGAATAATGTCTGCCAAAGCCGGAGAGGCAGCAGTGCTACTTTTTGCAGTATCAATATTCACCTATTCTTTCAGTGTATAAAACCTTCCAGTGAACAACTGAGAGAATGAGAAAGTGAAAGGCATTTACAGTATCTAAGGGGTGGCGGGAAGCTTGCATTCACTTCTGCCTCTTCCAAGTGACTCCAGTCTGCTCTATTATACCTTTCAATTTATTGTGGACTGTCTCAGGAATTTAGGAGAGAAATACTCTAAATCAGAAAATGTTGAATAAACACATTGGCTGAAATCAAGTAGTAAGTCATAAAGACAAGAGGCCTATTGAATCAGTGAGGATTTTAGGAGCCAACTCTTTTGTAAGCTCCATTGATTTAGTGAGCCTACTCTAGTTTTAATTTACTACTGGATTTCAGCTGCTACAAGTTCTGGATTAAGAGTGACTATTAGGTTGCTTAAAAAAAATCTTTATTGGGATGTAGTGTTTTGTTGTAGATAGAATTTTTTCTTTAGTACTTCTCTTTTATTTTCTTTACATTCCTAGGTCCTATCCTTGGGAGCAGATGTACTGCCAGAATACAAACTTCAAACACCTCGCATCAACAAGTTTACTATATTGCACTACAGTCCTTTCAAAGCAGTCTGGGACTGGCTTATTTTATTGCTTGTGATCTACACGGCCATATTCACCCCTTACTCTGCAGCTTTCCTTCTTAATGACAATGAAGAACAGAAGAGGCGGGTGTGTGGCTACTCGTGTAACCCACTGAACATGGTAGACTTAATTGTGGATATTATGTTTATCATTGACATTCTCATAAACTTCCGAACGACATATGTAAACCAGAATGAAGAAGTGGTAAGTGACCCGGCAAAAATAGCAATTCACTACTTCAAAGGCTGGTTCCTAATTGACATGGTTGCTGCAATACCTTTCGACCTGCTGATTTTTGGATCTGGCTCAGATGAGGTAAGCTAAATAGAACATGCCATTCATTCATTTGTTCATTCATTTTGTTTTCAGATTTATTTGATGCCATCATATCGCATGCTTTGTGTTTGTAGACCATTTGATGTTATTCAAACTTTACTGGTTTCAAAAAAAATCACTCTCGGTTGAAAGGATTTTTGTTAGAAAAATTCTGCTCAGGGGACATCCAAAAGAGGCTCATTTCATGTCCCCAAGATCCATCGTGCAGCACTTGGGTATTGAAAGCCAACCTTCCAGTCTCCAAGCTCAGCGCCTTAACCACTAAACCACCACAGTGCTGCTACTCAGTTCAGTCATAATGATAAATTAATTGTTCCTCTTCACTTTTCTCCACCCTTCTTTGCCAAATAGGGAAACTCTTAGAATTGTCTAATTTGTGACATGCCATTTTTACCTAAGTGTGGCAAACTAAGGGGTATAAAATATGTATGTTGCCTTCAAATCAAGATGAATCTCATACCAGGATCAAGCTGTGGCCTGAAATTCTAGTTTGAGTCTAGTTGCGGTCCGGCCCCAACAATTGGTGTGAAGGAATTGAGACTGCAGTCTTGGATCTGATGCACAGGTTTAATGGCCAGTCTGCATCTCAGGCTGGTCTGTGTGGTCTCTGTCGTACATGCAGCACCAAGCAAGGCATATTTATTGAGTCACACAAAGGGAGGAGGTTACATGTAAAAATGGGAGGTACATCAGAGGGTGTTTACATGTTCAACAGGGTGTTACCCAAAAGAGGGAGGAGGGCGGTTTATCCAAAAGAGGGTGGAAGAGGGGTGGAGGGTGGAAAACACCTCTATATATCTAGTCATAAGAAAACACACTTATAATAGCCTCACTGCCTTAAGGGAATATATATTGCAAGCTATAATATACTGTGGTTTCAGCTCCTTCTTCATGGTTGGTTGGTATCATCTCGTAACATCTGTTGGCCTCTTGGAGAGGCCTCTTGCGTCTAAGCCTCTCCTGTTATCGGTGGAGCTAGGATGCTCAATCATGCATACATCCTGAGTATCTATTTATGTCACACAGCTTCTACAGCAATAACAGGGGCCCCAATTGTATTTTCCAAATCTATCACACAGTTCTAAAATCTATCACACAGGTACATATAAAGTACAGTCACAATTAAGGATAAAATTAATTCCTACAGAGGCTGAGCTGGCACAACACATTGCAATGCGTACTACTAGATTTGTCTCCTATGCATGGCAGTGGCAGTTATTTCCTGCTACTGCATTAGTGGCCACAGTCAAAGTTATTCCACCCATTCATACCTCTGTTTGAGGGCTTCTTGCTCACTGTGAGGTACAGTAGGTGAGTCAGAGGGAATGCCTATGTGCTTGCAATGGGAGAATGATGTCATTAGTAATCATTGTGGCTATTTCATCCTAAATGACAACCTCTGACAAAGATCTCTAAGTTGATGCATTGGGTCTGATGTGCTGTGGGGAGCCTCAGAGGCAGTTGTTGTGCATACAGCAGCAACAAGCAATGCTCTACAAGTGGTGGATGGAGACTGTGGTGGTGGCGGCAGCAGCAGCTACAAAATCTATCCAGGGAAATGAGGGGCCAGGATAGTGAGCAGTCACAGGAAGTCTTTGTAGTTGTAGATAGGGATTTGTGAACCATGTGACTGAAGGTTAGGTTTTCACTGTTCCTCATGGGAAAGCCATTCTTCATTTGAGACCCGATCTTGTTCCAGTGAAACAGCAGAAAGTAGCATGTGGTGGTGAATGATCATTAAAAAGTTAAGTAGCATTTCTGAAAAGAATTGTATTTTTAATATATGCTGAGAGGGACCACACTTGGTCACACTTGCAGTAGCAAATCCTAAACACTGGTCTAGAACAGCCCCACTAACTCTCAACCCCCCTCCCCCCACCTTTTATGTTTGAAAAGCAAGCCTTGATGCTCTATCAGAAAATACTACATTTGAAAATGTCCCCTACTTTAAAGAGTCTTGCCATAGAATGTAAAGGCTGGAGTCTGTGGTCTGGTAAAGATTGGGAGTAAGTTTCTTTTGTAGATTGCTATGCATTCAGACAGTGGGGCTCATCTGTCGAACAGACAGTGCTAAGGAAGCAACCCTCTTGTTTGTGTTGTAATCCCCATAGAGCACTCAAATCTTCACTTGAGGAGAGCTGGAGAGGATTTGTAGCTGGTTGGATAGGAAAGGAAAATGTCATTGCACAAACAACAAGGGAAGGAAACTTTTATTTGAAGTTAGAAGATGTACAGAGCCAGTGTGGTCTAATTATAGATAGAACAGTGGACCAGAATGCATGAGTCCTAGGGTCTAATCTGTGGCCCGTGGTCTGGATGTGGCCCATGGCACCATTTAATGTTGGCCCCCAGCCCCACCACCACATCAGGAAGTGCATGTGGTGGAGGTAGGGCAAAATGGCTGTCTGTCCCCCAAAGCTGTCTGAGGGACCATGATCTGGCCCCTGTCTTAAAAAGTTTGAGACCTCCTGGTCTAATCCTTATTTAGCCCTGGAACTCACTGGGGTTTGGCAATGGTTAAACCATTCCTTAAATATCTCACATGCCTTGAAAACCCTGCAAGGATCACCATAAGACATAATCAACTTGAAAGCACATAACATATGGAAGATATATGTGTGGTGAAGAATAAACTTTATCAAAGCATAGAATCATAGAATAATGGAGCTGGTAGGGGCCTGTGAGGCTATTGAGTCCAACCCCCTGCTCAGTACAGGAATCCAAATCAAAGCAGATCTGACAGATGCTTGTCCAACTTTCTGTTGAATGCCTCCAGTGTTGGAGCTCACCACCTCCTGAGGTAATTCGTTCCATTGTTGTACTGCTGTAACAGTTAAGGTGATTTTCCTGATATTCATCCTATAACTGGCTTCCTGTAGTTTCAGCCTGTTAATAGGTTGCTTCACATGCTCTCAGTTTAACCTTTATGAACAAATAAAACATTTAACTAAGTGTCAACAGGCCTTATACATAAGGGAAAGCTTTTGTGTTCATTTGTTGTCAATACATATGCCTCATATTTTCCTTTTTTAAAAAATTGCTATATAAGAGAAACCTCTGGCAATGGTATACATTTCACTTGGTAATGTTCTCCCCCCCCCCCCCATGTTCCTGCCTTTAATACTTCCATGTGATTCCTTTATAGTGAGAGCAACAGAGGATGTAAAACTGCATGGTCTCTTTAGCTAATGGTCATTTCCAGTCATGGAGAAGTCTTTACAAAGAAACAGATTTTCCTATTATCTCAAAGTCTAACCAGTAATAGAAATCCCTCCTAACAGCTGTGTCAACTCTCTTTATTGGGAGGCATCCCTTTCAAAGGCAGAGACAGGCACCTTCTCCAAGGTAGAGAGATTCAGACTGTCCAGCTGTTTTTAGAAAGGCCATGAACAACAATCGAAATACTTCGTGACACACAACTCAAAAGGCACTGTTTGTGTATTGGCTCACTGAGCTGAGAAACAGGCAAGCCATTCCTCGCAGCTGGATGCCGCTGTGACAGTCTTATCTCATATGTTCTTAAAATCGCAGTTGTGTTTTTTTTAATAGAGCCAACAGTTCAGGCTGTTAAAATATGGGGTTTGTGGCAATGACATGAAATGAGCATCACCAAAGAGTCACATCCCCGCTCAGCATATGTGATGTAGTTTTCAGAGAAGGACCCTCATGACTGAGCTGAGGCCCTTTTTTTTTTAGTGAAGGGGGACCACCATTGTTAATGGACTCTATCAATAATTGATGTGACAGATAGAAATTGCCAAGTTGTACATTTAGCACTTTAGGAAAGTAACTTGCAAAAGGCTCTTGAGTGTTTGGAAATCCAAGTGGTGAGATAAATTGTTTCTCCCTGTTTATTCTTTCTTTCAGTTTTTCTCTTTATTTTTGTGACTTCTCGTTGGTTACAGTGGGCAGGAAATTGTGAATACCAGCTCAAAGGGTGGTATGTACTTTCACTGATTCTGGAATAGGATTGGGGTGTTACCAGGATGGAGAAATCTTGCCAATCTAAGCCATCTCCCTGCCAACGGTCCTTCCACCAGGGCACACTTAGAAAGTACCTCACTCTTTGGGTCTCTAAAACCAGGCTGCAGAAATGTTATACACTGGCCAAGAGGAATGTGCATAGTCCTTTCTCTTCTCCAATATGGGTCCTCTCCCCCCCCCCTACATTTATTTATTTATTTATTTATTTATTTAACCATATTTGTATGGCGCCCTCCTCATGAGTGACTCAGGGCGGCAAACACAATATTAAAAACAACAATTAAAACACAAGATAAAAAAAAAGATTAAAAAGAGATTTAAAAGATTCAAAGAGAGAGGGAAGGAGTCAAATAAGCCAACAGGCTAACTGTCTCTAGAAGGCCACAGGAATTTTAAAATAGTAAAGAGAAATACCTAATGAAAACATGATACATAGAGAACAAAACTGTTTGGATGGAATCAAAGGTCTGATGGTTAGGATTGGTTTTTACCTACAAAAAGAAAACAACTTTGGATGTGCATTTGTTCAGTTAATTAGAATGCAATCTTCCCAATCAACTGAATTCCTCTGAAAAATCTTCCTAAAGGTGGCTCCAAAATCAGACAGATGAACACATCTTAATAAATTCACTAGTCCGGTTCATCAGATCCTAACATGTATTGCTCCTTTAAACCTGATTGTCAGTAATCATAAACCAGTTTAGAAGCAGAGTTCTGGAAATTGAAGGTTGAATGGGAGGGTTCAGTAATCAGAACTGAGACACAGATATCGTAAGGGAGATGATCAGTTCCCTCCATGAATGCCTGAAAGGGGTTTGTGGTACTCTTTGAGTCCCTTAAATACAGAAGTGCACCATTTCTTGTTCAAATGAATCACTTTGCTTTGTGAAAGGCAACCCCCCTGCCAGAAGAGTAGCGTGCCTTGGCGGGGCCCCGTATAAAAACTTGTTTAGGGGCCCTTAGGAAGGGTAAAGATTTGTTTTGCTTACGCACGTTGGGGGCCCCCGTGGCCCTGGGGCCCCGTATAATTGATACGGCAATTACGGCGGTAGCTACGCCTCTGCCCCCTGCTCTCTCTCTCCAAGACTTGTGTCTATCAGTTTTCAGGGAGTGGCATAGGAGGAAACTTAGAAGAAATATGGCAATACTGCTAGTTAGGTACTTTTCAAACACGGCCACAGCGGATGTTAATTCTCTTGCCAGTTTCTTTGTTTGTTGGCACCACCAGTGTGTAGCAGTAGCACAGTGATCTGTTATTACTGAGCCCCCACGTTGTGCGTCTACAGGAAGAAAGTTGCAAGTTTGGTATAAATAGAATATGTTGTTTTCAATTAACACGGCCTGTGGAGCACTCTTTATTTCCTTTTCTCCTCCTTTTTTTCACCCTGCCAGCATACTATTATTGAGTTCTAAATTCAGCACTGCATAAAATATACAAAGGTTTAATAAAACATTAAAAATGGCACTTAGTGGAAAGAAACTAGCAGGCAGGTTCCTCTGACCAGAACTATAAATGTTTTTAGCTGTTAAGCACCATGCATTATACATGTCTACCTTTTAAAAGGTGGTCATGGTTGGAAGTTATGTGTGGAAACTTTCTAGATGGATTTTTAATTGTTTTTTTTAAAAGTGCATTGTCTAGGGTGTTACCTGAGCCCACGGAAAGTACTGAGGCTTACGAGCAGGGTTAGCAACAGAGTTAAATTTGTAGGTCTTATATTTCCTGAACCCACTGAGAATTCCCTCTCCCCAAAAATGAGACCAGTGTAAGACAAGTAGAATATGTCATTACTGTTTCTCAATCTCAAACTTTCACCAGAAAATGACATTCATGGAGTCTTAAAGTGCTGGGTTTGCTTTAAAGGTTACCTCGTTTGTGGGGAAGAGGTTGTTGCTTGATGAGAGAACATCTGCCTTGAATATGGATGGCCTGGTGCAAAATAAGGCAGTTTCTTCTCTCAACGGCCAGGATGGGGAACCTTTATCCTATTGAAAGACTGCATTAGTTTAGTTATAATCAAGAAACTTCAATTTTATATACAGTACTTAAAGATTTACATGATTTTGTAAAAACCTAACTGCACTCCGTGTGCTCCGGTGTCTAGTCATGCCTGCCACATGACCACATAAACATCTGCAGAAGCAGACAGCATTGGCTCTTCGGCTTTGAAACAGAGATGAGCACTGAACCCTAGAGTTGAATATGACTGGCTTTCAAGCAAGAGAAACCTTTACCTTTACTAACTGCTATGTACTTAATAATTCTGAAACATGAAAATTCCTTTTTTTTTGTTTTAAAGTTACTAATATAAAAAGATACAAGATAAACAAAAATGTATTAATAAAAATAAAAGGATTTGTTCAGTAAAATTCAGATTCAGTCGAAAGACTGAACTTAAGGACTTAGAAGGCCACATATGGCCTTAAGTCTGTAGTTTCCCTGCCCCTGATCTAGGGCCACACACAGCCACTTCCACGGAAAAACAAGAAACAGTCTATTGGCATTTTAAAGACTGTTGCATTAATTACAGCATGAACTGTCTTGGACTACAGTGTTCATCAGACGGAGGGAATATTATCCAGAATTTCCAAAACATATGTTAGGGATTGGATAGTAGTCAGTGAGGGAAGGTAAAGGTCACCCTTGCTTGAAAGCCAGTTGTATCTCACTCTAGGGTTCAGTGCTCATCTCTGGTTATAGCCAAGGAGCCAGTGCTGTCTCCATCTGCAGACGTTTCCATGGACACATGGCAGGCATGCCTCAACACATGCCTCAAAACTGCTAAGTTGGCAGGAGTCAATGAGGGTAGAAGGCATGAAATGGAGGGTTAAATAGGTCAGTAAGTTCAATTTCTAGCTGCTGAGGCAGAGTTCTGGAGTTTGATTCCTCACTGTGTTTTCCGGGAGAAGAGACAACCTATTTAGTCTTGGGCAAGCTGCACAGTCCCAAACAATACCACCCGAAGGTTCCATGATGTCTGTAAAGAGAACACAGACATCAAGGAACCTGTTAAGCCGACAAACACACACAGTTTTATAAGAATCTGTTCTCCCATTTTAAACCTCTGGTGGTAGACTAGACTAGAACTTCCTAATGAATAGTTTAATCCGCAATTGCTTGTCTCACTACCCTTTGCCTCTTTCAGTACCACTTCATTAAAACAGTACTCTGTTTAGACACATGAACTTAAAACCTACCGGTAGTTTGACATTTCATGGAGGAGAATAGTTTAAAAGTTTTGAAGTCTGTAAGGGGGTGGGAGTGTAACACGTATATGCCTCAGGCATTCATCTCTGTATGCTGTTTGTTTCCATTTTCCCCAGCTAGTGAAATAGACTAATTTGCTTCTCTTGTATAAAACAGAGGCTAGTGTTTGAGAAAAGCCAAAGGATCCCGGAAGGACTTCTATTGCCGAAAGCTTTATTTTTGCATTTCATGAGGGCCAGCATCTTCCCACCTCTGATATCAATTGGAAAACTGTCTTTTAAACAGAGGGGGAAAGTGGGAACAGTTTCTAATAAGGCACTGAGTGGGATGGGTCAGGTCAGTTGTAAACCCTCTAGAATAAAACTCTTTTGTTGATGCTATGATCAAAAGTAATAATGAACTTAGATAACACTTGGGTCTTGTCATTGCCTGGATAGGAAATTGCCTAGAAATGCTATGTGCTTCATCTTTGAGCTCTGTTGAAGAATGTGTAATTCATGACATGAAAGTAAGAGTATGTCTGATCAGAATTAAAGCCTATGGTAGTCTGTGATACTTACTCAAAGATATGTGTCCTAGGAGTGTACCTAAATGTACCAGCACACAAGGATTAATTAAAATGGCTCATTAGGTCACATCTGAGACTTTCCGAAAGAAAATCTAATTATTTTTCAGATCTGTTACAAAATCTTTGTGTGTGGGGGGGGGGAGGGGGGTTCATTGTTTTATCATTGTTTTCATGTATAATGGCTAAGATCCGATAGTAAGTCACAATCAGGGCAGGCCAATTGAATCAAAGTGTTACGTAAGTGTTGACTCACACATTTCTTCTGATTCAGTAGTCCTAATCTAGGCGTGACTCATGTTTGGATTTTAGCCAACATGTTATCCTTTTGTTTTATTGACATTTTTTCTCAGGCTCCTCTGGTTTGGATTTGGAAAAATGCAGTCCTTTTCCTAAGGGCACATCTTGCTTTGTGTTTCCACAGACAACAACTCTCATTGGCCTTCTGAAGACGGCTCGGCTGCTACGTTTGGTGAGGGTTGCAAGGAAACTGGACAGATACTCCGAATATGGTGCTGCTGTTCTTATGTTACTTATGTGCATTTTTGCACTCATCGCTCACTGGCTGGCTTGCATTTGGTATGCAATTGGGAATGTAGAACGGCATTATCTGACTCCTAAAATTGGTTGGTTGGATTCCCTCGGACAACAGTTGGGGAAACATTACAATGTGAGTGATCTCAGCTCCGGACCATCTATCAAGGACAAATACGTCACCGCACTTTATTTTACCTTCAGCAGCTTGACCAGCGTCGGATTTGGAAATGTGTCTCCAAATACCAACTCAGAGAAGATATTTTCAATCTGTGTCATGCTGATTGGGTGTAAGTATAGACCTTTTTTCCTTGTCCTGTCCTACTCATTTGATGGAACACTAAGCATTACACTAATTTCTCATACTAAATAAATTAAGCAATAAGAAAAAATGAACAAAAGGCATCGTTTACACAAAAGGCATGGTTTATACCTTCGCCCAATTTTCTATGTTTGGTTGCTTTTTTTGTCTTTTTTAAAACGATACTCTTCATTGCAGGAGAGGATTCACATGAATTTCCTGGACCCAAACATTCTCAATGGCTCTGTTCTCTTGTCTGACTGTAGATAAGGTTCAGAACAGGTGCCTTTTCTTTTGGAAATTAAGCAATAAAGGCATATTGATAGGTTCACCAAGTGTCAGCTCACATTTTGAATTTATATGAAAGAGAAAGGTGAACTAGCAAGCTGATCATGCTCCCCTAATCATGTTTTGACCCATTGAATTTGGATGAACTTCTTCCCTAGGACACAGTTAAGGCAATGCATGACTGTCCAGATACTGCTGAACTGCAAAGCCACAAGCTCAAGCTCTATCAGTGGTAAACGCTGATGGGTGGAATATTATGCATACATACCCATTGCTGTATTGAGAGGCAGGTTTAGGTGATTCTTCCCCCATTTTAGTCTTTTGGATAATCCTCTGTTAAGTCAAATATTTGGACTATTCTATGAGATGCTATGGTGGCCATGTGTCCTCTCTATGAAGCCTGCTTGTTTTCAGGGATGGCCCACATTCAGCCCAGCCCAGCAGATCATACAATACTGAATTGTGTTTCCCCATCTTGCCTCTGCATTGTGTTGGCTATAATTAGAGTAGGTGGAAGATGGCATCTAGTAAAATCTGGATGACAACTGGTTTCCCCATTCCACTCTATTTGCCCTGTCCAAGTCTGTTTTAAAAGAAAGGCTGTATCAGCCAGGAGAGCCAGAGAGCTTTAACTCTGATCATTCTTTTGCAATCTGGTGAAATGTATTCTGTTTCTATTTATGTTACCACAATTATTTCAACAGCTGCACATGCAGTTTACCATATGCATATGTTATGCATATCTGTATTCTCTTTTTGGCATATGTAAGTAACAACCCTATAAGCTCTACAGTAAATCTCTTTTTAGACATTCATTTATGTAGAATAGATGTGTCTGGAGCTCACTGTCAGCACTCAAATGAACATTCCTCAACTGATTGCAAAATATGTCACAATCATCCCTTTTGTGTGCTCATTCTACATGAGTGAATCCTTGAGCTGGGCTTGGGGTTCTAAAAAATGGTTCATCATTTCAATATGTTCATGGATTTAGGCAGTCTTTTCTTGATGGGCCATTATAACTCAAAGCCCTATACCAGGGATTCTCAACCTGTGGCCCATGGCACAATTTCATGTGGGGCCCCCACTGCCTCCACCACATCAGGAAGTGCCATGTGGTGGAGGAAGGGCAAAATGGCCATCCGGCCCCCAAAGCTGTCTAAGAGAGTGTAACCCTGGCTTAAAAAGTTTGAGAACTCCTGTCCTATACCTTGAGGATCCTGTGAAAGCTTGGGAAATGGGACAATAATCATGAAGGGTCTTTTCCTTGTAATGACTTGCTTTAACATCTGGTTGTTGTTGTTTTAAATAATATATCGGAATCCCTTTTTTAAAAAAAGTTTGAATCCTTCTCAGACAAAATCCAGCTCACTCAGTACATGCACTAGGGTTTTCCACTATTATAATAATAATTTCGTGTCAGAAATTATTCTGGGTTGAAAGGATTTTTGCGGAAGAAACCCCTCTCAGGAAATGCCCAAAAGGGGCCATTAACAGAAGAGGAGACCAGCCATTCGTGCTTGGGTTTTAGTTACTACATCTTTTGGCTCCAGGGAAGGAAACAAATGACAGGCATCTTCCAAACAGTATGTTCCTTCACATCTGTTGAGCAAAGGGAGTATTGGTAACAGTACTGAACTTAAGTAAAGCACCCCACATTGGTTTGACAAAGAAAGGACCAAAATAGAAAGCTTTACACTTGAGAGAAACAGAGGGTGGAGGGACTGCAGCAAGAATCTGCATGGGTTATCTGAAAGCATTGAGGAGGAAGTGCATGTGAGAAAACAGGCATTAAGATACTGTAGAATTTTGAACATGTCACAGTATCATATTTTTTTTAACTGAAGTGCTTTTGCAGACTTAAACCCAGAGGAACAATTAAGGTATCATGGGATTGAAAGCTGACTTGAATATTGCTTTCAGTGTACATCCTTGTGAGTAGCAATCTCCTTATTGATCCATCATACTTACTCTTTCTAGGGGTTGAATTAATGACTCCAACACCCCCTTAGAAGGCTCACTGCTTTAAAATAAAATAAATTTAGATGATTTAATTTATGGCAAATGTTTTTGGTTATTTGCATCATTCAAGGATCTATTGACAATCTTTAGTTCAAGTTTCAAAGCGCTTTCGAGAGAACACATTATTTCAGTGCTATGTATTGTGTACTCTATCACCTTCCTGTATTCCCGCTGCTCCAGCCATCATCTTTTTCCTACAGGAAATGTGCTAAAAAGATGCAAGAAGGAAAGGGGGAGAAGAGAGAGGGAAGTAGGTCAGATTTTGTTCTTCAGGCACTAGGAAGGAAACAAGCATGTGGTACATAGTTGAACTCGCTTTACTTATTTGACTTCTAGCCATCATAGATATTTCAGGCAATGTGCATAAAGGTGAATGGCTAACAGGGCTATAGCCAGAGGGGGCACACGGTGGGCTTGGCCCACCCTGAGTTAGCAGTTTGCCCACCCCAGCATTCCTATTTCCCATAGGAATGCATTGAAAAGTGGCTTTGTTGCCCACCCTGAAAAAATATTCACCCATTCACATCTAGAATCCTAGCTACGGCCCTGATGGCTAATTGAGAACTAAATGTTTTGTTTTGTTTTAATCGTTCCATGTTCAAGCAAATTCTAATGGTTGCTATGTTAACTTTATCCATTGAGAACTATAAGGTCCACTCTGAAAACAGAATTGCAAGGCACTTCATAGTAAGATTATATCTTCTTGATTGAAATCCATATGAAAATAACAAATTGTAATGAGTGTCTCCTAATTAAGTGCTCATTTACCTCATGCTAAATGAGATGGTGTTTTCTTTCCAAATGAAACTTGCTCAAGGGTTTCTCTTGAAAGCCTGATTCAAGCAAGGAGTTAAAAGGGAAAGCAAATATAGAGGGAAATGTAGAATGAACAATTTTCCAGTGTCTCTGTTTATCCACAGTCTAATTCAGGGGATCGCAACCTATGGCCCATGGGCCATATCCAGCCTGTGGCACCCAATAATTCGCCCCCAACCTCACTCCACCCACTACCACTGGAATTGGCCACAGACTCATTTAGTAAAGGTAAAGGGTCAGTGCTCATCTCTGCTTCAAAGCCGAAGAGCCAGCATTGTCTGCTTCTGCAGGCATTCCCGTGGTCATGTGGCAGGCATGACTAGACACCGGAGCGCACGGAACGCTGTTACCTTCCCACCGAAGTGGTCCCTATTTATCTACTCACGATTTCTTGCTTTCGAACTGCGTAAATGTGTTCACATGGCCGTAAATGACTCCACGGCCATTGTAAATTCATTTACGACAGCTGTGGATGTGTTTTATGGCACCAGTCCAGTCTACTCAGCTGTCTGAGGGAGCATGGTCTGGTCTGTGGCTGGAAAACTTTGAGAACCCCTGATCTAATCTATTGTAAAGTACCAGTGATAAAAACCATCTACATTTGAATGATGCTGTACAATTATTGAATGTGTAATACATAATAAAACATTCTACTTTACACTAACAGCCCTCATGCCTAACATGTTTTAGAGAAACTCCACTCATGGAAGGCTACACAGATGAAGTCTTCTCTGTGAACACATTCACAGTATTAAGTAAACTATCAAGATGGGTATTTAATTCCTTGTTTTAAATGGGATGGACAATTAGCTGTGCATATAGATGAAGCAGGTGAGAAAGGTGTATGTGTGTTTGTTCCACTCACCTCAGTCTACAGTTGTTGCCTTTTAGAACATATTGTATATCCAAATACTGTATTTGCCATAATATCAAAACCAACCCACCCTTATCTAATCTGAACTAACTTTCAAGGACAAAGCTGCTGCAATCCATGGAACAGGTGGAAAGCTGCTGCAATCCATAGGCCAATGGGTGGAAATTGAAAGATGTGTAAGTATTAGTATTATTAACCCCAGAAACACTGAAGCAAGCTTCAGTGATTTGTAGGGACACTCTCAACAAGCCTTGTGAGGCATTGTGTAAATTATAAGATGCCTATAGTAAAGGTAAAGGTTTCCCTTGCTCGAAAGCCAGTCGTATCCGACTCTAGGGGTCAGTGCTCATCTCTGTTTCTAAGCCGAAGAGCCAGCGCTGTCTGCTTCTGCAGACATTTCCATGGTCATGTGGCAGGCATGACTAGACACCGGAGCGCATGGAACGCTGTTACCTTCCCACCGAAGTGGTCCCTATTTATCTACTTGCAATTTCTTGCTTTCGAACTGCTAGGTTGGCAGGAGCTGGGACAGAGACGGGAGCTCATTCCGTCCTGCAGTACTCGGGAATTGAACTGCTGACCTTCCGCCTCCCAGTCAGTGTAGGTGCCACCACACCAAAGATCTTCTTCCTGGCTGCTGCTACATGCAGCACAACCAGGTGGATTTCTTACAGTTACAGTTGTTGATCAGACCTCCATCCATGGGAGAACATGCAACTTCAGGCATCACAATCCCAAGTTATTTAAGGTATTCCAGTCATTACCAAAGTACTGGTTGTGATGTCAGAAGAACAGTCAGACTAGGACATGGGTGGCCAAACTACAGCCTGCAGGCCACTTCTTGGGTGGTCATGAGGTGTACAGTGCATTTCAGATCCAAATATCATACTGAGTAAGCAGTAACAAGAAGAATGAATAGCAGGCTTATCTGTTATTGAGAACATAAAGCCAAACAATCAGAATGGTGTTTTGGAGAACCTAAAATCAAGATCTCTTCTTCATCCAAGGAAAAAAAGTAGCTTAGAAGATGGAGGCACAGAAAAGTAAGGTACGAGAGTTGAGATTATGCTTCTACTTGGTTTAGGATCTTTTCCTACAATCAAACCCTTATTGTTGCTGTCAAATGAGAAATATACTACTGGGAGTTTATTTAAGCTTCCTTTATTCTATTTGTTGCAGATATGCTCCCCCAAGTGGTCAAAGATGTCTGTTTGTCATAATAATAATTCTGTGCTATCAAGTCAATTTTGATTTACAGCCACCCTTTTCAGGGTTTTCTAGGTAGAGAGTACATAGAAGCGGTTTACCATACCAGAAGGCTCTTGGAATTGTTGTAGATTACAAGTTGAATACTAGTCAACAGTGCAATGCAGCTGCAAAAAAAGGGCAAATGCTCAGAATGTATCCCCCATAGATACAGGGGCCAACCTGTAGTCTGACATAATTAGAGTTGGCTAGACACAAATCAAAGGGACTGTAGTGGCTCAAGTGATTAAGACGCTAAACTTGATGGCTGGAATATCGGAGTTTGATTCCTGAGTACTGCTTCTGTCTCTGTTCCAGAAAATGCCAACCTAGCAGTTTGAAAGCAAGAAATTGCAATTAGATAGAGACCACTTTGGTGGGAAGGTAAACAGCATTCCGTGCTGGTGCTGAGGCATGCCTGCCACATGTCCACGGAAACGTCTACAGTCACAGACAGCACTGGCTCTTTGGCTGTAAACAGAGATGAGCACTAAACCCTGCAGTCAGATTGGCTTTCGAGCAAGGATGAACTTTTCCTAGACACAAATAACTGTACAGCTCCTATATTTTTTAATAACAAAAGGGAAGAGGAGTCACCCCTTAGTTCAGCTTATGTTCATTGACTGAGATAACAAAGTGAATCTTTGAACTAAAACAATCAAACCTGACTAGCTTTCAAAAGTAGAGTCACAGGCACAGAAGTGTCAAGCAGGCCTCTCCAATCACAGACAGTTATTCTTTTGTAGTATTATGTGGAAATTTCCTAGCAAACAACTGAGCAGATGCAAGAATACATAAATTAAAATAACTACCAAAAGCAACAAAATACGAGGATAGTGCAAACTTTTCTGATAACCTATATAATTGTGAAGTTACTTTATCTACTATTGGACTTCTGCTGGTCCTAATCCACCAATACACACTTTCATATCTGGTCTAATTGCAAAGGTCATTTCTACTTCTCTCTCTTTTCCCTCTCTTCACTCTCTTTCTCCTCTTTTCTCTCCTCCCCTCCAAAATCCTGTAAAAGGGAGAATTCCCATAGAAATAGCTTGCATGATAAGCAATCCCTGCTCAGGTTGCCACTTCTTCATAACTGTTAAAGGTGCAGGAGCCAATTTTGTTTCTGGCCACCCAGATCTGAGGCTTCAACTATTGTCTTCACAGCAAAAGGAAAGGACACATTGTTTATGTTGGCTCCTTCTCCTTGAAAGTAGGGACCTTTAGCTCAGCCATTCATGATCCACGGACACTGTGTAATGCAGGCCAGCAAGACTAACCTCCACAGGACCTAGCCTTAGGATGACTCATTGAGCATGGGGGTTCTGTATCTATTATTCTTGGAGAGAAGTTAGAACTTTAGTAGGATCCTCTTGTCTCAGATAAGCCAAGGTGAAGCTTGGCAAACCAAGTGGCTTTTCTTCTTCTGCACAAGTTGTAAAGCTGTAGAATTCCCACTTCAGTCTGAAGCAGGCTAGTAAATAGCACCTCCTTCCTCTCCACCTTCATATTTTACATAATATACAAAACTGGTAAAATTATTTCCCTACTTGAGGTAGAAAATCCCTTTAGCGTTTCTCTTTATTGACAATAAAAGAACAACCTGCCATTCCCTAAGGGCAACTTGTCTTGCTAGATTCTTAAAGTAATCTTCTCTCTGGTAATAAACATCACTTAGAAGCCATTCTCTATGCTCCCTTCTCCACCTATTCAGCTCTTAGGCTTTTGCTTTGTCATATTAGAGAAACTGGGTTGATGCATCTTCAACTGCATTTTGTGGTTTTTCTACAGAGGATTCTGAAGTAATTTCCTCAGTGGTTGATGTTCTTTAAAGAGAACATTATTGTTTCAGAAATAGTGTGTCATTTTTGTAGATGAGCTTACTCTAAAACATTAAATAGGATTTGTTTTATGAACTCAGTATTCAAAGTACTGCATTAAAATCCTTATTGAAGTGCTGCAACTTCAATAAAGGAATTAAAGGAACCTTAAACACAGCAATATCCCAACCTCCACTTTTTAAAAAGAACTCTCTTTTTTACTTTATCTCTAAAAGCTGGGGGGGGGGGGCAGACACATGTTCACACTCCAAAACTATAACAATAAGATAGTTGTTTAGTACCTGTTTCTCATTTAAATAACAACATTAACTTGACTGTTGTAAGTTTAACATTACAGTTTCAGTCCCTAGGACAGGGGTACCCAAACTTTTTGGGCCAGGGGCCGATCATGTGGTTCATGGAGCCGGTCACAAAAGCCCAGGGGCCGGGTGTGCCCCCGATGCCAATTCATCTGCATTTTACTTCCGCTTCCAGGAGCGATGAGGGCTTCGTGGGCCGTATGAATTGGCGCCAGGGGCCACACCCGCCCCCCAGGCCTTAGTTTGGGCACCACTGCCGTAGGATTATGACCTAGTACTCCTGGGAACCCACAGGACTGACTGGCTGAGTGTCAAGGTTTTTGTGTAGGTGTTGCTTCAAACAGTATGATGGGCCCAGGTGCACACATCACCTGTGGTTTCTTTTCTTTCTCCCTCCTTCACTGCAGTCTTTAGCTAGTGGCAGTGGTGGAACCATCATGCCCCATTTGGTGTACTGCAGGGAGTGAAGGGCCAACTGTACAACTTGTGAACCTCCTTATTGGTGCAAAAGTTTGACCCATGTGTGGCATCACAGTAATCCATCTCTACTCCCAGTTTTAGCCCTGAATTCTCACGAAAGAGGGTGCATGTTTTACACAGGGCTTTATCTAGGGACTGCAGTGGCTCAAGTGCCTAAGACACTGACTGGAAGGCGGCAGGTCAGCAGTTTGATACCCAAATACTCAGTGGTGGGATGTCAAAAATTTTACTACCCCACCGTGATGTCATCACAGTGTGGGCGGAGCTAATGTCATGATGTCATGACGTCCTGGGCAGAGCCAACATCATGACATCATGATGTTGTGGGTGGGACCAAAGAAAAAATAATAATAAATAAAATAAAAATAAGCACGCACACGCACACACCACTCAACCCACCCATCCTCCCACAACACAAACCCGTAAATAAATTAAATAAATAATTTAATTAATAAATAAATAAAAATACATTAAAATACACCCACCCACCCAAACACCCACCCCAAACACAAATCAACCAGAGCTTTTAAACTAGAGCTTAAAGCTTATTCTGGCTAATCATTCTCACATGAGGTCAGATGGAATGAACTACAGAATGAACTCACCACCAGATGACTTCATTTTGGTACTTTTCAACAGTTATAGAAGTTAGGTACTAAGTCTTTGCCTAACCAATTCTCTAGGATAATATGGCTTAATGTAAATGTAAAACAGCTGTACCCCCTTAAGGGTTCTCCAATTGGAACAGCAATTGGAACAGCACAGGTGTAGCTTATTGATGAGGTAACTCCAAGACTTTGCTTAAAAACCCCAAGCCAGGCCACTAGGCCTTTTTAGGAACTGTGGTAGTACGTCAATGTAGGTAAAGGTATTAAATACACATTAAAATACACACAGACACACCACATCCAAAGGTGAGTCACTTACCCTGGGGAGCAGGCTATAGGGAGCTTCAGGCTAGCAGCTTCTCTTCCTCCTCCCCACTTGGGAGGACAGCAAGGAGGCCATGTATACGTGCCAAGCACTGTAGGCATGCATGCACACCAAGTGCTTGGCGTGCATGCGCAGTGGGGGATCCAGTGAAAAGGTAAGCCCCGAAGGTGGTGCCCCCCCAGTGTTCCCCGGGACACTGGGAAAAGTTACTACCGGTTCTGGCGACCTGGTGAGAACCTGTTACATCCCATCACTGCAAATACTGCAGGATGGAATGAGCTCCTGTCTTTGTCCCAGCTCCTGCCAACTTAGCAGTTCGAAAGCAAGAAATTGCAAGTAGATAAATAGGGACTTCGGTGGGAAAGTAAACAGTGTTCCATGCACTCTGCTGTCTAGCCATGCCTGCCACATAACCATGGAAACATCTGCAGAGGCAGACAGCACTGGCTTTTGGGCTATGAAATGGAGATGAGCACTGAACCCTAGAATTGTATACGACTAGCTTTCAAGGAAGGGTGACCTTTACCTTTACTTATCTAGGACTGAACTGATCTGATACAGAATTGAGTCAAACTGGGCTTGTTGATCTGAGGACCCACGTTTGGCAACCGCTGCTTTAAAGTGAGTCATATGTTCCTTTCCTAATATTTGCAGCATCAAGTAGTAAGTCGTCCCCTTTTAGACAAACAACATAAGATCACCGAGTGTTGTGCTCTTTAATTTAATTTTGCCACGTTTTCCTCTCTCTGCAGTTTATTTTTAAGAGCTGCCTGGCAGAATTTAACAGATTAAAAATTTCCTAGTTCGAAAGAGATTTCCCAGAGCATGTTCCTTCCTGAACAGGCTGCTGTTAGCAGCAGAGAAGTTGAGACAGTAAGAGAAAAGTTGGCACTCCAAGCCACATGGTCACTGCTAACAGAACAAGAATAAATCCACAGGAAGAAGGGAGCACCCCCAGTTTAAGCCACATGATGGGTTATGCTTCACCAGCTCTCTGAAAGGCTATTAATCATATTACGACTACATATGCTTCTGTTTAGGGCAGGCAATTTAAAATCAATCATGCTTAACTAGGCTGTGCATTGCAGTTTCTTTTCTGGATGGTGCTGTGATTTAATGACTTTTTAATACTCTTTCATATACTGTGGCATATTCAGTATTTGGAGCTTATATCCAAAGTGCTATGAAATACTACAAAATGCAGCTCTGCCAGAGAGTAGGGCAGATGAATTCTCATCTATGACACTGCAATAGTAATTCAGCCCTTTTATTCCATTCATTACTTTGAAAAACTCCCTGTTGACCAGAAGCATTTCTGAAAGAGTTTAAATATACTCCAAGGAGCAGAGCTGTGTTGTGTGTCTGTACTTCAAACAAATAATGTTACCCACCTCCCTTGAGCATCCCTGTGCACCATGTGAACCACGGGTGACCCACAGTTCAAGAAGAGAGTCTGGTTAGCCCCCAAAATTAGATGAACCACAAGTCACCTTTCTGCAGATGTCTGAAGGAAGGATCTACATGCATACAGCTATACATACACAGAAGTATACATACTTAGAAGTACCAGGACCATCTGCACTCAAAGCATGTCATCTGGCACTAAGCTACAACCTTTCTCTTATAACCTGCCTCTTCTCTATATCTCACTGATTTTGGTGATAGAGACCAAAGCAATTATTCCTTCACTCACTTGTCATGTCAATAAATCTGTTGAATTTTTTCAAAAGTGCCAAATTTAGTCTGCATCAACTGATCAAATGCCCCAGCAATCAATTAAATGCTATATCAGCATATTTTTGCCTCTGTAAAAATGTGACATTTTGAATGGACTGTATAAAGTGCTAAAATAATTAGGGGACATAAAATGGAATCTTAAAAATGTTCATTGTCCCTTTAAAATGAGGTTTGAACAATAGTTTACTAAAAGCCACTGCAAAACAATCCGCTGACTCTCCAACCAGGTTCTGAAAGCAAGGCCACTGTGCAATAGCATTGCCTTGCAAAAGAATCTCTTTAATGGCTGACAATTGAACGTGTATACAGATGGTAAGAAAACCCAAAACAGAGGGGGGACTCTTCCTAGAGTCCTGACCTGTAGATAAAGTACTTTAGAACATGATCAAGTCATCTGCATTTTAGTGGCATAGCATTTTGCCCACCTGGTAAAATAGAACCCAAGCAATTTAACTATTCCCACAGGTACAGGCATGTATATTCAAAACAAAGACTCTTATTTGCTATAGTGGCAACTGACCATACTTGTGGTTTATGGGAGCTGTGTTATGCCTCACTGGTTAAAGCAATAGATATAAAGGTATAAAAAACAGCCAGAAAAGATAGCCAAGACAAGGAGCAAAGGGTGAGAGGAGAGCACCATGGGAGGGGAGGAAATTGTGAGGGGGGGAGTTGTAATGTTTCTTTACAACATTATACAAATCTGCTGGTGTGATTCTGTAACTACTTATGCTTTAGACTCTTAAAATACACAAATGTGACTTAATTGAGAGTTTTTTCTTACTTAGTTGTTATACTATTTGCAATACTTTCACTAAATTGTTATCCCATTATTATTCCATTTTGAAACAGCATACATATTAAGTTTTGTTAAAGTCTTTACATATACATTTCATTAAGTTTTCATAGCTATATTCCTAAGAAATCATATTAAATTTTTGTAGTTGCAAATTTTGCACCTTCAATCAATAGAGAACAATATTACACCTGTATATCTGCTTGCATGTGCTTGCTCAATAAAAAGAAGAGAAGGGAGATATTTTTCTGCGTTGGAGGGGGGGAGGCTTAAAAGATACTTAAGATAGTAAATTATACAGAGTACAAATGTTCCTCTGGTTCATGGCCGTTAACCCCTTTCTGGTATAAATGCCAGCTGTGCTGAACACAGGCTTCTGGTTTTTCCCTATAAATCTCTACAGTTCTGTAGGGCTCTTAGGGGGTCAGGCTGTCTGACCTGACATGGCTCGTTGCCTTGTGCAAGGATCTTAACCTCGCCAATGCCAACTTGAGTTGGCTCAATAGGGCAGCTCTGTAGCAAGCCAAGACATGATTCCAGGGAGGAAGAACAATGCACTGTGGCCTGATGAAGCAAAGGAAGGCTGGCCAAAGCTCTTTCTTGGCCTAAATCTGCATGGTAATAGGGTGTCACATTGAGAACAAGGTGTCCATCAGCAATCCTTAGGAGCATAGCCACTTTGAACCTGCACAAAGTTCTTACAATTGCACACAATAGTACAGGGCTAGAAAAGGACAGACTTGTCCTACTTGCTTTAAGAAGAATGCTGTTCATAAGTATGTATGGGTCTGGGTGCTGCCATAGCTATGGTTTTCTTCAGGATTGGAACACTAGGCCTGGTTCAGACAATGTGTGGCTTCTACTAGTTTGCCTTGTAGAAGTGTTGGGTTCAGCTAATAGGCTGGTGATCCAGATAGGAATGCACAGAGGTGTCAGGGGCAGGCATCCGTTGATGGTTCCTAAATGGAAAGGGGATGAGTAACTAGAACTGTATGTGTGGCTGAATTTTTTTCTGAGCTCATGGAAATCCTGCATAGATCCACTGGACACAGATAGGCCCTAGTGCAAGGGTTTCCAACCTTTTCATGCCATGGGCCAGACCATGCCCTCCAGACAGCTGAGCGCATCGGTCACATGGTTCCTCCTGCCATAAACACTGCCGTAAAATGCATCCGCAGCTGTCGTAAACATGTTTGCGACAACCACTGGTGCATTTATGGCAGCATTTATGGCAGGTACAGGAGCGATTGCACATGCACGGGTGCATTTACAGCTGTCGTATAGGCGTCTGTGTCTGCTTCCGATAGTGACGAGGGCAGTGGTGGGCCACATGACATGGTGCCACAGGCCAGGGCTGGCATGTGGGCCACAGGTTGGCTATTCCTGCCCTAGTGCATACAGCTGTCACTGATGCCTCATCCTGAGACTTCTCTAAAAAACAGATGGGGGGAAAATCAAAGTTTTTCATGCCAAACACAAAATATTTCATCCAGCTAGGAAAGATGAGTGTTACTTCCCCCCATACACACTCCTCTGCACTGAAGATCAACATACAGTCAAACTTTGCATAAAGAGTGCCTCGCTTAAAGAATTTTCTCTGAATGTTCGCTTCACTTAACAAATAAAACCAACTAAAAACTCACTTAACAAATAAATTGGGGTTTGCAATCCCCCCTGCAAGAAGTCATAACTGGTCACTTACAGTGGCGTTTCGCTTAAAGAGCAAACTCTCTTAATGAGCAATCCCATGGAACGCATTATGCTCTTTAAGCGAGGTACAACTTGTATAATAATATCTAACTGGGTTTTCACAGCGAATTTTCTTTACTCATGAGCCAAGTACGATGCTATTATCTAACCGTTTGTTTGTTTGTTTGTTTGCTTGTCTTATCTTCCCCAGCATTAATGTATGCAAGCATTTTTGGAAATGTATCTGCAATAATCCAAAGACTGTATTCAGGGACTGCACGGTATCACATGCAGATGCTGCGCGTAAAAGAGTTTATCCGCTTTCATCAAATTCCCAACCCTCTGAGGCAGCGCCTTGAGGAGTATTTCCAGCATGCTTGGACATATACAAATGGCATTGACATGAACATGGTAGGTAAATCTGCTTTTGGCAACTGTATGTTGATAGATAGATAGATAAGACTGACTGACTGACTGATTGATTAACAATGGCACTCAAGAAAGAAATCTATATGGCTTTGGATTGGTTTGATGACTTATATTCACATTCTGGTTCTATTTTCTTTTTTTACATTCATGCTATGATATGTTTCTGTGTAATGTTGTACCATGCTAATTAGTTTATCTAGTAATTAGGGCACAGAGTAGAAAGTGAACATTTCTACCCTTTTGGAGCAACTGCAATGGAATGTATGAGTTAAACTGCATCACTTACAGTATAAGGTTTCAGAGCTTGTTTATTTAATAAAACTCCCTGAGAAAATTAAGCTGTTCTTAAAAAAAATAACTTCCTTTCTGAAAGGAAGATGGATGGTATCATATTACACACATTACATGCAGGGAAAATAATGTGGCCAAGATCCTGTAGAGTCAAACCATTCACAGAATGACCATAGCACAACTGGCCAGAGTTTTTGTTGGTTGGGCAAAGAAATATTCAGGACTTCCCTGAGTAAGCATAAGCCAAGTAGCAGTAACAGGTAATGGGTAAGGACAAGGCTTACTCAGACAAGTTATCACACAGAACATCATGCTTCAATAATGCCCTCCTGGAGATTGGTTCATGTTTTTACCTACAGGGAGACAAGCAGCTGTCTTAAGGACCTGTGCAAGCACACACATGCACATCCAGTGTATTAAAAACAAACCAAGGAAAGAATTAAATGGCCTCAAAGGCTCTTCTGCTCTTGATTATGCCTTCATGGTTGCTCTTTGTGGAACATATCTAGACCATCAGATGAAGGAGGCATGCACTTGTGTGTAGAACTGTGTGATTTTATTCTACCTTAGCCTTATCTTAAAGGGTTTTTTTTCTGGAAACAGCTGGATCTATATATTACCACTCTCAGGGACACTTTATTTTTTGCTATTTTAGGTGGGCATTGAGATTGATGAGACTAAGGGTGTTAATAATTTTAACATCAAGATACTAGAATTTTAGCATGCAAGAAGTGAATGCACATAAATGGCTGGGGTTCAAGGAATTACACAGCTACTGGTATACTCCCAGGGGAGCTGTGAGCCTGTTGTTTCCTTACAATGGAACCGTCTATAAATAGCTTGTCTGAAACTTACATGAACTTTGGACCTGACCTCTTTGGGTGCACTCAAGTCCTTGGAGCGACCAAAAATCTGGTCTCCTGGATTCCAGCCAATACATTCTGGTTTCCAGGGTCGGTGTCTTTGAGAAATTAAGCCAGGCGTTCTCAACTTTTTAAAGCTGGGAGCCAGGTCATGCTCCCTCAGACAGCTTTGGGGGCCGGACAGCCATTTTGCCCTTCCTCCACCGCATGGCACTTCCTGTTGTGGTGGTGGGGGCACATGAAATGGTGCCACAGACCGCAGGCTGAAAATCCCTGATTTAAGCCATATTGTAATGTGTCATAGGATATGGCATTGGTGCAAAAATTGGGGGTGGGGGAGATTACTAAAATCAAAATCAATAGCAGTAACCCTTTGAAAAGAAACTTTTCCTCCAGAAAGCCATTTTTGGTCCAGATCCAACACACTGGATTAGATAATGTTTTTATAAGCTTAGAGCCAAGCTCAAAAGTTGTTTTGTTTGGCCAGATGGATCCCGGAAGGTGTAGTTTGACAAGTAATTTTTCTTTGCTCTGCTTTGTAACCCTGAGTGTAGAAAGCCTATGGAACTTCACAGAGAAGTCTTAAATTCAAACTAGTAGAGTCTGCTGTGGTATTCCAAGTGAAGATATAATATGATTAGCAGCAGCATGAATGCAAAGTTTAAGACCTTAGAGAAGTCGTCTCCCCCCCCCCCCCCCCCCCGGTATTTATCTGCATGGACTGACAGAAGCTCTCCATTATTTCAGGCAGGGTTTTTTTCCTGTTCCTTCTAGGTTTGCCAGAAAGTGGATCTGGAACATTGTGCATGTGAAGCATGTGTCCCACCACTAAACTGTGGCCATTACATTCTTATCTGTATCTTCAGAAGCATCCATTTCCTCATCATTATCCTCTATGCCATTGTTTTAACAGCAAACAAGTGGCATCAACCTTTCAGAAAATGTTTTAAAAGGGGAACTCCCCTGTGTCTGACAAGAAGTTGCCGATTTGACAACTCATCATAAGGGCAAAAACACCCTGTAGAATAGTTTCATCAAGGAGGTTATAATCTGTGTCAAGCATTCCCTTATTTTCTAGGGATAGGCTATTAGTGGAATGCACATCTGTCATTAAAACTAATAGGAAATGGATACAGGAGGTGCATGATCTGAAGTTGTGTACAAATGATCATTCCAGTAGAGCAAACAGAGCTTTCCCCTCCTTCATCTGTTGTGGTAGTAGTACAAGTAAAGCAAAGGGGAAAGTGGCTGCCTTAGTATTTGCTACATTCTCCTGCTCCTTAACAACAGCTGAAATTGCCCCCCCCCCAACAAAAAAAAAGAGTTGTGGAATTTTAATGGGGGATGGAATTCACTTGTCCACAGCCAGTGATATGTAGTAGGTAGAAGGTCAGAATGGGATTGAGGAGATCTGAGTTCTAGTTCTTGCTCACTTATAAAGAGTAGTAATGGTAGACATTCCTTGAACATCTTGCATACATCTAAAACCCTGCTATGGTCACCATAAATAAGAATATATGAGAGTAAATAGAACAGGAAAAAAAGACAAAAAAATGTTGTGACACCTTAAAGATTAATTCCTGTATTTAACACTGTATTTAAATACAGTGTTAACTTTGCCCAGCTATTCTGGGCTTCTATATCAGATGTATAAATGTATGCCATGAAAATCCACTCTTATGTCTGATGAAGTGGACTTGATCCATAACAGCTAACATTAAAATACTGTACAGGAGTTAGTCTTTAAGGTGCTACAGTGGTTTTTGTCTTCTTTTATTTTTTAACTCTCTGATTTAAATACAGGAGTTAGTCTTTAAGGAGCTACAACAAAAAATTTTTTGCTGTTCTGTTTTATTTACTCTCAGATATGCTTGCACAGACTAACACAGCTACCATGTCAAACATAAATAAGAAGTCACCTGAACAGCACAGAAAAAACTTGCAACCTGATTCTATAGAGCTGTGATGGCAAACCTTGACACTCCAGATGTTCTTGGACTTCAATTACCAGAAGCCCAAGTCAGCACTCCTCCTGGTTAGGGCTTCTGAGAATATAAGTTCAAGAACATCTGGAGTCCCAAGGTTCACCATCACTGCTATAGAGCATTAATTTCACACCAAGGGGAAACATTAGATTTCCCACATATTGAGGGCTGACTGTACTGTGAGGCAGAACAAGGCATCTGCCTCAAGCAGCAGACATTGAACTATGTAGAGGTTGTAGAGCCATGTGTACAGTGGTGGGTTGTCAAAATTCCCGCTACCCCACCGTGACGTCATGGACATCGTGGGCGTAGCTGACGTCATGGTGTTATGACGTCGTGGGTGGAGCAAAAATAAAAAATAAACAATAAAAATGTCTGCGCGTGCATCAAACCTCTGTTTGATGCATGCACAGTTCTTTTTTTAGTGTGCATGCATCAAACCTATTTGACGCATGCACACTAAAAAAAGAACTGTGCATGCGTCAAACGGAGGTTTGATGCATGATGCCCGGAAATACATTTTTTGAGGGGGCCGGAGAGGCGACCGAACCAGTCGCCCAGGATTTGCCACCACCACCACCCGGCGATCCCTCCTAATGGGGTGTTAGCGGTTTGGGTGAACCGGTCCAAACCGGTAACATCCCATCACTGCATATGTACTTTGTGGTCCTGTTCCATACCCTGTAAGCTAGACAGTTGTTTTTGGCTGCAACGCAGCCAAAACAACACTGATTCCCAGTGTTGAACATATTTCTACTGTCAGTCCACTCAGCTGTGGTGCATGAAACGATGGATGCAGAGAGAAAAGGAGGCAAAATGTTTGGCAATGACTCTCTGTGTAACATAAGAAATGTAGAACAACTCCATAACTGTACTAGTCCTGGAGTACCTCTAAAGAGGGAGGTGTGTTACATCTCACCAACATTGTCTGTTTGATACCATCATTCCAAACAGTTGCATCAGAATGAAGATGGTGTCATCAAAATGATTGTAGTTGTGGCAGCTTCCTCCTGTTTTGCTGAGCTACAGCATAGGGGGAAAGGAATGGAGCTCTTGGTTCTTTCTCTATTCATGTCAGAGCATCGCACAATTACAGTGCAATGTTTCTGGATTGGAAGGATAGGCCAGTTTGCTGCCATTACCTGGGGAATACCCGAGTGTACTCACAATGCTTCCCACTCTTCAAGGAGGCTCCTTCTGTATCTCCCAAGTGGGCTACTACTTAAAGAATTTGTTACGTACCATGAACAAAAACAGCTTTACTACCTTCTGTGTATTAGACACTGTCCTCTGTACGCAGCCTGCCTCTCAGATCCCAGTTACCATCCAAGGAAATAAACTCTCTTTTAAGTGAGATGTTCCAACGTAACATAAAAAAGCTGAAGTTAACAAAGAACAGGCAAAAGTCCTCTTGCAAGTCCACTTTTGGAGGAAACTTATCCCAAGCTAAGAAATCACCATAGACATGACAAGTTGTGCACTGAGTTGCGTAACTCAGGTTGCAACAGAAGTCTTGGGTGATTTCTTTGCTTAAGGCAATTTGCATCATAAAAATAGGCTATTTGTGTTATGCCAGCATAACTGGATGAAATAATTTGAGCCATGGGCTGTTAACTGCAGGAAAATGTTGGATTTCTTCCTGAAATCTAACATCCAGCATATTTCACCATTGAATCTTTCATAGCATAATAACTACTGTAACATTAATCTAAAAGTAGCAAGGGAAGTCATAGAAGCTCCAGATTTAAATTGTGCTAAATCCCAATCAGTTTGTAGGGACTGGGGTCAATGAGCACAGGAATCAGGATAGTCCTTGGGAGGCTTTCATCAGCTAACTGGCATCTCCAAGTAGTAAGACTGAACCTTTATAAAAAGTCTTTTGTCTGGAAAGAACCTAATTGAGTCCAGTTTCTATGAGGACCAATATATTTAGAGGTACCACTCTAAAAGGCGCATCTCATGAATAGTTGCTCTGGAGCTCATGCTTGCATAACCCGTCGAGCTGTCTCAACTTGAATAATGTCAACGAAATCTCTGAGAATGATGCTGGATAAAACTCTCAGCATGCTGTCTAAGATAGTGTAACTTCATCTAGTTCAGAAGATATTAAGAGACAGAGATGCCCTAACAGCTCATCATTTTTAAGCAATGTGTTCCTGTGGATATCTTTTCAGAAGTAAGCTAAAATGTATTTAGTGGAGTTTACTCCCAGGTGAAAGGGTATCAGATTGCAGCCTAAGCGATACGACATCTATCTGGGCATGTATTTTTCTCCAGCACCTCTAAAGAACTGGATGTTGTTCAGTAAAACAGTTAATGGCATAAGATCTGATATTTTAGCAGCCTTAAATGTAGTGTTATTTCCTATTCATTGGTATCTGTTGGAAGGTCATCTAGATGCCTATGTATCCAAAACGATTAGTATAAGATTAAGTATATACAGTACATTAATTCAGTGTATAACAATACATTCAGTGGAGTGCATTATTTTGTAATACAGGTCACCAACACCTTATATCCATGGAGAATACATTCCAAGATCTTTTGCAGATATCTGAAACCATGAAAAACAGTGAACTCCACATTTAAGCACACATATCTGGTTATAGAAGCGCGTGATGGAGGTGCAAATGCCTCCATCATGCTACATGTGTGCTAACAAAATGGCTACTGTAAAAATAGAATCCATTTTTTCTAAACATTACATTGTGGACAATGGGCTCTAGTAGTGCTTTTATTGAATATTTTAGACCTGAAGAAATTGAAACTGTAAAAATAAGACCTGCGGGTAAAAGGGGCATGACCTGTAATTTATTTCTTAGACTTTCACAAAATACAGTCCATGAGGTTTTAGGATAGGAACAGAAGAGATGAACACCAAAACAGAGACATACATCATCAATAAATGCCTTACTGCAGGTTGAAATGCCAACTGTCTTTTGTATGCTGTACTTATGAAAGATTTATCTCTTTCTTGTCTGCTTCATACCTTAACACATGGAATAACATCACCCACTGGTAAGAGCAGGAGGTATTTATCTACAATTTGATTCCATTTAAATAAAATAACATATTAACTGTTGAGCTTAAACTTGTTTTTAATGCATTCTGTTTTAAGTTGTAAACTTTTGTGCATGATAATGTGGTAGATCAAAACTAAATATCAGTTGGCAAAATTAGATTGGGCATGAGGAAAAAGAGAAAGGGATAACAGAATTTAAATTATGCAAACCAAAAGCTTTTCTAAAAGTACCATGAATGTTTGCCATGGTTTGTCCCCGCATCTCCAATTACTTTTCTCTGGCCAAAGAAGGTCCTGTGGATAAATGGCCAGTTGTTCTGCAGAAACACTGCCATTAGATGAAGCTCTCATGCCCATCACTTGGTGCTTTCATCTGTATTGGTGCCTTTTGTTGTCGTTGTTGTTGTCGTTGCCGTTGTCCATATCAGCTGCATGCTACTAGGAAGGAGCAGGGACTCCCCCCTCCCCCCGTTTGATGGAAACATACATCGCTTGACCTTGCATGGTGATTAATTATGATGACTCTCTCATCTGATTTGCATGCAGGTTTCCTTCTGACACATGCAAGTGGGTTCATACTAAATATCCACAGCAAAAACAAAAAAAGTTCCTACTGGAAAAAACAAATGCGTTCATTATTTTGTCATATTTGTTCCTAACACTGTTAAGTTTTAATTGAAATGTTTTTAAGGTGAAAGAAAGAAAGGGAGTAATTTTTTTGTGAAAGAAGAAACAAAATGGTCAGATAAATGCAACTGCTTACATCAAAGCAGTGCTTTAAGATATAAATGTAGGTTTTCTTTAAGGTAAAAGTGACATCTTCCATGTCCATTTAAATAAATAATACATGAAAGAAATGTTGCCATTCTTGTACTGAGAATTGCTCAGAGCCTGATTAAGTTGTTCATTTCTTCCTTTCTTTCTACATTTCTTTCCTTCTCCTTTTGCTATAAATCTTCAGTATGTTACATTATCTGTGAAACTGACATAATCATGTGCAGGAATTGGATAAGTAGGATTTGAGATCTGTTTCCATTGGAATCCAAATCCTGGCGCAGAATGAACATGAATTTAAATTCCATCAGCACAGTCTGCCCTGGGAAGCAATAAATTGTGGAAATATTTCTTTGTGTAAGCAACAGTTCCCAAACCCAGACACTCAGTAACTGCAAACACATTAAAGGAATGTGTCACCTGGCATTTAAGTTGCTGAAGAGGGCAGGGAGCAAGTGTCTCCTCTCCTATGTGTGTTGTCATATTGTGGCACTGTCATGACCCCATCTCCTTCTTTTTGTCCTTTGCTTGTCCTTTTCCTATGCCACTAAGCTCTTCCAGTCTCAGCTCAATTGCAAGTACACCCTCTACTAAGACCAGGAGTTGTGCACCTAGGGTGGCCCCGAATACACATCACCCAAAAGAGGGCTTGTTTCTCCCCAATAGATTGGACACTATGTATAATATCTGCATGTGAATGCTTCTATGTGTGAATGCAAATTAAGAAGCAATCTCTATCATTTGAATAGAAATACAACACATTTCACCACAAGGAAGACTAACCAGATCATCCATGCTCCTGCACAGCCAATTCTTTGGGTGCTAAACACTGATGGGTACTCAATAGATTCCCCCCCCCCCCTAAATTGGTCTTGGACTGGATTATAGTCAAAGAGGATGGTGGGGGAATAGAGGATTTGTCTTCTTGTCAGAGCTATGAAGGACTGCATTACAAGTAATAACGTTACCATCATATATTAACTGGGGTTGGAGGTTAAGGAAGTCATAATGACAAGAATGAGTAGTGAGTTGCTTTTAAACTGTGAGCCAACATGCTACTTAAAAAATTTGTTTCCAAGTTTACCTTTGAAAACCCATTAAACAAAGCACAATCTTATACAGCACCTGATTCAATTTTGAAAAAGGCGGCAAGGCTGGGAGCGCTTATAAGGGCAGCGCTCAGCCCCGCCTCCATTGCCTTGCCGCCGACAGCGCTCCGTCTCCTTCCAGATTGTCGGGGCAAAGTGTGCACTGCTTGGAGCTGCCTGCGGCGCGCGGACAATTCTGTAGTGGTCATATAGGAATTACCTTCTGTAGAAGAGGAGAGAGGTTGTAGAGGATATGGAGGTACCAATTTGCACTGAGAAAAGATGTGCTCAGGTAGAGGTAAAGGTTGCCCTTGCTTGAAAGCCAGTTGTATCTGACTCTAGGGTTCAGAGCTCATCTCTGTTTACAGCCAAACAGCCAGTGCTGTCTGTGCTTGCAGACATTTCCATGGACATGTGGCAGGCATGCCTCAACACCAGAGAACACAGAATGCTGTTTACCTTCCCACCGAAGTGGTCCTTATTTATCTACTTGCAATTTCTAGGTTGGCAAGAGATGGGACAAAGATGGGAGCTCACTCCGTCGTGCAGTACTCGGGAATCAAACTCTGACCTTCTAGTCATTGAGTTCAGCATCTTAACCTCTTGAGCCACCGTAGCTCTAAAGATGTGCTCAGAACTCCATTATTTCTTTGAATTTGGATGCTGTAGAATCTCATTTTAAGACCCGAGTATTGTGTGATGGAGTGAGCACCTGTTGTCTGTCCCAGCTCCTACCAACTTAGCAGTTTAAAAGCAAGAAATTTCAAGTAGATAAATAGGTACCACTTTGGCGGGAAAGGTAACAGTGTTCCATGTGCTCCAGCATCTAATCATGTCTATGGAAATGTATCCAGACTCTTTGGTGCTAAACGGAAATGAGCACAATTCCTGAGAGTTGGACATGACTGGCTTTTGAGCAAGGGAGAATTTTACCTTTTACTTTAACAAATGAAGCAAGATTTTTCTTCTTCTGCCTTCTTCAGTCTGGTAAAAATATGCCATGTTCCTTTTTGTTTAAATTTTAATTTTTGGCTCCAAAACTAGTATACAGTGGTACTTCACTTAAAGAGCATAATGCGTTCCACAGGATTGCTCTTTAAGCGAGTTTGCTCTTTAAGCAAAACACCATTGTAAATGACCAATTGTGGGGGGGATTGCAAATGCCAATTTATTTGTTAAGCGAGTTTTTGGTTGGTTTTATTTGATAAGCGATGCGAACATTCAGAGAAAATTCTGCTCTTTAAGCGAGTTACTCTTTAAGCGAAACGCTCTTTATGTGAGGTTTGACTGTACCTCCTTTTAAGCTTCTGCTGAACCCCCAGAGAGAGTTGGGTGTACCCCTGTCCATCCTTCACCTCTTATTTCGTTCCTCTCCTTCTTGTTGTGCTGTTGGTTCAGGGCTGACTGGATTCCATTATTTGATTCATGCATGGCCCTCTTTATTAGCTCATGCCTCCATGAATTCTTCTACATCAAACAAATCACAATGATTTGTTTGATTTAAAAGGAAATTACTGTACTACATAAAGTCTATACTCAAGATATAGTCTGGAGGAGATCTGACACCAGTGAGTCACTCAGCTACATTTTAAAATGCCAACTGGATGTCATTTTTCAGTCATTTTGTTTCTCTCTGTGTGTACTCACGCATGCATGCATGTGTGAGTGATGCCTAAAACAGTAAGCTCATTGTTTTTCTCATAGACATCCAGACATAATACTTCAAACAGACTTAAACGGTAATGTTTATGCTTAACTCTACAAATAAATGCCAAAGTTTACTTAATTCACTTTAACTCTGAATCAGCTCTCTGTTTATGATCAGGAAACTTCCCTAGAGTACCATACACAGCAGTTAGGTAACAGCTGAAGTTGTAGGCCAGAAATAGATGCTAGGGGGTAGCAATAGCAATCACACACACAGAAGGATGGAAGGCTGAGTCAACCTTGACCCCTGTCATGCTCAAATTCACAATGTTTGGCTACAGTACAACAGTTTAACCACTGCACCACCAGGGATAGCCCATAAATTAGAGGTGAAAGCATGTTAACATTGCAGAGATGTGACCGAAGCAGTCATTCGGGTTTTGTGAAATCAGACTTCAAAGAAATCCGGTGATTAAATCCTGAAAGCCAACCAACAAACAAAGCAAACTTAATTCATGTATTCCATAGGTGAGATCTTACATACGGTATTTAAAATGATACTATATGGTTTGTTTGTTTTGTGGCACTCAGACACTTGCGTTGGTTTAAAATGCCTCTCTTTTAGGCTAACTCTAGTTGCCACATCAGGTGCCTAAACAGCCCAATCTTGTTTAATTAGGAATCAAAATTATAAGATATGGAACGATACCATGCAGTAGAATGTGTTAGGTGGCTGTGAAACATGGAACAAGAAAGATATTTAAGAACAGAGCAACAATTGTTTCAACAGCTACATTTTCATCCTCATGGTTTAGTAGACTATCCGATCCCAAAAATAACTTCCTCTATGATATGGATCAAAGCAGAAGACAAATAAGACAACATACACATTTTTCCAAATTTCTAATTTCTGCTTTTGCTGCAAAGAACAGTACATTGCAGAAATGCATAATAAATCAGGAAATAAAATAATAAAAAATATTAAGTTTTAAAAAGAAATCCAGTTACTTTAGCTGTCTAGTTTTGCTATTTCGTGCCAGTCAGGTAAGCAAAACAATAAACATGCTAAAACTTAACTCAGACATATCAGCCAAGGCTGCGATCATATGCCCCCTTACCGGTACTTGGGTGTAAGCTCTGTTGAACACAGGAGACTTAGATTCAAGTAAATATGAATAGGTTTGGTTCCAAAGTAGTGTAATGCTCCAATACAAGCAGGTAGAATCTAGTTCCAGAATCTATTTATACCAAAATAATAACCAATGTAGGGCTCATGAGAAATCTGTACATGAATCAAGAAGCAACAGTTAGGACAGAATATGGAATGACGGACTGGTTTGGAATAGGAAAAGGAGTAAGACAAGGCTGCATTTTGTCACCCTGCTTATTCAACTTATACACAGAGCATATCATGTGCAATGCAGGGATGGAGGAATCACAATTTGGGATCAAAATTGCTGGGAGAAACATCAATAATTTGAGATATGCAGAAGATACAACCCTGATGGCAGAAAGTGAGGAGGACTTAAAGAAGCTCCTGATTAAGTTGAAAGAAGAAAGTGCAAAAGCTGGTTTGAGACTCAATACTGTATAAAGAAAACCAAGATCATGGCAACAGGCCCTATCAGTCCCTGGAAAATAGATGGGGAAGAAGTAGAAGCAGTGACAGATTTTACTTTCTTAGGATCAAAGTTCACTGCAGATGGTGATTGCAGCCATGAAATAAAAAGGCGACTGATTCTTGGGAGACAAGCTGTGAGAAACCTGGGGAGCATAGTGCAAACAAAAATTCGTATAGTCAAAGCAATGGTATTCCCAGTGGCAATGTATGGTTGTGAGAGCTGGACCATTAGGAAACTAGGGCGCAGAAGAATAGATGCCTTTGAGATGTGGTGTTGGAGGAAAGTTTTGAGAGTCCCCTGGACAGCAAGGAGAACAAACAGGTCAATCTTAGAAGAAATCAAACCTGACTGCTCCTTAGAAGGTCAAATAGTAAAGATGAAGCTAAGGTACTTTGGACATCAAATGAGAAGAGAAGACTCACTTGAGAAAGCCTTGATGCTGGGAAAGGTGGAGGGCAAAAGAAGAAGGGGGCGGCCAAAAATGAGATGGGTAGATGGTATTGTGGAGACAATGGGCACAGAGCTGAGCGAGTTGAGGGGGATGGTGGAGGACAGGGGTGCCTGGCGGACAGTCGTCCATGGGGTCGCAAAGGGTCGGAATCGACTGTGCGACTGAACAACAACAGGGCATGTTAAAGAGTCAGAAATTTAAGACTTAAATTTTTTTATGTACCTCTAACTTCACACTAGAATTTGTCTTTTTATATAAATAAGTTTGAATATGACTTTTTTCCATTTACATGAAACTGCCAAAATGAAGGTACCTTTGGGTGAGTTCTTTCTGCAGTTCCTTTCACCTGACCTAGTGTGAGAAAGATTAGATAGCAATACAAGGTCGTCATTACCATGGTATGCCTGATTGTGGTTCAAAAATACCACAATCTTTGATGATGTGATGGGAGGTTGCTAAAACATTGTATAAATTAATCTAGAAGAGGGTTCCTTTAGCTTCAGATGATCTTCAGAATTATATGTGGATCAGTACCATTCCTTAAATGTATTTATCTATTTTTATTTGTTTATTTTATTTATACACCACCCTTATCCAAGGACTCAGGGCGGCTTACAATCCAAAACTATTAAAATACATTATCTACAATAAGAGTTAAAAAAAATAAAAGTTAAAAAGTTAGAAGTTTAAAAAGTTAAAATACAAGTTAAAAAACGACAGACAGACAGATGGGGCTTTTCAAAGGAGCCAGCCACTCCTGCTGTTAGCAGCCCAGGTTCTCCTGCCCCCTAAGTCAGAGGAGAACAGCTCTATTTCTCACTTCCTTTGCCTCCTCCTTTTACTCCCTCCCCCTCCCCCATATCTGTTCTTCCCACCTGAACTGTTGGGGCCCCTCCCTTCCCAACTGCACCTGTCCTCAGTTGGGAGCAGCCCCAGATGTGCAGAGCCAGTCAGGCTTGGAGGAAAGTCACCTCTCAGAGTCAGGGACAGAGCTCAGAAGCAACTAATTACAAGAAATATATTACTCTTGGTTAACTAATTATTAGTTATAAAGGTAGCATTTCGGGGGCACCAACTCATGGCAAGCTAATGGCAGGAACACAAGAAACTGAAAAAGTGGATAAAATTGTCTATTTGAAAAGTGGGATGATGAGGATGAGATTAAAATGCGAATAGAAAAAGCAAGATCTACCTTCGTAAAAATGCATCATTTGGTATGCAGTAGAGCTCTAACTCTCGCTATGACCCTCGAATGCTGTCAAAATTAAAGGAGGGAAAGCTAAGAGAGAAAAGGAGATAGAAAAGGATAGCATTGTTGTGACACCCACTAATGAAAAATATATTTGTTTCAATATGATCTTTCAAGGATCAAAATGTACTTCCTCAGACACAGGTGAGTGAACCTTAACAGCTGAAATCCTGTTTCTTTACTGCCACATGAGGCGATAGTTGTGCTTTTTGGAAATTAAACATTTCCGTTTCCGCTCCCAGAGCCTGTGTAACCCCTTCCATCCTCGGAACCTGTAGAAGCAGGAGGGAAAGGGGGAAATCTTTCACTGCCAAATATCTCTCCAACCACAAAGGTCATTCCAGTGACAGCAATGTTTGGTAATTAAAACTTCCCACTCCAATCCCATCGTTACCATGCCATCACAACAATGGAAGGGATTACATGAGAGTCTTAGGAACATCAAGAGAAAAGTAAAAAATGATTAATTTGTGAAAAATTGGCTTTTAAGTTACGGCATTTATTTTGAAAGTTTACTTTAAGACCAGTCTTTGACTATGAATCTAATGATATATTTTAATAATAATAATAATAATAATAATAATAATAATAATAATAATAATAATAATAATAATAATAATAATAATAATAATAATAGAAGATTGTTGTTATTGTGATGGTGGTGGTGGCGGTGGCAGCATGCTAGATGCCAAGATATAATGAATAATACAATATGTTATTTTTCACATGAAGTATTCTGAGCCATTAGAGATTTACTGCACTGTCAATCTCACTTGGCACCTACAAAACACATGCAAGAGAGCAGGCATGTCTTGTCAAGTTAAGCGTGTTCCTCCTTAGACCTGAAACATGCAAACCTCAAGATTCTCTGCAGATCTTTTTCTTGAATGGGGCCCATAACAGATCTTGAACCAGACACATTATTAAATTCTCCTTTATTGTCAGAATGTTTGAACTGTTGCTGCTATTTGTTCCTCCGAAGAAAGATGGAGGGCAGCAACTTCATCAATACTGGCCTGGGGCTGAGGAGGACTTTGTGTGCCAAAAGGGCTCAGGAACAGAAAGTGACTCTCGGAGCTGGATCAGTGGTATGGGTGATATGCTGCGATGCAGAAGGCAAATGAAAGGCCACTGCATTATATTCGCAAGACAGTCTTCATGACTGATCACCATGATGATCACCAGTATTCCTCCACCCAATTGGATATGGCACAAGAATTGGATACAGCACAAGAAGAAGAAGAAAGTCCAGTGAAGACAAGCTGAAAATGAGTAGCATTTTAAACTGTTCAAATTGGATTGTTTTGTCCAGGCGCGTGCTGGTATATCGGGCAAATTGGGCTTTGTCCCATCCCGCCCTCACCTCTGGCACCCTGTGGCACCAATAGCAATGTATGGGTTTCCCCTCCAACCCCAACCCCCAATAGGCACCCCCACCACTCCCTGTCCAGTGCCTTCCCATGGTGCCCTGCACACCCCTAGTTTTGTCATCCCAGATGGCAGAAATGAAATTCATATACCTGCTCCTGCACAAAAACAAATGTTGTGTGATATAAACAATTAATGATTAGCTTGCCTTCTGGAAAACAGGATGTTGGTCTGTATGGAGAAAATAAAAGGTCTTTAATCCAGGGACAGTAATGTGTTGCGCTGTCTAAATCCTAAGTAAGTACGGAATGGTCACCGAGTCCAGCAGCAGCAGCATCTTGAACATGTGCTAAGGGTTTTTGCACATGCAATGGGTTACAGTATCTAGCCTCAGAGATACAAAGATGGTTGACAAAACTATAAAATCTGAAAGGAACAGAAACATGCAGTCATGGGAATATGAACCATGTCAAAAGTGTATCTGATTACGCATTGGTTCTCAACTTTCTGGGGAATGGAGCAGGAGTGAGCTTGGGAGGTGGCTCGCTTGAATAGAGTATGAGAAAGTGAACAAAGGTCATTATCAATTCAACTCTTCAAATTTCCATCCACAGCAGACCTCCAGAAAAGGAAATCTCTTAAGAAAGGAAAGACATCTTGTTACTCTGCATTCATTATGGACACTTCTTCTCCAAGTGCCATATCCATTTGGAATATTGACTATCATCATGGAACTCTTCCTATTCTTAACTCATCAGAACAATTCTTCCAAGGACATTCCACACCAGTCTCTCATGTTCTTTAGCCACAAGGTCCTTCTACGTCCAGGGCCTCTCTTCCCAAAGGATCCTCCTTTGCAGAGCGAGTTGGAGAATTCTATACTTTGTTCCTCATGATATGCCCAAGGTATTAGAGCTTTCTTTTTTTAATGCTCTTAAACAGTTCTTGTTCTTTATCTATCTGGCGCAACACTTCTACATTAGTCAAATGGTCAACCCATAATATCCTTAGCATATGTATGTAGCTCCACATTTCAAAAACTTCAGTTTTCTTTTCAGATGCTTTAGTCAGTGTCCAAGCTTCAATTCCATATAGCAACATTTTAAATATGTAAGAGCTCACTATTCAGAACTTCATAGTGAGAGTTGAATCTCTAACGGTAAAGGTCATCTCTGTTTATACCTGAAGAGCCAGCGCTGTCTGCTTCTGCAGACATTTCCATGGATCTCTACTGTATAACAAATGTCTCATTTTTGCAAAGGTGGATCTTGCTTTTTCTATTCACATTTTAATCTCTACCTCGTGATCCCACTTTTCATTTAACATTCTCCCCAAATAGACACTTTTATATACTATTTCAGTTCCTTGTGTTCCTGCCATTATCTTGCCATGAATTGGTGTGCAGTTTATAACCAGATATTTCGTCTTCTTGATGTTGAAATTTATACCATATTCAGCGCTTGAAGATCTAACTCAATCCAGCATCAACTGAACATCTGCAAAGTTTGTGGCTCAGGGTGGTACAGTGGTGGTGGCAGCAGTGGAATCACCCCCTAGCCACTGCCGCCACCACAACCATGCTGTTTCCCTGCTTACCAGCCTGGAGGAGCTGCATTGAGGAGTCCAGGCTGTCCTGCTCGCCCGTAGCGGCCCCCAGGAAAGATGCAGGCAGACGTGTGCGTCTTTCGCTTCCACTTCCGCCACCGACTCCACTTTAAAACATACTCTCAGAATATATATTAAGCAGTGTTGGGGACAACACACAACCTTGTTGCACACCTCTGTGAATTTGAACCTGTCCTATCACCTGCTCTTCATTATGGACACAGAAAGTTAAATTTTCTAAAATGCCTTCATTACGTAGAAATTGACAGAATTTTAGAATGGATCTGAAACATCTGCTTTCCTCAAGCATATATTTAGAATGCTCTCAGTCATGCCAGAGGCATTTTTAAAAAAAAGTACCCACAGGGAGTATAAAATAACTATTTTTAATGGCTCAGCATATTTAACATTAGTTAGTTTTACAGAGTGGGAAGTATGAGAGAAGCAGACATCTAGGTTTGTTGGCCTAGATAAAATAAGCTTGTTCTTAGCATTACTATACAAAAAATTATCATAAAAAATTCTGCATGACATAATTTCCCCACACAGTACTCACATCATTAAAAGGTAACATAATGAAAGTCTTTAAATGTCTTAACCAACTAACTCTGCACACCAGGGGTACCTTTTACCTGCAGTTTAAGATGCATGTTTTAGCTTCCTCTGTCCTTGTGTGCCCCCAGGTGTCTGGAACTTCACTGTCATCAGCCGTATCTTTTGTAGCCAGTGGTTCAGGAATCATGGGGATTTTAATCCCAAACATCTGGAGTTTGCTGTATTGAAAAAGATTCAGATTAAGCGGTTGTAGTTAGGGGCATCAAAACAGATCAAGATCTCCCAAGCCCTACGCTTTCAAGGGAGGGTCTTGTGCGTGCATGTATGTGTGCATGTGTGAATGAGTGAGTGTGCATGAGAGTGTGTGTGCGTGTGCACATCCTATTGATATTCATAAGCCAACCCTTCTAGCCTGCTACTTTCTCTTCTCATCCAGCTTCCTGTACCTATAAGTAAACAAACAGTGGCTCTGTTTTTGACTATAGCAAGGCTGTCCATTTCAGGATGAGCTTTTGAAATCCATATACCCCAGGGTTCAACTTCCTGAAGCTCCAGTTACCACAACTAATGATAAGGCATATGGGAGTTGTAGTCCAAAAAATCTGGAATTCTGAAGGTTCCTCAGCCCTGCCGCACTGCTTCTGCCTACCCTGGCTGTTTTATCTATACAGTCCACACAAGTTATCTAGACTGGGTGTGGTTGGATGCCACATTAACAGGCACAGAGAGGATGTCTTAGTACCGTACCTCAGTGGTACTGCTGGCATGATAGAATATTGTGTGAATTTTTTTAAAAAATATTTGCCTCCTCTTCTGGGCAGTGATGGAAAGAGTTCCTTATTTGGATTACAATTCCAAACTTCATCATGATGTTAGCTCTATGTACAGGTTCTCAAGGACATGATCCAAGCTAAGTTATATTCAATTGGCTAAATATTCAATATATGTGTTTAATAGTAATCTTGCCCTTTAAAGAGTGACAAGCACATGATAAGTGCAGAAGAACCACTCAGTGTAGAAGAATCACTTAATCCTCCTTGTCATTTACGTGACTAAAGTGCTAAATATGTTGATATTTTAAATGTTTGCTGTGTTTCAATCTTCTCATAAAAGAGTATGAATGGAATTCAGATATTGTAGAACAGGAAAGAGGAGATTACTCTGTAATATTCATAACTTCTTGTGTACGTGGCTGTTGTGGAGAGCCAAAATGACAACAAAAAACTGGATTAAATTTAGATAAAGGAGGAGTAAAAATTGCTGGGGAAAACATCAATAATCTAAAATGTGCAAATGATATAATACCACAAACAGAAAGAAACAATTTCTGATTAAAATGAAAGAAAATCCAGAAACAGGATAGAAGTTGAACATTAAGACAATCTTGACTACACAAAAACCTATACAACTAATGTTGACAATGAAGAAGTTGAAATTGTTAAGGATCTTGTGAACTTCAGTTCAGTCATCAATCAAAAGGGAGGATGCAGCCAAGAAATCAGAAAGAGCTAAAACTCTGAGGGCAGCAATGAAGGAACTAAAAAATTCATCAAGTTTTAGGTCACGTCAACAGAGACCAAGGCCAAGATCACCTGCAGTTCTATATGCCTGATTACCATGTACAGTGTAAAACATGGGTGCCCAAATTTTTTGGGCCGCAGGTCGGTCACGTAATTCAGGGGGCCAGTCACTATGGCCTACCGGCTGGATCTGCCCCACAAAGCCCTTGTTGCTCCCAGAAGTGGAAGTAAAATGCGCCCCTGGTGTAAAAGCTGAACAGTAAAGAAAGCTGACTGGAGGGGAAAAGGCTGGCGGACAGCTTTGCAGATACCTGGATGGCTTGAAAGAGGAGCAAATGGGTCCTAGATCAAATCAAGCCTGAACATTATCTGGAAGCAAAAAATGATGAAACTGTCCTATTTTGGGCACATCATGAGAAAGCAAGACTGATTGGAAAAAATATGAATAATGCTAGGGAAATTTGTAAGCAGAATGAAAAGGAATATCATTGTCCTCACTGTGCCTCAGGCTACATTTTGATACTCCTCTGGGATATTTAAACCTTGGACATTTTGCTAGTTCAGCACAATGAGTGGTGATTTATACAATTAAATGGACATAAAAACCTGGTGCACCTGCTAGAACTAGTATTTTGACTTAAAATATGGCTGGCATCTATCATTATCGAGCTAGTGAGTAGCAACTATACCTGGCTTCACCCTGAAAGAAAAACGCATGTATCCCTCCCTCTCCCCAATGCTATGTCTGTCACCATTCCTATCTTCCTTCCACACTGCTCTCTCGCTTTCCAATCTGGTACTCATTTGGCTTATACAGTACAGTAAAACCTCACATAAAGAGTGCCTTGCTTAGAGAGTAACTCACTTAAAGAGCATAATGGAACACATTATGCTCTTTATTTATTTATTTATTTATTTAGATTTATTATCCCGCCCCAATCAGGCGAACCTGACTCTAGGCAGCTTACAGAAAATTCATAAATTAAAACCTTGAGGTTCAAAATTACTTAAAAATCAATTTTAAAAGAATTAAACCATGAATTTACAAAGATCTAAAAGATTTTAAAAGTTTAAAAAGTTTAAAAAGTTTAAAAGAGTGAGGGAGGGGTGGCTGTCCCATCAGATCAGCCACCCAACATGGGACCCCATATTCCTGGAGCCCCACAACTGCCCTGCCAGCCAGGTTTTAAGGCCCTTCCGAAAGGGCAGGAGCTCTGTCTGTAGATGTAACTCAGTTGGCAGGAGGTTCCAAAGGGCCAGGGTGGACACGGAGAAGGCCCTCCTTCTGGTGCTAGAGAGATGCGCCTCTCTAGCCGATGGAATGATAAGAGAGCCTCTCCGATCCGCCCTGGTGGGACGGACAGCTGTCCTTGGGACGATGCGGTCTCTTAAGTATCCTGGCCCACTACCATGTAGGGCTTTAAAGGTAATAACCAGCACCTTGAATTGACCCGGAGACATACTGGCAACCAGTGCAGCTCCTGAAGCAGCGGTGAGGCACGAGCATAATACCCGCACCCCATCACTACCTGAGCAGCCGCATTCTGGACCAGCTGCAGCCTCCGAATGGTCTTTAAGCGAGGTACCAGCTGTACCAGAGTTAGAAACTAATTAGTCCCACCTTCCCTCTCTATGCTCCATCTCACTTTGTCCTCTATCCTGAAGTTCCCCTCCTGATCTGTTTTCATCCTTCTATCCTAGCTCTGGATTTCTCACCCCAGAACACCTCCTCCCCCAGCAACAAAGCCAGTTGAGATACAGCCTATTCAGTTCTATGAGATTTCAATGATATCCATGCAAATATTTGTGTCTGTGGTTCTTACCCTTATGGAAACCTAGCCATTTATGGTCTCAAGTTCTCAAATTGTCCACATTTTTTGTATAAACGTCTTTTTAAACAATTTTCTATATTTTTTCACAGCACAAATCCCATTGTTTGCTTCACCATCATATAAACATACCAAACATTTATTTAAGGTCATTTCCTAGATCATTGCTTGTCTTTAGTGCGGTTTTACTCTCATGTTAACCACAATTGTCATTGTTTTGTGATTACTGTTTTCTTGCTAAAATGAAGGAATAATACTTTTGGTGTCTAACTTTAGAACATTATTGTGCTATGTGAACCTAAATCCTACTAATAGGACATTAAGTTGTGTTGTAATCATAGTTTTTAACTCTGTATCTAGACCAGGGGTTCTCAACCTTTTTAAGCCATGGGCCAGACCACGCCCCCTCTGACACCTGAGTGGGCAGGACTGATGGTCCCCCTGCCATAAAGGTTGCCATAAAATGCATCTGCACATGTCATAAACACCACGGGCACATTTACGGCTGTCATAAATGCTTCCATTTGTGGTGGTAGTGTGGGCCATATGAAATGGTGCCACAGGCTGGGGACGGCCCACGGGCCATAGGTTGAGAACCCCTGATCTAGACTTAGGTTCTACATGTCAATGAACCACACATTTTAAAAGTAGTAGATAGGTAACAGTCTATATAATCTAATTTATTTCATTTTCCTTTGCTCTTCCTTCTCCCAAAAGAAGCTTCTGCCAACATTGTAACCTGCTACTTCCAAGTTCTGGACGGAAATGGAATTAAAAATAATTTATTACATACCACATCATGCCCACTGGACCACAATGGCTATGCTGTAAACAACAATGCCCATAATAATGGCAGCTGGCTGGTTGGTTGAACTATCAACAGCCTTTCTCTGAAAATCTAAGAGAACATGGATTAAGCTGTATAGCAATTAACTTTCAATGTACAGACATGGCCATTTATGCATGAAATGCTAGTTCAACTCCTGCTTGGTTCTTTGTAACTTTCAATGGCTAATTGTAATTAATTGACAATGGGCTGGGTACATTTCAGTTGCACAACCGGGCGCGTGACCAGGTACATAACTGAAACTCATTCCAGCACTTCATTAATTAGCCACAGGTAGCCATAGTAAGTTATGCAAGGGGTAAAAAAGGTTAAACTGTTCTCTTTCAGTGTGCTATAGTTTCCCAAACAACTCACCACTGCCATTACCACTTGTGGTCACTGCCATTTGCATTTTTAAAGACATGTACTTTAAATGGAGACACATTAAGCTATTTGTTTAGTTGAGCTCACATGTACACAAAAAGACTTCTCACTATTTCCACCAAATCAAACCTAGTCATAGGTATCACAGGCAGCCCAAATTTGTGTCCCTTTTGAGTTAATTGTTTCATGTTTCCACTATCAATGCAAGCACCAAGAAGTGGAGGCCCTTCCGTAAGTTCAACATAAACTAACCATGGGTGTGGGGAGAAAGGTAGGTTATTTTTAAAATCAGTTTCTGCCCAAAGCAAGCCTAACCAAGATGTCTTTCTCTGCAGTCTGTTAATAGAAGGAACCACATCACAGAGAATGGGATCAGCTCCCTCTTTCTTTTGAAGTTGTCTCATTGGCAGTGACCCAGGTCTATTCCTCCTGCCTGCCACTGACCCAAAAGATGCACTGTTTACCATATCATTTTTGTGATGTAAACTAAAAGCATCTTACTCAGGGCGGGTTTCCCCAACCAGATACTTTGGACTGCAACACCCATGAGCCCAAGCTAATGTGGCCAATAGCAAGGGATCATGGGAGCTAAAGTCCAAACTTTTGAAGAGTATCAAGTTCAGGAAGGGGACAAGAGTGAAACTTCATTTATATTCCACTTTGTATACAAATGGATACCTAATTGCGATAGGTTTAATTCACTTACGCAAGTGAAAATAATTTTATAATATATGGTAGCCCCACAGCAGCCTATACCAGTGGGGAATCTCTTCACCCAAGCCACTGTTTCCTATTGAATCTTCTAGTGATATCTTAATCCTGTTCTATCACAAACTATGCAGCTATCCATGGACTAGCCACCAGAGTTGTTAATTGGTGAGATATGTTTTAATTAATCTGACTGTCTCCTATCTGAGCAAGGAGGAGACATCCAAAGCTATGTGCAACTTTGCCAGTTAGTTATTCTAAGCTCTCACTTTGTCTTCATCAGGTCCTCAAGGGTTTTCCAGAATGTTTACAAGCTGATATCTGTCTCCACCTCAACCAAACCTTACTTCAAAACTGTAAAGCTTTCCAGGGAGCCAGTAAAGGCTGCCTCCGAGCTTTGGCTATGAAGTTTAAGACGACACATGCACCTCCTGGTGACACGCTGGTCCACTGTGGTGACATCCTTACTGCCCTTTACTTCCTTTCACGTGGGTCCATCGAAATCCTCAAGAATGACATGGTCGTAGCAATTCTTGGTAAGCCTTATGCAATTTCATCAAATCTGGCAACAGCTACTGACTGTTAAAGGAATTATGTTTGCTTTATGGGACAAAGATAAAGGTCGCCCTTGCTCAAGAGCCAGTTATATCTGACTCTAGGGTGTGGTGCTTATCTCTGTTTACAGCCAAAGAGCCATCACTGTCTGCATCTGCAGATGTTTCCATGGTCATGTGGCAGGCATGACTAGACTGGAGTGCATGGAACACTGTTACCTTCCCACTGAAGTAGTACCTATTTATCTACTTGCAATGTCTTGCTTTCGAACTGCTAGGTTGGCAGGAGCTGGGACAGAGATGGGAGCTCACTCCATCATGCAGCACTCAGATCTTGAACTGATAATGCTTCCTCTTAGGCAGACTGGATTACCCTTCTAATATGTTGGAGGTCACCCTTGCTCGAAAGCCAGTCGTATCCAACTCTAATGTTCAGTGTTCATTCAGTAAAACACCATACACAACAGATCAATAAAACATGCATCACAGGCATCAGCAACATCATTAAAACAGGTATTACCACATTATTGCATACAATCAAGCAGTCAAGTGAGACAAAGCATGGATTTAGACCACTGCCTCTATAGTGGCCATGCTTTTCTGCCATCCAAATTTTGGTCTAGTCTCTGGAGGGGCTACACTTGATCTGATGAGTGTGCATGAAGTTCTTCTGTATCTGAGAAGATGGAAATTGAGCACATGTTGTATGAAAAAATAAGCCATGCGGCCAAGCATAAAATCAAACAATAACAAGGGAAAGACAATACCACTTATAGGTCACTTTAAAAAATCAGAGTTATGAAAGCTTGCAATTGTTTTTATTTTTTAAAGTGACCTATAAGAGGTATTACCTTTCCCCTACTAATGATCTATGAAGAAGCTCTACAAGCACATGCAGTGCCCCTCCCCATGCTGACCTAACACAAATTAAGGGAGAGGGTAGCAGAGGAAGACCTAATACACAACACACACACCAGACTCTAAACACATCCCCAAATGAAACAATTACATCCCCACAGATATATAATGCCATGGGAAATGCCCCTCTCCTAAAACTAAACATGCTTTCTATTAATTCTTCCCCCCAGCCCCAAGCTACCAGTAGGGAAGGGGACATCCCAAATCTTTATAGTTTCAATGGTATGTCCAAGGAAAAACTGTGTCATATAATTTGGCTACATTTCCATTGAGTGGCCAGAATATGTGTGATTTTCAAAAGACTGGTGTATTAACAAATCCCTCCTAAAACTAGTTCAATATACGTTTGGGGAAACTATGTCATATATATGAATTTATTGTAATTTCTTTTTCCTGTGCCTGACTCCCTACCCCCACCCCTCGATTGCTGTAGGGAAAAATGATATTTTTGGAGAAATGGTACATCTTTATGCAAAGCCAGGGAAGTCAAATGCAGATGTAAGAGCTCTGACCTACTGTGACTTGCATAAGATCCAACGGGAAGACTTATTAGAGGTTTTGGATATGTATCCTGAATTTTCAGACCTGTTTCTCACCAATCTGGAGCTCACTTTTAATTTGAGGCATGAAACTCCGAAGGTATGTAAAGTACTGTATAATGTTTTGATTTTTTTCCACTGGTGAAAAAAATAAGGACTACTGTGGGGTTAATGGAACTGAAGCAGCTTGGGAATTGAATAAAAGTAGAGCGGAACAAAACTAGTATATTCCACCCCACCCCATTGGTTTCAATGAGGGTCAGATTTATTGTTTTAAAGGTGCTTCACATTCATTCATTTATTGTGTGAACTTCCTTTTCATTTTTTCCCCATGTGATTTTATTGATTGTACCATGCCCCAAGATCTGTTGATACAGAACAGGTGAAAAATAGTTTCTAAAACAATTCGGTAAACAAAATAAAAGATTCACCAGGCTGAAAACCCCTGCAAAATTTTGCCCCATGGGAAATGCCCCTTTTCTAAAACTAAACATGTTTTCTATTAATTCCTCCCATTTGCGTAGTATACTAGTGCCACTGTACCTCCCAAACTTAGGCTGCTTACCTAAATAATCATATTTTCACATCATCTATAGTTCTCTATTTTATTATATAAGATTGCAAACGGCTATAAGACACTCTCTTTTTTCTCATCTCCATCTCAAATACCACTTTTATAATCTTAAACCAGGAGTTTAAAAAAAAAGACTAATGAGGCAGCTGCCTCAGTGGCAAACTTTATTATGTATTTATTTATAGCATTTTTATACAACCTTTCCATAAGAATCATCCAGACTCGATATAAAAGAAAACATGTAAAAGAAATAACATATTAATGAACAAGGCCATATTAAAATAACATTAAAAACAGCATTACACTTACTGCTATAATAACAATTTTGGATGCTTGGATTGTTGTTTTTAAAGTTGCTATTTTATTTTTGTTTTGCTTTGAGTAGCATGACTTGGAATTTCTAGTTGAAATGACAAGACATGTCCTAGATCCGCAGAATTGGCCAAAACAACTTTTCTTCCAGCCTTGTTTTTAAGGAGAAGAAAAGCGAACATCAGCATTACCAATAAAGCTCAATCAAAGGAAACAAGATGAGACAAGGAAACGAAAAGTAGGATTTGGCACACCATCTTCTTAGCGTGCTTTGGCTTGGCCTTGTCTTTTGGGCTAGCTGCCAAAGCACTCTCAGCAGGATGAACAGTGTCTTCTTGTTGAGGAACGTCTAGAAACAGAAGTTGGTCTGAAGGCTACCAGCACAATCCAGCCACATTACAACATAAGGATAGGAATCCTCGTTTTCTCAGGTGAGAATGAAAAATTCAACCTGTTTGCTCCCGCAGAATGACATTAGTAGAGTCTGTGTGGCTCTTTTGCATGCTGGGACTTGTTAAACTTAACAACAATAAAATGGAATGGTATTGGTTATTGCAGATGCACAAAAAACTTTGCATTTAGCAGAAAAATCTCTACACAAAGTACAAGTTTATTTATTTATTTATTTATTTATTTATTTATTTAAATTTGTTTATCGCCCTCCTCCCCAAAGAGACCCAGGGCAATTCCCAACACAATCAGAAAGACAACAATTTAAAACCAATTTAGAAATTAAAAGTTTTAAAAGAAGCCTAAAAACTTAGCATTAAAAACCAGGCATTATAGCTAGACATTATAGCTAGGAGGCACTGGGTGTCAAACCATCCAGCCAGCTGGGGAAATTGATTGATCCATTCTCCAGACCTGCGTTATAAAGTTCTGCACAAAAAATATATTTTCACACATACACATCATTATTTGGATTTGTTTCGGGGGTTTTGGTGGGGGCTTTTATATTTTATTTTATTTGTGTCGTTGTGTTTAGCTAATTTTTTAAATAAAAAACTAGGCTTTTCATCTTTATGACCAAAAATAGTAACAGCAATTGACCTTTTTTTCTGATGGAGGCGCCTTGATGTCTTAATTGACCCCACCTCACTTTTTTTGAAGGATGAGAAAAATTGCAATGTAAAATTTGTTTGTTATATCTTTCTTGGGTGGCAGTGGGGGGGAAGGGTACAACATGAGCATGCAATGCAGAAAATGTTTATCACCCTCTGCTGCTTAAGAATAACGTGAAAGTAGAAAGGTTATCATATTTTAAATTGTATGCCTGTGATATGAAGCATCACCCCATGGGGTGACATCAACATACGGCTCCATGGAAACCCTTTTTCCTAGCAGAGAGCTATTGGATTTGAATTACAGTATAACTCATGGCATCTGAAATTTGCCACACAAAAATCAGAAAGAATTATTCATTAAATAAAGAAAAATAATCAGTTAGAAAGAACCAATTTCAGCAGTGGCGATACTACCTGATTTTAGCTCAATGAAAGCAGGATGATACAAAGGTAAAACAAAGGCATATGTCATTTACCCGTTTCAGTGTTATGCAATGTTATGTTTATTACCATTATTGTGTAATTAAGTGTCATAACTAATTACAATCAGCTACTACATTACTGTCTGCAGTAATACATATCCCAAGGGGACTTTTCATATTTTTTCCTCACTAAGCTTGCTTTTGAGAACACAATGCTCCAAGAGCAAACAATTTGTCTTTCATTATAGAAGTTGGGAGAACAAAATGTGCTTTCATTACCATGCACATGCCACCATTAACTCATCTTCTCTTTGGTTCCAGCCATGGAGATTAATTTGCATTATAAACCTTACCTAAAAATTGATTATTATTTTTCTTGCTTTAAAAAAAACACTACCAAAACATAGTGGTTCGGATTCTGTTCACTTGTGTGACCATGGAAGGGTAATTGCACAAACATCTGTCGCCAACAGCAGGCTTTTTTCTGAGTGATCATTTGCATTCTGTTTGTGAAATTGGACGTGTCACTCATCTTTTGAAGGGCAGCCTGCTGGAGGGGAAGAAAACTACACGGTTGTCCTCCCATAAGCAGTTTTAATTTTAATTTAATTTAATTTTTGCATTTATATGCCGCCCACTCAGGTTTTTAACCCAACTCAGGGCAGGTCACATCACAGTTGGACGATCACAGTCATACAAGTAATGCAATATTAAAAAATTAACCATTATAATAATTATTATAAAACTCGGTAAAACTAACAAATATTAAAATTTAAAAGATTACAAATCAAGAAATGAAAAATTAAAAGATTAAAAGATTAGAATGGGGAGATAATATTTACTAAATTAACCAACGAGCTGGGGTCCCTATAGCACTGGTGCCCCACACCTGCCCTGCCAGCCATGTCTTTAACCCTTTCCTGAAGGGGAGCAACTCTATCTGGAGGTGTAATTCAATTGGCAGTAGGTTCCATAGGACCGGAGGTGACACTGAGAAGGCCCTCTTCCTTGTACTTGAGAGACATGCCCCTTTGGCAGATGGAACCACAAGAGAACCTCTCTGGTCCGTTCTGGTAGGATGGACAGATGTTCTTGGGGCGACACAGTCTCTTAAGTATCCTAGCCCATTGCCATGTACAAACTATTGTAATGCGCTCTACTTGGGGCTGACCTTGGTGACCATTCGGAAGCTGCAACTGGTCCAGAATACGGTGCAGTCATTATGCTCGTGCCTCACTATTGCTCCGGCAGCTGCATTGGTTACCAGTTGAATTGCACCCAGAGGCAAACTGGTAATCAGTGCAGCTCCCAGAGCAATGGTGACACAGGAGCCTAACGACCGAACCCCATCACCACCCGAGCAGCCATATTCTGGACCAGTTGCAGCTTCTGAATGGTCACCAAGGGCAGCCCCATGTAGAGTGCATTACAGTTGTCAAGTCTGGAGGTGACCAAAGCGTGTGTGATCATGAACAAGGAGTCCTGATCTAGAAGCGGGCGTAGTTATTGCAGACAGGACTTTGCTCTCTGGGTTAGATCCAGAGTTCTCTTCTGCCAATAGAAAAGGAATGTTTACCCTTCTGCCCCTGCCTGCATCACCTTCCACCCTTGGAAGCTCTGCAGTGATGGACTGGGTTGGATGGTTGGGTAGATGGGTGGTTCCTCTGTTCTATGTCAAGAGACTTGGGCAAGTGCGTCAAGATATAGGTAGGTAATGATTGCCCTTGCTTGAAAGCCAGTGACATCTGACTCTGGAGTTCCATGCTCATCTCTGTAGGCAGCACTGTCTGTGTCTGTAGAGGTTTCTGTGGTTATGTGACAGACATGACTAGACACGGGATTGCACAGAATGCTGTAACCTTCCAACTGAAGCTGTACCTATTTATCTACTTGCAATTGCTTGCTTTCGAACTGCTAGGTTGGCAGGTTCCCTCACAAAGTCAACTTGTGAATGGATGTGCAAAATAAAATAACTAATATATCAGTTGGGAACTTTCATTTATCTAGGCAGACCTAACAATAAGACGACAGCCCACAAATGATTCAGATGGGAACAACAGCAAACTCCGAAGAAGGAAGTTGTCTTTTGAAAGTGAACTAGATAAAGGTAATTAATTCCTTTTGTTGAAATGTGAATATTAATAATTATGGAAATGTCATGCTCAGACACCATGTTTCTCTTTGTCTAAAGTCTCTAACTATTTGTATGAATTAGCTTTTTTTTTTAAAGCAAAAAGCAAAATAAAAAACCCTACACATATATTGGTATTGTTCACACCATGTAGTGCATGGGTGAGGCTGACATGCTTGACTATGGGAGGGAAATGCTTATTGACTTTAGAATTAAAATGCTAAGATATTCTCAGTTGCATTCATTATTTAACCATGTAGCTTTAAGCTATTCCAATCCATTTTGAAAATCTACAGAGTTCAGAGAAAGGTCTAGGGAAGGGGTTCTCAACCTTTTAAAGCTACGGGCTGGACCATACCCCCTCAGACAGCTCAGCAGGCCAGACTGGTGGTCCCTCTCCCCACTGTAAACACTGCCTTGCGTTTACATCTGTTGTAAATGCATTTATGACAGCCGCAGGTGCATTTATGGCTGTCATAAACACTTCCAGTGACAGCGACATGGGCCACATTAAATGGTGCCACGGGCCGTGAGCTGGGTACAGCCTGCCGACCGAAGGTTAACAACCCCTGGTCTAGGTTCTGACAGCCAGACCAGAGAAATGATCCAAAACTAATAAAATGATGGTATTACCATACCTGTGAGACTGTTCCAGTCATATCAGGAAATTGATCCAACAAGGCCAAAACCCAGTTGTATCATAAGAAACCTGATGATTGCCAGGGGCTGCAAGGGGTTTTTATGGGACAGGGTCTCTTGCCATGTAGTATAGTTCTCTTAAATATTGTCATATTTCCTGCTTTCTGCAAAACATGCATTTAACAGAACAAATAGTCAAGGCTTGCTCAAAACATGACAGCATGTATCCCAGGGCAAGATGACATCCCCTTCTCAGTTCAGCTCTGGAAGCTACTGAGATGGGCAATCTCTTTGAACACTGGTGATGTGGGTGGGGGAAGCAGCTGATTAGTGTGAAGGGCCCTGGAGATATTGAGCAGTGTCCAAAAGGGAAACACCACCGGGAAGTTCTAAAAGAACATCTAGGACCATCTAGCTGCTGACTTCCAACATCAGCTACCTAAGCCTTGTTTGTTTGTTTGTTTGTTTGTTTGTTTGGTTGGTTGGTTGGTTGGTTGGTTGGTTGGTTGGTTGGTTGGTTGGTTGGTTGGTTCATTTGCAATGAGCTGGAAGCAAGCTATATGGCTCTCTTTCTCTGAACTTTAATATCACAATAGTCCTCTTAGGTGTGTCAAGGCTGAGGGGAGTGTCCTTGGAATGAGGCCATCAATGTCTTTTATTGCTGAGTGGGAAATTTAATCACATTGCTACAATGTGATTTTTATTTAGGTAATATTTTGCTAATATTTTAGTGTTACAAAAATATTAAATGGAAATGCTCATTTAAAAAATAATTATAACAAAGCTGTAAAATAAAGATAGACTCAACTCCCAAATACATCACTGCCCATAGCACAAGTAAACATAAAAAAACAGCTACAAATATTGCCCCGACCTTTCCATGAGTCTAAAAAAAGAAAAAATTCTACAATAAGGAAAAGGTGGAAGAAAAGACTGAGGAAACTAGGGAAGATTCAAAGTGAAGGATGAACATGCACCAGTAAAATGTGAATGAACAAGACCAGACCAAATGTCTAGCTTGGAGTCAACAAATGGGATCTGATGTAGAGAATGAAGTAACAGTTTCAAAAACATGGAGAATCTCTAGAAGCAGTGAAAATGCTTGCAATTATCCAAGAGTCTTTGTGGATTCTGGTATATATTTCTAATATTTAATAACTATCAAACATGGTTATGTTTCTTTTAAGCTGTATTTCTACATATGTACCTAAGAATCCCATAAACAAATGAAGAAATGAAGTCTTTCTGCATTCCCATAACTGTACATAGACATATATAGGACTGCAGGGTAATTAAATTAACAATTCTTCATTTGCCAGGACATAGTCCTACTTCTAAACACAGTATTCAAGACCCTCCAGAATTGCTGATGGCATAACTTTTAAAGTGACAGAGCAGCTGTCTGTCCTAGTCAAGGAAGCCTTTAGGTTGGTGTCTTATTGTTTAGTAGAGTGACATTACCTTTCCATCAAAGGGACATCTCTGAAGCACAAAGCCAAGAGTGACAGCAAATCTGTCAAAGAAATGTCCCCATGAAATATTTAAAGCACTCTTCTCACACAGGCACACACTGTCTGTTGACAGAGGTGACTTGCCTGAACGACCTTCACATTTTGTATGGGGAAACTATTCATTGCTACCTGAAGAGTAAATTGTAACCTTCCAGGCCATGTCCACTGTAGAATTTTAACAGCTGCTTCATAGTGGCAAATAAATGACTTTCATAAGTTCAGATCTCCAAATGTAACCACACAGCATTCTTCAAAGAATGGCAGAAAGCTGTAACACTTTGATTTGTATTACAGGTAATACAGTTGAACCTCAGTTAATGTAATTAATGCATTCTACGGGATGTTTCTTACAGCAAAAATTACTTTAACTGAATTTCCCATAGGAATGCATTGAATGCTGTTTCCCATAGGAATGCATTGAAAACCAATTAATCCGATCTGAAAAAATCCATAAACCAAGCCACTATTTTCTATGGATTTTCTTTTTTATGTGATTTTTATGTTAACCAAGCCATTTGTTAACCAAGGTTCAATTGTACTGGATTTTGGACCATAGCTCTTATGGTTCCTTGGTAATCCTGGGAGCTGCAATCCAAAAATGTGAGGCTACATACAAGTACTGTATTGCTAACTTGGATCCAGTCTTATTATTATTATTATTATTATTATTATTATTATTATTATTATTATTATTATTATTATTATTATTATTATTATTATTATTATTATTATTATTATACTGTATTGCTAACTTGGATCCAGTCTTGTCTTTCCATGGATGGAAGGGCTCCTTTTGGGTTGAAAGGCTTAAGATTCAACACAGCCTCCCTGTTAAAAGGAACAGTTGAATTGAGCATCACCTCACATGGTAGCTGTTAAATATTCTCTTTTAGCTGAGGGAAGGGGTAAAATTGCTGGATTTTAAAAAAATCTTCCCTTTGTCCAACATACCATGGAAGTTCTGCTTACAACTCGCTTAAAGAGCAGAATTTTCTCTGAATGTTCGCTTAGCTTAACAAGGGAACGATGTGTATGGCAGTATCAGATTGCTCCTCTCGGGATGAACTTTCTTTGTCTATTTCCATTTCTGTGTATACTCAGAACCCATCTATTCATGGCCTTTTAAGGCAGAGCTCATGGCCCTTGGAACGGCATGGAGCAGAAACACTGAGCCATGTGGCAATCCCCAGCCCTATACATACACATCTCAAAATATACCCTGTTAAAAATAACCAGTGGGACTTGTTTTTGATTAATCATATCATGGAGAGTTATCAGCAGAGGGTGTTTTCTACCTGCTGTGCTATTTGGGCGGCATATGTCATAAGATATCCCTGTAATAAAATATACATAGACAAAACAACCCGAGCTCTTAAATTAATAGGAGAACACCTAAGTAATACCAGGAACAAGAAAATATGGACTCCCTTGATCAACCACAACATTAAGAATAATAATTGTGCAGGCAGACTGTCGTCGTCGTCGTGTCGTCGCCGTTGTCGCCGTTGCTATCGTTATATTTGGATTTTTATGTATTATTATTATATTTGGATTTGCATTGGTGTTTTAGTTATAGTTGGGGGTTTTAATATGTTGTGCAGTACTTGGTCGTTGGGGCAGGGGGGGTGGACATCGCCCCCTGGCCTGCCTAGGCCTTGGACTTCTTGGACTTTTAGGCCTTGGACTTTTTTGCGGTCGACTTGTTGAACTTTTAGACGATTGACTTTTTTAATGTTTTATGATGATAGTTGATTTGTGATGTTTTGACTTATGTGATGTTTTTTATACTGCTGTTATTTCTATTATTGTATGCTAATTGTATCTTATTTTATTGTATTACGATGTATGTATAATGTAGTAGATATGGTATTGTTGTGAGCCGTCCTGAGTCGCATTGTCGAGTGGGCAGCATACAAGTCCAAATATAATAATAATAATAATAATAATAATAATAATAATAATAATAATAATAATAATAATAATAATAATAATAATAATAATAATAATAATAATAATAATAATAATAATAATAATAATAATAATGTCAACACAGAAGCTGTGCATATGATTCCTATGTAAAGATTAAACATGGCAGAAATCACCTGATTTAACAGTGTAACTGAAAGCAAATAGAAAAATCCTTCTAGGAATATGACTAGTGATTTGGGACACTCATAAAACATGGTCTTCAATAAATCTTCAGTGCTAGAAATGTCTCATTATTTCTCTTCAGGGAAAAAGCATGTACAGTATTAAAGTATACAAAAGAGAAAGATTAGTGATCCTTCAGGCTGATATATACTTCTCATTTAATGTACTTATTTGTGCACATTCTTTGTTTCTAAGCACATGGATGCCCTGCAAGACCCATATAGAAATGAATCACAGAATCTGCCTGAGGAAATACATATTCCTCAACTGCTCTGTCTCTCTATAACCAAAACATTAAAGTAATATTACCCTTAGCAGAGAACGAAAGCGCTAAATGCTGTAATAACTTCTCCCCTGCTCCCTGAAGGAAGAGGATGAATTGCATATTACTGATAACGCTTATGTCCTTTTTAGCAGAGTATGACAAAGCAGATGGAGCTTCAGTGGATCACAGCAGACATTACCAAGATGCCAGAAAGCATTTTGAGGAGAAAAGAAGCAGGTCATCCTCCTATGTGTCCTCTATTGATGATGAGCAGAAGCCCTTGTTTTCTGGGGTAATGGGCTACCCTTGCGTCCTTGGGAAGCCAACAGCGCTGGATTTTGTGGAGTCAGTACATGCAACCGAAAGAGTCCAGACTGGCAGAAGAAGTCATTCTTGTAAAGGTAATCATAATTTTGTCTCAGAAATTATTCTGGGTTGAAAGGATTTTTGCTGGAGAAACTCTGCTCAGAGGATGCCTGAATGAGGTGCCTTTCATGTCCCCAAGAGCTGGGACAGAGACGGGCACTCAATCCATCATGCAGTACCTGGGTCTCAAACTGCTGATGTGTTGGCCTTCCAGCTAACAAGGCAAGCTTCTTAACCACTGAGCCACCACAGCTCTCTTGTAAAGGTAAGGTAATCCATACGTTTGTTTCACAAGGAATGTCTGGAACTAGGAATCTGGAAAATCAGACTTGAAGCTCACCTTTTTTTTCCCGTCTTGGTTGCTAGAACTGTATTCTTGCAGCTATGGCAACATTTTCCAAGGCAACCTAGTGCAAACTGTACTCTTGGCTAAATTTAGCAGGCTTAAGAGGTGTAAATTTTATTTTTCATTTTAGCCAAACACAAATCCTTATCTGGGCCATTTCTGTTGTGTTATTAAGCATGAATCTTCTTTGGTGAAGGTGGGTGTAGAAATTTTGAAGATTGATTCATTCATCAGATAGTGTTTTCACTTATATTTTTAACTGAATTAATTAGAAAATCAATCTTTTAATTAGAAACACTTATAAATATAAAGGCTGTGGATATAATTCAAAGTGAAAATGCTTCTGTAAATGTGGTATTGGTTATTGGACTGAATATTTTATTTTATATATTTAAATACCAAAATTTAAATAAATTCATTTAGGGCCCATTGATGTCAGAGTTTATTAAAATTGAATTAAGTAATTATCTTGTTTGTGGACATATAACCCAATATTGGTCTCTAACACTAGTGATAATGCCATTTGTTAGTTATTATATTTATATTATAGTTTTTTTCAACAAACATTGGTTAATATACTACTGCTTACCAAGGTAACTCACACTAGACTAGCCCACAGAATCAGTGGGAATTTGATGAGTTAAATCCTTCATGAGCTCAGTTGATTCAAATGGGCCTACTCTACTTGGGACTTAACTACACTAAAGTTATTCATTTTCCTGTGACAGGCATCCAGACATATCTTCCGATCACTCCATTTTCTCTCTGTTCACTCATTGACAGTCTCCTTTCTGCTGCCTTCCCTACCTTCTTATATAGTCATCATTTATGGCCCCTCTGCCCTTGATTCTCTGTGGTTGAGGTAAACAAAATGGTGATGCAGCCACTATGCATGTGTCTTTGAATCTAGAATTATTATGGTCACCAGAGTAGTCTTTCTGCTGGGCTCAAGTCCACTCAACGCTACACTGCACTGTTCCTGAGCACCCCCTGGTGCTAATGATGCTGCTTTTGCTACTACTAGTACCACAGCAAGCTTGCCATACCTCCTCTTCCAATGGGGCACTGACAATTGGTGAAGCAACCTGGAACCCATTTGTTGTTTCATTAAATTATTCTCATGACCCAGCATGAATGCTTTACTTACAACTTGCTTACTATGCGTAGCAAATTCTCTGCGTGACATTGCCTCCTTTTTATAGCCTGAGGTAATACTAGCCAGAATCCAGTTGCTAGGAATCTGGTCAATTAATCAGAAGAGCTCTGTCAGCACTGGGAGGAATCAGTCAATATTAGTTCTCCTGAAGAGAGAATTTTTCTAAATCATTGTTTAGGTAAGCAAGAGAGTCTGGCCCAGCTGAGTAAATTGCACAAAAACTAGTAAAGAAAGATCAAGACATCTTTGAAGTTTCTAACTGGATTTTGTCCTACTACAGTACTCTCAAAGTGTTTTCCATTTACACTAAGCCTCACATATACAGTATTTGAATTGCCAGGGGAAATAAAATGTATCAGGTTGGTGGGCACATAAGATAGAGATTTTTCTGCTGTGGGAGCATTTTTATGGAATTTTCTCCTATAAGAAATGTGCCCAGCTTCTTTCTTATTTGCTTTTAAGTGGGTTCTAAGAAGTTGTCCATTTACAGATAATTTTAATTTATTAATATGAGACTGGTCTCAGGTTTATAAAACTTGAGCTATCCTAGCTGGCTAGTTCTTTATTATACTGCTTGATTCCCTATTTAACCTGACTCATATATAGTACCTAAAATATTTCTTTCAGGCAGTCTCATTACTGAGCCACCATAATTTCCTTGGAACTCCATCAATGTTCTGCATCAGTTGCCTTTCACACATTTGAATTCAAAACACAGAACTTGATTCCTGTTGAGCAGCTAAGCATTAATACCTTAACAAAGGGAAAGCACTTTTGTGTACATACCCTAACCTGTGGTTTCCTTCTTGTGGTGACTTTGTTCAAACGATGTGTGTGTCTCTTTGACATTTCACTTTTTGCAGACATCGCAGACAGAAGATACTGGCAGGAGGATCGTAGCAGGGGCCACCAAGAGTCATCAAGTCAATCAGCATTACCTCATGGCATGTGGGGCACCTCTGAAACAGAAAGTGAGGTCAACTATGGTGAAGTTGAGCAGAGGCTAGACTTACTTCAAGACCAACTCAGCAGGTAAAATAAATGGCTCTGAGAGAAGGTTAGACATTGGGTCTTTAACAAGATCTGTTAAACAGTACCTACATTTTACACCGCTCATTCTGGTGTTTGACACATTATCTTAGCAACACGGGTCAATGATGGTGTTCCTGTACACGTTAAAATGAGCTGAGGTAAACCATGGATAGCTTGCGATTATGGCCACAAATGGATTCATGGCAGATGTTACATTTGATCTAAGGACTTTGTCTACACCTCAATCCAAGAATGAGGAGCCTCTATTCCACATTCTGTCAGACAACACTATCCACCCCAAGAAACAGCGGTCATATCTCAATCCTCAGCTTATCAACCAGATTGCATTCTGTGCTTTCTGAAAACATTTCCATCTTTTCTAGTCCTTCTCCACTTTTCCAGAATACCTCTGAGGCCTTCAGTGGTTCTCCAAAAGCATTGTTCTTTTCCATCAATCTCCATTGCTCTGAAGTGTCCTCAGAATCCATCAGCTTATCAACACTTTGCATTTGTTTCTGGAACTGCTACCAAAGAATGTAAGCTGATACATAGTAATGGCTATATCTTTTTTTTTCTGAAGTCTCACCAAACAATAATTGTATTAACGGTAAAGGTAAAGGTTTCCCTTGCTTGAAAGCCAGTCTTATCTGACTCTAGGGTTCAGTGCTCATCTCTATTTCAAAGGGAAAAGTTACTACTGGTTCTGGCGAGCTGGTGCGAACCTGTTGCATCCCATCACTGTTCACAACTCCTGGAGCAGAATTGGGGGGGGGGGGAATCTGCCTCAAGACTCAATGTAACTGTTAGTGCTTTATTATCCATGTCTATACATGTGTTAAAGTCACCTGTCAGGGCAATAAAGCAGTCAATATATTTAAATTCTAGTTAACTCAATAGAAGAGCACAGGTCCTTCTATTTTAATTCTATATAAACTTGTGAATCCCTGTGGGGAATATATAGATATATTGAAAGAAATAAACCCTTTTCAACCCACATCATAACTACCATGAAAAAAGCATAATACAAACTTGTTTCTTCACTCTTCACTTTTATGATTATATTAACAAAAATGACAACCTGCCTTTTGTTCTAGTTTATTAGCTTTAAACACAGGTAAAATAATTTTGCCTGGATCAATAGTGACAGGGTTTTCTTTAAACCACATTATGCCTCCTTGAGCTGGTTCTGAAAGTCATTTCCAGGGAACAGGTTTTCCAGCCAGTTTTATTCCAAGAAATAATAGCAAGCAGCCATTATTATTTATCCTTCAGGGAAGTGTTGTTTGCCAATGGGACATAGCATTTTATCAGACTGCTAGGAAAGCACAGCTTGTCTTTAATGGGGTCTTATTTTTTGCAATAAGGGACTGCAGTGGCTCAAGTCACTTAGATGCTGACTGGGAGGCAGAAGGTCAGCAGTTCGATTCCTGAGTACTGCAGGACGGAATGAGCTCCCGTCTCTGTCCCAGCTACTGCCAACCTAGCATTTCGAAAGCAAGAAACTGCAAGTAGATAAATAGGGATGACTTCGGTGGGAAGGTAACAGCTTTCCGTGTGCTCCGGTGTCTAGTCATGCCTGCCACATGACCATGGAAACGTCTGCAGAAGCAGACAGCGCTGGCTCTTCAGCTTTGAAACAGAGATGAGCACTGACCCCTAGAGTTGGATACAACTGGCTTCCAAGCAAGGGAAACCTTTACCTTTACCTTTTATTCTTTGCAAGATTTAACTAGAGAGCTGTGGAGATTGTGTGCCATATTTACTTTGGATATAAATCAGTAAATTAATAATTGTATTACATTTCAATTTTCTCTCTACTTAGGTGAGGCTGCACCACCATAAACTCTTAAAGAACTAAAAAATTCCCACAAAGGGAAGTGAAATTATTCATTATTGAGTTAAAGTCACAAAGTATTTGATTGTAGCTTCATTACTGAAATAGAAGCTTGTTACAAGTACAGTACCTGTATCTCCTTTTTGTTACTAGTTACTCCTATGTTCTGTTAGCTGACATATATCCTAGGAATAAACTATTTGCTTAAACAGCTGTGAGTTTGGGCATCAAAATGATTCATCAACACTATGTTAATAATTACTATGAATTTCCTAACCTATTATATTAGTAAAGATAAAGGTTTCCCTTGCTCGAAAGCCAGTCGTATCTGACTAGGGGCCAGTGTTCATCTCTGTTTCTAAGCCGAAGAGCCAGCACTGTCTGCTTCTGCAGACATTTCCATGGTCATGTGGCAGGCATGACTAGACACCAGAGCACATGGAATGCTGTTACCTTCCCACCAAAGTGGTCCCTATTTATCTACTTGCAAATTCTTGCTTTCGATATTAGGGCTACACTATTGACCACTAGATTAGGCGAAGGAACTACAGAACAAATTCACCAAAAAGTGGCTTCATTTTGGCAGTTTAAATTCTTACCTAGACATGAAAGAAGAAACAATTAAAGTTCTCGGCCAATAAAAGCTGATCCTAGCCCAATAGACAGAGAATGTCATAATTCCCCCTTAAATTCTCAAAGCGTCGTAAATGGTATGAAGCAAGAGATGTTCTTTGTCCCCACCGTTCAGCTCCCATTCAACTTCTGTTCTCTGAAATAGCTTGCCTGGCCATGCCACACCCCATTTAAGTGGAACAAATCTCCCACACATGCACACACACTCACACACCCAGAACAAAAGGAACTTGCAAGCAGGCATGGCTGCATCTAATTGGAAATTGGCTTTTGTTCAGACATATAACCTTTCTTTAAAAATATCACTTCCTCAGGATTCCATTACTGTCATCACTTTTGTCATGACAAATGGGCAATTTAATTCTGAATTGACAAATTTAGTCTATATTAGTCACTGAGTGCTCCTGGGCATGTCGACAGCACATTTTAATAAGCAATTTAAAGTCAATGCAAGAGTCAGCCGTTTCCCCATGCATTCTACAAGCCAATAAAACCTGAATGCCAGTGGCCTAATTTCCAATGGGAAAAAATAAAATACTGTACAGCAATATAACATACGTCACAAGACAGCAGGTATAGTAACCATGCAGAAAGCCTCCAGCTGCCTGTTCATTGATACAACACAGGAGCCACTGGAAAATGTAGCTGCTGTCTCTGCTGAGAAATCTCTGTCACGTGCCCAAAGAAAAGGTCCCTATTAGATATTTTGGAACTACAATCCCATAAACCCCGGCCACCATAACCTTTTGTCAGGAGTTATGAAAGCTGGAGGTTAGAATAGCCATACTGCCCAGTCTTCTTTTAACTCAGGGGTTCTCAATATTTTAAAGCCAGGGGCCAAGTCAAAATCTCACAGACTGTTCTGGGGCCGGACTATTTTTTTTTATTAGAATTTTTATTTATTATTTATAAATGTCCCATTCTGGGTGATGTACACACAATATCAGATAATACAAAAAAAGACAACAAATCAAAAATAGAACAACCAAACAAATACTCTCCCCCCTTCGCCTCCCTGCAAACAAGTAAACAAAAGAAAATGGCACTCACACAAAGCAAACATAATGAATTCAACACTCATGCTTCCATTTTTGAATGCAAAGCTTTCTGGTGCTTTGCAAAAATAGAGTGCACTCACCAGAAAGTTGCATGCATCTTAACAAATAACTCCCTAATTTAAAAAATACTCTCACACACACACACTCACACACAGGTAAACAAAAGGAGCCTTCCTACCTCGCCTGCCTCTGCCTCTAGTTTTTTATATTTTTGGCTTTTCTAGAACATGGAATTGGTTTTCTATGGGAAACTGCACTTTGTGCCCTCTAGTGGCCATCTCAGGTAATGACCTGAAAAACAGCTGTTCCTTACCCCCATCACGGAAATGCTGTACACTGCAAGGGCCAAATGGAATCGTGTTGGGGCAAGGTCTGGCCCACAGGCCATAGGTTGTGAATGCCTGCTTTAACTTAATGGAGTGGTAGTCCATTTGGACCATGTTATTGCTTCAGTTAATATCTGAGCAGCTAAAAGAAAGTAGCAGTACTGTACTTGCTTTCCCAATATAGTAGAACCCCACATAGTGAAAAAGCTCTGGTCCGTGGAGCTCTTCACTATGTGGTGTTTTTTTTTCCGCTATGCGGATCCAATGGGAAATCCCGTGCATAATAAAAAAAAATTGTTATATGGGGTTTCCATTAAACAGGCCATATCCATTAAACAGGCCATATCCTGCTTAGCAGAAACTCTGTATAATGAAGAAAAATTCATTATGTGGGGTATCACCTTTGCATTTATTTATTTATTTATTTATTCATACAGTATTTATATTGCCGCCCACTCGCCGAGGTGACTCAGGGCGGCTTACAGTCAAAACAGCAACAGTACAGTAAAAATTATAAAATACAACATCACCAAAAAAAATGCATAATGAATGCTTTGTTGTATGAATTTTTCATTAAACGGAGCGTTCGTTATGTGGGGTTCCACTGTATATCCATACATTATCCTCTATTTTAGTAATGGAGTTGTCAAGGTAACAGCTTCCCAAAGGAGAGCTGTTGATAATCCTGGCACCTCTGTTGAGAACACCCTGTCACGTGCCTAAATTTTAATGCACAATGGAAGCTTACTGATGGCTGATTCCACTTGAGCTGAGTTTTGAAGCATAAATGAGCATTTGAAACCATTTCTAGACAACATCCTATGCATGTTTAGTACCCATGACTGAGAAGACCTTGAGGTGCTTCATGTCAACTCACTGGTTTTTCAAACTGTAGGTTAATCTCCACTGTAAGGTCCACCTAGGAAGGAAGGTATCAAAACGTTTTTGAGCTAACATAAGTACTAGATTTTGAAAAAAGATGAGAGGCTTGGATTTGATTGTTAAAGAAGTATCTGCCACCTTAAGGAAAAGGCAAACAAAGAAAGCTGCGTCCCCTTGTGGGGCGGTGGAGTGATACCATATAAGCCTGTTGCTGTTTTTCCACATGCATTTCTAAGAAGAGCCCCTGGCAGAACTAGCTTGGCATGAACTTTCACTGATAATTTGCCTGATGAAAAGATCTTGAATCTTGAAAGCTCACACAATGATTTATTTTTCAGTGATCCAATAAAAGATAACACCTTCTAATTGTCTTAAGGAATAGGGTTGGTCTGTTTCCCCAGTTCTCTAGATGGGGAGGCAAATTTCTGGGCAAACAGAACTAGAAGAGGCACACCCCCCAAAAAAAAATTGACTTTAAAGCCCACACAACCTCTCTAAACCTTTCCCAGCTGGCGCTACAATACTTCTCACTAGCTCAGTTCAGTGGTACTTGTATATGTCTTGCATGGGCCAGCAGAAGTGTAGAACCTGGAAACATTCCTGACTATGTGATATACATTTACAAGCTAAAGCCACAATGCTCTAAAAGGAATGGTGACAAATTTGTAGCTGCAAAGCACTTTTTTTTCCCACTTGCCAGGCTGCCAGGAAATGTCCACCCTCTCACCAAGCATACAAATGGCTCTGGACTAAACATTGTTAGCTGCTTTGCCTCAGAATCTGGCCTCCTTTACCTAGATTTGTTGGCATCTTTTCCACAGTCAATGGGCCAAGCAGCCATTCTAAGCCCTCTTCTCAATCACTGCATACCTCTGTAAAATTACAAGGGTCCACTCCCCCCTTGGTCTCATGTTTTGGCTCTACAATGTCAGGGAATGGGCCCTGGCAAACCCTATCCAAGCTGAGTCTATTGATTCATGTAGCTGGTGTTATGGACCTTTTTTATAATGATTCACATCTGATCCTGTCTTGCTTCTTTATTGCTGGCTAAGAATTGGAACTCTAAATCAGGAGGTCAAGGGTTCAACTCTTGCCTTTACCTGGAACTTACTAGGAGACCTTAATCAATTGCTCTCTCTGTTGGTATGTTTGTTCTCCCTCGGTTCCTTCAGGAGAAAGCCTGGTACCCACACGTGACTAGATCCTCACTTCTCCTGGTAGGTTTCTTGGTTATGGAAAACTAAATGAAACACGCTTTTCACATGTACATTATACAAAATACCATGTGCAAAATCAGAAAACAAAAATTGAAAATAAGATTTCCAAATAGGAGAGTGGAAGAAAATAAAACCAATCTAACCATAAAATTGCTGACATCCAATAAAAACAATAAGAACAATGAGATATGTCAAGTCAGTTTTGACTTATGGTGACTCCTTGTGGGGTCTTCTAGATAGAGAGTACTCAGAAGTGGTTTACCCTTCCCTTTTGGGGAAACTCTGGGGCTGTGCAGCCTGCTCATGACTGCATAGGCTGGCTTTTTCCAACCTATGGCTCTACAACAATGGTGCCCAAACTAAGGCCCCGGGGCCAGGTGTGGCCCCCAACACCAATTCATCCAGCCCACGAAGCCATCGTCGCTCCTGGAAGCAGAAGTAAAACATGCCTGTACGGCGAACTGGTGCGAACCTGTTGCATCCCATCACTGGATACCATGCACACAACGCTCCTCAGTGTGCACTGAGGAGGACCTTATGTTGGCAAGAGGAAATGCTGTTGGTGTGGCCTGATATTGGGTGGATGTCATCTAGCCCTTTTAATTCCTTTTTGTTTTTAGATGTGTTAATTATAGCTTTGTATGTTATTATATGCTGGTGGTGCCTCTGACACGAATAAAGAAGGCATCACCAAATGTGAAGCACATTCTTCAGGCACTGCAGTACATTCCCACATGCCAACATTTCTACTGTGAATTGTTATATGTACAAGACAGCAGTAGTCATGGCCAAAATTCACAGAAGTATGGTTTAAAATAACAACAACAAACAGAAAGCTAATTGCTGAGTGAGCAGGGGCCCTGAATAACTCAATGAAGACACAGTATGCTCACTAATTGAATAAGCCTGGCATACTCTCAAAATAATTAAATTTCTTGAACATGTCATAGCAGGAAGAGTCACATTTCCCTCTTCCAGTACAGTGGTACCTTGGATAACGTTATCCTCAGATAAGGCTAAAACTGGATAACGTTGGGGAATTATCTTAACGTTGTGAGATGCAAATGTTTGCCTCAAATTCCCCAACGTTGATCTCTGCCCCAAAGCCTGTAGGGCTGGTGAGAGAGATTCACCCTGCCCTCCCCTTGCTGAAACAACAGGGTGGCAGGGTGTATCTCTTGGCCTTTGGCGGGAGAAGCCCTTTCTCCTTGGGAAACCGGCAGTTTTCCAGACCTAACAGCAAGCAAACCTAACAGCTGATTCAACCCCCAACAATCTCTCCTCAACCCACCCGGGGCTTGGCTCTATCCCCCTGCCTCTTTGGGCTTTTTAAAAACATTGTGTGATCAATGCATCACACAACGTTAAAAACCAGATAACGTTAAGACTTGTGGAACCAAGTCTTAACGTTATCCGAGTTACTAGTGTATTTTGTTCTGCTCAGGGACCAAAAACCTCCCTCTCTTTTGTGTTAAAATTCTGAGGTCAAGGACAACCTCAGCTGCACTGGACATTTCCATGGAAACAAGGGTCTTCTCAGTGGCTGGCTATTCCTAGGCTCAAACTCCCTCTCACAGGCAGCTAGATTTGCTTCCTCTCTACTTTTCTGGGGAAAGAACATTTTATTTATTTGAGCAAGCCTGTGGCATGGAAGCTGATCTGTTTTTGAAAAAGGTCTACCTGGTTTAAAACAGGGCAGATCTCTCATTATCCAAAGATGATCAAGATTAGCTTTGACGAATAATAGAAAGTAATGCAAATGTACTATCCCATGTTTTAAAAGAATTTTAAAAAAAAACAATGGTGAGTCACATAGTAGCAATCTAAATCCTTCAAATACTAGGATATGGTTTAAAACAATCCTCAGCAAAATGAAGAAAAGTACTAGCCATACACCTGAATTCATATAGAAGGGTAAGGCAGCAATGCGTTATGTCTTGGTCTCTAGCAACTACCACTAGCACAATTGCCCAGTAAAATTAAACTTGTCCAAACCAAGAACCTTGAGTTGTAGCTCCCAAATAAGTTAAGTTTTATAATTTAAGAACAAACCCTGAATTTCAATCTGGATCAGTGAATAATCCAGTAACCTGGGAGCCAATATCCAATAAGACAGTAAGTATATTTTTCATTTGTCAAGCCTTTACGCTAGCCCAGTGTTTCCAAACCTTTGGTTTTTGGACTTCAATTCCCAGAAGCCTAAGTCAATTCCCCAAAGCACATTTTGGCAGTTTCACATCTGGCCTAGACATGGAAGAAGAAGCCAATGCACTGACCTAGGCTTCTGGGAATTGAAGTGCAAAAACCAAAGGTTGGGAAACACTGCGCTAGCTAGAAGACAAGCAGGAGGAAATGAGCTGCTTGCCTCAGCAGGCAGATTGTTTTTCCTAAGGCAAGATTTCCCAGCATCCTGATTTACCAGGTAGACATAGCCAGTGTTGCAGCGAACCCTCTGTATTTTACTTTAGAACACTATTAAGTAACGTCACTACAAGTTATAACCTGTTTTGCCTTCACAAACTGTGTCATTCCTACCAACAAACATTATTGATTTCTTGTTACTTTCCTAGGCTCGAATCCCAAATGACTGCTGACATTCAAACCATTCTACAGCTGCTGCAGAAACAGCCAGCACTCATCCCGCCTGCCTATAGCGTGGTGACCGCAAATACAGATTATCCGAGGCCAGCTGTCCAGAAGGTGCAAAGCCGTCATCCTATAGCATCTATTAAAACAGACAGGAGCTTCAGTCCTTCACAGGTAAGTATGCACAGATAAGTATACAAATAATACTTCCTTTCTCTCATAGAAAGAGCTGGGTTAGGTTCAACTCGAAGTCTTCCTTAGTCTGACCTCCTCTTTCTCACAGTGGACAATTGAGTTGCTTTTGGGACAACTATTTCTTGCTGTCATTCCCCAACACATGGCATTCAGAAACAATGCAGCCTATTAAAGTAGGAGTCGCAAACAGCCACAGCATCAACATTGTTCTTGCTGTTGTGTTGTTGTTAACACATTTCTACCCTGCCTTCCCACTATTAGGTAGTGCTCAAGGCAGCTTATAAACATCATAAAGCATAACAAAAACAAATGCTATCTGTTCAAATATTAAAATAAAGCAAAATAAATTCAGCCATTAAAATCAAGATGTCTACAATCAGTTAAAATCATAAGAAATTGGATGGTATCATAAAGTGTTGTAAAAAGCAGGGATTTTGTGTGGTTCTCCAAGCCCAGCTGGGAAGGGAGTGCACACTGCAACGTGTGACTCATGCAGAAGAAAGGCCTCTCCCAAATGCTTTTGGCCTTCTCAAGAGGGCCTCTCTTGAACATGTTAATATCTAGACTCGTTCATGACAGGACCTATGATATGACCAGCATCCACTGCTATCTTGATGATAGAGAAGACTATCTCCCACAAGCTCACATTTAATTTTCTTTTAGAAATGGACCTATAAGACATTCTTTGAAATGCCTGTTGTGTTTGATTTCCTCAGTGTCCTGAATTCCTAGACCATGAAAAATCCAAACAGAAATCCAAAGAATCCCTCTCCAGTGGAGTGCATCTTAATACAGCCTCAGAAGACAACATGGCCTCCTTTTTGGAACAAGAGCATGACCGCTCTTTAGAGCTACCCACACAACAATGTAAGACTTATCTGCACCCAATTAGGCACCCGTCCTTGCCTGATTCTTCCCTAAGTACTATAGGCATGTTGGGTCTCCATAGGCATGTTTCTGATCCTGGTCTTCCTGGAAAATAACTTTTTTGTACTCTTACATCACCTAAAATGTAAGTGCTTTTAATGGCTGGGTTATTATTTTTTCCTATTATTTTTTTAAATTAAATCCTCTATACTTGACTCAGGGGCTACAAGGATCTACCATTATATGCAAAAGTACTGTATATTTTCCTAACTTTGTAGCTTGTAAGGTAATGTTAACCAGTAACAATGTAAATATATAAATATATAGATATATATATATACAAATTGTATGTTCTAAATATAAAACTGCCAGCATTGTCGAGGCACCTTATATTTTTTAATTTTTTAAAGCACTTGCATGTTTGAAAATGATTACAGTTCTGTTGCATGGAGATTACTATTTACTGTTTCTGGGGCAATCCTATTTTATTGCAGACACATATGCCTTCCAAAAAGATTATATTGACAGCCCTGCCGGTGACTGAGAAATTACTAGTCCTTCTTGAGCTGCTCTGCAGGTCAAGCAAAACTTTTCTTCCATTTTCCCCATTTGAAAATACTGTAGTAAACTTTCTCTTCTGGCATTGAATGTTTTACAACCACCAACAGCCATTCTGCAACTAGTAAAGATTGGAATACTGAGATCTCTGGGTTGGAAATTATGCATTGCAAAACATAATTAGTAGCTTATTCTCTTTTCTTTTTTCTTTTGTTGATGGAGTGAGGAAACAGCTGGGTGGCACAGTGGAAAGTGTCATCAAAGACCTGCATCAACCTCACTATAATCATTTGTTTATTTATACATTTGTTTTCTTTATTGAAACCTAACAATAGCTATCAGCTGCCACCCTGCAAGGGCAGTTAAATGAAAAGACCCTCAAACATAATCAAATGCAATAAATATAATTTCTACAAATACAGAAGGCTTTGTTCGTTTTCCCTTTTTTTGGTTCATTGCTAACAATTAAAGGCAGCTGAGGAACGCAAAGACTTGCGTTCAAGGGCATGTGCCTTTCACAACCATCCTTTTCACGTTCTGGAGACTCAACTCCTGCAACAGTTTCCTGAGCTTTAATAGCCTTGTATCTTGAAACACTAATGAGATATTCTAGCAGAAGAAATTTGTGGGGCAGATGGAGGGTGCTGTGGGCTTATCTCATCCATGGAATGGAGAATTCTTCCCCCCACAAACATAAACACACAGAGAGAGGTTCAATATGGGTGTCACCACAGGTTATTTTGATCTTTAGGGGATTCTGATACAAAAGCATTGAGTAACCTGTCACACAAGAACTTCTTTCAATACATGGTGTACAATTGGGTGAAGGCTGATCCATTCTGTCTGGTGTGCAGCATCCTACACAAAGAGAACCCACCATAGGACTCAAAGGAGCCAAGCTTCCAGAAGTCATTCTAGGACTGCACAATTAACCTAGATGTTACAACAAGCAGACTTTATACATACAGTACTGGGCTGATAGCCATCCAGGCCTCTTTCTGGCCGGTACACGTTCCAAGGGCAATGCATGCACCTAGGGCAGGGTAGTGGCTGTGTTGAGAAATAGGCCTCTGCTGACCCTTATTGGTAAAGGTTTCCCTTGCTCAAAAGACAGTCGTATCTGACTCTAAGGTGTGGTGCTCATGCCCATTTATATCCAAAGAGCCAGTGCTGTCTGTGTCTGCAAACATTTCTGTTGTCATCTGGCAGGCATGACCAGACACTGGGGAACACAGAACACTGTTACCTTCACACTAAACTGGTATCCTATTTATCTACTTGCAATTGCTTGCTTTCAAACTGTTAAGTTGGCAGGGACAGGAGCTCACTCTGTCATGCAGCACTCGGGTCTTGAACTGCTGACTTGCCAACTTTCTGATCATCAAGTTCAGCATCTTAACCACTAAACCAACACAGTCCCATCTGATCCTTATAGCAATCCCTTTATATATATAGCTGTTGGTTCTTCTGGATCACATCCATTGTATGGAATTCTGAAGAGTACTATTTCCCTAGCTGTCTATGGCATTAACTTCACTGATCCCTCCACTCTTCCCAAAAACCCACTAGCTCAGGATTCATAACTTTATCTTCTACAGGGGTTAGCAGATTCCTCAGCAACCTAGAGGCTTGTTAAAGTACTCTGCAAAGTATGTGTAGGTGAAAAGAAAGGAGATTAGATAGATAGATAGATAGATAGATAGATAGATAGATAGATAGATAGATAGATAGATAGATAGATAGATAGATAGATAGATAGATAGATAGATAGATAGATAGATAGATAGATAGATAGATAGATAGATAGATAGATAGATAGATAGATAGATAGATAGATGGATGGATGGACGGACGGATGGATGGATAGAGTGATGGAATGTTACAGGCTCACACCAGTTCTCCAGAACCAGTAGTAATTTTTCCCAGTGTCCCGGAGAACCAGTAGCGGCTTTTGGAGGGAACCACCTTGGGGGCTTACCTTTTCAATGGTTCCTCCACTGAGCATGCACACCAAGCGCTTGGCGTGCATGCATGCCTACAGCACTTGGCGTGCATGCACGGCCTCCTTTCTATCTTCCCAAGCGGGGAGGAGGAAGAGAAGCTGCTAGCCTGAAGCTCTTATAGCCTGCTCCCCAGGGTAAGTGACTCACCTTTGGGTGTGGGGTGTGGGTGTGTATTTTAATGTGTATTTAATGTGGATTTGTTATGTCTTATAATGTGAAATATATATTTTTAATTTTAGTAGTGTTATGTTATATTTTTTATTATTTATTTATTTTTTTAAAAAAATTAAGTCACATGACCAACTTTGCCCCCCCCCCAACCAGGTCACATGGTCCCATCCATGACATTGGCACCACCCACAAATTAGGCTCTGCCCACATCATTGGCTATGCCCACAAATTAGGCTCCGCCCACAGTGTGGTAGTAAAAATTTTGACATCCCACCACTGGGCGAAGGCAAAACAGCACCCTGAGAATCCAACCAGGGAGGGGAGACACTTTCAAGAAAGAAAGAAAGGGCCTAAATGTTTCCTAGGTAACCTGTTGGTGTTGTAGTTACTTTCCTGTCCTGCAATCAATGGTTGATGGTTCGTCCCTGAACAGGGCTCAAACTTCCTTTAGCCTTTCATTGGTCCTCTGGTTGTGTAGGGGTGAAACTGCTGCCTCTCAACCTTAAGGCTGTGAGTTTGAACCTTAACAGGGATCAAGGTTTATTCAGCCTTCCATCCCTTTTGGTTAGTAAAATGAGGATCTAGCTGGTTGGGGGAAACATACTAATTGACTTGTGAATCACCCAGAGCATAGTTCCCAATCTCTCCTTGCGTGGTCTATAAATTAGGACCCAGGATATTGGGGCACAATCCTGGTTGCCCTGTGGACCTCCTAGTTCAGGGGTTATCTGCCCTTTGCTGATCCCTTAAGGTGGTCCACTAAATTGGGGGGGCAGGGGGCGGGGTCGAACACTGCTCGTCTCCCTTGACACCATGTTGGCTCTCTTCCCCTGGGCAGTGCTCACACGCTTGTCATGATTACTGCAGATTTGCATCTTTTTTAGGTTGTGGAGCCTACTGGGCTGGCACGGGGGGGCGGGGGGCATCCTCTTTCACCAGGGTGGTTGGCTTTGTGCTTCCACTGCCTTAACTCCCCTCCCCATTAGGCTCTGCCCACAGTGTGGTAGTAAAATGTTTGACATCCCACCACTGGGCAAAGGCAAAACAGCACCCTGAGAATCCAACCAGGGAGGGGAGACACTTGCAAGAAAGAAAAAAAGAAAGAAAGAAAGAAAGAAAGAAAGGGCCTAAATGTTTCCTAGGTAACCTGTTGGTGTTGTAGTTACTTTCCTTAACTCCCGGCAGCCCCCAGTCACCCTGGCATGGGACCAGCTAGCCCCCCCCCCCCAGCTGGAAGTCTGCTCATGGACATGGGTACACTTGTGCCAGGGCAGGCTGGCTAGTTGGCTAGTTGTATCACCTACCACCAGTGATAACCACTCTCTCCCGCTGCCCAAGGTGAGGTTTCAGTGTTGATCATCCTGTTCTTGATTAATACTGCCCTATCTTGGAGCGCCCTCGTGGTGCAGTGGTTAAACTGAACTGCAGCTGAAGCTGTGAGTTTGATCCTGACAGGGGTCAAGGCTGACATAGTTTTCCATCCTTTAGTAAACTGAGTACCCAGCTCATTGGGGACAAAATTCTCTAGCCTTCCATGTTTCCGTGACTGAATGTCTGTTTATCTGTGAAGTTAAGCAGGATCTGAACAGTTGGAAGGGGGACCAGTACAGTATTTTAATTTTATTATGACTCATTAACGTTGCCATAAGCCGCCCCTTGGCTGTCTGTGTGGTCTGAATCACTTCCTTGTCCCCCATTTATACCTCTACCTGCAGGGGTCCAGTTTAATGCACATTCCCCCTGTTCTTTCCCCTCTCCCCTCACCATGTTGGATGGGTGGTGGAAGGAGGGCATTTCATCTTACTTTGCCCTTCGTTGGTGGCGTCTTCCCTTTCTTCCCCTCCTGACACAGCAAAATCCTGTTAATTTGTAGTCCAGGTGTTGTGGTGGGTTAAACTTTAACTTCAGCCATAAGATTATGCATTCAATCCTGCAGAGATCAAGGTGGATTTATTCTTTCATTCCCCACAGTTGGCCAATTGAGGTCCCAGAGTTTTACTAGCAAAGTTCTGATTAACTTAGGAACCACCCAAGGAGCGATAAACATCAGGGGGTGGTATTTAGGTAGCATTTCTCTGGAAACACTGCTCTAGACTTTTATGACATTTGGGTGAAAGAGCCCAAAATTACCATTTGTCAGAAAGGGGGTGATTAATGCTATTTCCACTTGTCAGAGGAAGCTGCTCAGAAGATGCCCCAGCCATGTAGACATCAAAATGATCTAAAGGAGGAGCAGTAAATTGAAGTTGAGCTATGAGAAGATGTTTGGGTGGTTTCCATGTCTACTAATGAGAAGGTCATTATATCCTGGGAGGGGCTGCACTCCCTCAAAGGAAAAGATGTGTGGCTTGAGGGTATTTCTGGATCCGTTTCCATCACTGCAAGTGCAAATAGCCTGGATGATTCACAATGCCATGGGATCAGGCTCAGTTGACCTGTTATTTGCAACCATTCTTAGAAAACCATGATCTGCCCTTAATAGTTAACGCAGTGGTAACTTCCCATAATCCTGCTGGAACAAACACTTCATGCACGATCTACAGCGGCTAACCTGCAGACAGGAACACCTTCAGTCTTGAGTCCTTCAGTTTGCCTTCCTTTCTCTGCAGTTCTAAAGTGCTTGAAATATCATAATAAACTTGATAGCTGAAGTCTTATCAGTTTCTTTTAATGCGATTGTTACTGATCATTGTTACTGGTCCTCAAATCTGTTGACCTAGGATGGGCTAGAAATCCTTTAATCAACAGGACAATAAAGACGGAATGTCTTTAGTCACACATTATATGTGGTCTTGGACAGGGTGGGGGTGTGTGTGTCATTTTTCCCATCAAGGTCCACCTACAACTCCCATAAGCAGTGGTGGGGTGTCAAAAAATTTACTACCCCACTGTGACATCATGGACATCGTGGGTGAGGCCAACGTCATGATGTCATGATGTCATGATGTTGTGGGTGGAGCAAAATAAAAATAATATAAAATAAAATAAACACACACCTCTCAACCCGCCCACCCACCCACCCCAAACAAAAAACCCAGGAAATCTTATCTGCAGCAGGCAGGAAATGCAGCAGTGTGAAAGCAAACCGTCGCAGTGGCAAACCACTGCAGCGGCAAACCACCGCCACTTGTGGACGCACCACACTTCCTTTCCGGGCAGCCAAAATGGCGCCTTCCCTCCATAATGTTGTTACTGGTTCTGCCTTACCGAACCAAACCAGTAACAATCCACCACTGCCCACAAGTACAGCTTTGATGCAGAAATAGATGCAGAAAGGGATGGGATGAAGCAGAGGATGAGCAGATGGATAGAGGAAATAAATGTAGGGGGCATGGAATGAGACCTACAGAGAGACTCACAATTCTAATCATTTTACAGATTGCTAGATTTGCTCCCACCTGTTTGGGTCAACAGAAAAGGCGATATGCCAAACCCATGAAGAAGACATGGCTTCTGGAGGAGGAATTGACTCCAGACACATTGGGTACAGGAAATTCTGGACAAGATGTAGGGTTGATGTTTATTGAAAAAAAGTAGGAGATAGAATCCACTGGAATCAACACAGAAAAACAAAGCTTTATGTAGGGACATCTTCTCTCTGTACTGATCTCTCCTGCGCTCTTCTTCCAGAGACCTCTGTACATCCTGTGGCTCAAATGCATCCCACAAGGGCACCCTAAACAAGGAATGGAAGAGAAACCTTTATTTTAAGCATTCTGTTTCCACACATGCAAAAATTGCAAGCAGGGGGAGGCAGCAGAAAAAATAGATCCCTGTTCAAATTAACACAGCTCTTTCCTCCCCTACCATCCCTGCCCAGGACTGGCTGTGATAGGTGTGAAGCCAGTCTGTTCAAATGGGGATGGAAGTCCTCGTCCCAATGCAACCATGAAGAAGAAGACAAAACCATGGGCCACATTATATTTAGGTGTCCTTTATGTGCATTTGGAGGCACATTGGAGGACTTGCATAGTGCCACAGATGGAGATGCCCTTCAATGGCTTTCAAATCTGGAAGTAGAACTCTGGTCAGAAAGTTGAGGTGGACAATTTGTGCTTACTGTATATATTAACATTAATGTAGGCAACTGAAGTTCATCATATGACAGACGGACAGACAGCCAAGCAAGCAAATAAACAAACAAGCCGACCGACCGACCGACCGACCGACCGACGGATGAAGATCTGGGCTCTTCTTCTGAAGTAGGACCTTAATTCCTCACATTATAGGCAGGAATAAAATAGGTCCTGAACAGTTCTGAACATTTATGGAAATCAAGCAGAAAAATCAAGACAAAGCTTGCTCAGTTTATCTACACCCTTCTCTCTGAAGAGAAGTTTGTTTCTTCTCTTTGTGGAAACCAAGATTTGGATGAATTTTCCCTGGGGACTGAAAAGGGGAAGGTAAAGAAAGAAAGCCATGGATGCCCACCTCCAGGACCTGTAGAATCAACCCAACAAATCAACCCAAGAAAGAGGCATTGCTAGCTCATCTGTCACTCACTCATAGGATTTTAAAAGTCTCCTCCCAGGGAAAGTTGACTGTTCACATGCACACAACTCTTCACTTTCCTCTCATCCTTTGTTGATTTCCCCCATCTTCTCCTGTCTTTACAGCACTGCAAACTGTTTCCGAAACCTTGTTTTCCCCATATCTGATTTTTAAAATTGTTGCAGTTTTTAAAAGAAAATGGGGGGGGGGGGTCACCCATATCCACTGCTGCAGGAAATTCAGCTTGGGATCTCTCTTGGCTATGCAGAGGCCCTCCTATATCTTTCGGGATTCTTTTTCTGCCTTTGTCTCTCCTCCTGGAAAAGGTTCTTCTATCTTTAGATGCTGCAACCTTGCTGTGTGGCATCCAAACCATTCCACCTGGTGCATCATCCAAAACATTCTCCACCCTTCTGTTCCTACTACCTTCTTAAAAGAAGAGCTTTAACATCCTGTGCTTTCCATTTCCGATTGTATGACCAAAATATTCTCTCTTTTTGCACTTTATCATGGTTGTCATTTATCATGCCTGCCTCTTTCTGGCAGCCAGTGTGGCATAGTGGATAGAGCAAAGGACTAGGAAATGAAAGGGGTTGGTTCAAATCCCCACTCAACCATAGGAACTCACTGGGGTGTGAAACTGGTAAAGCCACTCCATAAACCTCTCACTTTGAAAACTCCATTAGAATTGTGCTAAGTCAGTGTCGACTTCAAGGCACATAAGAACAGCAACTTATTCTCCTCCTTCCTGATTGCTCCAAGAAATGCATCTTGGGAATTCTGGACCCTGTTTTCTAGAAAACATTTTGCAAGGGAACGTGGGGTTGGGATGATTTGGCCATTCCCTTTAGGACAATGTTGTAAAGTAAGGAGCGGGCAGAGGAAGTTCCAGGTTTAAAATGCTCCTTGTCACGATAAAGACACCATCCATTCACTCCCAACTCATTCTCTGAAACTGGGAAAATACAAGTCCCCACATGGGTATTGCTTTGAACATTTCCACAAGATGATGTGAGCAAAGCACCAAATATTATTTGTATCAATAAACAGTCAATTAATAAACAGCAATTGTATGCAGCAGTTCAAAGAAAAGGGGCGTAGGCACTGCTCAGGACTTACCCTGATAAACAAGAATATGGGGTTATCCAGTTTCATACCAAAGACCGAAAGAACAGGGATTCCCACCGACAGGTTCCCTAGAATTAATTGATCACATTACATATCAGGTGCACATAAATAGTATTTTGAAGCACAATCGGTCGCACTCTGGCAACAGCAACCTTAAGTTTCTGGCTAATCTTTCTTGCACTGATCGGGACATGAAAGAAGATCTTTCTCACACTAGGTCAGGCAAAAGAAACTGCAGAATGAACTCCCCAAAAGGTGCCTTTATTCTGGCATATCAGAAAACAAAATAAAAAACACTGTAGCACTTTAAAGAGTAACTGCTATATTTTTATTGCTAGCTTTTGTGGATCAAGTCCACTTCTTCAGACAAGGAGTGAAACTTCCAGGCATGGTTTATATATACTAAATGTAAGGGTCTACATGTTAAAGGGGATGTGCTCAAGCAGAATGACAGAGAAGCAGGCATAATAATACAGCTTCTTACAGCTATCAGTAATAATAGATTATTCGTATTAGTTTTAAATGTCTCCCTTTCAATCTCAAAGGTGAGGAGAAAGCCCATTCTGGTTTCTGATTAACCTTTTAATTGCATGTCAGAAAACAAACAAAAACACTGTACTTGGTTACTTTCTGTTTTGCTAAAGAGAATATACACCAAAATATAATAAATAAAATATCTAGCAGCATATAGAAATCTGTGTATCAAATTTGATATTGTCCCAGAAACCCTTAGCTAATATTTAATCCCCTGTGATGGGTATCCAACAGATGGATATGCAGTATTTGATTTCTGCTGTCTCTCTTTCAATCCTAGTTTTGTAATCTCTCTGTTCCAGAATTGTAACTTTCAGGTCTTGGAGTGTCCAGGTAGATTGAAGTGGTTTGAGACAGGTTTCTCTGTGTTGCCATTCCAGATGTCTGATCTGTGTCCATTAATTCTTTTGCATAAAGATTGTCTTGTTTGTCCTACATAAAGCACAGATGGACTTTTTTTGGCAAGCGATGGCATAAATCACGTTGGCAGAAGCACAAGTAAAACTACCTTTAATGTTGTGTGTGGTGCCGTTGGGTCCAGAGTGAATGTGGGGGCATAGTTGACATCTGGATATGCAGCAGGGTCTAGTTCCCATATCTGCTCCACTTCTGTGTAGTCTGTTGTGTGTTGATAGTTGTTTGAGATTGGAGGGTTGTCTATAAGTGAGTAGGGGTCTGTCACCAAGGGCTTTGGAAAGTGAAGCACTCTTGTCCAAGATGGGTTGGAGATCCCTCATTATGCATGTGAGGGGCTTAAGTTGAGGGCTGAAGGTGACAACCAGTGGTGTGCGATTGCTTTCCCTTCTGGGCCTGTCTTGTAGTAGATCACTCCTGGGTATTTGTCTAGCCTGGTTGATTTGTTCTTTAACCATATTGGATGGGTACTGTAGTTTGAGAAATGCATTTTGTAAGTCCTTGAGCTTGGCATCCCTGTCGTGTGGACGTGATTGTACCTGAGAGCTTGGCTGAAAACAATGGATTTTGTTGTGTGTTCTTGATGGAAGCTGGAGGCATGCAGGTAGGTATATCTCTCCGTGGGTTTGCGATATAGTGTGGTACTAAGATGACCATTTTATAGTTTCACAATGGTGTCCAGGAAACTTACTTGTTGTGTAGACTGGTCCAAACTGAGTTTGATATTTGGGTGAAAATTATTGAAGTCTTGGTGGAATTTCTCCAGGGTTTCTTTTCCATGAGTCCAGATCAAAAATATGTCATCAATGTATCTCAAATAGACAAGTAGTTTATTGTTACTGACAGCTGTAGGAAGCTGTATTGTTATGCCTGCCTCTCTGTCATTCTGCTTGAGCACATCCCCTTTAACATCTAGACCCTTACATTTGGTATATAAACCATGCCTGGAAGTTTCACTCCTTGTCTGAAGAAGTGGACTTTATCCACAAAAGCTATCAATAAAAATATAGCAGTTAGTCTTCAAAGTGCTATTATTTTGGTTTTTGATATGCCTGAACCACAGACTAACATGGCTACTATTCCAAAAAATTCATTTTGGCAGTTTTATTTCTGGCCTAGACACAGAAGAAGAAGAAGAAGAAGAAGAAGAAGAAGAAGAAGAAGAAGAAGAAGAAGAAGAAGAAGAAGAAGAAGAAGAAGAAGAAGAAGAAGAAGAAGAAGAAGAAGAAGAAGAAGAAGAAGAAGAAGAAGAAGAAGAAGAAGAAGAAGACGCCAACGACGGCAACGACGCCGATGCCGATGCCGACGACGCCGATGCCGACGACGACGACGACGACGACTGGAAACAACTTATGGACTTCAATAGAAACTGGTCTCAGAGTCCAGGGTCTTGGTTTGGACCTAGAATTGGATTCTGTTCCTGCTTAACAGGGATACATTAACTTCCTCAAACTAAATCACTGTTTATGTTTATATGAACATTCAGCGATCCGATAAAACAAAAAGACTTCAGCTGCTTTTGTGAATATGAATGCTTCTGCCTGGACTTGGCAGTGAGTGAGTGACTGAGTGAGTGAGTGAGTGAGAGTGTTCCCTGCTGAGACTTGTAGGGGGTCTAGCCTTCTTCCCTTGCCATCCATCCACTGCAATGGAGCCTCCTACACAGCTTCCTTCATTCTTCCTGGGCTCTTACCATTGAAAACAGTCAGGAAGATTTCTGTCACCAATTTGCCACAATGGGATTTAAGAGTGGAAACCTGCAAGGGAGCAAAGAGGGAGAAGGTGGAGATCTAGGCAGAGGAAGCTGCCCTAATCTGAGTCAGACCATGGATCTCCCCATTCCAGGACTGCCAACAGGGAGCATTGGTAGATCTCCAGAAATGGGTCTCAGCCACTCCTACGTTCAAGAGGACTTCTGCTTGACCACCACTGGATGTAACACACACACACACACACACACACACACACACACACACACACACACACACACACACACACACACACACACACACACACACACACACACACACACACACACACACACACACACACACACACACACACACCATCCCAAAGGGAGGATTTCCCTTTCCTTGCTTCACCAGTAAGCAGTAAGCATCATTCCCAAAAGCACATCCTTGAGGGGGAGAAGATGGTGGCCCAGAAGAGATCAACTTACATCAGAGATGCCGGCTTCAGAAGAAATCAGCTCCAACACATGGCTGAAGGGGAGGGGAAGACAACATGGTCAGAATCAAACATTATTATTTATTTATTAGTTCAAATTTATATTGCCGCCCACTCACCATAGCAACTCAGGGGAAAGGAACTGAGGAATGAATTAAGGAGGAGGAGGAAGAGGACGAGGACGAGGAGGAGCTTGCAGATAATTCTATGTATAGAATGCAGCCCTTCAAACAACACTGACAGACCCTTCCAATGTAAACCATTCTGCACAGTAACATTCCCCAAGGAGCAGGCATCAACATGGCATTTTCCATCAGCCTGGATCGAAGGCCAGGATCAGAGAAGCATTTGAGGGCAAAGACTGCAGTACCCGTATGATGTTTCTCTGTGGAAATACTGCTTTGCTTGCCTTCTCCTCTCAAAACTAGACCCCAAGAGGAACACCAAGAACAGGAAGAAATGTACTGCCTTACTCAGAGAGGGATACCCTGAAGATCAGTTTTCCATTCACAAGAGATATGGCAGCGGTCATAGTCAGTCTCTGTCAATAGACATTGGAGACAAGCACAAACAGTTAATGGGGAAACAGTGAGAATTTGGTCTTTCCTTTTCAGGAAAAAATGGCAAACCCCAGTGGTGCCGAGAGCAAGCTTGGTGCTGAGCAGAACAGCCAGTCCTTCGGAGGGTGCTACTTACAGTCCTCAGGATGACAACTGAATAAGTCATCCCATCTGCGTTCTTGATTGAAATCTCTATCCGGAGAGTGGCAGAGATAATGGTACCGTTGGTTCCAAAAACAACCACTGGATTTGCCACAATGGAAATCTTAATGAGCAGGGTATTCTGAAGAAGACATAAGAAGAACCTGCCATAACTACCCTAGTCACCACAGGAAAAGTTCCCACATGGGTAAGGATAGCTCTATTACCATGCACTAGCCAACCTTACCGCCTCCGGACCCAAATAGGAACCACATACCTTAGAGATGAAGTTATGATTCTGAAAAGAAGAAGGAAAAGAGGATTCTTAATATAGGATCTTGGAGAGGCAGTAACACCTAGGATCTAAAACACACTTTCTTTCTGCTCAGGAAGGCTTTGATCTGCTAAATCGCATTCAGCCAAAGAAGTAATAAAGAGAAGGGGGCGGGATTTGGAAGTGGAGGAAGAGTGCAGGCCTGTGCTGGTTAGTATTGGAGGGTGGAGGACAGAAGTCATGAGGGCATGAATGGGGGGAATAGGGAGAGTCTTGGACCTAGGGACAACAGCCGCTTCGTTCCTCCTCTTCCTTGGGCCAGGGCCGTTAGATATCTCTCCCAACCTCCACCCCCCATTTCCCAGCCTGGAGCCTTCCTAGGAGCTCCTCGCAGGCCTTACTGAGGAAGACATGCAAGGTGTGCACCTGCGCCCGCACCCTCCATCCTTGAGATCTTTGTGCTGTGTGGACAAAGCAAGGAGCAGCAGCCAAGGCAGCACTTCCTGGGGACTGTTGGGATCTGCATCATCAGGGACAGCAGAGAAGGCAACACGAATCACTCACTCCACCACAGAACAAAGTTGGAGCCATGGCGGGGGACCACACTGGAAGTCCTGGCTTTTTGAGCTCCTCGGCTCCACAATCTCGCTCCCAAGTGGGCAAGATGCCACGGCGATCGGGGTGCCTTGTTTTTTGGGGGGAATCAGCCTGGTGCTCCTCCTCCTGCAGTCAATGGCAGCAATGAGGCAGCTTCTCCAGCTGCTCCTGCTGGGTGTGCACATGTGCCCATGGTCAATCCCAGGGTGCCATTGGTGCTGGGGGGCTAGGGCACCTGGGCTGAGTCTCAGTAGCCTGGTGGGCCAACACAGGCCTGGAAGAGTGTCTCCCTTACCTCTTGGGCCAATTTCCAAATGCCCCACTATCTACAGTCATGTGGGGCAGCCTGAGGGTGGCCTCACTTTCCATGGGGCATCACTGGCCCCCTGATACCCATGGGTTTCAAGCAAGTACAGGAATCTGGGGAACACCCCTGCTGCTTGGAAGGAAACTAGAAGACACAGTCTTTGGCATCTTCTGAAGGCTTGTTGGCAAGAGGAGCTCCTCCTCTTGGCAAATTGTCAGATGACTTTGCCTTCTCTTCCCACGTCCCTTCATGGGTGCCATTTCATCCCGTTCTTCTTGAAACTGACCCTTCACCAGACTGCTTTTGCAGACACTTGGTAAGCCAGGTTTTTAAAAGGCTCACTTACCTCCAATGAGACAAGAGCCAAAATAGCATTTTCCAGGTCATCTGCTCCACTGAACTGTTTTTGAAAATGGAGAGAAGAAAAAAAAAACATTATGTGACATTGATGTATTCTTGAACTTCAATTCCCAGAAACCCTGATCAGCAGGAGTGCTGACTTGGGCTTCTGGGAACTGAAGTTGAAGAACAGCTGGAGTGCCAAGGTTCACCATCAATCTAGCCTTTAACCAAGTAGATGCTTTCCTGCTCCCAAGAGTCCCATGTTGCCCTTCCTTTCCAGCTGCCAAATCCATCTCCTTGCCAAAGACTCCTTCAACATCTCCAGATGTTTGGTCACCCTGCCAGGGCTGACCAGTGCCAAAGTCTCCTCACCTGGTCCTGAATGCAGCTCAGTTTTATGGGTTTTGGAGCCAAAATGGACAGCAGAATGTTGAAGAATTCTGGGTGGAAAGCCTGACAGTGCTTGAAGTTGCCCAGGGGAGGCAGGTCAATGTTTGGGACAGAGTTAGGAATGGACAAAATCTCTCCGCTTGGCACCTCCACGTCAATCTGCAAAGAAACCGAAGATGGCTGCCCATCACATCTTCATTTAGTAAAAAGGGGTAAAGAGCATTTGACTGCCTTTGATATTTAGCAGTAATGGGATTGGAGGTTAGGCAGGCGACAGTTCACGCCTCAGCAGGGCCACCATTTTCAGCCAACTTAATTGGTACTTACAAATGTATCCACAGTAGCGGAGTCAAGATAGACAGAGGGCACATTTGACAATGAACACCTCAGAGTTGCAAAGTGACCCACAGGAAGAGCAACTAGAAGGAAAGAAATATGAAGCATGATATCAAGAAACACCCAGCACTGCTCTTTCTGAACCCACCTTCTAGGTTCCTCTTGGTTTGGCTTGGGCTTTGTGTGTGGAAGGTTCATCACACAACTATCTCCACTTGCTCTTACTACAGGGATTGGAGTGGCACATAAGGTTCGGTAGGCAGAATGATCAATTGACGGGTTTATAAAACTGATGAGGAGTAGAAGTTGTTCTTTGAGGGCAACAGAAAGAAGCTTAGGACAAAATTCAGATACTGCAAATCTATATATCTTTCTATATCTTTCTATCTATATATGTGTTATCTCCTATAGAATGAAATGGGAGAAGCCATTTGGTTAACCACCACATGGGGGTAAGAAAGAAGAGCTCTGATGATCTTCTGTTCTCTTTTTAAAAAAATTAAAATTACTTGTTTTTCTGTGCTGACTAGATGGTGATGAAATGCATAAATCAGCTATTCAGTCCTGGCAGTTTGGCCATCCAGGCTTGCCTGAGCAACCTTACTTCCCTGTTCCAAAACCCAGAAGGACAGAGTCAAGTGCCAAAATCTTACCATTGACCGTGCTCACCATGAAGCTTATCATCAAGTTAGCGGCACCCTGCAGAACGCCACATATCTGCAGGAGGAAGAACACGAAATAGGCTCTGAGGAGGATCACCTTCCCTCACCTTGGAAATGGAATGCCATTTGGCACAAACTCATCTCTGCCCCATCACCTAAGAACAGTGGTGGCATGTGGTCATCCCCTCCGCAGGAGCATCTAAAGGTCACATCCCTTCCTTGCCGTTGCCTCCCTCCACAGGTCAGTTGCACAGGCTTAGATATTCTCTCTGTTCAGCTTCCACACTGCTCTGAGCTGGCCTGGGACAGAACTGACCTGGGCGGTAGGGAGGCAATAGATGGACCATGTTTCATTGGTCTGGCTGTGCTTCTTCTCAGTTAAAAGGGAGCCCTGGTGCCAGCAGTTATCAAAATAAAAGTTAGAGGTCCCTGGGCTTGATACTAAAAAAAAATCCTCTGAGCAGCAAGTAGGCCTGTAGAAATATCTCAGCAGGAAAATAGCTCTCACCAGAAGTGGACAATGGTAAGGCTTTTGTACCACAACTGGCTGAGTCCACTGTTATGGCCAGGCTGGCTGAGGGTGCTGAGAGTTGTTGCCCCAAAAGAAACCATCTTGAAGCTCCAGCCCTTATTATTTTGTTCTGTGAACTTTGGAGAGGGAAATGGCTTGCCCATTTCCCCAAACAGGTGTTCCAGGGGCCATACCAGAGAAAGCTTTGTCAGGCATGACAAACAGCTGTCCTGCAGATATGGGACCAGCAGGCTCCCTAAAGACTAAAAAGCCACAGAGTATTGTGGGGTGTGTACTGTTATGGGTCCTCCCTAAGGTCAGAAGGACCTTTCCTCTTTCTTCTTCTTGCCTTCCAGAAACTGGTACTCAATGACTCGCCATCATTGAATGAAAAGCCCTTGTGTGTACCATCAACAGCAAAAAGCCTTGAGACCTGGCCGCCTTCACCCTCTTTCACTGTGCTTTTTGGAAGCACAAAGAAGGTCCATTGTGACCTCAACTGCAAACAGACCGGTCTTTTCCTGTTATTTTGGGCCCTGGGGATGGACCAGGGTTTTAATAATAATGGGATTAGCTGGGGAAAGGTTCTGGGCACAAAGATGTTTCCTTGCCTTTCAACAGGGGGCTTCACCTGAGGGGGACTTACCTGGAGATTTATGTCAGAAATGATGGAGTTCCTTACTTTATTCACTACTGAAGGCACAAATGTTCTGCAATGTACAACAAGAAGTGTATGTAAGAACCATTTGTTGCACAGGCTTCCGGGTTAACGCATGGGCCAAAGTTGATGTCCTTGACTATAATAGTCTCTGGGCAGTAGAATGACCCTTGGCTAGAAGGGCAGTGCATAAATCTTGTAATAAGTGAAATAAATAAAGGCTTTGACAAAGAATCAGCCAGAAGAGGATCTTGTGAGCCACTGGATGGAGATTTAGCAACTCCACAGGTATGCATAGTGTTTGGCCCCAAAAACATAAGGTATGCAGAATGTTTGGCCCTGTTTGACTTTGGATACCTCTTGAGATTGCCTGCCTAGCCCCTGACCTGCCTGTTGTGACCCTGACTCCTCTACCAACCCTGACGGTGCCCCTGAACATCCTTAGTACTAGATGCTTGTTTGACCCACTGGTAACTGGACCTCTACTTGCTCTGTGGACTTTGCTATTTGGACTCTCCTTGAATATACTCTCTGTGTAGCACCACTGTGCCCGCTGGGGTAGGCCAGCACAAAGTGAAAGTTTGAGCTGGTTCCAAATTTTTGGCTGCAGTGGAGGGAGAAATGAACAGAAGGAGAAGCATGGAACAAGAAGTGCGTGTATGTGTGTTTTTCCTGTCTGGGAATTTTTTTTCAGGGCCACCCAATAATGTCACACTCACATATATAACATTGGCACCACAGGATGGGGTGGGAGGGGAGGGGAGGGAAGGAAAGAGAAGATGGTGGAAAGCCTGCTATAACGAAACTGTGCTAAACAGGGCAGTGTTAAGCAGTGTATCACATTAGTTTGTGTTTCTGGAGTCTTGGGGCTGTCCTATAAAGACATCCCTACAGTCACTGCAAGGAGAATAAGCAGCCTATTCTTTCTTTCAGTGATCAAGGTCTTGTCCATCAGGTTTGGCTTGGTTTTCTAGGAGGCTGAGCCAAGGTCGTTTGCCAGTTCGGTGGGCTGGCAAGCGAAGGCTCAGAGCTCAGCAGGGCTGAGAAGAGGTTGTTGGTGAAGCCTGGCCCTTCAGCCCTAAACTGTCCTGCAGCAGGAGAAAACCAGGTGCTGGTTCACACCAACAAGCGGCAAGAGTAGCAAACTCTTTTACTCCAAAGGTTCTCACCTCTCCACGGTGGTGATTTTAAATTTTCCAAATACAGCAACACATTCACGGATGACCATATCAAAGGAATTCTTTTGAAATTTCCCAAGGCTATATTTGAATTGGAAGTTCATATTCAGGATGATGGAAACAAGCTTTGTCCTATCATGCAGTCTGAAAAAGACACAAACGGAAAAGACACTTCTTCACAGCAATGCAGCTTTTTTTGGGTGAAAAATAGCAACCTGAACTTTTCATCCACTTTTGTGTCCAGTGGGAAGAAACTCTCCCGCCTTTAGAGAGGTTTCTTTTTCATTAACAACAGAAGGAAAACAGGAATAAAAGGTAGAGCTGCCCTTTTAAGACATGGCAATTAAAGTGTGTTTAGTCTTAAAGCTTCCCATTTTTAGGCAGTTTGGAATTTCCTTTTTTTGATCCTTCTTATCCACCATAAACTACAGTTCCTGTCTTCCCCTAGATTAGAAAGACAGAGTGGTAGTGGTGGTGGTGGTGGTGGGGGGGGGGGGACTTGGAGTGGATTGGCTGAAGGACAGGTAATTATTTTATACTATTATCTTCAGTGCATTATCTATTATCTTTACATCCCTAGCTTGTTCTCAGTTGGTGCGGAGAGTGTTGTGCCAGCCAAAAAAAGCATCAAATATACCTTAATTGAGTACCCAGTGTGTTGGGGCCAAAAATTATAATTACAGTAGTATTAGTCATTACATTCAAACACTGTCCCACTTAGTGTTTCACAATGTAATTAGAATTGTTGGCCCCAAAACACTGGGCATTCAGTGTACCAACCTCAGAAGGATGGAAGACTGAGTCAACCTTCAGCCCACAGGGGCTGAACTAGCAACAACACATATATTGCCCCGTAGCACTTAGTGCCTTCTCTAGGCAGTTCACAAAGTAATTAGCATTTTGCCCTAAACATGCTTGGAAGATTAGAAGGCTAGGCCAACCATGAACACCATCAGGATCAAACTCACAAAGTTCAAGTCATACAACAGAAGTTTAACCTCTATTCCAGGAGTTCTCAGCCCTTTTAAGCAGGGGCTCGGGTCACGCTCCCTCAGAAAGCTTTGGAGCCAGACAGCCCTTTTGCCCTCCTTCCACCACATGGCTCTTCCAGGTGTGGTGCAGGTGGTTTTGGGCCACATGAAATGGTGTTGTGGGCTGTATCCAAGCCACAGGTTGAGAATCCCTCCTCTGCGCCATCTGACCCAGCCCTGTGCTCAATCTGGATCATTGCTTGGTCCAGCTGCTGGGCTAATTTCTTTCTGGAGCAATCAAGACCAGATTACATCTGCACACAGAATTGTTGCTTGAAGGGAAATCCAGAGTGATCCAATGTGATCCTCTATCATGAACCTTCTCGTTTGCCTTGTTGTGGGTCCCCCCCCCTCCCCATGATTTATTCTAATCCAAAAGTGGGAAAGAGGGAGAAGCTTTGGAAATGCTTCAGTCACAATACTTACTTTCGGCCAGCAATGTTCAAACGGAAAGACAGAGAGAAATTGGCACCCGTCATTTTTGGCAGAAGTACTATTTCTTCATCAGTAACCTCAAGGTCCTCAATTTTGAACCTGAAAAGAGAGGTTAACACGCAGTGTGTGTGAAAGTCACAACCTAAAGGTGACTCTGCAAAAGTTCTTTCTGACCTGGAGGGAACCTAAAGACCTTATATCAGCCTCCCCCCAATACTGCAACGTTTCCATCACCCCTTTGCTAGAATACCAAAATGATCTTGAAAGACAGCAAGCACAAAAGCCTTTCCACTTCACTCCTTTCCACAGTGTGCGACTTACCCCCCGATGCCATTGGGCAAGCCATGGAGTTCTCCAAGGCCAACGTCAGAGAGCTTAATCCTCTTCAACTCATTCAGGAGAATCCCATCATGCATAAAGCCATTGGTGACAACTGAAAGGCAAAAAATACACATGAGTTCAAGCGTAAGAGAAAGACCATTTAACACAGCATGACTTCAGCAACCAGGAACTTGTCTGCCATATCTCCAGTGAGGCCAAGTTGCCAAGTCTTACATCTCTGACCAATTTTTTCATAGTCACCCATGCCTTGAAATCCTTCCAACAGCAAGTTCCATTTCTTTCTCACTGTCCAGTGGTTGAAAATGCTGGTGTTGGTTTATAGCTGAATCCAGGAATCTATTATTCCCACTCCAGAGCAAAGCCTGAAATCTTTATATGGGGTTTTTGTGACAACAATTCCAGGAATATCCAACCTGCAGGGGATTATGGGATCAATATTCTTTCAAAGTAAACCTTCTGAGCTGTTCTCTACATACAACATCCATTATATCAACCATGAAGGCCTTTGAGGGACAAATCCATGTTCCACTAGCACCAATACCATTGGAAACATGAAGGAAGAAACAAACAATAAAAGGTAAAAAGACTAGAAAACCAGCTTGTTCAAAGAAATGTTGAGACCTTTTCCCTTGGGAAAATAGGCTTAGAGGCAAGAGATGTAAGGGCTATTTAATACACCAACAAAACAGATAAGAATGGAACTCAAAGTGATAACTTCCAGGTAGTTTCTTATAGACAAAGAAAGAGCAAGAACAAAAGTATGAAGATATGAGTCTGTCAAGGAAACTCAGGATGTAACTTAAAAATACTCATTTCTTCAACATTTGTCCATCAGCACAGATTATCATGTGTTTTGTCCTCTCCATTCCAAGGACCAGAAACATCATTAGCCCAGAACAGAAAGTAACATGACAGTGTTAATTACTTTACTTGCTCTTGGCAAAGCAAACATAGAAACCACATTAATAATAGGATACTCTGCTTTTTCCTGCATTGGGCCCACAAGTCTAGCCAGCCCCCTTTTGGTGGGCTCTTGAGAAGATAATAGAAAGATTGCTTGCTCACTCACTCACTCACTCACTCACACACACACACACACACACACACACACACACACACAAAATATTCTCATAATGGTCTGTTGGAGAACTGGTAACATATGATGACCACATGAGCTTCCTTACGTGCAACACATCCTGTCTGGCTCCATATTGCCCTGTTTGCAAATGCATTTCCCTCGGAGGGGCTCAGCAGACTGCACAAGACAACCAGTCCCAGAATCTTCCACATTGTCCTGTTCTCACACCTGTGGGGAAAATAGTGTTTAGTGCACAGCTTTGCCCAAGGAACAAAACAGTCCCCCCAAGGACAACCTTAACTCCTTTGTACGTTATCCTATTGTGCATTGACTTTGCCAACTGAAGTGGAACATCCATGTCATTTGTCATTTCTCCGCCCTCCTTGATATTTTCTGTCGCAAGAGCAAAGCAAAATGACAGGATGTTATCTGGGAATGAATGGGGAGAGTCAAAGCATGGAGAGGTGCTTTTGAGCCAATGGAGCAGAAAGAGGCAGGCAAGTTCATCTAGTTGGAATGAACGTAGAACCCCAGATGCTGCTCAAATCAGGCCCCAAACCCTGGGACTGTTCATCAAGGCTTGGCCCAGCCTCTTCTTATTTCATGGTTTCCACCCATGTTCTCAGAAACCCTTCTTGGCCATCTCCTCCCCTGGCCCCCATTGGTGGCAATTCAAGGGTTAGCCTTTGCTGAGCCCCTGCTTGTTGGAAGGACAAGCCTGCTCTCCACCCTTTCAACAAAACTGGTAAGCACAAAAGGCTTTGGGGAAAGTGGAGGGAAGGGAGTTTGGAAACACTGTCCTGAATGTGGTCCTTCAATGCTCGGGCTCCCCAGACCAGGAAGTGCATAGCTGCCTCCACTTGCCCCTCTCCTGTCCTTTAGGGAGTCCTGCTTCTGCTCCCTTTTTCTCCTGACTCTCATTTGCACTACCCCAAGTGTCGGAGGAACTGCAGTCTGAACTCCTCAGCAGGCCATGCCAAACATCCATAGGCAGCAAGGATTGAGAGAGAGACTAGATAGACACAGTGAGGGTTTTTGCTTCAGTGCATTCTGTAGCATGAACTAGTCCACTAGGGCTGAAGGCCTGGCAAATGATTTGGATTTACTCCTATAGGTTAACCATTGCTCACACTGCAGGTTAGATAAAGATAAGGGTCTCCCTTGCTTGTCATATCTGACCAGTGGTGGGGTCAAAAAAATTTACTACCACACTGTGGATGTGGTATGATGGGCATGGCTAAGGGGAAAGCCCTGTGTTGCACCCGAATTAGGACTTCTTTATTTGAAAACTGCTACCAGTTTCTGCTACCAGTTCTAGTGAACTGGTGTGAACCTGCTGATGCCCACCACTGTATCTGACTCTAGGGTAAGGTGCTTTTCTCCATTTATTTCCAAAGAGCCAACACTGTCTGTATCTGTGGATGTTTCCATGGTAATGTGGCAGACATAACTGGAGATGGGAAAGACACAGTACACTGTTACCTTTCCCATCAAAGTGGTACCTATTTTTTTGTTGCTGTTCAGTTGCACTGTTGATTCCAACCCTTTGTGACCCTATGGACCATTGACCACCATCCTCCTCAGCTCACCCAGCTTTGTGCCCACTGTGTCTACAATACCATCTAGCCATCTCATTTTTGGCCGCCCCCTTTTCCTTTTGCCCCCCACCTTTCCCAGCATCAAGGCTTTCTCAAGTGAATCCTCTCTTCTCATTTGATGTCCAAAGTACATTAGCTTCATCTTTACTATTTTACCTTCTAATGAGCAGTCAAGGTTGATTTCTCCTAAGATTGACCTATTTGTTCCCCTCGCTGTCCAGGGTACTTTCAAAACTCTCCTCCAACATCACATTTCAAAGGTGTCTATTCTACGTTCAGCTTTCCTAATGGTCCAACTCTCACAACCATACATTATACCACCAGGAATACCATTGCTTTGCAATGTCTTGCTTTTAAATTGCTATGGTTGGCAGGAACTGGGACAGATGACATGGGCTCACTCTGTCACACAGCACTAGGGTCTCAAACTGCTGACCTGCCAACATTCCAGTTGTCAAGTTCAGCGTCTTATCCACTTAATACTGCAGGCTCCCTGTCTTGATTACCCATCAGAATTCATAGCATGCAAGAACAGGATAACCAAATACTGTAACATTCTTCCTTTTCAGTACCTGTACTATTTATGCCGTACACTAGTACCTCGGATAACGATGAGATTTGGTTCCACAAGTCTCGTCGTTACCCGGTTTTTAACATTGTGCAATGCATTGATCACACAACGTTACAAAAAAGGCCTGTTCCCCTGGAGGATGCAGCAAGCCAAAACGTTGGGATTTGAATCAAGACGTTTTGGCTTGCTGCAGCCTCCAGGGAGGTGGGGGAACTTTGGAAACAGCTCGGATTGGGGCCCCCGACCTGCCCGAAGCCAGCAGGGAGGTCAGAGAGCCCGAAATGGGTAAGGGGGAAAATGGATTATTTTTACCCATTTCGGGCTCTCTGACCTCCCTGCTGGCTTCTTTGATGGGTTTAAGAGGTTTGAAAAGGCGGTTGGTTCCAAGTTGAAATCATAGAGCAGGGGAAGACAGAGGCAGTGACAAATTCTGACAAACCTCCACCTCCCAACTCCCTGACATTTTGGCTTGCTGCACTGGCCGGGGAGGTGGGGAAAGTCCAGAACAGCTTGGATCGGGTCCCCCAACCTGCCCGGAACTGGCAGGGGGGTCAGAGAGCCTGAAATGGGTTTAAAAAATGGATTTTTAAAATCCATTTCAAGCTCTCTGAACCCCCCTGCCAGCTCCAGGAAGGTTGGAGGACCCAATCCACAGCTGCAGGGTGGCTGGGGAAGCCGACAGGGACTCCCCGTCAACTTCCCTAGCCACCCGCCCCTGCCTCTGCAGCTGTGGGGTGGCTGGGGAAGCTGACGGGGGAGCCCCCCATCAGCTTTCCAGCCACCCCACCCCTGCCTCCACAGCTGCAGGGTGGCTGGGAAGCCAAACGGAGAACCCCATTCAGCTTTCCAGCCACCCTGCTGCTATGATCGACTGCATCGGATAATGCTAACAGATCATTGTCGGATGCAAAATTTCTGCTGCCCTCTCTGCCCATTCTTTAAAGCTGGGATTCCCAACCTATGGCACACAGGCCAGACCTGGCCCATGGTGCCATTCCATTGCCCCCTCTGCCATGCCTCGAAGTGGTAGCACCCACATTTACGTCAGCTGTAAAATACACCCACGCATGCGTACATATGCCCCACAGCTGTCATAAGTACATCCGCTTCCACTTCCAGGGGCATGGTCAGGCCCGCTCAGATATTCAGGGGCCCACAGCAAAAAAGAGGTTGGCCACCCGTGTTTTAAAGAGTGGCAAGGAATTTTGACCCTGGATCACCATAGTTGTCCTTGTTTAAATGCAAGATGAGGTGGACTCTGCAGAATCTCTCCCATAGCCTTGTAACTCAGAGCTTACCAGAGGTAGTAAATGGCCCTGGAAAGTTACCTGTAGCAACTGCTCCGAGTTGGGAGGTGGAGGTTTGTCAGAATTTGTCACTGCCTCTGTCTTCCCCTGCTCTATGATTTCAACTTGGAACCAACCGCCTTTTCAAACCTCTTAAACCCATCAAAGAATGTGGAGAAAATGGATCGGTTCATGATTTTTATGAGCTGGCAGGGAGCTTGTTAAATCAAATTTAAACTTAACTCTGTTTGGTTAGCTCCCCTGTGGACTGATTATAGCCACAAGACATCTAGACAAACAGACTGAACTTTACTCTTGAGGAACAAGTTTCTCCCCTCAAAAATGCATGGGTTCCCCGTGGTTGGTTAGGAGACATTTTGCTTAGTGAAGTCCATGGTGCCCATTGTGTCTTCTATTGAAAAATGTCCAATCTGGTCATGTGCAGTGGTGGGATTCAGCAGGTTTGCACCAGTTTGCCAGAACAGGTAGAAGAAATTATGGCTGGCCCCTCCCATCCAAGTTTAGAAATAAGATAGTTCTAATTTGGGTGCATGGACCAGATAGACAGAGTGCCAGAAGAATTATGGACAAAGATGCGGGACATCATGCAGGAGGCAGCAAGAAAAACCATACCAAAAGAAAAGAAGAGTAAGAAAGCTAAGTGGTTGTCCGATGAGGCTCTTAAAATAGCAGAGGAAAGAAGGGACTCAAAAGGCAAAGGAGAAAGGAAAAAATACAATCACTTGAATACAGAATTTCAAAGAAAAGCAAGGAGAGATCAGGAAACCTACCTGAATGAACACTGCAAAGAAATAGAAGAAAACAACACAAGAGGCAGGACTAGAGATCTTTTCCAAAAATTGGGGAAATCAAGGGAATGTTTAAAGCAAAAATGACCATTATAAGGGACAAAGATGGCAAGGAGTTAGCTGATGCAGAAGTGATTAAGAAAAGATGGAAAGAGTACACAGAGAAACTCTACAAAAAGTACCTCAACACTCTTGATAATAACAATGATGAGGAATTTGAAATTGAGCCAGACATCCTAGAGAGTGAAGTAAGAAAGGCCCTAAAAAGCACTGCAAACAACAAAGCCCGTCATTTAGATCTAATCTGAATAATCTATTGTTGCTGACGGCTGTGTGAATCTGTATTGTTGTGCTTGCTTGTCTGTCATCTTGCTTGACTACACCCATCTCCCTTTGACCCCCTGAATTTCGTGTATGAAAACCATGCCTGTAAGTTTCACTCTTTGTCTGAAGAAGTGGACTTGATCCACAAAAGCTAACAATAAAAATAAAGCAGTTAGTCTTTAAAGTGCTACAGTGTTTTTTTATTTTATTTTATTTTATTTTGTTTTCTGATATGCCTGGTTAACTTTAAAGCTTAAAGAAGGATATGGCTTGTTACCTAAAATTTTGAATAAAGCATTATAATTAATCAAAACGTTTATAAATATCACAACACTCACACACACATGGAAAATAAGGAAAGGCCAAAAGTTTGGATACACATAGTGGGAGGCCTTTCCAGAGGGAGGGAGAGATTAAAAATCACTGATTGCCTCCATTGTTCTTAAAACCGGTTTGACGACGTTTTCTGATAAGCAGAAATTCCTTCACAAAGGAAGCTGAATGACTCATTCCTCTGGTTTGATTAAAGTTCAATTAAACATTGATTAGAACACTGACCAAGCATAAAACATAGCAAAAATCTGTGGGGAACTACCCCAAAGTTGATCAGGAAAAAGGGGGGGAAGCAAGCGAAGTAAAATGACAAGCGGACATCCCGTCTCCCACGTACGCAGCCAGAGGATTAAAAGGGAAAAACAAAAGGTGACTTCTCTCCTCAAAGGTCTCCCATTAACTAAATGATTAAGGCATATTGATTCTAACATCTTTCTTTGTTTCTTTGTTTACACGCTAGACGCTAAAGCAATTTTGTCCGGAGGCTCCATTCATGCCGGAATCCACTGTTTTCCCGCCGCTACATGCAATTGGTTATTCCTGTCAACCACAAATATGCTCCTTTGACCTAATGTAAACTCTCTATAACCAGTTTTTTCAGCAATAGCTGTAATCTGCCGCTTTTGTGTAACTAAAAGTCCCTGACCTCAGAGCTGCCTTTGTTTTATGTTTGCATGTAATTAAAATATGTTAATTGCCTTTCCTCTTTCCCAGTTTCAATCCCCTCTCCCTTGTCACCTAGAAGCTAGTCTAGAAAGCAGATATAAGCCCTTAGAGGTGGGTGGGGGCCATCTTCTGTTCACCAAATTTTGTGAGCAGGGATCACAAGGGGGGGGCCTTTTCCTCAGAACGGTTGCGGGAAGGTTAGCTATTTAGAATTATAGGTCTGGCCAGACTATATGCCTGAGTAGGCTTCCCTTTGCTTTTGCTCCCAATAAACCATATTTTGTTCTGACTGAAAAACCTGCCTCATTGTAAGTTCTTGGGTCTTTCTAGTACCTCTGCCAGAGAGTGAATCCAATCACCCAGAATTGGGTGACAAAATTGGGGGCTCGTGCCGGGATGCCTCTGGTTCCTGCAACCTCCTTAAGAGGTGCAGGACACAAAGAGAGGGAAAGAAAAACCAGAACGACCTCCTATTCGAAATCTTCAATCAGGCTTTGAGAGACTCATCTGCGGTTCGTCTCTGCGACTGAAAACTTCAGGATCGGTAACGTATAATTTTGATTTTGGGGTCCCTTTGAAATTCTTGCCAAGTTAGTTTAAAAAGCCAGCTGAACTCAACTTCCCCTCGGGTGGCAGCTCGAGTATTGAAAAGCGTGGGTTAAGAGTCCCACCGAGGGTGCAGCAGATACGGTCTGACGAACCTGAGCTGCACAAAGAATTGACCACTAGTCTGGCCTCGCTAGCCAGCTAGAAATCAAGCAAGAACGGGAATTGTCCACCCGTGAGCAATTTAGTTTAAATTTCAGGGTCCAGTGAGCAGATTCATCACCTGACACTGGGGTCTTTACGAGTTGGGCGGAGGGTCCAAGAAACGGGTGGCGCCCATTGAGGACCTTCGGAAAAGCACGGTGTGCCAGAGTGATTAACTGAGTGCACGTGGCCAATTGGCAGGCCTGGTCAAGAAAGGGGTTCGTTGCCCTTTGAGGCCAGGGTAAATTCCGTTTCAAGAAACGGGTGATGCCCGTTGAGAAACACCAAGGGAAGAAACTGTGTGGTCCGCTCCCGCCAGTGCGCTGTGCGGGGTAACTCGGTAAGCACCAAGACCTAGGCCTAAGGCAAGCTAATGGGAGGAGCTTTTTGAGAAGTTCAGGCTGGGCTGAAAGGAGGAAAAGGCTGGTGGGACGCCACGCAGCAATGTCCTCAAGAAATGGAAGAATTTGGTGGGACCCAAGTCTAAAATTGAGCAAATGGAGGTTGAAACTTTTAAGCACCCAAGACCGGCCCCTTTCAAAGGGACCTGAGGCCCGCCTGGCCTAGAGAAGGCAACTTAAGTTTAAGGCACCTAAAGGAATTTATTAGAAGGCTAGAAGCGAGTCTGGGGAGATCTGGGGACTCAGAACATGCAGCGCTCTCCGTGAGGCTGCACCCACAAAACCTTGAACGATACCCTTGCGAGGGCAATCTTTATATTGTAATGGGAGAAGGTTAATCCTCCTCCCAAATTTGGGGGTTCCCCAAAGTATAGAGAGGCAATTGAGGAGGATTGAAGAGGACCGTTTTGGGTCCATTGCACCTTCTGGCTCCTTAATTCCTCAAACCCGCTGCTCATGGTATCCTTGTAAATCTGGGGCGCCCCCTCAGCCCTTGATGCCCACCACCCCTGCCAGCAAAAGGAACAAATCCAGTCGGGAGAGTCTGGGGTCCGTAACTTTGCAGCCCCCCCCCCCCAGGTTACAGTGGGTTAAACCGCAGAGGTAAACCTACTGGACCTCTCAGACATGCCCCAGCGGGACATGTTGGGAAGGGGAGTTGTAGAAGAAATCGGACCTTGGGAACAGATGGAAGTTCCTGGAGTTGCAGGAGTGAGCGGGCTGAAAGGAATGATGGAAGGCACCCTTAGTGAAATAAGGAAATCATGAGGAAAATTGGGCACTATAAAATCAAAAAGAAAAAGGTAAAAATTAAAAGCTCGAATTGAAACAGACAGTGAGCCAATCTCAATGGACTCGTTGGAAAAGGGAAAGCTAGGACCCCTCAGTCAAAAGAGAAAAGGGAAGGAGAAATAGTTTATTGCCATCCATCCCTGCTAGCTGAGTGGGGGGTGCTAAATAGAGCAGAATGAAAAAGAGTAAACCAGAACAGAAAAGCATTTAAAATTTGAGCCCGCTGCAACCCACTCAGGCTGAGAGGCTTGAAGGGGACAGCAGTCATAGATTAAACAAAGGGTTAAGGTAGCCCAGCACCCACATAAATTAACTTGTCCGTTGTTTCTAAAAGGAAAGCCCCAATTAAGTTAAAGCAATCTGTTAAATTGTAACTGAATTCGAACACAGGGCAGCCCAAATTGGAAGAATCCCAGGCTATTGCCATAAGAGGCAGCCTGGGAATGGCTTATAAGAATGATTAGCAATAAGATTAAGTCATTGTGCCCAGGTGGCAGGTAATTCCAGCCTCCTGAGAACCACAGTAAAACATGGCTCTTAAGGTCTGAGAAAGCATGGCATTTTCCCTTGCTTTTCTAGCGATTGCGTGGAACATTGCAGGAAAAAAAAAAAAAAGAGGTCTAATACACAGTTTGAAAACGGAATGAATGTGTAATATATGTAAATATGCATGCATGTATGATGAATGAATGAATAAGGGTACCCTGTGTGTGTGTGTGAACGAAATAAATGTGTGCCTGCATTTTTTGTGATGTGTAAATAATGAGGACTAGAAACTTAGAAATTTTAAACTGCCATTGTGAGGTATTAACATGCTCTGCAGAAGGCTTTAATTCAAGGGGGAAGGAAGCATGTCCTTAAGAAGTTATGCTTCCAAAGAGTACCCAGGCCTGATGCATGCTGGAGATGTGGCAGATCTGTAAATATAATGTAAAAAGTATATAAAAAGTATGGTTAACAAAATGATGTTATTCCTTTCTCTGTCTAGTTTAAACTTTAAGACAGAGATTGGAAATGTATAAATCGGGATTATTGTTGTCCTTTAGATTGGGACATGGTAAATTATTATAAGAATAAAGGAAATGGCAATGTTCAAAATGCATTGCTGCCTTTTAAATAAGGCTCGAAATCGAACTAAGTAAGTATCAGAAGTTACAGGAAAATCCCTTTAAAAGGGACCCAAAGGAGAATTGAGCAGAATTTGAAACAAAAACGTAGGTAGTTCAAGCAATAAAGGCTTTGGAAATTAGGAATTGGAACTTAGAAACAGTGGGAAGATACAGTTAATGAAATAGAATTAATCGAAAACAAATAAATTGACATAATGACTGGTATATCTATAAAATTGAGATTGGCAAGGGTTGGAAATTGGGATGGATTAATCAGAAAGGTCCCTCTTTCCCATACAAAGCCAACTGCAACCAATATGTGTTTGAAAATGCATTTGCTTTTAAAGAAATGGCTTCCAAAGTAAAAATTCGGACTTTCCATAGAACATGTGCAGAGTGCAAACATTGTAGCACTGCAGAGAAGTTAAGAAATTGCCTCCTGCTGAGAAAAAAAAAAAACATTCCATTCACAATAGCCTGAAGGGGGGAAAGCGGCCCCTCCTTCCTCTTCCACTAAGCTTGGCCATCAGTTGAATTTCCTGCTTGGCCACTAAAGTAAACAGAGTCGCATACTGTCTAAGATTACAGGCATATGCACTGCCCCACCCAAATTCTGATTCCACTGCCCTAGTTGGCAAAGAAATGGGGACTTTTTCTTCCTTTTCGTTGTGCCTCAAATTAATCTGTGTCACCCTGCTGTCCCAGCAAGGCTGACAAATATGAAATAAGGAGCCTCATCTGATGAAAGGCTAATTTTAAAACATAAGTTTGCTACCTGGCCATACGCCCCACATATGGATGAAATTTAGGGTACTCCCCGCAGGCAGAATTGGCCTGCACAAAATATCAATGCAAGAAGGCAAATCACCTCAACCACCCTTTTACCCGGCTTCATTTAAAGTGCTCAGCTCAACCTGGCAATATTATAATTGAATTGGAAAACTTGCAGATAGGCAAGGGACCCCAAGAAAGCCTTCGGAGCAAATCCTGGAGTTCTGGGTGACCCCAGTGTCTGTCCCGAGAAAGGGCATGAAGATAGCGGAAATGGAGGTTTTGGCTTGTCTTTTTCCCTGGGAAAAAGGACAATTGGAGTCTCACTTGAGAACCCAGTTTTGTGGGAAGGGGGGCCAAGAAGCATCTGCCTAAAATGCAAAACTGTATTTTGAAAATCTGGCCCACATCTCAAAAGGGCCATGCTAACTCAGAATTTGGTTTGTCTGGTGTATACCTTAACAGTCTCTAAATGTGGCACGTGGAGACCCATTTTCAGAAATAAAAGGAGATATGGCCTAGTAGAAAATAATGGATGGATATTAAATAAAGGGGAACCTTTAATGTGTGGCACAGGGGAAATGGAACATTGTCCTGTATAATCTGATACTTGCTTAAACAAAGGGGCTATGCATGTGTTATAGTCTGGATAAGTTTAAATTGGAAACTTGGAATCATGTCTGTGCAAAGCTCTGCTTGTCTGAATTGCTTTAAAGAAGGAAACTGCTGCTCCATAGTGAAAAGTTAATTTGAACATAAACCTATTAAAACCTTTTGAAAACATATGCATTTCTGAAATGGTTGCTGTAAATTTGATTTTGTATAATGTGGCTCAATACACACATGTACTGGGGTTGAATTAACTGAATCGCAAAAGCCCCAGGAAGCACATTTGATTTTCGATCTGAAAAAAAAAAAAAAGAAAAAAAATGCTTTTAAAAATTGTGATTCAAACCCAGGACCTTGCAACAAGAGTTCCGGAAAAAGGTAGGAGAAGTTTTGCATAGTAAATAGATAAGCACATAGTAGCTTGCTCCTTAAGAGCAGCTGTAAGCCTTTAACATCACAAAGAATGGCTGCACAGTCAAAAGTAATAAAGCTAAATGTTTTTATTTCTGGGCAAACTCCCTGCCAAAATTCCCCTTAAGGAAGGCAGGAGAGGTGCCCTGCCCCTGCATAGTCTGTTCTGTCATTGCATAGCTGTATTTTGTCTTGTCTGCATGTGTGTTGTGTGAGTGGCTTCTGAAGATTGTTGGAACATCGCACATGGGAAATTTCCTCTCATCCTACTAAGTGCACAATCTTAAGGAAATTTGAGCGTCCCTATGCACCGTCCCCAGTTAAGAATCCTAGTTAAAGAAACTGAACCATAAAGATTGCTTTGCAACTCCAACAATAAAGTTATTTCAAAAACATCTGCAGTGCGTTTGTTAAACCCTCATTCTTATTATACAGGATGCCAGAAGGAAAACAGGGTAAAGGTAAACAAATAGATTTCACAATGAGGCCAGTTTAGAAATTAGTTAGGAGACTCCCAGACTGACAAAGGGGAGGGGGAGGCTGAATTTGGTAGGGAAGTAGTACCTTCCTCAGATCAGATGGGAGTGAAACAATTGTTTGCTCAAAGTATTTAATTTGGTTTACATTGGTTTGGGCCAGGAAGGTAAATTCCTGCCTCTAAAAAGCACTCACAGTTGCAATTGAATCATGCATTAGTGGCTTCTGGAGTAAGTATGGGGTATGCACAATAAAAGCCCTCTTCTCCTACTAAACCTGGAATCTTAAGGAATTCCCTTACATAAATCCATAGGGAACAGTGAATGCAATGGAAGTACATTGAAAACATGAGTGGTTGTCGTTTATTGTTACCAGGGGTAAAGAATAAAGTTTAAAAGTAAATGTGGGAGGGTTTTGGGGAGATGTGTTGTGTTTTCTCTCCCTCACTACAGGAAAACCTAAAGATGTGGAAGCCTTGTGTTGGATCCCAAAAGTGAACGGATGACAGTGCTCCAGAGCATGTCTAAAATTCAATGGAGGAGTATCATGTCTTTTATTATTAGTATTCCTACCACTTCATTTCTTCTCGACCCTCCCTACCTCTCTCTCTCTCTCCCTCTCTCTCTCTCTCTCTAAAGTATTGCTAGCAAACTGTGTTCCTGTATTTTCTTTAGGTTAAATTTCTAAACATGTGTAGAATGTATAGAATGTTAGGATGTTCATTTGGTAGTTTGGACAACCCCCTTATTTTAAATGGATGTGCTGCCTAAATTTAACAGCAAGCAGGCAGAAGAAACCATCCACAATCTCACCACTGAGAGTAAAACACTGGGTTTTCACTGGGGAATTGGCTAATTGGCCTACTCCCAGATGTTGGAAACATTTATTCATAGCGGGGTTTGGGATTGCTGTAGTTATAATTCTAATTTGTGTGTGTGTGCCCCTTTTTGTAATCCCTGAGAACGCTGTACCAGGGCCCCCCGGGGGGGGGCATACCACACCAGGACCCACTCAGCCTAAGATACGACTGCCCACTGGTCAGTCGAAATCTTAAGAGAAGAAGGGAAGGAGTGTTACCTAAAATTTTGAATAAAGCATTATAATTAATCAAAACGTTTATAAATATCACAACACTCACACACACATGGAAAATAAGGAAAGGCCAAAAGTTTGGATACACATAGTGGGAGGCCTTTCCAGAGGGAGGGAGAGATTAAAAATCACTGATTGCCTCCATTGTTCTTAAAACCGGTTTGATGACGTTTTCTGATAAGCAGAAATTCCTTCACAAAGGAAGCTGAATGACTCATTCCTCTGGTTTGATTAAAGTTCAATTAAACATTGATTAGAACACTGACCAAGCATAAAACATAGCAAAAATCTGTGGGGAACTACCCCAAAGTTGATCAGGAAAAAGGGGGGGAAGCAAGCGAAGTAAAATGACAAGCGGACATCCCGTCTCCCACGTACGCAGCCAGAGGATTAAAAGGGAAAAACAAAAGGTGACTTCTCTCCTCAAAGGTCTCCCATTAACTAAATGATTAAGGCATATTGATTCTAACATCTTTCTTTGTTTCTTTGTTTACACGCTAGACGCTAAAGCAATTTTGTCCGGAGGCTCCATTCATGCCGGAATCCACTGTTTTCCCGCCGCTACATGCAATTGGTTATTCCTGTCAACCACAAATATGCTCCTTTGACCTAATGTAAACTCTCTATAACCAGTTTTTTCAGCAATAGCTGTAATCTGCCGCTTTTGTGTAACTAAAAGTCCCTGACCTCAGAGCTGCCTTTGTTTTATGTTTGCATGTAATTAAAATATGTTAATTGCCTTTCCTCTTTCCCAGTTTCAATCCCCTCTCCCTTGTCACCTAGAAGCTAGTCTAGAAAGCAGATATAAGCCCTTAGAGGTGGGTGGGGGCCATCTTCTGTTCACCAAATTTTGTGAGCAGGGATCACAAGGGGGGGGCCTTTTCCTCAGAACGGTTGCGGGAAGGTTAGCTATTTAGAATTATAGGTCTGGCCAGACTATATGCCTGAGTAGGCTTCCCTTTGCTTTTGCTCCCAATAAACCATATTTTGTTCTGACTGAAAAACCTGCCTCATTGTAAGTTCTTGGGTCTTTCTAGTACCTCTGCCAGAGAGTGAATCCAATCACCCAGAATTGGGTGACAGGCTGAAGAACTCAGTCTCCCCTACATCACTCAGAAGACAAGGGCTGCAGTGGCTAAATGCTTAAGAAACTCACCTTGTTAGCTGGGTGGTTGGCAAGTCAGCAGTTCAAAACCCAGGTACTGCATGACAGTTTGAATGACCATCTCTGTCCCAGCTCTTGGGGACATGAAAGGAGCCTAATTTGGGCATTCCCTGAGTGCAATTTCTCCCACAAAAATCCTTTCAACCCAGAATAATTTCTGACATGAAATTATTATTATTACTTGGAAGACTCTGCATAGGCTAAGGGTCGATGTCTCTAAATGTAAGACCACCATGCTCGAGTGGGGCCTTCTGGCAGACTACACCATGCTGCATGAGAGGCTGCATTCCTGTGCTTGCTTGTCTGTCATCTTGCTTGACACCAACCCTTCTCCCTTTGACCCCCTGAATTTGGTATATAAAAACCATGCCTGTAAGTTTCACTCTTGGTCTGAAGAAGTGGACTTGATCCACGAAAGCTAACAATAAAAATATAGCAGTTAGTCTTTAAAGTGCTACAGTGTTTTTTATTTTATTTTTATTTTGTTTTGTTTTGTTTTCTGATATGCCTACACCATGCTGTGTGAATGTGGAGAGATACAGAATCCATCTCATTTACTGCTCCACCTATTTCTGCCAGAAACATGCACTGACGAGGACTTGAGTTTGACCACCACCACCACCACTGAGTTGGCAGTAATTCTAATGAGTTGTACTTTGGAAAGTGTGCCGATGCAGATGAATGGTGACAAATGGAATTGCTGACACATTGGGAAGTAACAGAACCCTTGCACAATCCAAGCATCCACTGTTTTCCAGTCATAACCCTGGACTCAGTGATGGGATGTCAAAAATTCTAATACCACGCCATGACGTCACGGACGTCATGGGCGTGGCCAATGTCATGACGTCATGACGTCATGGGCGGAGCCAACGTCATGACGTCATGACGTTGTGGGCAAGGCCAAAAATAAAAAATAAATAAATAAACATGCACACAGACCCGTATATAACTTAAAGAAATAAAATAAAGAAATAAATAAAATAAAATTTAAATTAAAGTACAACCACCCACCGAAAACACAAATAAATCACCCACCCACCCTAAATATAAAAGCCTCACTTACCTTCCTTGGCACTGACGAACCTTCATGTGGCCCGGGGCCACCCGGCAAGGCACGCTGCCCCTGACTGCCACGGCCGCCACAGCCGCCTGCAGCCCCTGCCTGGCCACCGAACTCCCACGGGCACGTTGGTGCCTGCCCGCGCCGTCCGCCCACGCTGCGCCATCCTAGGGACTTGGGCCGGACAAACCCCCATGCCCTGGGTAAGCGCGGCGGGGCTCGCCACCGCCGCATCATCTTCCGCCGGCCGCCGGCAGCTTCCTCGGGCATGGGGGTTTCTCGGGCCCAAGTCCCTAGGACGGCGCGGGCGGGCGGCGCGGCGCAGGCGGACGGCACGGGCGGCGCGGCGCAGGCGGACGGCGCGGCCAGGCACCAACGTCCCCGTGGGAGCTCGGTGGCCGGCTAGGGGAGGTGCCCTTCTCTTAGGGCTGCCGCCGCTGCTGCTGGAGCCACTCTAAAAAGAGGCGGCTCCAGCTTCGGAAGATTTTTTTTTTTTAAATTGGATCCATTTGGCTCCAATTGACTGCGCATGTCCAGAAACTCAATTTGACGCATGTGCAATGCGTCAGATTGAGTTTCTGGACATGCGCAGTCAATTGGAGCCATTTTATCTCTGATTTTAATTTTTTTTTTCCTTTCGGTCAGGCGTCCGGAACCGGACGCCCCAAAAGTGGACTTCCCCTCACGGAGAACCCTCCGGGATTCATCTTACCGGTTCCAGAGATCCGTCTGGAACCGGTGACATCCCATCACTGCCTGGACTTCACCCTGGTGCATTTGTCCACCTTGTGAAAATAATATTAATGAAAAATATTCTAAGAGGATGCTGCACCCAGTACATCCAGGGCCTGACATCATACCTCTGCTAGATAGGTATCAGGCACTCTACAACCAGGATCTTTTTCAGGAAGATACTGTTGAAGCTGGGGAAGAACTGATGCTGGCTCTAGCTGAAAATTGGAAATCACAATAGTGCACATTAATTGAGAAACTGGATAGGAAGCAGAACAGTAGACAAGGTTGGAAACTCCTTTAAAAACTTAGGTGGAGATTTAACCCAGCCACAGCAAAACTATAGTGGAGTAACAGCAAACGAAATAACCAGTCAGTTGCTAAAGAATGGAAAAACACAAGGCAAAAAAGTGCTGGGGAAAAGCTATCCAACCAGAGGAGCAAGAGGGGGATTACTTAATAGCCCCTTTGTGGCATCTGAATTGAAGGAAACTATAAACAGTATATAACCAAATAAAGCAGCAGGTATTGATGATGTAAGAACAGAGCAGATAAAACAGTTTGGACCCCACACTTTGGAATGGCTCTTGAAATTAATGAACAACTTTATAGACAAACTTAAGGTTTCTAAATTGTGGAGACAGGCTAGACTTGTTGCTTTATTGAAAACCAGCAAAGACCCAGATGACCCAAAAAGCTACTGACCAGTGTCACTCCTTTGGCATCTTTATAAGGCACTGGAACAGATGATTCACAATCGCACCTCTGAATGTATTGATCATAAAGGAGGAAGCAGGCTTTAGGCCAGGCAGAATATGTTGTGGTCAAATCCTTAATGTTACACAACACATTGAGGATGGCTTCAAAAGAAAGCAAAGAAATGCCAGTAGAAGAATTCCAACCTTGGATAATTTTAGGGTGGAGTTCTGTGCTCTGGAAAATGCCAAACTAGTGAAAAAGGGCTAAGATCAAAGCTGGACGTCAAGGGGGTTGTGTTGAATACTTGACAAGATTGTGGAAGATCTGCCATCAGATCTCCTGCGTCACACCTTGTTTGGATTCCTGGTTACTGAGGCCTTTTGTCCTTCTTTGCCTTCTTTTATGTTTCAGATATTATCAGTGAGGTGTCTCCAGAAAGCTAGACCAGCAATTTTCTTGGTCACACCTTCCTAGTTTTTGGCTTATTTAGTTTTCGTGGCTGGACTATATAATGACCCTCTCTTGGTTGAGGGCAGGGATAAAACTGCCACCAAATACCCTCCCCAGACCACACAGCAACAGCAGGTAGGGAAGCCCAGGGTCTGGGCGAGAGGCAGTTTGCAAGTGCTGTCTTTTTCTACCTGGCAAAAAGGTGAGGCTTAAAAGCAGGGCTGTAGCCAGAGGGGGGCTAGTGTGTGTATGAAAACCCTTCTGAGCTAACAGCCCACCCACCCCAACCAACCCCTGGATGCTAATGTTATATATGTATGTATGATATTGTTGCCCCTCCTGAATTTTTTTTTGCCCCCACCCCCAAATCTAGACTCCTAGCTATGACCCTGCTTAAAAGCCACATCTCCCTAGCTCCCACTGCAAACAGATCACTGGGACCAACAGCCCAGATACTAGACCTGTGATCTTCTTACAGTCTGGGATCATTCAGCAACCCAGGTCAGTGAAGACATCTGGGGAATTTACCACCTAGCTGCAACCTGTCCTTCTCCCCTAATTACAAGAGTGGCTTTCATTGACCTACCTAGCATACAATACTGTCAAGCACAGGATTCTGCTACATAAAATAAACAATCTTACCAAAGATAACATGTTTATTAGGATCATTGGCAGCTTCCTCCAGAACCGGAGATTTTATGTGACGATGAATGGAAAGAACCGCAGATGGAGTTTACAAAAGAATGTACTGCCCTAAGGAAAAGTGTTGTCTTCAATGCTGTATAATATATATACAAATGATCAGCCAGTTCCAGACAATACAAAACTGTTCATCTTTGCAGATGACACAGCAATGGCTGTTCAAGGGTCAAGCTTTAATGAGATAGCTGGAAAACTTCCTGGAGCACTTGAAGAATTAGGACAGTATTACAACATCAATTATTTGAAGCCTAATCCAAGCAAGACTCAAATATGTACTTTCCACCTTCAAAACTGAGATGCAAGGGTTAAATTGAATGTTACATGGCAAGGAGATTGGTTATAGCACTGTTCAACACTATAATACCTCGGTGTTTGACCGGACACTTTATTTTAAGCAGCACTGCCTGAATACCAAAACCAAAGTTAGTACAAGAAACAACATCATCAGGAAACTCACAAACTATAAATGGGGAATCAACCATCCACACTACACACATCAGCTTTGGCCCTGAGCAAAGTATCCTGCTCTAGTATGGAATGTATCCACACACGCAAAATAAGTTGACATCACTGTTAATGAAGCCATGCAGATAGTGACAGGATGCTTTAAACCTAGAGCAGTTGAGAAGATTTGCCCCCTTGGTGATATTGCTCCACCTAAGATCAGGAGAGAAGTAGCAACAGATGCTGAGAGAACTAAGCAAGAGAAGGACCCTCAACACCTTCTGAATGGAGATGAGGCTCAAGTCTGCTGGCTCAGATCCAGGAACAGCTTTATGGCACCATCTGGCAACCTGAGCTTTGACAGGAGTGCTGACCATGTCAGTAGGAAACCCACTCAAGGCAGCTTGGAAACCAAGTGGATCCAGCAGCCCCAGTGAGTGGACCATCTTAATTGGTCCTAACTCTTGAGGGGTGGGGTTTGGTGTCATGACCTTCAATTTCAGCAAGTGGTGATCTGACCATGATAGGGTGGAGGCAACAACACCCTTCACCCTCAGATCACTGTCTCCATGCATCCCAGAAAATATCAAATCCAGGGTATGCCCTGCCATATGTGTGGGACCAGTGACACTCTAGGACAGACCCATAGATCTCATGGTATCCATGAATTCAGAGGCTGTCCTACCAACCATTCCCTCTGCATGAATGTTGATGTCACCCAACACTAGTGCCTTGAGGGATGACACCAGCGACAGGTTCGCACCAGTTCGCCAGAACCGGCAGTAACTTTTCCCAGTGTCCCAGAGAACTGATAGCGGCTTTTGGAGGGAACTACCTTAGGGCCTTACCTGGTGTGCATGCACACCTACAGCACTTGGCATGCATGCGCGGCCTCCTTGCTGTCTTCAGAAGCGGGGAGGAGGAGGAGAAGCTGCTACCCTGAAGCTCATATACCCTGCTCCCCAGGGTAAGTGACTCACCTTTGGGTGTGGGGTGTGGGTGTGTATTTTAATGAGTATTTAATGTATATTTATTTTAATGTGTATTTTCATGTGTTTTATGTGTATTTAATTTGTATTTTTATGTGTTTTATGTCTATTTAATGTGTATTTATTTTTAATGTGTATTTTTATGTGTTTTATGTGTATTTAATTTGTATTTTATGTGTTTTTATGTCTATTTAATGTGTATTTATTTTAATTTGTATTATATGTGTTTTACGTGTATTTTTATGTACAGTATTTTTGTCTATGTAATTTGTATTTTTATGTGTACTTATTTTTATGAGTTTTTTACGTTGGCTCTGCCCACATAATTGGCTCTGCCCATGATATCATGACATTGGTTCTGCCCATGGTGTTGGCTCCGCCCACAGTGTGGTAGTAAAAATGTTTGGCTGCCCACCACTGGCTCGGTCTTTTAAGCAGGATAAAGGACAACATCTGGAGGATGCCCATCAAGCAGCAGTTTGGGAATTCTGTACCTAGAATAAGTTTTATTTTTAGACAGATCTTCAATTCATCTTTATTTATTTATTTATTTATTTATTTATTTAGATTTATTATCCCGCCCCAATCAGGCGAACCTGACTCTAGGCGGCTTACAGAAATTCATAAATTAAAACCTTAAGGTTCATAAATTACTTAAAAGTCAATTAAAAAAGAATTAAACGCTGAATTTCCAAAAATCTAAAAGATTTTAAAAGGTTAAAAGGTTTAAAAAGATTTTAAAAGTTTAAAAGAGTGAGGGAGGGGTGGCTGTCCCATCATATCAGCCACCCAACATGGGACCCCAAATTCCTGGAGCCCCACACCTGCCCTGCCAGCCAGGTTTTTAGGCCCTTCCGAAAGGACAGGAGCTCTGTCTGTAGACGTAACTCAGTTGGCAGGAGGTTCCAAAGGGCCGGGGCGGCCACGGAGAAGGCCCTCTTTCTGGTGCTAGAGAGATGCGCCTCTCTAGCCGATGGAATGATAAGAGAGCCTCTCCGATCCGCCCTGGTGGGACGGACAGATGTCCTTGGGACGATGCGGTCTCTTAAGTATCCTGGCCCACTACCATGTAGGGCTTTAAAGGTAATAACCAGCACCTTGAATTGCACCCGGAGACATACTGGCAACCAGTGCAGCTCCCGAAGCAGTGGTGAGGCACGAGCATAACGCCCGCACCCCATCACTACCCGAGCAGCCGCATTCTGGACCAGCTGCAGCCTCCGAATGGTCACCAAGGGCAGCCCCATGTAGAGCGCATTACAGTAATCAAGTCTGGAGGTGACCAAAGCATGCGTGACCATGAGCAAGGAATCCCGGTCTAGGAGTGGGCGTAGCTGGCGTATTACACGAAGTTGTGCAAAAGCCCTCCTGGCCACGGCTGCCACCTGCTCCTCGAGCAGTAGTCGTGAGTCCAAGAGGACCCCCAGATTACGCACCAGGTCTGTTTGGGGCAAAACTGCCCCATCCAGAACCAAAGATGGTAACTCCCGAGATAGCGCAGGACCCCTTACCCATAGCCACTCAGTCTTGCCGGGATTCAGTTGTAGCCCGTTGTCCCCCATCCAGACCCTGACAGCCTCCAGGCACCTGGATAGGACTTCCACTGCATCAATTGGATCTCCACGGGCTGAGATATACAGCTGGGTGTCATCTGCATATTGGTGATACCTCACCCCGTGGGAACGGATGATCTCACCCAGTGGCTTCATGTAGATGTTAAATAGGAGAGGCGAGAGTACCGAGCCCTGAGGCACCCCATATTGCAGGGGCCTAGGGCTGGACCTCTCGCCTTCCAGCCACACCGACTGGGTCCGGCCCCTCAGAAATGAAGAGAACCAGGCCAGCACAGTGCCCTGGATCCCCAATCCTTGGAGCCTTCCCAGAAGGATACCGTGGTCGACAGTATCGAAAGCCGCTGAGAGGTCAAGAAGAGCCAGGATGGTTGGATGACCTCCATCCCGTTCTCGCCAGAGATCATCCACCAATGCGACCAATGCAGTTTCAGTACCATATCCGGGCCTGAATCCTGACTGGAAAGGGTCCAGATAATCCGCTTCATCCAGGACTTCCTGTAGCTGCCACGCCACTGCCTTCTCCAAGACCTTACCCAAAAAGGGTAGGTTGGATACAGGTCGGTAGTTGGTAAGTACCGTAGGGTCGAGGGATGGCTTTTTCAGGAGGGGACGCACCAAAGCATGTTTTAAGGGTGCTGGAAAAAGCCCCTCCTGCAGTGAGTTTGTTCTTTAATTGAAACACCATTGTAAATTACCAGTTGTGAATTCTAAGGGGGGGGGATTGCGCACTCTAATTTTGTTGTTAAGTGAGTTTTTGGTTGAGTTAAGCGAGCGAGCATTCAGAGAAAGTTCTGTTCTTTAAGCAAGTTAGTCACTAAGCGAGGCGGTCTTAATGAAAGGTTTTTACTTTATAGCAGTTTTCAAACAGTTCTATAGTTCTTCATTCATATTGTAAATAAAATCTAATTTTGTGTACCTCTTGTTATTGTTAAAGTATTAAGTATTAAATGCATAATGTTAACTACCTTTTTGTATTTTTTTATACTTAAAACAGCAAGTCACAAACAATTCAATACATAGAAAATACATAAAAATAAACATATAATTTTTGTTATGTATTATAATGTGAAAAATTATATTGTTAGTTATAGTAGTGTTATGTTATATTTTTTATTATTATTTATTTATTATTTTGAAATTTAAAAAATTAAAAAGTCACATGACCAACTTTGGCCATGCCCATGACATTGGCTCTACCCACAACATTGGCTCCACCCACAAATTAGGCTCCTCCCACATTTCTGGCTCCACCCACAAATTAGGCTCCGCCCATGGTGTGGTAGTAAAATTTTTGACATCCCACCACTGGATAGATAGATAGATAGATAGATATAACTGGATAGATATAGACATAGATATAGATATGTACACAGGTTTTATCATATATTGGAGTTTGGAATTGTTGCTTTTTCCAACCACAGCTCCTATACAGTAATACTGTACCTCTGATAACAATTGCATCGGATAATGCTGAAATTGGATAACATCACAAAATTTAAAAAATGCATCGGATGATGATCTTTTAGGATTATTCGATGCAATCGTTTGTGGCAGCCGGGGGGGGGGGGGGGAGGCCTGGAAAGCTGAACGGGGGCTCCCCGTTCGGCTTCCCAGCCACCCTGCAGCTGCAGAGGCAGGGGCGGAGTGTCTGGAAAGCCGATGGACGACTGCCCCATCGGCTTCCCCAGACACCCCATAGCAGTGGATTCCCCACTGCCAGTGGTGGGATGTCAAAAATTTTACTATTCCACCATGACGTCATCACAGTATGGGCGGAGCAAACATCATGACATCATGATGTCGTGGGTGGGGCCAAAGAAAAAATAAAATAAAATAATAAAATAAAAATAAGCGCATAGACACACACACACCTCAACCCACCCACAACACAAACCCGTAAATAAATTAAATAAAAATTGTTAGGACATTTTTCATTTGGGGGTATTGTACAAAGATTGCTGCCCAGTGGAATAGTACAATTTTAAGGCCCTCCATGTGTTTTGAACACAGGTGTACATAATAGAGCCTCAAACTGATTGCCAGGCTGTGCATGCCTTGTCCATGTGCTCCTGAAACAGCCCAGCTGTGACTGATTAGAGAATCTGCCCAGCAACAGCAGGGTATAACTGTGGCCCTCTGGGAAGGGTCTATGGAGGAGGCTGTCATACTGAGGAGTCTGTCGTACTGAAGACTAGGACTGAGCTACTGAGAGTCTACAGACAGAGACTGCTGAAGGAGGTCTGCTGTTGTTGAGAGCTTCTTCAACTGAGAAGAACTGCTGAAAGATCACCAGGACTCTTTACATGCTCCTGGGATTGGAGCCAACAGAGGAATCCAAGCTGCTACCTACTGTGGGGCTTGGAGTGAGAGAGACTGTTGTATATAGTCCTGTGTATGTCTGTCTTCCCCTCACTGTAAGTAAAGTGCACCTTTCCACTGAAGGCATATGTGTGTGTGTTGTTGCACCTAAAGGCTTTCGCTGCGTAACAGCTTAAAAGTGCTACTCTGCTATCAAGCCACACATATTGCTAGGGGAATCCCTGACAAAAATTACATTAAAATACACCCACCCCAAACATAAATCAACCCACCCACCCCAAACACAAACCCATCACTTATCTGTTAGTGTAAGTGCCTGGACAGCACCATGTTGCAAGATGGATATGGTCATCATACCGGTTCTCTAGGATAATATGCCTTAATGTAAATGTAAAACAGCCTTAAGGGTTCTCCAATTGGAACAGCAATTGGAACAGCACAGGTGTAGCTTATTGATGAGGTAACTCCAAGACTTTGCGTAAAAACCCCAAGCCAGGCCCTTTTAGGAACTGTGGTACTATGTCAATATAGGTAAAGGTATTAAATACACATTAAAATACACACAAACACACCACATCCAAAGGTGAGTCACTTACCCTGGGGAGCAGGCTATAGGGAGCTTCAGGCTAGCAGCTTCTCTTCCTCCTCCCCGCTTGGGAGGACAGCAAGGAGGCAGTGCATACGCGCCAAGCACTGTAGGTGTGCATGCACACCAAGTGCTTGGCATGCATGCGCAGTGGGGGAACCAGTGAAAAGGTAAGCTCCAAAGGTGGTTCCCCCCCCCAAAAAAAAAAAAAAAAAGCTGCTACCGGTTCTCCGGGACACTGGGAAAAGCTACTACCGGTTCTGGTGAACTGGTGAGAACCTGTTACATCCCATCATTGCCCACTGCCCTTTCCAAAGAGGTAGGTGGATCACCACCCTGTTCCCTTTCCTGTTTGGAAAGGGAATAGGGCTTTTTTTAACATTGTGCAATCAATGCATTGCACAACGTTAAAAACCGAATAACAACAAGACTTGTGGAACCAAGTCTCATTGTTATCCGAGGTACTAGTGTAGTTGTGTTGGCTCTGGCATTAGGGGAGTTGTAGTCTAGGAAAGTAGTGTTTCCAAGCTTTGATACATGTATGCATCTTTACAGATATTTACACCTATACATTTTTTAAGCATAATCATGAATTGGATTACAAATCCAGTAAGTTTAACTGGCATCCAGAGCTAATTCTGTTGTGAAGAAAATAAACAAATGTCTGTAGTCTTTATATGTTGAATACGCATAATAGTGCTTTATAAATTCTGAGACTGAATTTTATTAAAATACTGTATTAAATAGCTCTGAACATTATGTTTGTTTTAGAAGATAGCTGACCTTTTTCACCACGCTGGTTTCCAGACAAAAAAATATAGTTTACAAAAAAACTTAAACAAAAGCTCTAAAACCAATAAGCACTATCGAGCTTTCCTACAGATTTGGGCTGAAACCTTTCCAAATCAAATTTATTTGATTATTATTTTTTTCATGACAGTGCTGCTGTTTCAATGCATAGGTATTTTGTAGATTTCATTCAAAAAAAGAGCTGAAATACACCAGAATGACCTGTTACTAGTAACTGCACCATATAGGTTTTGCACCTTTCATGTTTACAGGACAGGCTGATGGTGAGTGGGGTGTTCAATCTTTTGAGGTTTCCTGTGATCAGCAACTGCATATGTTGGGTAAAGCAATGCTTTAGTCAACACTGGTAAAAAGGAGCATAATAAATAAACAGTCTTAGGGAGATATCATCACACTTTCTCTGCTGTTCTTCTATGGTTGCTTAGTCTCACAAATGTGCTCCAGTGTGTGAAATCAAATCCTGAGGCTTATGAACTGGCATGCTGCAGTGGAAAATCAATGCTGTATTTCACATGATTGACTTCAGTTTCACATCCACAGGGTGCATTTATAGCCACAAAAGAATTACCTGTCAAAACTGATGAATACGTATTCAACTAGGGATGTGCATTTGGATTCAGAAATGTTTGAATTCATCAAATAATGTCATATTCAGATACTTCCAAGTACTTTATATCCATATCTTAATTGGACAGTTCCAAATATCTGTAATCTTCTATCCTGATATTCAGAGTACCATCTACACCTACTTCCTTGATAGAGGAAAAAGTAAAAGTGAAGCCTATTTCTTATGTATCACCGATACATATGTATTCATGTTGTATACCAGTTACGCCCGCTCCTGGATCAGGACTCCTTGCTCATGATCACACTTGCCTTGGTCACCTCCAGACTCAATTATTGTAATGCGCTCTACATGGGGCTGCCCTTGGCGACCATTCAGAGGCTTCAGCTGGTCCAGAATGCAGCTGCTCTAGTTGTGATGGGGTGCAGACGTTATGCTCATGCCTCACCACTTCTCCGGGAGCTGCACTGGCTCCCAGTGTGCCTCCAGGTGCAATTCACAGTGCTGGTTATTACCTTTAAAGCCCTACATGGTAGTGGGCCAAGATACTTAAGAGACTGCGTCACCCTGAGAACATCTGTCCATCCCACTAGAGTGGGCCGGAGAGACTCTCTGGTCGTACCTTCAGCTAGAGAGGCTCATCTCTCTAGCACGAGAAGGAGGGCCTTTTCTGTGTCTGCTCCAGCCCTATGGAACCTCCTGCCAACGGAGTTACATCTCCAGATGGAGATGCTGCCCTTTAGGAAATGAGTGAAGACCTGGCTGGTGGGGCATGTGTGGGGAGTAGGCCAGACAGTCAACTCGGTTGCCTGGCTTTTTTTAAATATTCCACCTTTCTCCTCGGTGTTTTTAACTTGAATTTTCATTTTTATGTATGTGTTTTAATTGTTTTTAGTTGTAAAGCCACCCTGAATCTTCGGAGGAGGGTGGGGTACAAATGAAATGAAATGAAATGAAATGAAATGAAATAAAATAAAATAAAATAAAATAAAATAAAATGATTTCTTGGGAAATGAAGCTTACATTCTTCAGACACTCTGGGTAGCGGGGGCTTTTGGATTGGGGTTTCCCAGGGGAAAAGTGCTGGTGCTCTAGAGCAAAACCTGTAAATGCCATCATTCTGTACCAATGAAATCTAGAAGCACAGACACCAGAAGGAATTTTTCACATTGACTGTTCCCCACTGAAGGTATATAGTTATTTGTATTAATTGTAATAGAGTCCTGCATATCCAGACATTCTGAATTGTTAATATTCTGAATCCAAATTTCAGTACTAGTGCACATCCCTGTATTAAACCCAGGTTATAATAAATAATTTTGTGTCAGAAATTATTCTGGGTTGAAAGGATTTTTGCTGGAGAAACTCTGATCAGGGGACACCCGAATGAGGCTCCTTTTATGTCCCCAAGATCTTTTCCCACCAAAGTGGTCCCTATTTATCTATTTGTAATTTCTTGCTTTCGAACTGCTAGGTTAGCAGGAGTAGGGACAGAGACAGGTGCTCAAACTGTAATGCAAAACTCAGGTCATGAACTGCCAACTTGCCTGCCTTCCAGCTAACAAGGTGAGCTTCTTAACCACTGAGCTACCGCAGCCCATAAACCGAGGTTGAAAATGGCAAATAACTTTTAATTTCTGAAGGCACCTGATATTTGCATAGTTTTAATTTTAGTTTATTTCAAACATTTGCTCCAAAACAATTAAGACTGAAGGAAAAAAATGTGTTCCTCTTCAAGCACTCAGTGCAGTAATCACCTTTTCTTTCCTCTGTGAACTTCAGTTGGTAGCATATATAAAGTCAGTTCAGGAGACAATAATAACAATGTGTCATGTGGTGGTGGCTCAGTGGCTAAGAAGCTCACCTTGTTAGCTGGGAGGCTGGCAAATCGTCAGTTTGAGACCCGGGTACTGCATGACAGATTGAGTGCCTGTTTCTGTCCCAGCTCTTGGGGACATAAAAAGAGCTTCATTTGGGTGTTCCCTGAGCAGATTTTCTTCTGTAAAAATTCCTTTGAACCCAGAATAATTTCTGACACTAAATTATTATTTTTATCAAGTCATTTCTGAGTTACTGTGACTTTTTCCAGAGTTTTCTAGGTATTGAATACAGTACTTACAAGTGGTTTATAATGAGGTCTTTTTTTATCAGAACACTTACATCTACTCCATTGAAGCCTGGTGGCTGAAAAATTATTTGCGCCACTTCCCCTCTTTTATGCACTTATGTGTACTTTTTCTTCCACACTAGCAATATAACTACCATTTGAAGTGAATGCATACTAGAAAGATATTTTTATTACTTTTTAAAAGGTGTCCTATAATGAAGCTGTGGATGATCTGCAATTACTAACAAAAAGTGTATAAGGGTATATAAAAAAGTATTTGATGCTTTTTTTTAATTTTCAAAAATGCAAACAAATAAAGTCATGGCATATATACCTGTACTTTTCAATTGCCTAGTCCACTAGGGATAACAAAATTGTAAATGCAGATAGTTTTCCAGGGGTCCTCATAAATACAAAATAGATATTGGAACATTTTGTTGTTGTCCGATTCCAACCCTTTGAGACCCCATGGACCACTGTCCACCAGGCACTTCTGTTCTCCACCATCTTCCTCAACTTGCTCAGCTCTGTGCCCATTGTGTCCACAATACCATCTAGCCATCTCATTTTTGGCCGCCCCCTTCTTCTTTTGCCTCAACCTTTCCAAGCATCAAGGCTTTCTCAAGTGACTCTTCTCTTCTCATTTGATGTCCAAAGTACTTTAGCTTCATCTTCACTATTTGACCTTCAAGGGAGCAGTCAGGGTTGATTTCTTCTAAGATTGACCTATTTGTTCTCCTTGCTGTGCAGGGGACTCTCAAAACTCTCCTCCAACACCACATCTCAAAGGCATCTATTCTTCTGCGCTCAGCTTTCCTGCACCATACAAATCAAAAGCAACATAAAGTATAACAACAGAACAAGCCTCATTGCACTTCAGTTAAAACACTGATTTTAAAAGCTCAACTACATGCTATAGACCGGCCATGCTGAGAAGGGGAATTCTTTGTGAATTAAATGATTGCAATTAGAGCTTTTCTCACATTCTCCAATGTGGAAATTAGTTTACTTTGATCTGTGATTGGTCTTCAAGCCATAGGGATGTTTTTCCTAAGATGTCCGAAGAAATGAGACTCTCTTACTACTGCCTCATGCACACAAACTTGATTCTAGTGGTAATAGAAGCCATCAGTAATTTATTATGTTGCCCTAAAACAAAGAGAACAATTCTGCATAACTTACTTAAAGGGCCTTGGTCAAGGGAGGAGCATGGCCCTCTGCCTGTTACTAGAAGTCAATTTCCACCAGTTTTTAGAACAGAAGTACGAAGAGTTACAAATTTGTGCATTTTTTGCCCTTTCTAGTTCAAGCAGATGGAAAGAAAACCATCTTGGCATGGAAAAGACCCACCTCATTCAGTTAAATTGTTACAAAAGCCAAGTTTAGTACAAGGAACAATATCATCAGGAAACTCACAAACTATAAATGGGGAACTCCACCATCCTAGCTGAGTACATCAGCTTTGACCCTGAGCATCTTTGCAGCAGAGTATGCTGCTCTAGTATGGAGCACATCCACACAAGCAAAAGAAGTTGACATCACAGTTACTGAAGCCATGCATATAGTAACAGGATGCCTCAAACTTACACCAGTTGAGAAAATATACCCTCTTGTTTTTATTACTCCACCTAAGATAAGGAGAGAAGTATCAGCAGATGCTGAGAGAACTAAACAAGAGAATAACCCTTAACATTCTCTGAAGTGCCTCAGCTCAGATCTAAGAAGAGCTTTATATAGCAAGAATAAACACTCTGAGGGTACATAAGAGCAAATCCAAATTAGAAGATGAAGGAAGAAGCTCCCTGGACAAGGAACATTAAAGGAGGATATAATTGAGGAACTCACACACCCTTCATCACTTGGAGGACCCTGAATATGCTGGGAATTGATGTTGCTAAATGTAAGACCAACATGCTCAAGTGGGGGCTGCTGGCAGGCAACAATACACTGTGTAAATGTGGAGAGATGTAGAATCCGGCTCATTTACTGGTCTGCCGATTATTGCCAGAGATATGAGAACTGAAGTTTGACCAACAACATAGCCAAGAAAGTGGCTTCATTTTGGCAGTCCAAGGTTTGATCAGGACACAAAAGAGGAAGGTTCAGATACAGTCTCAGAAAATCATCTAAAAGTCAAGGAGATGATATTTCAGGTACATATCACCTTCCATATTCATGGGTTCAATATCCATGGTTTCGAATATCCACAGATCTAAAAATGTTCAATAAAAACCCTGAAATACATGTTTCTATGGCACACAAACCAGAGCTGGCCACTAGAGTCCACTGTCTGAAATGCAAAATATAGGGTTCACTGTTATCCTCCATTTCAGGTGTCTAAAGGAGATTTCTGAAAGTATTCCTTGCAGATACAGGGCCAAATTAATCCTGCTCCAAGCTAAAGAAACCCAGAAGCAATCAAGCCTGGAAATAAAGTGAAAGCCAATTCAGTTGACAAAGTATGGGCATCATATGATAAAAACTATATACAGTATATAGTAATATATAGGCCTCCCTTTAAAAAAAATTCAAATGGACTTTTGGATCTGTTTTTATGATACTGTTGTCCCATGTGCAAATGACTGCTATAGTCCAAATGCAGAGAGGCAAGAATAATATGGCAAAGCTATCTTCATGAGGCTGTGGATGCATCTGTGATCTTAGCCAAAGCTGACTTGCAATGATTCAAGTTGCAAAGATCACTTGGGCATCTTATAATAGTGCTGAAGCAATATCAACATCCAGGCTGCAGAGCTACTATTTTAAACCCCTCTTCCCCCACTTCCACATATTTTGAACAATTCTTAGCATCCCCATTAGTCACAAAGGCTGAAGCTGACAGGAATTGCTTTAGGGGGTAAGTGACTCCAGCTAAAACAGGCTTCAGTTATAAAGTTGTGGCAGCATCAGCATGCTGGTGATAAGTCAGCCCGCTGATGGCTTCTCACAGTGGTTTTATGTTGCTTCTAAACAGCACAGGAGAAAGCCTAGACCCAAGGGGACTGAAATTCCAAACCATGACTGTAAGGAATGTATTTAGAGTAGATGGATGAATGAGAGCATGTGCAAAGTGTTGGGTACAAATGGATAGTAAGTAGCCTTGGTAAAAATAGTTCAGGCAAAGACAGGGAAGATTAGCAGCAGTGGGTAGAAACAGAATGTTGAGAAGAGCTAATTTGCATAATTAAAACTGGGATTGGTTGAGAGTGAATGACTGATGGAGAAGGTTCTGGAGAACCCCGAGGAGAGAAAAAATGGAGAGATCTTGAGATAGTTGCCAATAGAATCATCCAGTGGAAGGAGGGGTAAAAAGGCTACGCTCCCTAAGGGAGGTTTATTACTTTGGCCTAGGAGTGGGTCAAATGGTGATGTTGCCTGAAGTGTTTTATTAGTATTTAATGAAGCTGCCTTTTTTGTTTTTGAAATCTGTTGATTTTTGTAAATACTTCAGTATTGTTAAATAACCTTTCTAAAATCTCAAGCCCTTGTTTCCTCACAGCTGTAAAGGGAATTTGTTTCTTTTTAGTTACATGCTACCAAGAATAGGACAGAACACATTGGTTATTAGCTCCCCCGGTGGCTTAGTGGGTAAGGCACAGAGCTTGGAGACTGGAAGGACGGGTTTCAGTACCCAAGAACTGCACAATGGGGGACATGAAAGAAGCCTCATTTGGGTATCCCCTACAAAAATCCTTTCAACCCAGAGTAATCTCTGACACAAAAACACAGTCAACCCTGGAGAGAGGGCAGGCTGTAATTTGTCCAGGCAGGCCAGTATTAAGCTAATGAAGATCCCAGGGCTTGTCTGGTGTTAAGAAAAAATCCAGGCCAGACTTCACAAGTTAAAAGTATCCTGGCCAAGATTTTCTTAGGAAAATGGGATGGCGATTGTTACAATGACTTGGCAAAAGGAAGGTCAGTAATTGGTGTGTGGTGGTAGTGGGGAGGCACTATATATTTGGAGACAGCCACTAAGTGTTGCATCTTGCTGGGTGGGCATGAGGGCATGGTGTTGCCATTGATATGATCAGGAAGTAATTTTGCTTCCCGGCTCGTGCTAGACTATAGGCTGTCCTGCTTTCCTCAGTCAACCTGGGCAGCCTATCTGGAAACATAACACCGCCAATTGTTCACACTGGCATTGACAGGCAAAGTAAACTGGCAGGTGAAGCCAGAGTCAACAACTGAAAGAGCCACACAATTCTGAATCTATCACAATCTACTTTGTGCTATTAGTCTTTAATTTTTTTTTATCCCTTTGGGTGTCAAGCGAAATACAAGCGTCTTGTTCTGGCATTTCTAGTGGCCCCCACTGAAGTACAAGTCCTTAATAGTTCACAGTTGTGGAGAACTCTTGTCCTGCTAGATGTTCCAGACTCCAGCTCCCATAATCCTTTATTGCTGGTCGCCTTGCCTGGGGCTTCTAGGAGTAATCGTTGCTATGTGAAAAACAAGCTTTTTCAGGTGTGCGTGTCCTCCAAAAATGATGGTTTTGTTTGCTTGTTTTTGGCACTAGGCCTACCAAATTAACCTGCTCCAGTTGCAAAGATCTTCATATATACACTGAACCAGAAACATCAACTGAATTTCTTAAAATTACCTCTCCTATACAACTGTTCAAGAGACGTCATCTGCTACCCATTCCACTGCACATTATAGTTAATGGTAGTTGTACTGTGGTCTTTTGCTGATTACATACTGACTCTCTTGAGTTACATATTGATGCTTAGATACCTTCATAGTAAGAATTTTCATTTACTCCAACCCTAGTGCCTACCTGCAAGAGCCACTTAACATGTTGCTGTTCCTTTACACAGAATTCAAGTTCTTTAAAAAAAATAGAATATGTGTAATTGCAACATGCTAAAGATTTATCATCTCAAAATTATGCAGTTTTAGTATGAAAGAATATAAAATATAAAGAATGTTTATTTTGAAATAATTTCCTGGGGTGACACTGAAAATAGTTACAAGGTCATTCGTACAGTTGGAACAGTATCTAGTTATTTCATGAAGCACAAACATCTGTAGCAAAAAAGAACAGCTAAATATACAGATAGCTTCAGTCATGTCAGAACTTTTGACTTTAATCTGCTAATACATGTTACAAGGACTACGATAATGCAAAGCAATGCTTTCTGAACAGATTCTGATAGATTAGTAAAATTATATAAATGCAAGCAGGAAGAAATAAATGGCTGCAGTGTTAAATAAATACACTACTGACCCTCAAAAATGTTTTACTACATCAGGCAAGCAGTGTTCTTTTGTTGTGGCAAAGTGAATTATCATTAGCTCATAGTTAATCATAGGCAATCAATTTATCTTTTCCTTCCAAATAAGACAGAGCCTGCAGTATTTCGTTATGCTGTTAATTATATAACAAAATGCTACCATATGAAAGCACTGTCTATTTTACACAGATGTTGCTTCCTCACCAGAACCTTGTGAGCAGTTGTATCAGAACGGTATAGAAGAAAAATATTAATAAGTCCATTAATTAATTGAAGTAACAAAGCACAGGAATAAACTGATTAGCAAACAAAGCACTTTGATGAGTGGTTACTTTCACTCTATTCTCTTCAGGCTGCTATACTAATGTAAAGTTTCTTTTGCTGAAATCCCTAAACCATAAAGTGATGCAAGATTAGCCTGAATGATGGAAAAGGCATGGCCAGGAGATGAGAGAAAAGGCTTTCTGCTACCATTTCAACCTAGTTGAAATTATTATAAACATATCAGAACCTGCTTCGCAGGAACAGTTTCTTAGGCAGTCCATGGTTCTATTCTTGGACAGCAACCACAGTGCAAGAAGAGAGCTGCCTCCATAATCTATCAAATCAGGTATTTAATTCATTCATTCAACTACCACTGAATTTACATGATAACAATAAATGGCTAACTAGGAAGTTGTTTTTCTTTTACACTTCTAAGTAGTCTCAGACATTTGAGCTTAAAAGGAAAAGGGATGCTCTGTACAGGCATATGAATTTCTGTCAGGATTACATCTTCAAAAGGATTAAAAATAGTAAAATGCGTTCAATTACCGTTAAATATAATCTGTACTATGAACGTGTTCCACTACCCTAGATCAAGTAAATCTACTGAACATACAAATCAAGAAATACTCAAATGCTTGTTTTATGTTTGGTAATGGAGATAGAACTGTTTTCCCATCTCACCTAACCCACCCCAAGCATTTAATACGTCATAAGTGTAAAGCACATAAAACAGCAAATGTTGAAGAATAATAGAATGCTTGAAGCAATCTTTATGGAAATTTAAGCCAACAGGTACTGTGTCATAGCACTTTCAAGATAAACTGAACCCTGTTTTAACCATTACATGAAACGTTATGAAATGTGATTGTTTCCTCTTATCAGTCCTGAGCACATAACATCCCCCAATTAAAAAGCTTACTATCTGCATGTATAAAGAATGGAACACATCTAAGAATTACTGTAAAATGTGAACAGTTGTTTATTGTCAAACTACACACTAAAAGTCTCAAAGATATTTATACAGCAATGATGCATTAACAGGCAGAAATGTGGAAAAATCAATGGCAGCCTTCCAATCACAGCATTTTCAGTTAGTCTTCTTGAAGCCACTGAAATTATTCATGGGTGTTTCCTTCCAAAATTGTTTCTTAGATAGCCATGGTGCACTGCAGGAACTGAAAAATAAAAGCAAGCTTAATTTAACCAGAAACATTTAAAAAAATACACTGAATGGACATATGGAGATAGTAAAACATGGGATTTGTTCAGATATATAATAAGTGAATGACAATGGATTTTATCCAGAGAGAGAATGTAAGAGTTCCACTTGCAAAGAATTCTCAGTCATTGAAAAGCGAAAAAATATCTTTTTTCCAATTCCCCTTTCACCTGCCAGCCCCTTCTGTCAAGAAAAATCTGCTCTAAACAGAGCCCTCTAAATCAACAAAAGAGGACACGCTGGACGTTTTAGGGGTAATGCATGAAAATCACCTCCCACTTCCATCAGCAGTATCCTCTACTGGATGAAATGCTCTTCAAGTGGAAGCCCTTTCATTCTGAGACGAGCATCTCGGGATCCATGAAGGAAATAAAAAGGTGAAAATAACAAAAACCAAGGGCCAAAGAATGACAACTTAACCTACATTTATGTAATTATGTGTATTAGTCACAAGTCCATGCCAGCAATACAAAAACCTTGCAAATTTTCACTACCTACTATCCAGTCCTTTTTATGTTTAGTAATGCATATATACAGCTCCATTATATAAACAGAGTACAAATACAACCAATTATCTGGTCCTAAAAGTCTATTCTGAGAAGATGTCCAACACTGCTGGCTGAAAGCTACACACAGTGGAAGGATATGGCCATTACAATTTAGAAAATGGAAATTGAATTTAATAGGCTATTCATTAGGCTTCAATGCAGCCAATCTACTTCTTCTGACTAGTTTTCACCAGAAAAATAGCAGTTCAGAAAAATGGATGAAGAATTAATTTTGTGCAGTTTCTGCCTAAATAGCACATTTTAGACACTAAATGAAGACTGTTAAGTTCTGAGGACAATACCTTCTTCACAACTATGTTCACAGAACACTCCAGTTGCATAAAACTGGTCAAAACTATTCTGACTCAATATAAATTGCACATGTTATGTGCCATAAAGTCAAAAGCAACTTATAGAGATCCAAATAGGGCTTTCAAGGTAGGTTTTACACTTCTGCACTCCCAGTGAGCTTCCATAGCTAGTCAGAGATTCAAACTAGGCCTCCTGAATCCTAGTCCATCACTCTATCCTTTATACCACATTGGCAATCCCACATGATGGATACAGTGGCAGTTAAAAATTAATTCACTGCATCACACACACAAAAATTGTCTGGTACTTAGTCTAATCCATGTGTCGTATACTAAATAAAGTGTGCTGAATCCAAATCTTAAGTCCAATTCTGCCTAGTAAGTCATGATCTTAAGTAAGCAAACCACATCCTCTTGGTTATGTTCTTGCATTGATCACATGGTGTATATTTGCCACAAATGTAGCAAAAACGGTCCGGTTTATTAACACAGCTGTGCCTACTCGACTCACTATGGCCTAGATGTACTATCCAATAAGATGGTATCACACTAGAGACAAGCTTTTGGTCCATCTCATCTTATATACAGTGGTACCTCGGATGTTTACCTCGGATAACGTTAAAATCAGATAACGTTGGAGAATTTGAGGGAAACATTTGCAATGCATTTTAAGATAACATTGTGAGATGCAAATGTTTCCCTCAAATTCCCCAACATTAATCTCTGCCACAAAGTCTGCAGGGCTGGAGATCAGCCCTGTGGGCTTGGGACAGATATATCCGCTTGGGTTGGGGGTTGAACTGGCACACACAACTGTTCTCCCCCCCCCCCCCCCAAGCGGCGATCACAGGGATTTGCAGTGTGCGATAGCCAGCTGGGTTGAGGGGAGAACTGTCACATATGCCCATTCTCTCCCCAACCCACCCTGTGCTTGGCTTGATCCGCCTGCCTCTTTGGAAAGGGCAGCGGGGATTCCACAGCTCCCCTTTCCAAAGAGGCAGGCGGATCACCCCCATTCCCTTTCCTCTTCAGAAAGGGAACAGGGCTTTTTTTAAACATTGTGCTATCAATACATTGCACAACGTTAAAAACCAGATAACGTTAAGACTTGTGGAACCAAGTCTTAACGTTATCCGAGATACTAGTGTACCTATTTCTGACATCAGCTCATTGACTTGCCCATACATGCCCAGCAACTGCTGGAACATGCATGCCACCAGGGGATGTGATTTAGCTGAGGCAGCAGCAGGCATAGTGGTAGCTGCAACTGTTATAATGTTCTCATGTAAAAATACATTACCCAATTACCAACCATTTGAACAACTATAGCACTCCTTAAAATCTTTGTGAGAGGCAAATTCTAAGTTCAAATTTGGAATCAGCACATTCGCTAGCATGTAAATCACACCTGTTATTCCCAGTAGCAAAATCATTGTTGTGCAGTGTTAGAAATACTTGTTATTGTTGTGGGGTTTCTATTGCCACAAACCTTCTATACAGTATTACTAGGATTCATAAAAAAGGTTTCACATATTTATTATTCTGATATGTGCCCTTGTTCAAAGAAGTAGGATTCTGGGGGGCGGGGGGCAATGAGAACTAGGCAAACCTATTTAACACAGAGTCTTATGTCTGCAACTGCAAATAAGAGTATGAAACAGGTTATTGCCTGTCAAATATTCCTGAATGTAACGTTGGTACTTGGAAGACAGAGATTACCAAAAATAATTTGAAACCATCAACTCCATTCAGTATGGTTTCTACACAGTGTGAGTAAAGTATTAACAGTATTACTTACATCATCATAGACCAGATTTACAATGCCTTGTTGCATGCTGTCTCTTCTTCTGAAAAAGTCTTCAAAAAGAAAATGGTGAAAAATAGATGCTGTGACAATCCTGAGACACAATCCTGAACCTATTCCTAAAGAGTTGTAAAGTCAATTCCAATTTAGGGTGATTCTTATCAGTATGAAGAAATGGTAGGGCAGTCCCTGTTACTCTACGACAGAGGTTGGCAACCTTTTAAAGTCAGGGGCTGGGTCATGCTCCCTCAGACAGTTGAGGGGGTCGAACTGGTGGTCCCCCCACCGTAAACATATCCACAGCTGTCGTAAACGCATCCGCAGCCACTTCTGGTCGCGGTGGTTGGAGTGAGGGTGGTGGCCAGATGACTTACTGCCCACCCCTGCTCTACGACAAAACAGCTTGGGCAACAGAGGGCAGACTGCTCTTTTTCCAGGAGGTACAGTAGGAAATTCTATTCCAAATTCCTGCTCCACTCCAGCCCATTGCAGCAAAATAAAACCTTGTTCAAGTCAATGGAACTCTCTTAGGCATACAATTTTCAAACTGACGTAATGCTATTTAAAATATTTCATCACATTTGCCTCACTATATGTGGAAATTAAGCACTTTAAAAATCATCCCATCTTCTCATTGTTAAAAATCAGTGGCTGAAATCCTCTGCATAAGTTACATCTGCAGGAAGGTGAAGGCTTCACCTGCAGGAGATATTCAATAGTTATAGACCTCTCTTCTCTCATATATTTGACTCACAAATAATGTACTTCATTACATGAAAGCCAGTAATTAAAGATATCCTTCTTCTATTGCATGGCTCCCATACAATGTAAGTAATTACAGTATGTACAAATTGGACAAGTTGTAATCTTTAATTACTAAATGAATTTAAAAAATCTCATCTACTGATAACGTTATCACAATCCCAAAGGCATTAATGTATGCAACAGGATTTTGGCTGACCCAAGTTGAGAATGGTTTCAGTAATAGTGTGTGTGTGTGTTACCCCACACAAGACTGTTCAAGATATAATCTTGAAATATAATTACACCTCAGTTTCAGTTTTCACAGTACATGTTATAAGAATGAATTACTGGCACCAAGTACTAGATTATTCTGAGAAGTGACTAAAAATATCTTACCTGTCAAAGCCCGAAGCTTCACACAGCAAGCCACATAGTCATCAAAAAAAATCTTGCCATTCTTGCTGTAACGTTTCACAATAGCAATTAATGTCTGTGGGCTTAGCCTATAACCTAGACAAGTCAGAAGGGAAGGAAGTTTGTTTATAAGCTTAACATCAGAGCAGAAGTTTTAGAACAGCTTTTTCAATATTGTAACTTTTACAAGCAATTTCTAGCATCCAATTGATTCAAAGATATGATGACATTCACACTTGGTACAGTGGATACATGGGACAAAGAGAAGCACTTATCACTGCTGACTTTAGTCACAGAACTTCTCAGTATTTTGACTCCACATTCTACCCTGCCTAAACATAACAAAGACATCACAATTTAACATCCTCAAGACAAAACTATTCATTCAACAGCACATCTGGGTCTGGAAATAAGGGCAACCAACTACACTAATACCCCGGATAATGCTAAGACTTGGTTCCACAAGTCTTAGCATTATCCAGTATTTAACATTGTGAGATGCATTGATCTCACAACGTTTAAAAAAAAGCCCTGTTCCCTTTCTGAAGAGGAAAGGGAACAGGAGGGTGATCCGCCTCCCTCTTTGGAAAGGGCAGAGGGGATTCTATGTGTAGAATCCCCACTGCCCTTTGCAATGAGGCAGGTGGATCAAGCCAAGCGCCAGTTGGGTTGGTGAGGCGTGCATGGGCACTGGTTCTCTCCCCAACCCAGCTGGCAGTTGCTCACTGCGACTGCTGGTTGGGTTGGGGGGAGAATGGGGGCACGTGCCCTCTCCCCAACCAAACCACCACTCTGAGCGGAGATCTGTGCCCCAAAGCCCACAGGGCAGGTCTTGAGCCTTGCGGGCTTTGAGGCAGAGATCAATGTTGGTGAATTTGAGGCAATTTTTTGCATTGCACAACATTATTTTAACGTTGTGCGGTGCAAAAGTTTGCCTCAAATTCCCCAACATTATCCAGTTTTAGCGTTGTGTGGTAAAAATGCTAACCGAGACTGCAATGGACTGCCACAGCCTTGACGATATGGATAAGGTGTGCCTTCAGAGCTAGTCCATCTGGCATGGCCTCTTCCACCTCGATAACATTTGGGAATCAGAGTTTCTCCTCTACTCATTTTGCCGTTGGGCCCAAAATGATGGTTTCCAGTGGCATTTCCTCCACTAAGGGACCCATCACCCCACCTAAAGGGTCTCATCCACTCGTAGCCGTTGGCCCTTTTAGGAAGTCAGGTTATTTACTGCCATCGAACACTCAGCATTGAGTCATTGGCTGTACGGTCTACTCCATTACCATAGACCCTATCATACTCATAATTTAGTGTTAAACTGATAGAATCCTGATTTAAATATAAAACTAAAACAAATTGTAATCCAACTTTAGGGTAAGCAGTTGCAATAAACAGACCACATGGTGACAGAGTTACTGACAGAACCAGTGCAATCTAGTGCAACTATGGGAATTCTCATTATACTAGGGCAGTGGTGGTGAACCTTGTCAGGTGTTCTTGAACTTCAATTCCCAGAAGCCTTGATCAGCAGGAGTGCTGACTTGGGCATCTAGTAATTGAAGTCCAAGAACACTTGGAGTGCCAAAGTTCACCACCACTGTACTAGGGCAACAACAGATCTAGTCTCAAGTCACTGGAGAGCAAGAAATATTACTGCAGCAAACCATTCAGCCTAGTGTGAGTAAAATATTTGTGTTAGGCAAACTTGAAAGCAATGTCTCTTACCCATAGCTACAATGACTTGAGTCAATTCATGAAGTTCCACAGTTCCACTTCGGTCTTGATCAATCATCATGAAATTTTGTTTCCAAGCACTGAGAGCAGCCCACAGATCCTTAAATTCATTGTATCCCAGTTTTCCAGTATTCTCTCTCTAATATTACATAGTTAAGAAATACACCACCTTACAGAAAATAGGCAAGTAATTTTTTTCTTCTGCAAAACCATATTCTTTTTCTATTAAGAGTTTGCTCATTATGGTTTTTTATGTTTTATTCCACTAATTAGCAATAGCAATTACACCTATATACCACCACATAGTGCTTAGAGCAGGGTTCCCAACCTTTTTATGCAGTGGGCCTGACCACACCCCCAGACCTTAGCGGGCCAATCACATGGTTCCCTCTGCCATAAACGCTGCTGTAAATCGCCCCTACAGCTGTTGTAATGCATTTTACAACAGCCAGGGCCGTGTTTGCGCAGGCGTGTCCACTGCCAGTGTGTTGTCATCATCGTGGGCCACATGAAATGGTGCCATGGGCCAGCCTGCGGACCAGAGGTTGGCCACCCCTGGCTTAGAGCACTCTCTGGGCAGTTCACAATGTAATTAGCATTTCTGCCTCAAACATGTTGAGTCAAGCCCATCAGCACTGGGTTCACGTCAGCAGTTTTGGCTGACAGTTTAACCACTGTACAATCAGCTGTCATAGTATTATCACAGTTCGGGGGGGGGGGACATTTGCCTGGTCATAAGCACCAAACCATTGGATGCGTTCTTTTTCTACATATACTACAAATGGAATGAAAGTGCGACAGCTTATTTTGGAAAGCTCAGTTATTAAATTTCTGATATAACATGTTTATTGAAACATAAGGCCTGCCAACTATGACAAATTTGTCACAGTATAAGGCTACAGTTCCTAAGGCTACCATGTCCAGAATAGTTTAGGTCAGGGGTTCTCAAACCTTTTAATCCACAGACTGGACCACACACCCTCAGACAGCTGAGTGGGCCGGAGTGGTGGTTCTCTTCCCCCACTGTAAACACTGCTGCAAAACGTGCCCATGGCTGTTGTAAACATGTTTATGACAGCTGTGGGCATGCATTTGTGGCTGTCGTAAATGCATCCACTTCTGCTTAAACATGACATGATGCCGCAGGCCATAGGTTGAGAATCCCTGGTTTAGGTATTCCAGCTCCCCACCCTTTTATGCTCTTGGCAGTGTATAAAACAAGGCCCTAAACTCCCAGCTTCTGACACCGTTTCTCTTATATATCAAATGTGCTCTAGCTAGAAAATTTACAGCTCAATGTAAAAAAGGATACATCCAACATTGATATCATAAGTCTGCAGGTCTCCAAGCTGAATGCTGAAATCATAAGGGAAGGATGAACTAAGTCAGTCAATAATATCAATCAACTACTTCTGAGGTATCATAATCAGCAGCATAGCTAAATTTATATAGGCTAACAACAGGAATATATATAACACTTAGCAAAACAAAGACTGATTTGTTAAGAATGAGAGCCACATTAAACTCCCAGGAAAATTACTTATTCTTTGTTATGTTCTCAACGATTCCAACAAATTCACATTTCTGATTACTTCTATGAAACATTCCAGACCTTTAGCCTTGATTTTCCTGCCCCAATTGTGCATGTCCTACCATTACCTCCTGACCATCAAGACAGAAATAGCCTCAATTTATCAGAAAATTACTCTGATTCAAAAGATTGTAGTGCCCAAAGTGTGCTTAAAATATTATATTATATTATATTACTGTTGATATATAGAATATAGCTTGGCATTCTGAAAAATATGTTGCCACTTTTCATATGTTTGTAGATCAGAAACAGTAATACAACATAGTTCTGCTAGTTAAAACTAGTTCTAAAACATGCAATAACCTCTACTAATAACTTAAAGTGAGAGGAAGAGATAAGATGACTAGCTGCCTACCAGCATTTAGAATTGCAATCAAAGTCACTTACATAAGTTTCTGGGTAACTTTGCTAAGCTATGGATATACATGTGAAGATTTATACTGTGGACAAACGTACAACACACCATTAATTTTACATTTTTATAATGTGCTACAAGAATATTGCAAAGGTCTACCATATAAATTTGAATTTAATAATAATAATACCCAAATCTAAACAATAACATTTTTGCAATCAAAGATAATGAATTGGGTAAGAATGATACAGGTTACTACAAGGAAATAATATAATTAAATAACGATAAAAAATGCTGGTGGTGTAAATTGCAAACAACTCTACTTGGGAGATTAAATTTTATTCAGTAGCAACAAAGCCTTACGAGAATATGTTCCACTGATTCCAGACTGTGTTAGACATCTCTGCAGTTCCTCGGCATCCACTTCACCATCCTGTAAAATGAATGCATACATATTTGTGTTTCAAGGACATGGCCTAATCCACTATCAAAGTCAAATCCATGTACAGTAAAACACCGGATAACGATTGGATCGGATAATGCTAAAATCACATAGCGTTAAGTAATCTGGGGAGAATTGGATCGAATAACGTTAAGGTCCTATGGGATGGATCGGATAACAACCGCTAAAGCCTGTGCGGTCACAATGTATCTCTATGGAGCTTTAACGTTATCCGATCCATCCCATAGGATTTTAACATGGATCGGATAACACTAAAAATCAGATAACAACAAGACTTGTGGAATGAAGTTTTAGTATTATCCGGTGTTTTACCGTAATTTCAATACAGTCAGTCAACTCGTCTACCCAAAATTACAGCATTAGAATATTTCATATAAGAACTAATTCACTTCTACTCCATTGAAGTGAAGCATAAATAACATCCTTTTAAAATTAAACAAAGAACCACCACCTCTTCATTTATAAGGCTGCAGTGGCATCTTGCAATAGCATTGACACCTTCACATAATTTCAAGTGTTTCCACAAGCTTTTGTTGATTTTCGTTAAAATGTGCAATGAATACTATTTTAAAAGACAAGACAAAGGACTTTTCTCATTTTCATCTCCACTCCAGGCAAACCCTACACATTCATTGTAATTCATGAAGTCAACAAAATACAGCTGCATATAAAAGCCCATTTTCTACAGATGCTTCCATGTGTACATAAATGAAAAAACTAGGTTGGCTTTTCAAACAGTTCTGATGCTCATGCCACTTAACTGTTTGTTTGAACAAAAAAAAAATCTCTCCTGGAGGAAGATGCTTTCATAATGTTATAAAGTGTAGTACAGTATTTCAACTATCATGGTACACCAATGCAAGATCCAGATAGGATATTACAAAAGAAAACCTGTATCTCAATACAAAAAGACCCACATGAAAGCCTTTAAATGTATACAATATTAAAACTTTATGCTCATTTTATACCAATAAGTAAAGATGAAATCTTTGTTTGTGAGCTTCTCCAGTAAAATTATATGCATGGAGTATAGATTAAAGATGTTTACTTTCTTTATTCTTCAACTCATGCAAATTTACAAACACATTAGACTTTATAGAATACACTCCCCAGATAGGTATAACTGTATCAATTTCAGTGTTCTTGGACTTTAATTCCCAGAAACCTATATCAATTCCCCAAAGCACTGATCAAGCAATGTACCAACGGAGGCTTCTGGGAATTGAAGTCCATCAGAGTTCAATGGAACATAGTTTGGGAAATGCTTTTCACCAAACTAGATCAATGAAGCTGGCATCATGCCAATCAGATTTCAGGAAAATTAATATGGATATGTGTTACTTTGAAAAACTGTAGCATGTACAAATCTATCAAATATTTATTACATTACAATTATATACCGCACATCTGATATATCTCTAATAGGCTCTGGATATACACAGTCACATAAAAAAAGAAAATGTAAATCAACTGCAAACTGAGTTAAGGTACTTACATCACTCACCCACTGAGACAAAAAAAAATAGATAAACTTACAGGGAGCAAATAAAAGGGCAACTGGAATGCTGATAAAAGCATTTCCAAGACTCATTGATTGAGCAAAATGCAACAATACTCCCAAAGGAAATCACTCTTTACTTTCGCCCTCCCTTCCAAAAACCATACCCATAGTATACAAGCTTCTACCTGATCAGTTCTTTTGAGTCTCAAGGCTCAAGCTTCCATCAACCTATTAGTCTTGCTACATGGCAGATGAGAGTGTGCTTATCTGACTGCTACTTCAGGAGTGAATCTTTATTCCTTCTATAAAAAACTAAATTTACTAAAACATTACACTTGAGAACTGGGAAAAATATGCAAGTCTACATTTAAGTTCCTACATACAGAAAATAAAAGCACATATTAGAAAGCCCTTCTGCCACACCTTCTACACATATTCTTCCTCTACAGCGGTGGTTTTCAAACTATACTCTAGAGAATGCTTGCAATGCTTAGAGCTTGAATCTTCAATAAAATCAGTTGAGGTAAGAAACTTTCCAGCTGGCTGGATACCTCAGTAAGTTTGGTCCCTTGATGAACAGGCAGAGATTCACAGTTCAAATTCTCACTGCACTTTCCAAAAGAGCCAGCCTGTGTACCATGGGCAAGATGCACAGCATCAGAGCAGTTCAGAGAACACTACTGAATACACTATACCTAGAAAACTCTAGAAACATTTGCCGTAAGTTGACATCAATTTAGTGGCACTCTATTGTTATTTCACAGCATTGCTGTAGTATGGAAAAACATCAACGTATTCAAGTCCTATAAATTTGTAGATAAGATAATGGTAAGTAAGGTAAATGTCACCCTTGCTCAAAAGCCAGTCATATCATATTCTAGGGTTCAGTGCTCATCTATGTTTATAGCCAAAGAGCCAGGGAGATCTGCATCTGCAGACTTTTCCATGGACATGTGGCAGGCATGACTAGACACTGGGTGCACAGAACACTGTTTACCTTCCCACCAAAGTGGTACCTATTTATCTACAGTACTTGCTATTCCTTGCTTTTGAACTGCAAGGTTGGCAGGAACTGGGACAGAGACAGAAGATCACTCCATCGAGCAGCACTTGGGTGTCGACCTGCTGGTCATGAAGTTTAGTGTCTTAACCACTAAACCACCAGAGTCACTTTATAATAATAAGTACTCCAATGGAACTCCAACTTTGGTTATGCATGCTTTTTAAATTGTTTATCCAGAAGTATTTAGCTTATTAAAATAAACTGTTTTATACATAACATACTAGTCCCATTATAGTAGTGCAGTCATATTTTCTAAAACTAGAGGTTGCTGGAATTAAAATATGGAGAAAAAGATACAAGTAATCCATATGATTTAGCTAACTACTGTGACTTTGTCATATCTGCCCACATAGCAATGCTAGCTTAGAACACCGGAACGGATATAATGAATGCTTCTTTAGATTAGGGATAGTCCCTCTATAAATCATCTACATCTTGCTTCATAAGTAGTATCTAGTGGAAATAACTTGGACTTGGATTGAGTATATGACTCCCTCAGTTTCAACCTGAAGACAGTCTAACTCAGGAGTGGGCAAACTACAGCCTGTGGGCCGAACCAGGCCTACACCACCAACACCGCTACTAGAAGCAAAACACACCCATGCATGTGCAAACACTGCTGTAAATGCACCTGCAGCTTTTGTAAACACATTTATGACAGCCGCAGATGCATTTTACAGCAGAAGGAACATGACTGGCCCATGGCACAAAAAGTTTGAGAACCCCTGGTCTTACTGAAGCCACATGTTCAGCTGTTGTCTGTAAACATTATCATACACTAAGTAACTGGGATATTGTTCACAGAATGCCTTCTCAAATTGTACACTCATGTACTGTGGGGTTTTCATTAAAACAGGTAGTTTTCTATCATCATCTGATGAAATGGGACTGTGTTCCCATAGAAGCAGTTTTCAAGTTTGACTATTTGACCTGTACAGAAATTCTTTAAGTCAACAAGCCCATGACTGTCCTGGCTGTGTGGCAAATAAAGGTGCTCCAAACATGCCTCTGAATGATGGCACCAATATTTTGACAAAAGGACTTGGGTTTTGCTATTTTCATCAAGGTCACTGTACTTGGGACTGCCCAGCTGTTTCCTTTGGCATTGAGTTCTACTACCTTTTGGCTATCAAGATACAAGAGTGGAATGGAGCGGTTTTTGTCCAAAGCGCATTCCCAGCCAAACCGCGCCCCAAAAAAGCCTTGGATGAACAACGGAACAGAGCAGATGGGGGGCACTCTCCCAGCCCCTGGAGAAGCAGTGGGGACTCCAGAAAACACACCAAAACTGCCACAATCATCAGTGCTGCTTCCTCCACCTCCACCACAGTAAGTGATGTTTTGGGACTTCCAGCATGGGGGCGGGTGACGCAGAGTAGAATTTTAGAGTTTAAAATGGCAGCAGCACGATTTTAAATTCTAAAGATGCAAGTAAACTCCTTACGTAAATTGCATAAATTGGGACACGGTTTTTTTTTTAAAAAAACCTTATGTAAGTTGCTTTTTATGTAAATCGATGCATACGTAAATTGGGGTTTTACTGTATTTGACATGGAATAACAACTTAACTTTTTATGGTTTGCTGAGATTCCATTGATGCCTAGGTACTTATAGGTCTTCTGCTTCATTGAACAATTAATAAATTGTTCATTAGTGAGCTCATGGTTACTGGACTTGTTGAATTTGTCTCTACTGATGAGAATAATAACACACAATAATACCAAAATTCATTTAGATATCTGTACTGTAAGACTCAAGGATGTTAAAGAAATTGGCCTAGTTGTTGTTGTTAAGCTTGCAGAAAAACAGCTCCCCAACCTCTTTACTGATCTTCTCAAGCAGTGCCTAATTGAAGGGCTGTGTGGGATGCACCCTAGGGCAGTGATGCCAACCCTTTTAGAGACTGAGTGCCCAAACAGAGGGGTGGCGCGAGCTCTGTGTTGGGGGAGGGAGGAAGTGCTCCCATTGGGCTGCTGGTCAGTGGGGTGGGGCCGAGCTCTGTGGTGGGCGAGGAAGCTCTCCCACTGGGCAGAGGGGCGGGAGGTGAATTTGTGTTGGGGGGGAGGAAGGAAGCTCTCCCATTGGGCAGAGGGGCAGGGTGAACTGTGCTGGGAGAGAGAGAAGGACTCCGATTGGACTGCTGGGTAGAGGGGTAGAATGAACTGTGCTGGGGTGATGTGCCAAAAAAAAGGGGGGTGGGCGTGACACGTTTGGCCTACGTGCCATAAGTTTGCCACTCCTGCCCTAGGGCATTCACAATAACTCATTCCACCTAGAATCAAGCCATACTGCCCTCTATGTATCTTATGCCAGTGATGGCAAACCTTTGTACTCCAGCTGTTCTTGAACTGCAATTCCCAGAAGTCCTAATCAGCAGGAATGCTGACTTGGGCTTCTGGTAATTGAAGTCCAAGAACACCAGGAGTGGCAAGGTTCACCATCACTGTCTCATGCACTTTAAGTAATTTTAGGTTCTTCAGGAGAAACTTAAAAATGGAAAGGCAACAAGTTTGCAATTTTAAGGCGTAAGCAGCTGATTTTGGATACAACTGCAGGATATGGGCCATTTATGATGCCTCATAATACACTGCTATATTCTGCAACACAGGAGATCAAGAGCCTTAGCAGTTTCTAAGTTTTATATTCTATGCCAAAGCATTAATTTTCTTAATCATCCTAATGCCTGTTGGTTAACTCAATAATTTACAATTAGAGTAGGCCATTGAATCTTACAGAAGAGTTGACTCATCTAGTAGATTACAGTCTCAGTTCATGCACTCAATGAAAAGGCCTACTCTAGTTATTACTCACTAAGCAACAGGATTTTAGCTACTCTATTTCAATCCTCAGTTTAATTTATGGTTTTTCTCTCAGCTTTCTATCATTTACATTTGCTTAAGCTAAGCATGCTCAGAAGTCACACATCCTCATTTCCACTAGATGACATAGTTCAGCCAACTAACCAACGCTACCTCATCTATCAGATGTTCTAATGACCAGAAAACATACAGAATTTATAAATTGCTTGAAAACCCATTTGTTCATCATGCAATTATTCAAAAAAGAGGAAAATGGTCCTACAGAAAGAGATCCATATTCTGTGTGCCTCCCAGTATATTCCTTCAGGTAAACAAAAATATACCATCAGTAATGTTCCTCTTTGTTATATCAAATTCAACACGTGGATCATTTTTAAAGATGTGTCTTCTTCTTTTGACTCTAGATCAGGGGTGCCCAAACTGCGGCCCGTGGGCCATATGCGGCCCACGATGCCAATTCCTCCGGCCCCCTCCCCACTTCCAGAAGTGGATGGGGAACACACCCGGCAATATGCAAACGTGTCCGCGCTACTCCCGGGAGTGCTTCAAACGCACCCGAGCATTTGCAAACACAAACACGTCTGCAACCACCCGCTCCCGCCGCCCGGACTTGGGGTAGTTTTTGCAACACTCACAGCAAGGTTGCAGGACAGGGCAGGCTGGTGGCACCGGGAACCCTACTCCTGCTAACGCCCAGGATGGGGTCCCAAACGTTCGTATACCAATTCCAGGCATTTGGGTGTGATTCTTCTTCCTCATCTAGCCTCCTGGGAACCTTCCTTCCTTCCCTCCTCCATCCCCTTCTCCCTCTCCCTTTGCTTTCTTTTTTTCCTTTCTGTTTTGGTTTGCTTTGTCTTTTGCAGTTTGTCTTTCAAAGCAGACTTTTGTCCTGGGTTCACTCGCCGAGCTCACCTGCCTGGCTTGTGGGGGGGGGGGGCACCTTTTCCCTAGCCGGCATTCCTTTCCCCTTTAAAATCGCCCTTGTTTGAAATGATTTGCCAAACCAGGCTTCCTCCCCCCCTCTCTTTTCTATTTTGGTTTGCTCTGTCCCTTTGCCCTCCCTAGCTCGGTGGTGAAGTGGGGGAAAACCTCCTTTCCCAGTTGGTTTCCCTCTCCTCTTTAAGGTCGCCCTTGCTCGAAAGCCAGTTGTATATCCGACTCTAGGGTTCAGTGCTCATTTCAGTTTATAACCGAAGAGCCAGCGCTGTCTGCGTTTGCAGACGTTTCCATGGACATGTGGCAGGCATGACTAGACACCGAAGTGCACAGAATGCGGTTTACCTTCCCACCAAAATGGTACCTATTTATTTACAGTACTGTAGTTGCAACGTCTTGCTTTGGAACTGTTAGGCTGGCAGGAGCTGGGGCAGAGACAGTCGTGTGTCATTTCTCCCCAGGTGGAAAAAGATCTAAAAATTTCTCAGTGCCCATTACCTTCAGAATTTGGAACGTTACCTTTTAACAGTAATTTTTTGGAGTACCTTGTTGAAAGCAATTTTTAAAAGATAAATCTCTTTGAAAAGCATTCGTTTTTGCCATCACTGAGTAGTTGCAAAGAATTTTAAAATGCAATGTGCTTTTTCTATTGTTTTTCATTACCTTTTAAAAAATGTTTAAGATTGTTAACAGGGAATGACCTATAATTTGACTAAAATGCACGCAAATGCATGTAAAAGCAAACTTGATAAACATCAGGATGTCTGGATGTTTTTCTTAGGAGAAATGTGGTTGAGCTTTTGGAATTCTACACAGGGTAGAGACAGTGGGGAAGACCAGCAGTGAAATGGAATCAGCAAAGTTTGGGGAATTGAAGAAGGAAATTTCTTTTCCACCCAAGAGCCAATGGGATTTTGGAACGCATGGCTCCAAGATATAGTGACAACTTTGAGCTTGGGTGTTTTTAAAAGGTGGGCTGCACTAATGTATGATGCAGGAATGGTAGGGGGAGGTCTGGTAGAGGTAAAGGTCACCCTTGCTCAAAAGCCAGTCATAACAGACTCTAGGGTTCAGTGCTTATCTCTGTTTACAGACAAAGAGCTAGCACTGTCTGCAGACATTTCTGTGGACATGTGGAAGGCATGCCTAGATACTGGACTGCATGGAACGCTGTTTACTTTTCCACTGAAGTGATCCCTATTTATCTACTTGCAATTTCTTGCTTTCTAACTGTTAGGTTGGCAGGAGCTGAGGCAGAGACGGGAGCTCACTCCATCATTCAGTACTTGGAAATCGAACTCCAACCTTCCACTTGCTGCTTCCAAAGATAAACATAAAGGACAAACCTTCCATCCCTCTTCCTTCCTTCCTTCCTTTTCTGGTTTGGTTTGTCCTTTGCATTTGTCTTTGGAAGCAGAGGTGGCAGCGATGGTGGTGAGGGTTAGTAGCAGTGAGGCCGGGAGGGCAGGGCAGAGATCCCATTGAAAAAATAGCCCGGCCCTCGAGCAACCAGAGGGACTGTGAACCGGCCCCCGGCTTTAAAAGTTTGGGCACCCCTGCTCTAGATCAAAGAATACTAATCTAAGTTGGTGTCTGGATGTAAAGTTACTACTAGTTATTCATATTTAATATATATCTCCACCAAAAGGCATCTCACAAATACTCTTAAATGCACTGTCCAGGTGAACATAAGCTTGCATAATTGTATCACTAATATGGGGCAGCAAGTATATGTTACCAAGACCCCAATTGAATTTCTGCTAGTGTGTGACTAGAACAATATTATGGATTTCTTAACTGGCTAGTCAACATTCTGAGTTACGTCAACACACTATATAGGCATATTCATTCAGATTCTGGCCCTTGGATATATTGCATGAACAATAACTTCTAGAGGAGCCCACTTTGACAAGAATCCATTTTTATGAACTAAGGTTGCTACTGAGCTAGGGCAATTCTGTCTCAGATCACAAACAATTATCACCTGCAGATCTCCTTCTCTCTCATTAGCTCTGTAAATGGAGCACCATACATAATCAAACTGACCTAGGTACAATATATGAATGCAAAATATACTGCTGACTGTACTGAAACAAGTATTGTATGAGTAACAATACTATTGATGGGAATTAACATGTACAGTTGTACCTCGCTTAAAAAGCATAATGTGTTCCACAGGATTGCTCTTTAAGCAAGTTTGCTCTTTAAGTGAAACACCATTGTAAGTGACCAATTGTGACTTCTGGTGGGGGAGATTGTGAACCCCAATTTATTTGTTAAGTGAGTTTTTGATTGGTTTTATTTGTTAAGTGAAGCGAACATTCAGAGAAAATTCTGCTCTTTATGCAAGTTACTCTTTAAGTGAGGCAATCTTTATGCAAGGTTTGACTGTACATATTATTTAAATACAGTACTTTTAACAATTCAAATTTAAATGCAAAGAAACCCTGCATGAAATCTCAACACTAAAATATAAACTGGTACTTACAATGTGGACAAGACATTGAACCAGAACTAAAAGTTATGGTTTTCAAGAGTTGTTCTTACTAAAGCAGTAACATGTCGGATGTAACAAGTAATATCTTTAGATCCCACACTATAAATACTACAAATTAAAATGCTAAGGAGAGGGAATATCTGAACAAAGATTACTCACCTGAAACTGAAGTTCCTCATGAACATTGCCTTTGCAGATCCACACTCTTGATAGAATGCATATTGCCATCACAAGTCCCATAACGCTCTAGAGACCAATGACCTGTGGGGCCATGCATATGCCCTTTGGTGAATCTTTACTATAACCTTTTAACCAGCCCTTTTGTATAGATTAAACTGAACTGTAGTGGTACTCTAAAATAGCTAGCTATGTGCAAAGCACTTGCCTCTTCCAACCCCAATGCAAACTCAAAAATATGATTAAACAGTCACTCTGCATTCTTCTCAGCTAAGCACTGGCTCACTTAAAACTAGGCTATTCTATATAATTCCCTCAGTCTTGAAAAATGATCATTACTCCACTCAACCATCTTCCTGCTCTTATAATCCTGTAAACATGATTAACCTGAGTGTGATTTGCAGCCAAGGGGTTACAATATCAAATTTAAACAGCATTTTTCCATCCCCAATAAAAACCTAGAGAGATTCCCAGCACAGTGTTGCTTCAGAATGTTTCATCTTACCAAAATAGGCAAACAAAGAAACATCTAAATCTGTATTTTAGTCAAGAATAAATAATTCCACCTGAAATCTGCATTCAGATCAGAAATAAATGGAGAAGAAATAGTACCAATATTTCTTTCTAAAGAGCAGTATTAAAGCGGTAGACCAGGAGTTCTCAACCTCTGTAAGCTGGAGGCTGGGTCATGCTCCCTCAGACAGCTTTGGGGGCCGGACGGCCATTTTGCCTTCCTCCACATGACACTTCGTGGTGTGGTGGAGGTGGTGGTGGGGCCACATCAAATGGTGCCGTGGGCCGCATTTGGCCCATGGGCCGAAGGTTGAGAATCCCTGCTATAAACTCTCCAAGAATTAACCCTACAAGAATAAGTGAAATCCATATACACCACTGCCTGCTATGTAGGAAGCTAACTACCATGTGGCTTGGCCAGTTTCCAGCCATCCTGCTACAATTATCCTACCCCACCCTTGAAAGAGAATGCTACCAGTTACTTATTTTAGTAACAAATCTCTGATACTTTAATACAGCAGCCCTGTATTTAACAACACAGTGGCCATATGTTGCCATAAATACAAGCAAACAAATAAGTAAATTGTAGGTAAATTGTAGGATGAATCTCTGAATTTCTCCTTGGCCAGTCTGCTTGGTTTCCATTCTAGTCCCTTTCTTAAGCTCTGTTGATGAAAGCTCTGTCTGTCTTTCATCAACTGGTTTTGCAGAATGGTTTATTTATATACTGTATCTATATATCTACACTTGTCTGCTAATGGGCTAGTACCATTTATTTCCATGCAGTTGAGGAAGGGATATTGCAATCTAGTAAAAAAGTCAACCAGGCTAGTAGTTAATTACAGGGCTATGATACAGATATTATTGTTGACATATTACAGGTTGCCAAACAAGTTCCTGATAAACTATTTTACCAATACTGTACCCAGGAAAATGATGCAAAATCTTGCAGAATATGATTCTGAACGTACCTGTCCAGCAATAGCACTGAAGAATGTCCACAATGGATCAGCAGCACCAGCTGCAGCATAGACACCAGAGTAAACAGAATAGCCAGCAGATCCTCCATGGGCAACACTTGGTACTCCTCCAGGGACAGACTGGCCTACTGCTATTTGCATTGGCATCTGACCATGGTAAACTCCATACTTTTGCAAAGAGAAAAGACAGATTTCGGTATATTTATCAGGTTAAGACAAACATACAAAGTGAGTGACAAATTTTCATCGCTTCAATACATTATTTATATATAGTGAGAAATTACAGAAGACATTCTTGACAGTTATTTTCATTAGTATATCAGGGGGGAAAAACATTACATGAAGAAATACAATCAATGCAACATTTATCTGCATGCAATTTTGACTTCCTAGAAGTACAAAACAAATCTAGTAAAAATGGTTGAAATAACACTATTGAAGTAGCCTACTTCTGGTCAAAGATAGTTTAATAATTTTAAATTTCTAATGTGTTTGAATTTTAAATTGTGCTGATACAAATTAAGAAAGATGCAGCAGTGAGAACAGAAATGTTTCCTATTGAACTTGATCTCAACCCATACAAAACATTTACATTGTGTAAATATTTCACATGTTGCACAATAAGTAAATACTGTTTTAAACTTTCTAACTTTTTAAATTTAACTTTTTAAATTTAAATTTTTAAATCTTTTTTGGTATTTTGTAAATTACAGTTTAATTTCTTTTTAAATTAATTTTTAAACTAATCACTAAATTTGCAGGGGTATAGTGGGATTGTTTAGTTTGTTTTGCACTTATGTGGGATTTTTGTATTGTTTAAGTTTGATCTGCAGTTATGTTGTAAACTGCCTAGAGTCGGGTTCGCCTGATTGGGGCAGGATAATAAATCTATATAAATAAATAAATAAATAAATAAATAAATAAAGGTAAAGGTTTCCCTTGCTTGAAAGCTAGTTGTATCTGACTGTAGGGGTTCAGTGCTCATCTGTTTCTAAACCAAAGAGTCAGCGCTGTCTGCTTCTGCAGACGTTTTCATGGTCATGTGGCAGGCATGATTAGACACCAGAGTGCATGGAACGCTGTTACCTTCCCACCAAAGTGGTCACTATTTATCTACTTGCAATTTCTTGCTTTTGAACTGATAGATTGGCAGGAGCTGGGACAGAGACGGGATTGCACAATAGCCACAACATTAAATGTTGGACTCCTTGTGTCTGAAGCAAATGGACTGTAAGCTGCAAAAATTGACACCAAAATAAATCTGTGTCTCACTGCACTGCAAGTTACAACGAAGAAGGGGAAGAGTGTTGCTACAATTGTAATGGAAGCTTTCCAATAGCTATGAATGAGATAGGGTGGGGGAGAAGCAAGAATTTCTATTTGCTACTCTTGCTACTTTTGTCTCTATTTGCTACTCTTGCTACTTTTATTTATGTTTCATTGTAGCTGAATAGATAAGGATTGTATTCAAAATGATATTTTTATATATTTCTGACACTATAGGATTGTAAATGGGTATATAATGGAATATACATTGAATGTTTTTTTTTAATGTATTTTGGAATATTTTTTGTTATTAGTTGTGCCTTATTTACTTGATTTATTTGTTCCTGTTTTTGATGGTTTTACATACTTGTAAGGAGCCAGAATCCTGCTCCAGTAAAAGAAATAGTAATTTGAAGGGTGACATACATTTTGTTTTGTTTTTTAGAAATTTAAAAAGGAAGCTAAATAAAATTTCACAGGGAGTTAAAACAGAAAAAATACCTGAAGATAATCTTACCCCATGCTGGCTGACAACTAATGAAAGAAAACAGATGAAATTTCACTTGCTGCTAATGAAAAAAATGACCTGGACATTTTCAGTTTTCTAGTTTTATACTTATTCCTATTTGCATGTTTAAAGCACCAAATTCACACAGCTGATACAATTTTTGCCCAGCGTATCTTAAACTTTTATATTGAGGTTTTTGTTGTTGTTCAGTTGCACAGTCAATTCCGACCCTTTGCGACCCCATGGACCACTGCCCGCCAGGCACTTCTGTCCTCCACCATCCTCCTCAACTCGCTCAGTTCTGTGGCCATTGTCTCTACAATACCATCTAACCATCTCATTTTTGGCCGCCCCTTTTTCTTTTGCCCTCCACCTTTCCCAGCATCAAAGCTTTCTCAAGCGAATCCTCTCTTCTCATTTGATGTCCAAAGTACCTTAGCTTCATCTTTACAATTTGACTTTCTAAGGAGCATTCTGGGTTGATTTCTTCTAAGATTGACCTATTTGTTCTCCTTGCTGTCCAGGGGACTCTCAAAACTCTCCTCCAACACCACATCTCAAAGACATCTATTCTTCTGCGCTCAGCTTTTCTAATGGTGCAATTCTCATAACCATACATTGCCACAGGGAATACCATTGCTTTGACTATGTGAATCTTTGCTTGCAATTTGATGTCTCTACTTTTCACTATGCTCCCCAGGTTTCTCATTGCTTGCCTCCCAAGAATCAGTCGCCTTTTTATTTCATGGCTCCTATTACCATCTGCAGTGAGCTTTGATCCTAGGAAAGTAAAATCTGTCACTGCTTCTACTTCTTCCCCATCTACTTTCCAGGGACTGATAGGCCCTGTTGCCATTATCTTGGTTTTCTTCATATTGAGTCTCAAGCCAGCTTTTGCACTTTCTTCTTTCAACCTAATCAGGAGCTTCTTTAGGTCCTCCTCACTTTCTGCTATTAGGGTGGTATCATCTGCATATCTCAAATTGTTGATGTTTCTCCCAGCAATTTTGATCCCAAATTGTGATTCCTCCATCCCTGCATTGCGCATTATGTGTTCTGTGTATAAGTTGAATAAGCAGGGTGACAAAATGCAGCCTTGTCTTACTCCTTTTCCTATTTGAAACCACTCCATCATTCCATTTTCTGTCCTAACCGTTGCTTCTTGATTCATGTACAGATTTCTCATGAGGCGTATAAGGTGTTCTGGTATTCCCATCTCTTTAATTACTTGCCACATTTTGTTGTGGTTGACACAGTCAAAAGCCTTAGTGTAATCAATGAAACAGAAGTCGACTTGTTTCTGATATTCCTTGGTTTTTTCCATGATCCATCTTATGTTGGCGATGTGGTCTCTAGTCCCCCTGCCTCTTCTGAACCCCGCTTGGACTTCTGGTAATTCTCTCTCCATATACTGTTGCAGTCTATCCTGTATTATCTTGAGCATCACCTTGCTAGCGTGAGGGATGATCGCAATTGTTTGATAATTTGAACATTCTTTGGTACTATTGTCCAATAAAACTGCTTCATAAATGCAGAGTCATCAACCAGCTGAGATACCACTACAACTTGCTAAAAGACATTTCTTACACTAACATTCCAAGACCTGTATTTTGTCTGTTTCTTTCAAATCAATGAACAGTGCAATCTTACACATGACTATTCAGAAGTAGAATTATTTCCTATCCTATATCTTTACCAATTTCTGAGCTATACTCATATATAAGAAACTTTTAATAGAAACAAACCAGTGACAGGATTCATGTTAGAATTCACACATCACAAGAACACTTATGCATCCCTATGTTACCTCTTTGTGTTGGGGCTGATGTGGATGAATATTTTGGCTGCATGCCATAACCCTACTCAGCTGCCCCACAACTGGAGTGGAGAACTATCTTTCAGTGATTTAGTGTAAACCTATTTTACAGCTTTAACAGGCAGTCTGAACAAAGTTTCAAACAAATTGGGGGTGGGGTGGGGGAGATGACTCCCAAGTGAATAAATGTATTGCCCCTGCACTCATACCTTTTAATGACATCTCAAAATAACCCAGCATAAAGTCCCACACAAGGAACGTCTGTCCGTCACACCAGGGCGGATTGGAGGGGCTCTCTTGTTATTCCATCGGCTAGGGAGGCTCGCCTCACTAGCACTAGGAGGAGGGCCTTTTCTGTGTTCGCCCCGGCCCCGTGGAACCTTCTCCCAACTGAGCTACGCCTGCAAACAGAGCTCCTGCCTTTCCGGAGAGGCTTGAAGACCTGGCTGGCGGAGCAAGTGTGGGATCCCAGGAACGTGGGATCCCATGTAGGTTGGCTGATTTAAGGGGACAGCCACCCCCTCCGGCTTTTGGTTTTAGCTGCTGCATTGTTTTAATTTTTTAATGAATTTTTAAGGTTTAAATATCATTACTATATGAGATTTACTTGTGATTTTAATCCATGCTGTAAGCCGTCCAGAGTCGGGTATACCCGATTGGGGCGGGATAGTAAATATAAGTAAATAAATAAATAAAATCTTTTTTGTTGTTCAGTCGCACAGTCGATTCCGACCCTCTGCGACCCCATGGACCACTGTCTGCCAGGCACTCCTGTCCTCCACCATCCCCCTCAACTCGCTCAGCTCTGTGCCCATTGTCTCCACGATACCATCTAGCCATCTCATCTTGGGCCGTCCCCTTCTTCTTTTGCCCTCGACCCTTCCAAGCATCAAAGCTTTCTCAAGTGAACCCTCTCTTCTCATTTGATGTCCAAAGTACTTTAGCCTCATCTTTATTATTTGACCTTCTAAGGAACAGTCAGGGATGATTTCTTCTAAGATTGACCTATTTGTTCTCCTCGCTGTCCATGGGACTCTCAAAACTCTCCTCCAACACCACATCTCAAAGGCGTCTATTCTTCTGCGTTCAGCTTTCCTAATGGTCCAGCTCTCGCAACCATACATTGCCACAGGGAATACCATTGCTTTGACTTAGGCGAATTTTTGTTTGCAAAGTGATGTCTCTACTTTTCATTATGCTCCCCAGGTTTCTCATCGCTTGCCTTCCAAGAATCAGTCGCCTTTTTATTTCATGGCTGCAATCTCCATCTGCAGTGAGCTTTGATCCTAGGAAAGTAAAATCTGTCACTGCTTCTACTTCTTCCCCATCTACAGTAAAACCTCAGATAACACTAAAACCTGGTTCCACAAGTCTTGGTGTTATACGATTTTTAGTGTTATCCGATGCATGTTAAAATCCTATGGGATCCATAGAGATAGATTGTAACCACACAGGCTTTAGCGGTTGTTATCTGATGCATCCCATAGGATCTTAATGTTATCCGATGCAATTCTTCCCCCCAGATTGCTTAATGTTATGCGATTTTAGTGTTATTCGATACTAATGTTATCTGAGGTATTACTGTATTTTCCAGGGACTGATAGGGCCTGTTGCCATTACTCTTGGTTTTCTTGATAGTGAGTCTCAAGCCAGCTTTTTCACTTTCTTCTTTCCACCTAATTAGCATAAAATCTTATGCTGCCATTAAACACTAGCAAGGCTTTTAAAGAACTTTTAAAAATAAAAAGGAGCTTTAAAATAACAAGCCTTGTTTGAGTTAACCAGCAGAGAGGAGCAAACTATACATTTATTATCTCTGTTTAAGATAATTAAGAGGAGGATATGGCTGAGGAACTCAGCCTAAGTGCAAGACCAACACGCTCGAATGGGGGGCAGATGGGAGGGCTACCACACACCCACTGTGAACGTGGAGAGAGACAGGATCCGGCTCATTCGACTGGCCTGCCAGGGACATGTCCCGAGGCGGCTTTCATTTGGGCCGACGACAAAGCCGAGCTGGACACCAAAGGAGGGTTCGCTCCGTGCGGTAAGAAACTCCCTCTTCGACGCCCACACACACACCCGAGGCCTCCCAGGCAAACGGCGGAGGGAAATGGGGCCCGGTTTCCACAGGGCCCGAAAGGAGACAAAAGGCTGGCGGCGGCGTCGAGCCAGGGCCTGTGCGTCACTGAGGCCAGAGAGTCCCTCCTTTCCCCGCCTCACTGAGCCGCCCGGCAGGCCAAGGCGGGGGGGATATAGCTGGAAATGGAGGAGGAGGAGGAGGGAAAGGCGGTTTGTTAGGCCTCAGCGCCAGGCCGTGAGGAGAGGAAGAAAGGCAGCCCCCCCCCCTTCGCTTTCCACTCACCGCTCCGAACCCTGGGTACGTCATGGCGACGTCAGGCGAGGAGACCGTTACGCGAGGGTGGGGGAGGGAGGGCAACCGCCGCGCCGATTCGAACCTCGGCCGCGTTCTAACCGACCGCAGCCCGTCAGTCGTATTTGCCTCTGCAACTTCCTTCTTCTTGACGCGACGGCGGAAGGAACCGGAAGTTCTTTTATTAACCCCGCCTCCACCCGCTTCGCGTCTCCCATTGGCTGGGGCCGTCTTCCGCCGCCTATCAGGACAGGGCTCTGATTGGAGCAGAGGGGGGCGTCTGACGTAAGGAGAGGAGGTACGTTTTAGAGCGGAAATTGGAAGGGCGGGAGGGGGTTATTTGATTGACAAGTGAAAGTTTCCCCAGAGATAGAAAAAAGTGTCATGCGACTGAACAACAATGGTGACGATAGAGATAAGAAAGAGTAGAACTATCCTTTTCACTGTCCTGCGGTGGCTCAGCGGTTAAGAAGCTCGCCTTGTTAGCTGGCAAGTCCAGCAGTTCGAGGCCCGAGAACCTGTGTGCCAACCTAGTAGTTCGAAAGCAAGAAATCGCAAGTAGATCAAAAAGAGGCCACTTCTGTAGGAAAAAAATATCTTAGAGGCATGAAAGGCCTCCCCTGAGTGGAGTTTCTACCACAAAAATCCTTTAAACCCAGAATAATTTCTGACACGAAATTACATATTATTACTGTCCTGAGAGGGAACCTGCTGATTTTACCTGGTATGTAATAAAAAATGGGAACGAAGCATTATGGCAATTTACCTCAGTGATATGCAGCAGTGGAAGTTAGACTCACAGCAATGAGGTCTCTGGATTTAGGATTGCTGCTGGAATGACTAGAAGGGATGAAATCAGGAATGAGATTAGAAGGGAAAGAATTGGAATAGAACCAGTCCAGTTGTGCACTACAGACAGAGATAACAAATAAAGTGGTTTGCCCATTTGGAGAGAATGTCTTGGAATCAGTAGCATAGCATGGGGGTGCAGCCCGCCCCAGGCAGCACTTTGCAGGGGGCAGCAAATGGAGGGTGCGGGCTCGATGGCACAATGGGGACCAGGGAATGCCTTTTCCTCCTCCGTCACCTTCGTCCTCCTTTTCCCCAGGTGCCATCTTCCTCTTCTTCATGGCCAGCTTATGGCACCAGGCGATGCTGTGCAGGGCCCGGGCCGCCCTTGGTTCCAGGTCGAGACCCAGAAGCTGAGGCAGCGCAAGTCCAACAAAGAGCCCACTGTTGGTGTCCCAAGCGTGCAGCCGCACCACCTCAGAGCCCAGCAGTGGCAGCTCATGCACCTTCAGTGCCACCCAGGAGGGCGGGAAGCGAGGGCGGTGGTTGTTGCAATCCAGCACCCGCAGCCGAAGCAGCATCGGCCAGGCCGAGGATCCCCCATACACACATGCGCACAAGGCCTGACCAGAGCTGGCCAGCGCTGCTCTGGCTGAGGGTGCTGGATCGCTTCCCGCCCTTTCATCAACTATGCTGGTCCAGATCTCTGTAATTTGGAGATCATGATTTCTGTGCAGCCAAAAGTCACCCATTCCTATCATATAGGCTGGATAGCAGCATGTCTCTCCTACCACCCTGCCACTCCCCCCAAAATAGGGAAATCCTGTTTTGTGGGTGCATTTACAGTAGCGTTTTGCACATGTGTGGGAGCATTTTACTTCCACTTCTGGGCAGCACAGGCTGGATGATTTGGTGCTGTGGGCTGGATCCTGCCCATGGGCCATAGTTTGAGCACCCCTGCTCTATTCCCTGCCTCACCTTTTAACCTCTACTGTCAGCTTCAGGGGTTAACATTAGCTGATCAGTACTAGAGTCCAACAAACATTGATAAATGATACTAAACAGTTTACAGTGCTTATTAAAAAGACATTTATTGACTGGGGTGAAGGATAAAATGATGTTCCTCTGCCATTCCACAAACAAAAGTGGACTAGATTGTTAGTAAATACTGGCAATGGGATGTGTTTCCCAAATGCTGGTGTTTGGACTTCAATTCCCAGAAGCCTAAGTCATTTCCCCAAAGCACTGATCAGCCAATGTACTGACTTAGGCTTCTGGGAATTGATGTCCACTAGTGGGCTGTCTACCCGGCCTTGTTGGGAACCACTGGTTGCACCTCTCACAACTCCTGAAGGTAGCAAGACAGTTTAGGTGAACCTGGTGGTATATACAGCATTCTTGTCAACAGAGGGAATTAGCTGCGTAGAGAGAAACCTCCCTCTGACTCATGCTGCTTGAGGTAGTTTGCTTAATTTAGAACTGACCCTGCTCTTAAGAGATTCAAAGTATGCAATTTTGCTTTAAACTTTCAAAAACAATGATGTAGATTCTCATTTGTAAAAAGATATTAACACAAATAATACTGATGTTAGCTGTACTCTGACATCCCCAATCTAAGAGTTAACAGTTCATATTGGCTTGGATAAGAAAACCAAACCAGATGGTTCGCAGCAAAACAAACATCATCCATGGTTTTACTTTCCATTCTCAAGGGAGAAGAAGATTTTTATGTGTGATTGTTTGAATTCAGAGCAACCCAAAGTCTTGGGGATTTTAGCAAATGTGATGTAATGACTAGAAATTTTTCTTAGGTCAACAGAAATGACAATATAACAGCAAGGTTTTTGTGTGTCCCCCCCCCCCCCTTGCAAGTCCTTTATAAACTAGAAGGGAAATTTTAGTTAGGAACTGTGAAATAAAACCAATCAATAAAGAAGGGAAATGAAAATGATAATAAGGAAACATTCAAATCCAGTAACAATATACAGTTGTACTTCGCTTAAAGGGCATAATGTCTTCCACAGGATTGCTCTTTAAGCAAGTTTGCTCTTTAAGTGAAACACCATTGGAAGTGACCAATGGTGACTTCTGGTGGTGGGGATTGCGAACCCTGATTTATTTGTTAAGCGAGTTTTTGGTTGGTTTTATTTGTTAAGCGAAGTGATCATTTAGAGAAAATTCTGCATTAAGTGAGGCGCTCTTTATGCGAGGTTTGACTGTAAAGCTTTTGTACTACAGTGTGGAATGTACTTAGGGACCAGTTTATCTTTTCTCTTTATCTTAATTTTTTAAATCTTTAATTTAGGCCTAACTATTAAATATATTTTGTCAACTTGAGCTGCAGTTACAGGCAGACATATTATTCAGAAAGTCTCATTGCTTGGGTGATCCTACAGTTCCATTATATCCATCCCAATCCTATGCATGACCAGGCCAATCCAACACAATAAAAGAAAAGGCCAAAGACTTTTCTGGTTGTTATAACATATAGATATTGATGTCACGAATATTTACTTTAGAATCATTCACTCTGCCACATTTTCCTAATTTGCCTTCCCAGCTTCACAACAATTTAGATTTGAAAATGCTATGTGCCGCAATGGTTCACTGAAAGCCAGTGAAGTACAACTAGAGAGTCAACAGTAATAAAAGTAAAAAGTGGTGATGGACAATACGGAAGATGATAAAAGATTATGCAAGAAAATAGTAAAGCAAAGGAAAATGAAACATAAATTGTAACTGCCTCAGATGTCTCAGATCTTGTATATTTTGGAGCAGGGGTCTCCAACCACCAGGCCATGGACTGGTACTGGGCCATTGGGGTGGGTGGCGCTGGGAGCCCTGATGGCAGCCTACTGATCTCAATAAATTATATATTATGTACTTTATCATATTTTATTATGCACATGCACCGTCCAATCCCACCACCCCCACTTAACGGTCCATGGAAAAATTGTTTAGCATGAAACCAGTCCATGGTGCAAAAAAGGTTGGGGACCCCTCCTTTGGAGGATCAGCAGTGAACTATGATGCCATTGATCAAACCACCATTTGGTAATTCAGATAAAATTTATTTACAGTAAAACCTCATATAACACTAAAACCTGGTTCCACAAGTCTTCGTGTTATATGATTTTTCGTGTTATCTGATCCTCTATGGGATCCATAGAGATACATTGTAACCACACAGGCTTTCGCGGTTGTTATCTGAAGCATCCCATAGGATCTTAATGTTATCTGATGCAATTCTTCCCCCCAGATTCCTTGATGTTATGCGATTTTAGTGTTATTCGATACTAATGTTATATGAGGTATTACTGTATTTATTTATCCATTCATTTCCCACCCATCTTGGATATTCTCCCACTCTGGCAGAAAACTGGTTTGAAAAAACAGCAGGCATTGCATTAACTGGGGTTTGCAAATGGAGGGAGAAAAAGGAGCAGATGCTCAACTTAGATCATTCCTGATGCATCAGCAAAGGTAATGTCCAAAAGCATTCCAACTATGTGTCTGACTACTTCTATCAGGTCTTGTAACTATCTTCCACATTATGCAATGCTTGGACTGCTCTATCAAAACCCAAACTATGAAAACATGTTAAAATCAGTAAGTTTACCAAATAAAGTATATTTTCCCTCAGACTAATTACTAGCTTCCTTGTTAGGATCCAGAATGACTCTCTGCTTCCGTCAGTTATATCCAGGGTAATTTAATACAAGTGGAAAATCTCTCTTAGATGAAAAGCACTGCTACATTGTCTTGTCTTTCCAATTCAGTTAATCATTAGTTTTTGTGTTACTTTTCCGTTTCAAAAAAATACATTGCCTTTTATTCGAAAGAAGATCCAATTTCTTCTTAGATTGGTGGATGCTGAAATGAGAAAATCTTGACATCATTTCAGTAAAAGACAAACAAGCAGAGCCAGCTAAAAACATTTTGTTATTGTTGCTAACAAGCTGTCAAGTTGTCTCCAACTTATGGTGACTTTATGAATGATAGATTTCCAAAATGTCCTGTCCTCAATTTCCCTGTCTAGTCCCCTTGAATGTATAGTTTGTGGCTTTTCTTAGAGCAATCTAAAGGCTGTGAGCCAGCCCCAGCCCATGGCACCATTCCATCTGGCCCATGCCCACAGCTATCGTAAACATGGAAGTGGATGCATTTACGGCAGCCATAAATGCACCCAGTTCCGGGTGGTGGTGGTGGTGGTCTGGCCCTTTCAGCAGGAGTGCTGACTTGGGCTTCTGGTAATTGAAGTCCAAGAACACCTGTAGCACCAAGGTTTGCCATCACTGGTAGGGTATTCACAAAGATCTTATACCAATAATTCAAAGGAATCAATTTTTTTCCAATCAGCCTTCTTTACTGTCCATCTTTTATCCCCATACATGGCAATTGGGAATATAATTATTTTGGTCTTGGTCTCCAGTGAAATGGCCTTACACTTGATGATATTTTCTAATTCCTTCATTGCTATCCTTCTGAGTTTCAGTCTTCTTCTGAGCTCTTGGCTGCAGCCTCCATTTGGATCGATAAAATTGAGACTAGGTATACAAAAACATTTTAAGGGGTATTATTTTAAACCCTGCAAAACCCACATGAATAAAATCATCCTTACTGCCCACTGTGGATTCCACACACTTGCTTGACTCGAAGATGGAAAATGCCAAGAGCATTTATCCACTAGTGGAGCTTGCCAACTGTAATGTTAACTTCTGGTCTTATGTGGAAAAGAATGAGCATAATATCACTTACTTCATCAGATAAACCAAGCCTGTCAAACAGGGGACTTTCAACTTTCTCCTAAGAGTTTGAGCTGTAGGACACCATTGCCCAGACTTGACACATCTTTAGTATGCAGTCTGTCTCTTTTCATTCCATGGGAAATAAGACTTAACCTCCAAATAAATGTCCTCAAGCAACGGATTTATGCTGTCGTGACAGAGTACACCATAAAGGCATGTTGTGTCTTTCAAGGACTGTGTTTCAGAGACAGGTTTGGGTTTCAAGGGGGTTTGGTGCATTTTCAAAGTGGATAATCAAAATTCATTACCCTCTATCTGGTGGCCTTTCTGCTTCTCAGAAAAATGAAAAGCCATTTTGGATGAAATCTAATGCTTGTTGTAGTGATGCGTATTTCCTTTTACATGTCAGCACAACATGTTGACTATATTGTGCTTTCTCTCTCTCTCTTTGTTACATTGCTCCTGACCAAGAGACATTTTATTTCATCCCAGACATCTGAACAGAATTTTTTGTCTTTTCAGTTGGCCTCCTCCTCTTCTTCAAGTGCCATATCAATTCCAGATATTGGCTATCATCATCACTGATAGTCTTCTTGTTCTTAACTCCTCTGAACAATTCTTTTGATGACATTCTACACCAGTTTCTCAGGTTCTTTAGCCACAAAGTCTGTCTACATCCAGGGCCTCTTTCCAGGGATGTATCCTTGCACAATGAGTTGAGGTATTCTATACTTTGTCACTCCTCATATGCCCAAGGCATTGGAGATTTCTTTGTTTAATGGTCTTAAACAGTTTTTGGTCTTTATCCATCCGAGCAACATTTCTACATTAGTCACATGGTCAACCCACGATATCCTTAGCAGCTGTCTGCAGCTCCACCTTTCAAAAATTTTGGTTTTATTTTCAGATGCTATTAATCAAATCATTACATTCTATATGCCAGCAGATTTGGAAAACACAACAATGGCCACAAGATTGGAAAAGATCAGTATATGTTCCAATCCCCAAAAAGGGAAATGCCAAAGAATGTTCAAATTATCGAACAATTGTGCTCATCCCACACGCTAGCAAGGTGATGCTCAAGATAATACAGGATAGACTGCAACAGAATGTGGAGAGAGAATTACCAGAAGTGCAGGCGGGGTTCAGAAGAGGCAGGGGAACTAGAGACCACATCGCCAACATAAGATGGATCATGGAAAAAACAAAGGAATATCAGAAACAAGTCTACTTCTGTTCCATTGATTACACTAAGCCTTTGACTGTGTAGGCCACAACAAAATGTGGCAAGTAATTAAAGAGATGGGAATACCAGAACACCTTATAGGCCTCATGAGAAATCTGTACATGAATCAAGAAGCAACAGTTAGGACAGAATACGGAATGACAGAGTGGTTTCAAATAGGAAAAGGAGTAAGACAAGGCTGCATTTTGTCACCCTGCTTATTCAACTTATACACAGAGCACATAATGTGCAATGCAGGGATGGAGGAATCACAATTTGGGATCAAAATTGCTGGGAGAAACATCAATAATTTGAGATATGCAAATGATACCACCCTAATGGCAGAAAGTGAGGAAGACTTAAAGAAGCTCCTGATTAGGTTGAAAGAAGAAAGTGAAAAGGCTGGCTTGAGACTCAATATAAAGAAAACAAAGATCATGGCAACAGGCCCTATCAGTCCCTGGAAAATAGATGGAGAAGAAGTAGAGGCAGTGACAGGTTTTACTTTCTTGTGATCAAAACTCACTGCAGATGGTGAATGCAGCCATGAAATAAAAAGGTGACTGATTCTTGGGAGGCAAACGATGAGAAACCTGGGGAGCATAGTGAAAAGTAGAGACATCACATTGCAAACAAAAATTCGTATTGTCAAAAGCAATGGTATTCCCTGTGGCAATGTATGGTTATGAGAGCTGCACCATTAGGAAAGCTGAGCGCAGAAGAATAGATGTCTTTGAGATGCGGTGTTGGAGGAGAGTTTTGAGAGTCCCCTGGACAGCAAGGAGAACAAATAGATCAATCTTAGAAGAAATCAACCCAGAATGCTCCTTAGAAAGTCAAATTGTAAAGATGAAACTAAGGTACTTTGGACATCAAATGAGAAGAGAGGATTCGCTTGAGAAAGCCTTGATGCTGGGAAAGGTGGAGGGCAAAAGAAAAAGGGGTGGCCAAAAATGAGATAGTTAGATGGTATTGTAGAGACAATGGACACAGAACTGAGCAAGTTGAGGAGGATGGTGGAGGACAGAAGTGCCTGGCGGGCAGTGGTCCATGGGGGCACAGATGGTCGGAGTCGACTGTGCAACTGAACAACAAAAATGTTTTAGACCAGGAGTTCTCAACCTTTTTGTGCCGAGGGCTGGGTCACACTCCCTCAGACAGCTTTGGAGCCCAGACAGCCATTTTGGCCTTCCTCCACCACATAGCACCTCCTGGTCTGGTGGAGGTGAGGCCACATAAAATAGTGTTGAGGGTTGCATCTGGCGCATGGGCTTGCAGGTTGACAATCCCTGCTTTAGTGAGTGTCCAAGCTTCAACTCTGGAAATACATAACATCTCACTATTCGGATCTTCATTGCAAGAGTTAGGTCTCTACTGCATAACAAATGTTATATTTTTATGTAACTGGATTCTGCTTTTTCTGTTCACATTTTAATCTTGACCTTGGGATCCCAATTTTCATTTAAAATACTCCCCAAATATTAAAATATTTGGGGAGGGCTCCTCACAAGATAACACGACCACTCCAGGAACATCACAGAACTCTCCCTGCCTGTCGGACAGGGGGAATGAGGGCCAGCTGTCTGGACCTGCCAGCCCAGCCATAAAAGACCATGCTGTTGCTGCCTCCATGACCACCCCAGGAACATCACAGAACTCTTCCTGCTGGTCGGACAGGGGGAATGAGGGCCAGCTGTGTGAACTGGCCAGCTGGCCAAAGACTGCTGTTTCTTTTGACTGTACTGTATTTTTTACACTAAATTGTATTGTACTGTATTACTTTTTTCTTTTTATGTAAAATTTATTGATTGTATTAACTGTGCTGTATCTGTTGTTATATATTTATATTATGCTGTATTTATATTTGAGATTGTAATACTGTATATGGTTGTGAGAGCTGGACCATTAGGAAAGCTGAGCGCAGAAGAATAGAGGGCTTTGAGATGTGGTGTTGGAGGAGTTTTGAGAGTCCCCTGGACAGTGAGGAAAACAAATAGGTCAATCTTAGAAGAAATTAACCCTGACTGCTCCTTAGAAGGTCAAATAGTAAAGATGAAGCTAAAGTACTTTGGACATCAAATAAGAAGAGAGGATTCACTTGAGAATGCCTTAATGCTGGGAAAGGTGCAGGGCAAAAGAAAAAGTGGGCGGCCAAAATTGAGATGGAGACAATGGGTACAGAACTGAGCGAGTTGAGGAGGATGGTGGAGGACAGGGGTGCCTGGCAGGGTCGCAAAGGGTCGGAATCAACTGTGCGACTGAACAACAAATATGTTGCTTATGTTATGTGAGCCACTCTGAGTCGCCTCAGCGAGGTGAGTAGAGTGGCATATAAGTCTAATTTAATAATAATAATATTTTGGAATTTGGTTCTGCAGTCAGAACTTTTTCCTCTGCCACACCACTAAGTGCAGAGTGGTTTGGACCAAACTCAGGTGAGATCTGTGGCAAACAGTCCAAGCTTTGTCCAAGGTGTGTGAAGTCAGCAAGAAGCACCAGCACAGACAGAAAGCGAAAGTTGTGTCCTGTGCGCCCGCCTGTCAAGGAAACGAAACTGAACTAGGCGGCCTCCCAGCGTTTGGAAGCAAACTGACTCAGCAGTTTTGGTTTACGTTTGGAAACCAGACGGGCGGCGGGAACAGAAACTGAACCGACCGCCTTTCTAACCAGCGCCCAGCTGAGTCGCCGGCTCAGTGCCGGGCAAGGCAGGGGAAGGGGAAAGGGCTTCCTTTCCAGCCTCTTCCAGGCGAGCCTGGCGTGTGTGTTCCCTTCTCGGCGCCAAGTGAAGCCATCCCAGGCGCTGTGGCTCTCCTCTCTCGGAGTGCCCAAGGGCGCAAAGTGTCCCGCCATGGAAACGGCGACCAGCCCATGGAGCGACGAGACCCTCCTCTACTTGATCTCTTGTTTCAGGGTCAGGATCAAGAACAACATCCAGGTGGTCCCGGTGCTGGACCTGATGCCCTCCTTGAGCCGGGAGGAGAGGGAGCGCATCCGAGCGGCGGCCGACGCCCAGGGCGACGGCGGAGGGGCCGAGCAGCTCCTGCGCATCCTGGAGACCGACGCCGCCCGCTTGGGACGGGAGTTTTGCCAGGCGCTGGTGCTGGGCGGCTTCGGAGCCGCCTGCTACGTGGACCCCAGCCTCAGCGAGCTGCCCTCGCCTTCTCTGGAGGCCAGGAACGACCTGGCCGAGTCCGTGGTGCTCCTGTTGTTTCCCGAGCTGGTGGAGAAGGTGAGGGCCGCCGAGGTGGCCCCCGCGTGTCTCCAGAAGGAGCTCTTGGACCGTGACGACATGGAGCGGGTAGGTGGGCACCCCCCCCAGCCCTGCCACCGAGACGACACCCAAATGACACCCATCCATCAATGCATATAGCCAGCCATACATGGCCCTCCAAGTACAGTGGGCAGTTGTAGGGTTAGGTCAGGGATTCTCAACCTGTGGCCCACTGCAAATTCATGTGGCCCCACCACCACCTCCAACACACCAGGAAGTGGCATGTGGTGGAGGAAGGGCAAAATGACCATCTGGCCCCCAAAGCTGTTTGAGGGAGCATCACCTGGCCTCCAGCTTTAAAAGGTTGAGAAATCCTGCGTTAGGTTAAGATCCAGATAAAAGGTGGGTTACCTGTGTTGTAGGGACTGGTGGCTTAGTGGTTAAGAAGCTGGACTTGATGCCTGGAAGGCTGGCAGGTCAGCACTTCAAGACTCAAGTGCTGCATGACAGTGAGCACCTGTCGCCTGTCCCAGCTCCTGCCAATTGCAAGTAGATAAATAGGTACTGCTTCAACAGGAAAGATAACAGTATTCTGTGTGCTTCAGTGTCTAGCCATGCTTGCAACGGAAACGTCTGCAAATGCATACAGCACTGACTCTTTGGCTATAAATGGAGATGAGCACCAAACCCTAGAGTCAAATAAGATTGGCTTTTGTGCAAGAGGAACCTTTACCTGTGTTGTAAGGCTCCAATACCTGTGGGTTGTATCCAGCAGCTCAGGGATTCCAGGCTGACATCACTTTGTTGCCTACCTCTACTGGAAAGGCCTGCTCATTTGGGGAGAAGGAGGATTGTTTCATCCAGTGGGATGCAGGTGCTGATCATGGGGGGGGAGGAGGATTGTTTCATCCAGTGGGATGCAGGTGCTGATCACTCACCCACTCAAGGACCGCTCAAGAGTAGGGAACCTAGGGTGGTCCACATCCAGCTGTGTACCCTCCTATGGGTGAATGATTTTGGGCCAGCTACTAGGCAACCATGGGGGAAAATACTGTTAATGTACTCCTCTTAGAATCTCCCATTCAGCATGGCCTTTAAGAGAGTAGGCTGTCCTTTTGTAAGGGTTGTAATCAGATAAATAATTTGCCCAGGGGTTGTCATCTTTATTATTATTATTATTATTATTATTATTATTATTATTATTATTATTATTATTATTATTATTATTATTATTAACGCATGTTTATCTCCCTCCTCCCCGAAGCCACTCGGGGAGATTTACAACATGTCATCAATAACAATCAAACAGTTTAAAACCAATTAAAAGATTAAAGGTTAAAAAGATTAAAAGATTAAAACTAGGAGTTGCAGCTAAGAGGCATGGCTGGGGATATTGTTCCATCCATCCCCCAAACCTGACCTGCCAGCCAGGTTTTCACTCCTTTCCTAAAGGACAACAGCTCCATCTGCATGCGTAATTCTATTGGAAGGAGGTTCCATAGGGCCGGAGCGAACACAAAGAAGGCCCTCCTTCTAGTGCCAGAGAGATGTGCCTCTCTGGCTGATGGCACAACCAGAGAGCCTCTCCAGTCCACTCTGGTGGGACGGACAGATGTTCTTGGGGTGAGGCAGTCTCTTTAAGTATCCTGGTCCACTACCATGTAGGGCTTTAAAGGTAATAACCAGCACCTTGAATTGCACCCGGAGACATACCGGCAACCAGTGCAGCTCCCATAGCAGTGGTGAGGCATGTGCATACCGCACCCAGTAGAGCACCCAGTAGAGCACCCAGGAGGACATAGCTCAGGAGAGAACAAGGAAGCCTTGAGAGGAGCTAATTTAAGTATCCTATTCCTGGAAGCTACAACAGTAGTTGATGTCTAACACATCTTAATGGCTTGTTTGAGAATATAAAGATGGAACAAAGACAAAATAAACCTGTGGCTTCCTGAAAGACACAACTGTTTGCCTTGTCTATGGGATGGATTTTAGCTTGAGCATGCGGCAGGGTAAAGATAGGAGGGGGTGGTGGAAGCCAATAGAGACTAGTAACTCTTGATTTCGCAGCATAGAGATTAATTTGCTCTGAATTTTAATCCAAACTTTTCAAGTGTTATCCAAGTTGCTGAATCCTCTCCTACCATTCAGGAGTCAAACAGCTCTCTTAAAATGGGGAATATAACCTGTAATGAGTCACCACCCTCATGAAGCAATATCAGACTAATGAGATATTGGCCAAAAACAATCTAGACACCCAACTGTGTGAAAAGTACTAAATGTATTTGACTGAATGAGCTACATAGTATACATTAAGTCACCCACATAACAAATGTGTTTGTGGTATGTTATCTAGCATGTGAAAGACATTCTTGAAAGCAATGAGACTATTTTACAGGTATGAAAAGGGGGCTGTGGTGGCTCAGTGGTTAAGAAGCTCACCTTGTTAGCTGGAAGGCTGGCAAGTTGGCAGTTCAAGACCTGGGTACTGCATGATGGATTGCCCAGCAATTGGGGACATGAGGGGAGCCTCATCTGGGCATTCCCTGAGCAGAGTTTCTTCCACAAAATTCCTTTCAACCCAGAATAATTTCTGACACAAAATAATTAATATTGTTACCAACGGCCAGGGAAGAAGCAGCCAGGGCAGGTTGAGGACTTTGCCGCCCCTCCACCTGACCCCCATCAACATATTGTAATACAGTAAAACCTCATATAACACTAAAACCTGGTTCCACAAGTCTTCGTGTTATATGATTTTTAGTGTTATCTGATCTTCTATGGGATCCATAGGGATACATTGTAACCACACAGGCTTTCGCGGTTGTTATCTGAAGCATCCCATAGGATCTTAATGTTATCTGATGCAATTCTTCCCCCCAGATTCCTTGATGTTATGCGATTTTAGTGTTATTCGATACTAATGTTATATGAGGTATTACTGTATATTGTTTATAAGCCGCCCTGAGTCGCTATGGTGAGTGGGCGGCGATATAAATTTGAACTAATAAATAAATATTAGAGGCTGGGCAGGGCAATGTTGTTTTTACCAAGTGTGTAAATGATAATGAAGAGGTTAACCTAATATTCCTGGGGGAGGAAGTTCCACAGTCAGGTTGCTGCTACACAAAAGGCTGTGGTAACCTCATAATTCTAGCCTCTGGGAGAATAACTTTACTTACTTTACTACTCATATTTGCTATCCCGCCCCAATCAGGTAAACCCGACTCTGGGCGGCTTACAGCATAGTTAATATGCTGATTTCAGGCATATTCCTATAGGAAGGGATGGGGTACACAAAAAGAGCCTCCTAGAAGATTGTGGTGTATTCTTGAACCACATCTGGGCATATCATGGTAACAGCAACCTTGTGTTGCTGGCTAATCTTTCTCACTCTATGTCAGGTGAAAGGAACTGCAGAATGAACTCTCCAAAAGGTGCCTTCATTTTGGCAGTTTCCCTTCTGGTCTAGAAATGGATGAAGAAGAATAGAAAGAGACTGTGTTTCATTCTGGTCTGTCTGGTAAACATTTTTGTTATTCCTTTTTCTTTATTTGCCCAACACACTTTCTTGCTCAACCTATAACTTCCAGAATACTTTGAAATATTGGCTTTGCTCACTGCAATATTCTGGGAATTATACTCCTAAAAAGTAACATTGATCATTTCTGAATAATGTTTACTCCCTCTGGAAATGTTTTGATCTGACATTTGATGGCAGGAGAAGAAAGAATGTATTTTTTCTGCATGTAAAATGTCTTGTAGACAGGTCACTGTGCTCTGCTCCTACCCACTTTTCTTTTTCTTTTACCCAGGTTGAAGCTGAAACTAATAAAGGAAATAGAGAAGCAGTACGGGAATTGCTGAGCAGAGTAATGAAAAAGAAACAATGGTTCTCACCCTTTCTGGAAGCCCTCCATGATTCAGGCCATGGGAATGTTGCCACTATGCTCAGCGGAGAAAAAAATGGTATAGGTACTATGTTATGATTTTCATAAGTACAGTAAAGCCTCTACTTACGAACACCCCTACTTACAAATAATTCAACTTGCGAACTGGTTCTGCACTGAAATCCATGCCTTGAGTTATGAACATGCCCCGATTTATGAATGAATCCCCCCCCCCCCCCCGGTGGTGCCTCCAGTGAAGCAAAAAATGCCATTTTCCCTATGGGTTTATATTTTATACACATGCAGCCTTTCAGAGCCCTGTAGGTGGCATTAGAGTGCTTAGGGAGGAGTTCTTTGTCTGGAGTTTCAGCGCCCAAATGGCTGCTGGTTGAAGTTTCTAGCTGTACTTTTCTGAGTTTTCTGTCCATTTTCAAAGCTGCTTTAAGGTAAGGAACAGTGTTTTTGCTTATGTATGCTTTCCTTTCAGTGCTGCTGTTGTTTTGGGGTAGTTGTTTGGTTCTATTCCTAATTTCTTGTTCTAGAACAAAGATTACTCCTTTTGGCTACCATCTGTACTGGCCATCAGGCCCCAGTGATTTTCAACAGCAGCTCAGCTGGTCAGCCACCAGCAGAGTTGCAGAGAAAGGACTATTATGTCAAATATCATTAAGAACATTAGCACAACATTCTTGAAAGGGATCACTGGGAAGAGAGTTTGTGCATGACTGTCCTGATGCAGCACAGGGGGACTTCAATTCAGAAGCCTAAGTCCAGTACATTGGGTGATCAGTGTTTTGGGGAATTAACTTAGGCTTCTGGGAATTTAAGCCCAAAAATCAGAGGTTGGGAAACACTGCATTAGACAGGGGCACTTTTATTTACACAGGACTTCAGCAACTGATTGACACTCTATCTAATGATGTTTTAATACTGTGATTTAGTGGAAGTGTTTAGGTTTATCTGTTCTAAATGCTACTGGCCCTTTAAGGAGTAAAGTTAGATTAATATTGTTCATTGAACTGCCTTAGTGTGTGTGTTGCTGTTTGGTGAACAGATAAAGTATGTTCCAGTTGAAAAGCAAAAACTTTTGTTACGGATTCTAATCTGGTATTTGTGTAAACAGGAGATCATCTCAGCAGAGCCTCTAAACCTGAGGATGAGCTGGTGGCCACCGGCAAGCCCTTTACTTCTGAGGTCGAGCGGGAGATGGTGCTGGGTGCTGAGTCAAGGCTTGAAATGAATGCTGCTGAGAATAACACCTTAGATGAATCACTGAGAGAGGCCTCAGCAATGTCAGGTGATGTATCTGCTGGTAGCCTTTGCAAGTCCCTCAGATTTCACTAGATTTTAGGACACCTCTCTGAAATTGGTTCTTCACCAGGTACCAGAAGGGCAGGATATAAATAAGAAATTTGCTGGCATATAAGATGCATCAAGAGTATTAGACGCACCATATTATTATCAAAATAGCCCACTATAGGCCACTATATACAGTATAAGACACACTCCATTTCCAATGTATTTTGGGGGGGGGGGAGTGGGTTTTATAGGCCAGCAAATATGGGAAATCAAAGGCTGAGAATCTCACCCAGTTTGATTCTCAGCCCACTTTGGCCATCAGTCTAGTCCTGGGGTCAGCAAGCTTGGCTCTCCAGGTGTTCTTGGACTTCCAATTCCCAGAAGCCCTGCTCAGGTGTACAGACTTGGGCTTCTGGGAATTGAAGTCCATGAACATGTGTAGATCCAAGTTTGTGGACCCCTGGCCTAGTCTGCCCTTCAGGTTACTCTTAACTGGATCAAGGTGATGCAACTTTGTCGCCTCTCACTTTCTATATTGGGGGTTCTCAACCTGTGGGCTGGATCTGACCTGTAGCACCATTTCATGTGGCCAACATGGCAAACTGCAACTGTCCAACATTTTAAAAATTGTGCAAGCAATGTTTTTAACTGGAGGAGGAAGAGGAGGAGGGCAACTGTGCAGCACTAGAACAACCAGGTTCTTCCTCATTTCTTGGTTTTTTTTAAGGAACCTGTCACTAAACCAGCAGAACTTAAATGCTTAACAACCACACCATAGCTCTCCATTCCAAGAGCTTCAAATCTATCCACACAAGCTAACGAAAATCCCAAAAATCTGTCCACATAGTAAAATCTGTCCACACCAGGCAGAAAATACATAGCATGCAAAGATGCACATTTACACAGGCCATGTGCCAACATAGGAACCAAACAAAAAAGTCAAACACACAGTAAAGTGCATGGCAAGGGCATGTAGAAACCAACCTAGAACTCCTCCTCCCCTTCAACACACAAAGCATAATGGTGAATAAAAGCCATGCAAAAATGCTAGATATTCAAATGCCTCTCCTAAATTTAATGCTCCAAGATCAAACAGAAAATGGTTCCTGTACTCCATTTTAATACAGTAAACCCCAAACTCCATTTTAAAAAACCTCCAACCCCCCCTCAAATCCCCACGAATTTCAAATCAAATCCTCAATTCCTTTGCACTGCTTGACTATTCCAAAACTGCTCCAAAAAAACCCTCAGTAATGGAAATCCAAAATTTGTTTCAAGAAAAGCTCCTCTTCCTCACTTTCTGCTGCATGCAACTCACAAACTCATCATTCAGGCACAATGCAGCATGGGATGGCTTATACAGTATGCCCCGTCATATAACAAGGGAGGAATTCATCCCTGCTAAGAACACATTTCTTTTTCTTTCAAACTCAAGGATGACTGGAAGTTCACTTCCAATTTGGGGGTTAAAAGCAAATCTAGAACAGCCCTTCCCACTACAACCCACACACACTGAAAGAAGCCCAGTGCTCTTTAGAGGAATTTGTGACCTTGTGAAAATCTGCCATACTATTACAACATACAGTCAAATCTCACTTAAAGAGTAACTCGATTAAAGAGCAGAATTTTCTCTGAATGTTCACTTCGCTTAACAAATAAAACCAACCAAAAACTCGCTTAACAAATAAATCGGGCTTCGCAATCTCCCCCCTCCACACACACACACACAATTGGTCACTTTCAATGGTGTTTTGCTTAAAGAGCAAACTTGCTTAAAGAGCAATGCTGTGGAACACATTATGCTCTTTAAGCGAAGTACAACTGTAGATACATTCAGAAGAAACATTCAGAGTGTATCAAACTAAGACAGAAATAATTAGGTATTGTGTGACGTATTTAGACTTATACTTGTGTACTTTGTTTACCAGAATCTGATGTCAGCTTGCTTGATGCAAGTGAAAGTGACACCAGTGAAAATTTTGTGGCCAATGGTGATTCAGGTAGGACTTTGTTATACTCTAGTAAGCATGAAATGAGAGCTAGAATCATATGTTGTATTCTTACTTTGTTGCTGGGGCAGACATTTCATATATGTGGTGATGCGGTGGGAGATGATTGAATATAAATAATTTGTTCTTCACAGTGCGAAAAGGCACCACTTATTTTTTAAACTGAGACTAAACATATTTACTACAGAGAGGGCCCATTAGCCCATGAAGTATTAAAAATAAAGTGTAAGAGCAGAATTAAATTTGAACATTAGGAAGTCAAAATTGCTGCCGAGAGAAAAGCTCTAAAACTTTAGTACAAGCCATAAAGAAATTACATTTCTATACTTTAGTTTATTCTTCTACCCAAAGGAGAACTGTAATCAATAAATCGAAAGGAAGAGCAACTATAAAGAAATTTGAAAGGATCCATAAAAGTAAGGGTGCATGAGCAATGTCAGGGTTCTTGAAGTCATGCTATTCTTAATTACTATGTATGGCTGTTTCATTGATTACACGAAGGCTTTTGATTGTGTCGACCACAACAAGATGTGGAAAGTAATTAAAGAGATGGGAATACCGGAACACCTTATAGGCCTCATGAGAAATCTGTACATGAATCAAGAGGCAACAGTTAGGACAGAAAGTGGAATGATGGAGTGGTTTGGAATAGGAAAAGGAGTAAGACAAGGCTGCATTTTGTCACCATGTTTATTCAATTTATACACAGAACACATAATGCGCAATGCAGGGATGGAGGAATCACAATTTGGGATGAAAATTGCTGGAAGAAATATCAACAATTTGAGATATGCAGATGATACCACCCTAATGGCAGAAAGTGAGGAGGACCTAAAGAGGCTCCTGATTAGGTTGAAAGAAGAAAGTGAAAAAGCTGGCTTGAGACTCAATATCAAAAAAACCAAGATAATGGCAACAGGCCCTATCAGTCCCTGGAAAATAGATGGGGAAGAAGTAGAAGCAGTGACAGACTTTACTTTCTTAGGATCAAAGCTCACTGCAGATGGTGATTGCAGCCATGAAATAAAAAGGCGACTGATTCTTGGGAGGCAAGCGATGAGAAACCTGGGGAGCATAGTGAAAAGTAGAGACATCACATTGAAAACAAAAATTCGCATAGTCAAAGCAATGGTATTCCCTGTGGCAATGTATGGTTGTGAGAGCTGGACCATTAGGAAAGCTGAACGCAGAAGAATAGACGCCTTTGAGATGTGGTGTTGGAGGAGAGTTTTGAGAGTCCCTTGGACAGCGAGGAGAACAAATAGGTCAATCTTAGAAGAAATCATCCCTGACTGCTCATTAGAAGGTCAAATAATAAAGATGAAGCTAAAGTACTTTGGACATCAAATGAGAAGAGAGGATTCACTTGAGAAAGCTTTGATGCTTGGAAGGGTCAAGGGCAAAAGAGGAAGGGGAAGGCCCAGGATGAGATGGATAAATGGTGTTGTGGAGACGGTGGGTGCAGAGCTGAGCGAGTTGAGGGGGATGGTGGAGGACAGGAGTGCCTGGCGGACGGTGGTCCATGGGGTCGCAGAGGGTCGGAATCGACTGTGCGACAGAACAACAAAATGGCTGCAAAAACAATAACGAAAGCTTATGAAAATTGATTTATTGGAAGGAGGACATTGAGGGAGAATGTTAGGGATTCTGTTGACAACCAGAGAGGCAAATAAGTAAGTTATCTAGATCAATCAGCCCTGATGTCTCTAGAAGCTAAAATGACTGAATGGAGCCTATTTTGGGTATGTTGTGAGAAAAGTAAAGTCAAGGGGGAGGGGGACTAATAAAAAAAACTCGCTTAAAGAGCAATCCTGTGGAACGCATTATGCTCTTTAAGCGAGGCACCACTGCATTTAGGACCCTCTGTTTTTAGAAGCTGAGAAGGGCTAGCCCTGGTTAGTATTTGGATGGGAGGCTATTGGATAATAATAGGAATTTCCTGGTATAATGAGAGATATCCTTTAAGCCTGGAGAGCTGACAGCAGCAGGGTTGACGGCAGCATGTTAGACACAATATTTATTTATTTATTCAGATTTATATTGCTGCATCATGAATTCATATAAATTTATATTTATATTATTGTATTATTATATTTAATATTTAATATATTGTATATTATATTTATATTATTATATAGAACAATTCAGTGTAAACCAGGTTCCTTTGTTCCTAAATTCTTGAAGGATTAAAGTTAATATTATTTGTAACATCCATCCATCATGCAGTTCAAGGCAGCTTTTGAAAGCAATCAAAAGTTCTACTGTCATACGATAGTAAAAGATATAGATAATGTGAAATCAAAATTGTAAAAGGGAAGTGTAGATCTACATGTATACTCAGAGGTTAGCATCATAGAGTGCAGTATGACTTTTTTCTCCCTAGGGAAGTATAGTGGTACTTCAGTTTACGAATTTAATGTGTTTTCTGGGACATTGCAATTTGCAAAAAAATTCATAAACTGAAACATGGTTTCCCATGCATGGGGCAGTGCTATAAACCTCCCAGGCGCAATGCATCCTGGGGAAACTTGTTTCATATTGTGAAAAAATTACGTTAACCGAGGCATTATTTTCAATGGATTTTCCTTCATAAACCAAAAATTACATTAACCGGGGCATTAGTAAATTGAGATACCATTGTACTGTATGTATAAAACTGCAGCTTAAAGCATAATCTGCAGTGGCTCTCCAAACTCCTGAAAACATCAAAAATACATGGAAAGACAGAAAAGTAATTTCAAAGTGTGCTTTCAAAGGTGTCAGAGAACAGACCTGCATGTGGCATTTAACTTTCCCTGTCTCTTCTACATTTATTGATCTCCGGAGAATCACTAACCAGTTGGATTTTCTACATGGAACAGGAATGACAACTCTGTTCTTCAAATTGCAACATAACATTTTGGTCTCTCTCTCTCTCTCCCCTCCCCTCCCTCTTTGCATTTGCAATAAGGCAGGAAAATACAGCATAAGGCTTATGTCTCTGATGGGTCATAGAGTGTACAATTCTAGTTTACAGCTAAATCTGGATGTGGAAAGGAATACAGTAGAACCCTGCATAATGAAAAAACTCAATTTCACGGAGCTCCTCCTTATGCGGTTTTTTTCGTTATGTGAGGCACCATTGGCAGTACCCCGCATAACAGGGGGGAAAAGTTTGCTAAACAGGGTTCCCATTGAGCAGGTATACCCCAGCTAACGAAAACCCCACATAACGAACAGGTTTTTTTTGTTATGTGTGGTATTGCCCCTGCATAGCAAATGCTTCATTATGTGAATTTTTCACTATGCGAAGCATTTGTTATGTGGGGTTCCACTGTAATATATCCACTGAGAAGAATCACCATGATCTCTTTTTAAAAATTCAGGACCAGCTATGTTTGATTTCTCTCACATACAGATGATGCTGAAGAGAGAGATAATCAAGGTTCTCCTGAACGAGAGCTGAGTCTCCGGGACTACCAAATGGAGGTGGCTGAACCAGCCCTGGAAGGGAAGAATATCCTGCTGTGTCTTCCCACAGGCAGTGGTAAAACTCGAGTGGCTGTTTATATCACCAAAGACCATCTGGATAAGAGAAGAGAAGATGGTCACAGGAGTGGGAAAGTTATAGTACTTGTTAACAAGGTATGTTCTCCCATTATCTTGGCGCAAGGGATATGGGATTTAAGGGTAGAATTCCAGTACCCAAAGCAACAGAAAGGATAAGAGGGACCCCAAAGGTGACAGAGGGGCAGGTTATTGTATTTTAATATCAGGGAGGGCAGACTTTATACTTGTGGACTCAACTTTTTTGTTAGAATCTCAAGGTCTACCAGCTGGAGGTAGGTTGAACTGGTGGTGCAAAAAGGGGATGAGCCAAATATATTCTACTCTCTAAAAGCCATTCACTAGGATAACTTGCATATGCACACATGTATATCAGAGATACAACAAGGGTTCTGACAATGTAAATTACACCCATAAATGGCAACTGTTAAGTAATTGAAAATGGAAGGTATAGATTCAAATATTTGGTTATTTTAGGCCAGAATTGTCAACTCTGAGTGAAAATGGCTTTTGGGGGGGTTCAGATGTGCCCCCTCCCCCCCAGTCTTATCAGCAGAGCCATGATGTTTCCTGATGCTCTCCTGTCCAAATACTAACCAAGCCCTGACCCTGGTTGGCTTCACAAATCAGACAGGATCGAGTGTTTATGATAGTATGGTGTCACAATGACTAAACCAGGAGTTCTCAACCTTTTTAAACCTGGGTCCAGGTCACATCCCCTCTCATAGCTTTGGGGGCCATACAACCATTTTGCCCTTCCTCCACCACATGGCACTTCTGGGTGTGATGAAGGCAGTGGGGAGGCCACATGAAATGGCACTGGGGGCCGCATTCATCCTGTGGGCTGCTTGTTGAGAATCCATGGACTAAACCATTGCCAGTCACTTGTAGATCATTCAGAAATTCATCCTCAGCCCCCATTCTTCCATATGCTCACTCTTAAAAGTAGTTTCCCTCTAACAATACCGCCTTGATAGGCCCTCTTTGCCCTCTAAAAGCCATTATGCTCAGAGACTAAAGTTACATAACAGTTTCACAATCCATTGTATGCTTCATCCAAAACACAGTATTGTAGACTGATAGGTATTAATCCAGATCCAAAAGAACTGAATTCTGTATGCTGGATAAAGTAACCATTTTCAATACCTTATGCTGGCATGTGTGTTAATTTCCAATCTCACCACTGTTTTGTTGGGAATCTGTTCTACAGGTGCCTTTGGTGGAACAGCATTGCAGAAAAGAATTTCATCCCTACCTCAAACATTCATATAAGGTGATTGGGCTGAGTGGTACATGTCAGCTAAAAATTTCATTCCCTCAGGTTGTCAAAACTAATGATGTCATCATCTGTACAGCTCAGATTCTTGAGAATGCTTTGCAAAATACAGACACAGATGAAAGAGTCCAGTTATCAGGCATGTATCATCAGTAATGGCATATTTCTCATTGTGTGGCCTAATCTGTATGTTATACTCCTCATGTTTCTTTTTTTTTAAAACCAAGTTTAATGTCTTCCATGTTTTGCCATTTCTGAACTAAATACAAGGTAGCAATAGCTTCTGAAGAACTTTACAGCCTGGGGGTTGAATAAGTGAAGAAGGGCTTTCCCATCTCTGCCCCTTTGAATTAACATTTGTAAGTGAACCCCCTGTTTAGGTTTCACTTTGCATCTTTTGAGAACAAGGTGGTTTTCTCTTTTTCTTGTGGCTTCAGTTTTTCCCTCCTAAGAGAAAGAAACATTGATTTGTTTTAGAATTGCTATCAGGAAGTTTGTTTTGAAATCAGCTGTGTAATACTTACACTGCTGAAATCCATCATGTTGAGAACCACTTGCTGTTCTCTTAACGTCATCATTTGTCCAGTTGGCTTCTGCAGATCTCTTAATGACAGGAGAACTAGGCAGCATTGCCTCTTTCACGCTGGGAATGAAATTTGTAAATTAAGTAAAGAGACTGCTGGCGCTAATTATGAGGGATGGAGGCAGAATTCTAAAGTTTTTACATTTGAAATGAGTGCAGTCACCTAAATGAAAATAAAAATATCTGATAGAATCTATGAGTGTTTTTGTATGATTCCAATTTCTGGAATGTCATACAATGCAAACTGATACTAAAGTATGTTTAGATTTATTTCCAAAACACACAGAGGTATTGTGAAATAAATGCTGTAGAATTTCATGTTATTTTTCAGTCCCTTTACTGTGTCTAGTTGAAATGAATTTGTTAAAACACCTATGTGGACAAGAGTTGTCTTACTAATCAAGATTAATTATAGCAACAACTTGAGCTTCTGATATTCTGTTTGGCTTCTTCTTCTGTTGTATCTGAATCCAAATATTGACGATCCTCATGGTGATCAGCCATGAAGACTGCTCTGAGAATATAATGCAGTGGTCTTCCATCCTTCTCCATCACAGAATGACATCCATACCACTGTTCCACTCCCCTGAATCACTTTCTGATCCTGAGCCCTTTTGGCATGGAAAGTCCTCCTCAGCCCGAGGCACTCAAGGCTGTTAGTCCTCAGGGTTATCAAGTTAGTTAACCACTGCCTGACACTCAGCGTTGAGTCACTGGCAGTATGGTCTACTCTATTACCATAGCAGGATAAGCTGGCCAGACAGTTCCCTATAAAATCATTTAACCTTCCTGCCATTATTGCTGGGAAAATCTTTGAATCTTGATTTATAAGCCAGATGGATCTATAAGACTATTAAGGTTTTTGTCTTTTCCTGGTTTTAATATCAATTAATGAGTGACTCCAAGAATTTTGACTTTCACCTCCAGCTAGTCTACTATTATACAACCTCTTCAACTTGGGTAGTAATAAGCATCTAAATATTTTATATATTTCCAGTCCTAAACTGTCCATCCTTGCTGCTTTTCTAATTTTCAACCCTTTTATAGTTTTATTAGTAACTTCTGTGATCTCCCTTTCCAATATATCTCTATGTTCTTTCTTTTATCTGTATCTGTTGGGCTCCATAGACTGTTTTTGCTGATTGGATTATTTTTTGCCTAGTGGTCTGTCTCAACTATTAAAGTTCAGCCCATTTCTTTTTTTCCCTTCATTTTTTGGCTTGTTAGATCCTGCCAGATGCTTTGGACCACAACTCCCCTCAGCCCGAGTCATGGTTAATTGGCCAGTGTGATGGTAGTTGTGTGAAACTTCTGGAGGAACTGTTCCAAAGCATTTCTCACTTGTAAAAAAATATTACACAAGTGCCTTTAATAAAAGAAGTGCACTACCAGGCATCCGGTGGGCTGTCTGGAATTATATCCATTTGGGACGTATGTTCTGAGTTGTGTGGTTTAGGTTCATCAACCAGCCGACTGTAGCCATATCTTAACAAAAACAAAGTAGGATATCTCACTGTGGCTTGGTGTGCAAGAGAACTGACCTATTTGTGACCAATGTCTTTCAGCATTCTCTTTGATTATTATTGATGAATGTCATCATACTCAAAAGGAAGGTGTCTATAACAATATCATGCGCCGTTATTTAAAACAAAAGAGGGAAAACCAGAAGAGGAGCAAACAGGGGGAACCACTAATTTCCCAACCTCAGATTCTGGGACTGACGGCTTCGCCTGGTGTTGGAGGTGCACGGAATGCTGCCAAAGCTGAGGATCATATTCTGAAGGTAAGTCTCTTGTGGACATGGAAGCCATCAAAAAATAAATGAGGAAAGTCTGTGAACCATGTGATTCCTCAGCTGAAATCCTAAGAACAAAAGATAGGGGTAGCGAGTTGCGTGACAAGTGTATTGTTGCCCCCTCCCCAAAGCAACTCATTTGATTCCCCCCCACATACACACACACACACTAGCTGCCCCCTTAATCAGCCTTCGTAAGGTCCTAGGGTATTGATGGTAACCTTGACACTCCAGGTGTTCTTGGACTTCAATTACCAGAAGCTCAAGTCAACACTCCTGCTGATCAGGGCTTCTGGGAACTGAAGTTCCAGACACCTAGAGTGCCACGGTTCACCATCACTGTCCTAGGGCAATGAATGAGGAAAGCTATATTTCTCATGGACCACTAATATAGAGGAAAAGACAAGTACTACTAATAATTTTGTGTTAGAGATTACTCTGGGTTGAAAGGAGTTTTGCTGGAGAAACTCCGTGCAGGGAATGCCTGAATGAGACTCCTTTCATTGCAGCCTTCAGTTATCAAAACCTGACCTTCCAGTCTCTAAGTTCAGCATCTTAACCACTAAACCACCAGGGGAGGCAGGGAGCTGCTACACAAGGACTTTATCTCCATGCAGAATGGTTGCTGTTCAGACTGTTGTTTTGGGGCCAATGGAGTGCAGTCCTAGAGGAGCAGGGAAGTAATTTTCCTAACCAAGGCCAGCCCTTTTATTAGACAAGGTGAGGCATTGGCCTTGGCAGACTTTGGATGTCACAAAAGGGCAGCAGATTGTTACTATTTATTTTTATTGTTACTAAAGGGGAGAGGCAATTGGGTTTTTAACAACTTTACTAGTTTAAGGTGCTACGTAGAAGACATTACAATTGGCTTATTTCTACCTGCAAGGCCAGTTCTAGAGAGTGCAAGTGGCAGACTTCTGTTCATCCCCATGCTGATCAAGATATGGGATGCCATAGGTTTTTATTCTTTTCCTCCTTGCTGTTTAAGATCTATATGAAACTACAAGGAGAGGTCATTGAATAGTGTAAAGAAATAATAATAAGTTACACAATAAGAATAAAAATGGTTTAAAATATGCAGATATAAAATACGAGATATAAAACAAGCCAAGTACGAAGTAACAAAAAAAAATCATGGGGGGTCAATGGTTAACTATAGAAAACATAGTTTGATGGTTACAAATAGGCTAAGCTGCATAAAAATTTGCAGGGAAGAACTTTACAAGTAACTCTGACTACACCACATATTTGGCAGAATTCAGTTACTGAAGCAAAGCAGAGAAAACAACCCCAGAGTGACTCACACAACCGTGCATTTCTTCATGTTTGGGCACCCTTATTAATCATCTTGTAGTAATGATGCATTTCCTAGGACAGTGATGGTGAACCTCTAAGAGATCGAGTGACCAAACTCAACTGGCTGCCATGCATGCCACAGAGGGACTGAGCAAACTCTGTGCTGGCGGAGGAAGGAAGTGCTTCCATTGGGCTGCTGGGTAGAGGGGCGAGGCAAACTGCTGGGGGGGGGGAGGGAGCACTCCAATTGGGCTGCTGGGGAGAGGGGCAGGGCCAACTGTGCTGGGACAATGACAGGCATGCTGCAGAGAGGGCTCTGCTCTGGGTGCCACCACTTTGCTAGGAGAACTGTTACAACTTTGGGCAGTATTACTCACAAAATGCATATGTTACATCCATAGTAACATCATTTCTTCCAGATATGTGCCAATCTTGATGCAGATGAAATTACGACAGTCCAGGAACACATCTTTCAACTGAACAACCAAGTGAAGGAACCCCACAAGAAGTTTGAGATTGCAGATGACAAAAGAAAAGTAGGGTCTTTTGTTGGTTCTGATGATTATATTTTCTTCTTCTTTATCACCGTGTTTCTTCTGTTGCTTCTGCTGGTGAAACCAAATTAAGATTGGTGGCTGCTCCAGTTTTTAAAGTAATAGTTCCATTAATTAGAGGAATGTTACATGAATAAAAATTAATAGTATTGAATATGAACCTGATACCCTGTAAATTAAAGGGCTCTTTCAAGAATTGGGATCTGGCTGAATCTGCTTGCTAAAGGAAGGCCGGCCCGGGGGTGGGGGGGACGCAGCTTTGGTCTTATTCTTTCTGTAGTCACTGGTGTTACCTCACACATCATTTTGGAAGGTTAATAACTATCTGATATAGCCTGGGAGATGGGGTTTGTGTGAGATGGAGAAGAGGAAATCTTTTTCCAGCATTAGCAGAACTTGGCCAAGTGTCTGTCTGGCTTTAATCTGTAGTGAATAGGGGAGGTTATTGTTGATTCTCTGGTTTTTGAGCCTTTCAAGAAGGCTGGTGTCAAATGTTCACGTACTGACTACAAATACCAGAGTTGTCCCTCCTCTCTTGATACACAGTGTTGGATCTCTCTTGTCATCAATGTCAAACGTGGAGGAGCACAGTGCGTCAAGGCTGCCCCAAAGTATTTTGCTGCCTGAGGTTGTAACTGGGATAATAGTTAAACACTGATGATGGGAGAGATCCTCCGTAGTAGCTCACACTGCTCAGGAGAGGCTGCATGGCACATATCGCTCAGTCCTCCAAAACGTTGTTAGCTCCATTATCTGCAGCTGTTCTCTCTACCTTAAGATAGGACTGTGGCAAAACCAAAACATTAATACCCACCATGACAAGGGACTTGCAGAAGACTGAGGCACTCATTGTGGCAAAACCAGAGCCCCAAAAAATTGTTTTCAGGACTGTAACTCATAGGCTGAAGTTCTGTTTCACAGATCCACATGTGCAACGGGGATGACATCACCATTCTCACTTAGCTGTACTTCTCACTTAGCTGTACTTCGGTGACATTAATTGAACTAAATTATTGAATGTCTATTATTTATTCTTTGGTTTTAATTGTCACATAAATTATGTTTCTGTATTGCTGTTGATCAATTTATTGTAAAGCAGTAGAACCAATTTATTTCAGGGAAGCATGAAGTGATTTTGCACCAATTTTCTCTAGGTTAGGGTGGAGAACGTCAGGCCTGCTCCTCACCTCAGGTTCTAAAACAGCTCTCAGGCTTCCGCAAGCGGTCACACTCCTTCCTCATGATATGATTGGTGGTTTGTTTCCTCAATGGTACATGCTTTCTTCATTCATAAAAGTTGAAATGCCTGTCCTGAGACTTTGTTACTCATACTAAGAAGAGCTTTAAGCTTTACATATGTGGGTGTTTTTAGTCCAACCCTTCTGCCTTTGGCTCTGCCAAAGATTGTGTCTAACACTGAACTCACCCTTGCGCTTTATGATTTTAAACAAAAGAGATTCTATCACATGTTGATAGTAATAGGATATTCAGCATTTCTTCAGTGAATGTTTATGGGGTTTTTTTTTGTAATTTTAGGATCCATTTAGAGAAGAACTCATAAACATAATGACAAGGATCCAGAGCTATTGCAATTTCAACCCAAATGCTGAATTTGGATCTCAAACCTATGAGCAGTGGGTAATTCAAGAGGAGAAAAAAGGTAACTTGGTTGCATTTAATTATCGTAAGACATTCCTTCCTCTGATATCTAAGACTGTTTCAGATTAATCCTTCCTGATTTTCTAATGACTTATCCTAACTCTAGCTGCGAAAGAAAAGAACCGCAAAGAGCGTGTCTGTGCAGAACACTTAAAGAAATACAATGATGCCTTGCAAATTAATGATACTATCCGGATGATTGATGCATGTAATCATCTCAAAACCTTCTATATGGAAGAGAGGAGTAAGAAGATGGGAATAAGTGAAGATGGTGAGACACTGGCACCAAAACCAGATGAAACAGATCAATTCCTTATGGATCTCTTCAATGGTAAAATGAGGCCTTTTCTAAATTGCTTTGTATATTTCCATAAGTCTGTATGCAGATGCAAACACTGATGAGTGCCTGGCTGGTCCTTGTAGTGAAGATATTAGTTTGGGTGTTCAGATAAAACGAATCTGGAGATGATAGCTAATGCTGGCAGAGCAATTTTGTTTGTAAAAACAGTTGTTTAATATATTTCTCCAGCACTGTAGGTTTTAGGATCCTGCCCTTTTTATACACATTAAGGGACACCAGTTACAAAGTTTCTTTAATCAGAAGATGTACTATATGTTCCCTGAAGGCTAGGCCTTAAATGAAAAGCATATACAGGTATAGAGAGAGACGGAGGCCCCCTGCTAGCCTTGGCTTTTCCATTTCTGTGGTTGAAAAGTGGAGAAAATTCATCTAGAAACAGAAACCAGTGGTTTCAGAAATGTATTTTCTGACCTTAAGTGGCTGACCTATTTGTTAATCAAAGCATTCAGTCTTTGGAGAGATTTGTCAATTCTCTCTCTCTCAGTGTATGGAGTTTGAAATTTTTCATCCAGTGTAACAGTACATACTCATATCCTAAAAACATCTTTCCTGCAGTTGGGGGTGAAAGCCTGTTGTCTTTTATTCACCAGCATGTACTGCACAGTTCTGGTTTACAAGAAATATAACCACACTTTTGTGCTACACGTAGGAGCCTGAACTTGGGAGCTTGGGCTTGCTCATTCCTCTTCTGCCATTAGCACAGAATTTTGGCTTAGCATTTAGAACAGGGCTGCCCAAACTTTTCAGGTCACAGGCCAGTCATGTGGTCATGTGTGTTTTACTTCCACTTCCGGGAGCAGTGAGGGTGGCATGGTCCAGATGATTTGGTGCCCCGGGCCGGATCCGGCCCATGGGCTGTAGTTTGGGAATCCCTGATTTAGAATTAACATGATTTAAAACTTTGGTTTGTTCAACAAGCCACCGTTCGTGCACCTGCTTTAAAGTTGCTTGGCTTAAAACATGTCAGATTCTGATTTGTACTGATTTCTAGTTAATACCTAACATTTGGAGGTGTGTATATTTTAAAAAAAGTTAGAATAAATGCTGATGAAGTTCTTGTAGCTGCATGGAACACTTGGTGGATCTAATAGCCCTGGTGTTTGGCTTGTGCCCATTCCATACCTGTAGCTGTAACTCAGGGCTAGTAACTATGGTGCCCTCCAGATATTTTGGGATTACAACCTCATAATCCCCGACTACTGGCTATGGAGACCGAACATGATAGGAGATGTCATCCAAAATATATAGTGGGAACCATGTTGCCCTCTGCTTCATTACATCACAGTTTTAACATTAAACTCAAACCAGCTCATTCGTGTCAGAAGTCTCATACCTTCATGTACCAGTTATTGGAGGGCATGTGATAGAGTATATTGTTGCTCATGTGTCCTTTTTGATGGGTTTTCCATGAACATCTCATTGGTGGCTATGTGAATAATAATGTTTGACTAAAGAGGACTTTAGCTGATTAAGGAGGGCTGTTATGTTAATGAGCTAGCATGAGCTTACATCACATGCTGGTAAATGTGCTTGAATTTTTCTAAATCTTTTATTTGTGGTGATATTCTCTTCAATTACTCTTTTTAAAGAAAAGGAGAAGATGCTGTTTGAGCTAGCAGGTATCAACCAATATGAAAACCACAAGTTGAAAGACTTACGTGCAACATTAATAGAAGAGTTTGCAAAGACTGACAAAGCAAGGGGAATCATTTTCACAAAAACTCGGCAAAGTGCCTTTGCCCTTTGCCAGTGGATTAAAGAGAATCCCAAATTTGAAGAAACTGGAGTGAAGGCTCACTACCTTATTGGTGCGGGACACAGTAGTGAATTTAAGCCCATGACTCAGGTAAAAAGCAAAAATTCATTTTATTATGCAGTAACATCTTTCATGTGTTGAAACAAGGGTCCTAACTCCTTCCCATCTCTAAAGTTTGATGCTGCAAATATTTGAATAAATCATCAGAATTAAATTGTGAAATATATATATGTGTTTGAGAAAGACACATGTTAAAGGTCAATATTTTATTCACTTATTTATTCTCTTGAAAGCAGGACAATTCTAATGTTCCTATAAAAACAGAAATTGCATATACAGTAGAACCCTGCATAACGAAAAAGCTCCGTTCCACAGAACTCTTCACTATGTGTAGTTGTTGTTGGCTTGTTGTTGTATGCGGATTAAATGGGCGATACCCCACATAACAAACAAAAAATTCGTTATATGGGGTTTCCATTAACCGGGGTATACCCCACTTAGTGGAAATCCTGTATAACAAAAAATGTTATGCAGGTTACTGCGATTGCCCCACAAATGTTTCATTATATGAATTTTTTGTTATACAAAGCGTTCGTTATGTGAGTTACCAGGGTACCAGGAAAGCCCGAGTCTTTTCTTCTTCCATGACTAGGCCAGACGTGAAACTGCCAAAATGACGGAGCCCTTTGTTAGGTTCATTCTGCAGTTGCCTTCACCTGACCTAATCTGAGAAAGATTAGCCAGCAACTCAAGGTTGCCTTTACAGAGTATGCCCATTTGTGATTCAAGAATACCACAATCTTTAAGGAGGCTCTTTCTGTGTACCCTAGTCTTCTGTTTTGTTGTTCAGTTGCATAGTTGATTCCGACCCCTTGCGACTCCATGCTAGGAACGTCTATCCTCCACCATCCTCCTCAACACGTCCAACTCTGTGCCCACTGTGTTAACAATACCTTCCAGCTATCTAATTCCTGCCATCCTTTTTCTTTTGCCCTCTACCTTTCCCAGCATCATGGCCTTCTCAAGTGAGTCCTCTCTTCTTATTTGGTGTCCAAAGTACTTTAGCTTAATCTTCAATATTTGACCTTCCAAGGAACAATCAGGGTTGATTTCTTCTAAGATCGACATATTTGTTATCCAGGGTACTTTCAAAACTGCCTTTCAACGCCACATCTCAAAGGCGTCTATTCTTCTGCGCTTAGCTTTCCTTACGGTCCAGCTCTCACAACCATACCTTACCACTGGGAATACCATTGCTTTGACTATGCAAACTTTTGTTTGCAAAGTGATGTCCCTACTTTTAACTATGTTCCCCAGGTTTCTCATAACTTGTCTTCCAAGAATCAGATGCCTTTTTATTTCATGGCTGCAATCACCATCTGCAGTGATCTTGGTTCCTAAGAATGTAAAGTCTGTCACTGCTTCTACTTCTTCCCCATTTGTTTTCCAGGGACTGCCATTATCTTGGTTTACTTGATGTTGAGTCTCAAGCCAGCTTTTGCACTCTCCTCCTCCAACCTAAGCAGAATTTTCTTTAGGTCTTCTTCCCTTTCTGCCATTAGGGTAGTATCATCTGCATATCTTAAATTGTTGATGTTTTTCCCAGTAATTTTAATTCCAACTTGTGATTCATCCATCCCTGCATTGCACATTATGTGCTTTGTGTATAAGTTAAGGCATACTGTGTCAGAAAACAAAAACACTGCAACACTGTATAAGTTAAATAAGCAGGGTGACAAAATTCAGCCTTGTCTTTCTCCTTTTCCTATTCCAGTGGTCAGCAAACTTGGCTCTCCAGCTGTTCTTAGACTTCAGTTCCCAGAAGCCTTGATCAGCAGGAGTGCTGACTTGGGCTTCTGGGAATTGAAGTCCAAGAACACCTGGAGAGCCAAGTTTGCAGACCCCTGTCTTATTCCAAACCACTCCATCATTCCGTATCCTGTCCTAACTGTTGCTTCTTGATTCATGTACAAAATTCTCATGAGACATATAAAGTGTTCTGGTATTCCCATCTCCTTAATTACCTGCCACATTTTGTGGTGGTACACACAGTCAAAGGCCTTGGTGTAGCCAATGAAACAGAACTAGACTTGTTTCTGGTATTCCTTTGATTTCTCCATTATCCAGCATATGTTTACAATTTGGTCTCAAGTTCCTCAGCCTCTTCGGAACCCAGCCTGCGCTTCCGGTAATTCTCTATCCACGTGCTGCTGAAGCCTTTCCTGTATTATCTTGAGCATGACCTGTCTAGTGTGTGGGATGAGTGCAGTTGTTCAATAATTTGAAGTAGTGGCGAGGCCATGAGCATAACGCCTGCACCCCGTCACTACCTGGGCCGCCGCATTTTGGACCAGCTGAAGTCTCCAAATGGTCGCCAAGGGCAGCCCCATGTAGGGCACATTACAATAATCAAGTCTGGAGGTGACCAGAGTGTGTGTGATCATGAGCAAGGAGTCCCAATCTAGGAGCGGGAGTAACTGGTGAATGACACGAAGTTGTGCAAAGGCCCTCCGGCCACGACTGCCACCTCCTCTTCTTATACTCCAATGCATCTTATACACTGGCAAATATGGTATATTGACTTTTGTTTGATTAATTATTCAGTGGAATTTATGTGTGTAGCAACTGAATGTTTTGCGTTTCTCCTGTGCATATTCTGGATAGGTGCATTGTCCCTGCTCAACTGAGTTTCACCATGCTATAACAGGGAAACCAGTCTGTTCCATTTTACACGCCCTCCCCCCAACCAAATAAAGTAAAATAAGCATTTTGTTTCATTTTTAATTAGGGATTCTTTGTATGTAGGTTCAAAAGATTTATAAGCAAATCAATATTTTCTTTTAAAAAAATTGTTCAGTTAGTTGTGGAAGTTGGTCAGTATTTTCACCTTGTTAATGAACCTGTTTTGACACTGTATATCAGACAGTAAACAAAACAAAAAAAGTTGTGGCGCTTTAAAAACTAACTCCTGTATTTAACTGTGAGCCTTCGTGGATCAGGTCCACTTCGTCAGACATAAGAGTAAAACTTCATGACAATGTGTTTCTGTCTACAGAATGAACAAAAAGATGTCATTGAAAAATTCCGCATTGGCAAAATAAACCTACTTATTGCAACTACTGTAGCAGAAGAAGGCCTGGATATCCCAGAATGTAACATTGTTATACGGTATGGCCTTGTTACCAACGAGATTGCCATGTTGCAGGTATATCATTTCAATGGTTAGAGTTATTGTGACTGTAAAAGATTATTCTCTGCCCTTCCCATCTCCGTATTAGTATACAAAACAAAAACAAAGCACGGTGGGATTACCTGTTGTAAACTCAACAGTAACTCCATCTCAATCTGTGCATATATTTTTTAATTTTTGTTGCTGTTGTTGTCTCTTTCAGGCTCGTGGACGAGCTCGAGCTGATGAAAGTACCTATGTGCTTGTGGCATCAAGTGGATCAGGGGCTGCTGAACGTGAAAGTGTTAATATGTTCCGTGAAAAAATGATGCATAAAGCAATTAAGCGTGTCCAAGAAATGCCTAGAGAAGAATATTTACGAAAGGTAAAGGATGCATGGGGCAACGTTTATTCTAAAATGAGTAACAATCTTTTTTTTTTTTTAGTAATGTGTATGTTGAAAGATGGTGTGGGTCTCAGATTTGCCCTGTGCGTGTGTGTGTGTTAAGCTATTTGAAATTTTGATTGGGTAACTTCAAAAATCAGAGTTTGCCTCTTCTGTGGTTTTGTTGGAGAATTATTTTATTTTATTTTGCCTGTGTGTTTTTTTCATTATCAGATCCAGGAGTTTCAGCTGCAAAGTATAATGGAAGTAAAAATGAAAGCCAAGAAACAACAATGTAAAACATATAAGCAAAACCCATCCTTGATACATTTTCTGTGCAAAAATTGCACTAAGCAAGTATGTTCCGGAGAAGACATCCAAGTTATTGAGAATATGCACCATGTCAACATCAAAAAGGAATTTGAGTAAGTGTCAACATGTTGCCTGTCTTCTGTGGAACGTGTGCTACTATCAGTATATCTGTTAAGATATAAGATAGTTGAGAGGGCACATTTAGTGCCCATTTTTTCTGCACAGAGCCCAGATCCAACAGGAAGTGGCCCACACAAGCAAGAGCTGCAACATAATAATCCTGTTGGGAAGTGATCTTTTCAAAAGTGTGGATGGACAACTTCTGAATAAAGCTAAGGCTTCAGTGTACTGTAAAAAATCAGTGGTATTACAATAGCAATGACACATATATACCTCCCTATAGTAGTTAGTGCACTCTCTGAGGGGTTCACAATTAGTATTTTGCCCCCAACATGCTGGGTACTCATTTTACTGACTTTGGAAGGATGGAAGTCCGAGTCCACCCTGATCCACATCAGAATCAAACTCATAATGTCAGCAGCTTTGGCTCTAAAGCAAGGGCTCTTCTTCTGTGTCTAGGCCAGATGTGAAACTGCCAAAATGAAGGCACTTTTTGGTGAGTTTCCACCTTTCCTAGTGTGGCCAGCAACACAAGGTTGCCATTACCATGGTACACCCCAACTGTGGTTCAAAAATACCACAATCTTTGAGGAGGCTCTTTCTATGTGTCCCAGAATAAGGGTTAATATTTTGGTTTTCTTACTATTTTAGAAAAAGTAAAACTTAAGTTTAGAGAAGATATTTATTTGGATTACAATAAGGGATATAAATCCTCTTATGCGTCCATCTTTTCACAAATGTAAGGAATGATAATAACATTTTCTCATAATGCAGAGAATGTAGTATTTTGTGGTACTCTCAGCAAGAATAGAAAGGAAATTTTTATTGTGAAATTAAATGAAAGTTGCAAAATAATGGTTTAATGCATTTTAAATGTCCCTGCACTTGGTGCAAAACTACAATGCTTTCTGTGTTATTGCATAGACTTTTAGGTTGCTTGGGGGCGGGGGGTTAACAATCAGGTAGTCATTTAATCTTTCTGAGCCTTCTGTGTGTATGCTTGCTTCTCAAAGCAGAAAGATTAGATAGTTTATTGGTGAAGTATAAAACACAAGGAATTTAACTGCAATACAAAAAGCCATCACTGTGTTAAACTGGTTAGAAACAACACATAAAAACATAGCAATAACAGAATTCATGTATACAATGAGTTAGCAGTTTGAAAGCAAGAAATTGCAAGTAGATAAATAGGTATAACTTTGGCATGAAAGGTAATAGCATTCCGTGTGCTCTGACATCTAGTCATGCTTGCCACATGACCATGGAAATGTCTGCAGACACAGAGACAGCTCTTGGGCTATAAATGGAGATAAGCATCGAACCCTAGAGATGGATATGACTGGCTTACAAGCAAGGGTGATCTCTATCTATATTCACTATATCCTATCAAATAATATAATTAAATGTTCAAATTAATAATGGCCCAAGGGGAAACTATCTCTAAATCTGGTTGCTTTTGTGTGCAATATTCAATAATGTCATCCAGAGGGAAGGCAATCAAACAGTTTATATCCAGGGTGTAATGGATCTACTATCTTATTCACCCTTCTTTTAACCCAAGCAACATAAAGATATTCCACGGAGATGTTCTGAAAAGGAGATTTACACATTGTGGGAGACATGGATGGGAGGAAATGTAACATTGCTTATCTTACTGTTGCTTTGGAGACGAGGAATTTCACATGGCTTGAAGATTCTTTGTTGAAGTGTTTCATTGAATTGAATCAGTCTAGATCAATGAAAATTAATATTCTTTACAACCTTAATGACATTTCCCAGTATTGCTTTATAGAAGCCCCAGATTGCCTGATAAAATGGTGCTGTGTTGATTTTACACAAGAGAAGGGAAACATATGGTGCTCCAAATCTTACTGGAGGGCAGTTTTCATGCTCCCTCACCATAAGCTGTGGTCACCAGGCCTGCTGGCAAATGCAGCACAACAGTGTCTGGAGAAACACATATTTCACATCTCTGTTGTATATAGTCCACCGGTGAGCATTCTGTCAGTTTGGTGGGTTTTGAAATTGTTTTCTTTTAGTTCAGAGAAGTATACATTTCTTTCTGTCCTCAAATACGTAGAAACCACTGTCTTACATTAGGGGGGTCCTTGTTTACTTCACTGAACTTGCATCTTCTTTGAACAGGTTAAAGCAGAGGTATGAAGCCTATGGCCCATGGGCTGGATCTGGCCCATGGCACCAAATAATCCAGCCCCCGCCCTCACTCCAGCCACTGTCACCAGAATCAGCCATGAACTCATTTATGGCAGCCTTAAATAGTGGGGGGACCACCAGTCTGGCCACCTCAACTGTCTGAGGGAGCATGACCCGGCCCCCCCTCGACTGAAAAAGGTTGGCAAACCCTGGGCTAAAGTGTAGAGTATGCTGGAAAACTAAGTCAGTGGGAATTGAACTGATCAAACTACTCCTCAAATACCTCGTTGACCTTTAAAACCCAATTAGGGTTGTTATTAGTTTTGATTTGACTTGATAACAACAATATGGTGAGATAAGGACACCATTTTTCAAATGTTAATGCCCAGTTTTGTTGTTTTGAGAAAGCAGTGGATCACGACTGGTCCCATCACACAACCTTGAGCTGACCAAGCCTTGTCTTATTTAAAGAGTTAAATATGGTAGAGCTTTGCTATTATTGGAAAGGAAGACCACTAGGGTAACCCCAAGTACCTCCAGTAGATCTGGAGAACCCAAAACTTGGATAGCTGGTGATGAATGAAACAGTGTTCTGACTTAATTTATGAATGCTTCCTGTGTTCCTGCATCATTGCCTATCAACGTCCACCTTCCAAATGATGTAGGAAAAAGTCTTTAAATTTCAGGAAATAGTTAATTCTGTTGACCTGCTCCAGGAGATCAAAACTTGGAATTAGTGTTTGCCTATGAGAAGAACAATAGTTCAACAAGTCATTATTTGCTATTTGCTCATCAAAAATCAATTGATATCAAATATTTCTCAAATATTACAGGGATCTTTACACTGTAATAGAAAATAAGACATTGCAAGCAAAAGAAGTTGATTATCAAACAAATGGGGAAGTTATCTGCAGCAGCTGTGGACAAGTAAGTCTGTTATAGATTGGTTAAGGCAGTGATGACAAACATTTTAAAGACCAGGTGCCCAAACTGCAACCCAAAACCCCTTATTTATTGCAAAGTGCAAACATAGCAACAGGAGAGGAAGGAAACACTCCCATTGGGCTGCTGGGCAGAGGGGCAGGGAGAAATCTGTCCTGGGGGAGGGAGGAAGTGCTCCCATTCGGCAGAGGGGCAGGTGAACTCTATGCTGGGGAGAGGGAGGAAGATCTCACATTGGGCTTCTGTGTAGAGGGGTGGGATGAACTGTGCTGGGGTGACTGCATGGGTGTCCACAGAGAGGGCTCGTGAGTGCCACCTCTGGCATGCGTCCCACAGGTTCGCCATCACTGGGTTAAGTGTACTGTTTAATAACAATAACTATTTTACCCAAATGAAAATTTTCTTACATATTCTTTTTTCCAGATTTGGGGAAATATGATGGTACACCGAGGTCTAGACTTGCCTTGCTTAAAAATAAAAAATTTTGTGGTTGCATTCCAAGACAAGAAGACTACCGCAAACAAAATCTACAAAAAATGGAGAGAACTGCCAATTAAGTTTCCAGTTTTCAGTTATGCAGATCATTATGTTTCTAGTGAAGAAGATGATTAAGAAGGCCAAAGAGAATGTAAAAGAAGCTGCTGCTGTTTCTTTGGAAAATAGACTGGGGTGGGCAACCTACAGTGCATGGGCCAAATCCAGCCCATATTGCGTCAAATCATCTGCCCCTCACTCTCCCAACCACCACTGTCAGAGGTGGCTGCAGCCGTATTTACAGCAGCCGTAAACACATTTACGGCATGTACATAAACACATTTATGGCAGCTGCAGACACGTTTATGGCAGCGTTTATTTCAAGGGGACCACTAGTCCAGCCCCATTAACTGTCTGAGAGAGCATGACCTGGCCCCTGACTTTGAAAGGTTGGTCTAGATAATACAGTTCCAAGGACAAGTTCACACAAATATTTTTATGACTCATTGACTACAAAGGTCTACAGAGGATGTCTATTCATTGTTATCACATCAGCTTCACTTTGAATAGAGACAGTTCATGCAAAAAGCAGTAAGTCGCTAAGTGAGAAGAATTCTGTGACATGAGTACATGTGAAAATTAGACCAGTGCACTTTGATTCTAACATGAGAGAGTTACAGGTGCTGGTTGTGGGTTAGTTTGTTTGGGACTTTGTATTCTGCCATGTCATTCTGTTCCCAAGATGTTTTAAAAGGACCGCAGGTTTATCATCCTCATGGCAAAGTGGTTAAGTTGTGATACTGAAGCAAAAACTGCTCACAAACTTAAACATTTTAGCTACATAATTTTGCTCATATTAATACTACACAGTTTGTAGTTAAATTTCTATTATTTGTTTAATAAAGGATAAAAATGTGGAATCATTGACTTTTTTCTTTCCTACCAAGGCTGTTTTTAGTCAGATCTTTTGTTACAGTGTTGATCATTGTTGCTTTTGGGATCTTTTCAAAACAAGTAAGCAGTTTATGAAAGTGTGGTCAAAATTCTGTCGAGCAGATTCTGCCTATGCACCATTAATGAAGTAATTATCAGCAGCAGATTGCTGCTGATTAAAGATTTTTCCCCCTTTCAGAGTGCCCATGGACTTTATCTCATTGTATATAACTCATGGTTACACCAATGTGTTGTTGACTGATGTCATTCCCATTATGCAGGCAGAGCAGCACGACAGGATTTTGCCTGTAACTTTTCCAATAATAATAATAGGCTCCACTGGTGCCATGGCTTCCTATTAACATGTTTTGAGTAAAACCAAGTTCAACTGAACTGGGTAGATACTGTGTTCTTAATATTTTGATAAACAAGTGAAAGTGCAAGTAAGTTTACATTTGCATAGTTGTGGTTTCTGGCACTAGTATATGCATGGTTTCCACACTGGCAATTTAGTCTGGAATAGACAATATTCACTTTGTTTTTACAGAGAATTTTCTTGTTGGCTTTTTGTCTTCCTTTTTCCAACATAGGCAAGGAGGTTGTTTTTGTGCTCAAGTACAATTGTAGCATCAGCCTGTCTGGTGTAGACTAACAGAGTATGGATGTTTTCAAGATAACCATGATTTTATTTACAGTACTCGATTATTTTTTCTCTCTTTTTAAAGCAGCACCTGTCTGCTCATTTATCACGGTCATTACTTTTCAAAATGGTACCATCATAGGATGGGAGGATTTTATTTATTGGCTTCTTCCCATGTTCAGAAGATTTACCTTTATGACTGAAGATTTGCAGTTGTGATAGTAAATAAAGAAATAAATTAATGAAAACTTTCTGTTTTGAGTCTTACTGATGTATTCCTCACTAGTTTTGCTTCGAGATATCCTTGAGATATTTTCTATACCCTTGGTGTTTTTGAAAGATACAGTAAAATCTCGGATAACGCTAAAACTTGGTTCCATAAGTCTTAGCGTTATCCGATGCATACATCGGATAACGTTAAAATCCTATGGGATACATCTGATAACGTTAAAACTTCATAGAGTTACGTTGTAACTGGTACAGGCTTTAGCAAACATCCAATGCATCCCATAGGATTTAATGTTATGTGATGCAATCCCCCCCCCCCCCCCCCGATTGTTTAACATGCGATTTTGGCGTTCTCTGATGCAAACGTTATTCGAGGTATTACTGTAAAAGATAAAAATATATTGATCTCACATTTACATTCATGCCTGCGGGGAGGAAGAAATTGTTACCGTATAGATGATTTATATCCTACTAACATTTGAGAACCGATATGAAAACAAACTATAACAAGTACAGAGAAGAGCAACAAGGATGGTCAGAGGAATGGAAAACAAGACGTATAAGGAAAGATGGAAGGAACCGGCATGTTTTATTTATTTATTTATTTAGATTTATATTGCCACCCACTCGCTGAGGTGACTCAGGGCGGCTTACAGTCAAAACAACAACAGTACAATAAAAATTATAAAATTCAATCACATAAAACAACCAAACCAGAACACGAACTAACTCCCGTCAGGCCATTGTTGTGGCCCCAAAGGAGTGGGCAAGGTCCCCAGCCACTGCTAGGCCTTGGCATCTTCCTCAGGCCGTTGTTGTGGGCCCAGAGGAGGAGGTGATGTTCTCAGCCACTGCTAGGCCTTTGCATCTTCTTCCTCAGGCCATTGTTGTGGGCCCAGAGGGGACGATGTTTTCAGCCACATTTTCTTGACCCTGGTGCATGTTCTCATTCAGTACTTAAAGGAAGTTGCAACCGATCATTTCAAAGTGGAGAGCAAAAATCTTGTGGAGGCATCTTCATCTCAAGGCTTTGCCTTGACTGCATCTAACAGGGAGCCTCCTTGCAGACCAACTGCAGCAGAATTTCTTCTTGCCTCGGAGAAGTTTAAGAAAAGGAGACACAGAGGGGATATGATAGCATTCTTCAAATACTGTAGCTGAAGGATAATCATAAGGAGGAAGGGCAGGATCTGTTCTTGGTCATCCCAGAATGCAGGACACGTAATAACAGGCTCAAATGAGGGGCTATGGTGGCTCAGTGGTTAAGAAGCTCGCATTGTTAGCTGTAAAGATGGCAAGTTGGCAGTTTGAGACCCAGATACTGCATGATGGTTTGAGCACCCGCCTCTGTCTCAGCTCTTGGGGACATGAAAGGAGCCTCATTTGCGTGTCCCTAGAGCGAAGTTTCTTCAGCAAAAATCCTTTCAACCCAGAATAATTTCTTCCATGAAATTATAACAGGCTCTCAAACTAAAGGAAACCAGATATAGGCTGAATATTAGGAAAAAATGGTTAGAGCAGTATGACAGAACCAACTGCCTCAAGAGGTGATGAGTGTTCCAACATTGGGAGCATTCAAGAGAATTGGGCAACCATCTCAGATCTGTTTTGATTTGGTTTCCTGCATTGAGCAGGGGGCTGGACTTGATGGGCTGAAAGGCCTATGCAGCTCAGTTATTCTATGATTCTGTGATATAGTTTTCTAGATGAAGTGCCGAATTTGGAGTCAGGACACCTCAGTTCATTTCCCCACTCAGTTGAGGAACCTCACATGGTGGGGTGGCAATGTTAGGCCACTCATGTACTGTCTCATATACCTTGAAAATAATAGAAGTGATGACATAATATAACAGGAGCACACAACTAATCATATTGTGAAGCAAACGGCATGTTTTTTACACATATGTACATTAATCATTTTGGGAGTATAATAGATATTTTTTGAAGGACCGCTTTTCTGTCATTTTGAGAACCTTTTTATTCACATTAAAATTGTCCTTTATCTTACTGTTCATAGATAGCCAGTCACATTTATCTGCTATGTATTGTATGGTCAGTTGCTGAAAAAGTATTCATTTCTTAGACCACCCAACTAACTTAAATAGTTATTCCGGGTGATTAACATCAATATAAAGACATACACAAAACATAGCAACAATTAAAAAATAATATAATGGTGAACATCCCATAATACAATTGAATTGGTGGCAGCTGTAAATCAGAAATAATTTTAGTGGAGAACAGAATCATTCTGGGACATGATGTTATGAAAACCCACCTTGAACAGTTTACTATTAATAGCTTCTGGAATGCCTTTAGTGTTGGGGTCTGAGAACCATGAATAGGTAAGCTGTTCCATAGAGTTGGGGCCACTACAGAAAAGGGTTGTGCTTTTGTGAAGGGTTTTGGGGCTTTTCTCGGGATATGCACTCTCAGTCCACCCACCAGAGAGAATCATGTGCTCCAAGCATGGTTTGTCAGGGAAACATTCTCCAGAAAGTAACTTGGTTCTAATATAAATATACTATATACACCTTCCCAGGTGCCTGGAGGCTGTCAGGGTCTGGATGGGGGACAACGGGCTACAACTGAATCCCGGCAAGACTGAGTGGCTGTGGGTCGGGGGTCCTGCGTTATCTCAGGAGCCACCATCTTTGGTTCTGGATGGGGCAATTTTGCCCCAAACAGACCTGACCCGGTGTGTAACTTGGGGGTCCTCCTGGACTTGCGACTATTGCTCGAAGAGCAGGTGGCAGTCGTGACTTAAGAGGGCTTTTGCACAACTTCGTGTGATTCGCCAGTTATGCCTGCTCCTAGATCAGGACTCCTTGCTCATGATCACACACGCTCTGGTCACCTCCAGACTTAATTACTGTAATGCACTCTACATGGGGCTGCCCTTGATGACCATTTGGAGGCTTCAACTGGTCCAGAATGCGGCTGCCCAGGTGGTGATGGGGTGTGGGTGGTATGCACATGCCTCACCGCTGCTTCGGGAGTTGCACTGGTTGCCAGTATGTCTCCGGGTGCAATTCAAGGTGCTGGTTATTACCTTTAAAGCCCTACATGCAGTGATAGGATGTTACCAGTTTGGACCGGTTCAACCGAACCGGTAGCACCCGATCAGGAGGGGTCGCTGGGGTGGTGGTAAACCCCCAGGTGACCGGTTCGGTCGCCTCTCTGGCCCCCTCTAGAAATGTATTTTTAGGCAGCCAGAATTGCTACCCGGAACTGCGCATGCATCAAAGCTCCATTTGACGCATGCACAGTGCTTTTTTTAGTGTGCATGTGTCAAATAGAGGTTTGATGCATGTGCACTAAAAAAAGAATGTGCATGCATCCAACGGAGGTTTGACGCATGTGCAGACATTTTTTAATTTTTTATTTGCTCCACCCACAATGTCATGACATTGGTTATGCTCATGACGTCCATGACATTACGGTGGGGTAGCGGAAATTTTGACAACCCACCACTGCTTACATGGTAGTGGGCTAGGGTACTTAAGAGACCGCCTCACCCCAAGAACATTTGTCCATCCCACCAGAGTGGACCGGAGAGGCTCTCTAGTTGTTCCATTGGCTAGAGAGGCACATCTCTCTGGCACTAGAAGGAGGGCCTTCTCTGTGTCCGCTCCAGCCCTATGGAACCTCCTGCTCCGGTGTCTAGTCATGCCTGCCACATGACCACAGAAACTTCTGCAGATGCAGACACCACTGGCTCGTCTTGGAAAGGCAGCTATGAAGGAACTAGGAAAGATATCAAGTGTTAAGACCTTGTCACTGCCAAGGCCAAAAGTATCCAGTTGACAGGAAACAAATTAAGTCATTCTCAATGTAGTATAAGAGAAAGCTTTATGGATAACTTAAACCCCAGCAAACAAATGGATTTTAATCAAATCTGTCATGAGGTCTCAATAGAACCTGAAACAGTACTGGGGATACAAAATTCTGAAGTCAATACATAAACTGAGGAAAACAACACAAGATACATTGGTTCTATAAAGGAAGCTATGCATTTTAGTTTCCAAGCTATGAGTAGGGTGATTATTGAGATGAATGTAGGGTCTTAATAAATCATAAAATAACAATAATAAGTACAAAGGAAACACTCCAACCTAGAACAGAACCATTAAATCAAGAGGATTTTCATTTGTATTGATTCACCTTTTAGCAATTGATGCAGCAGGTCTACTTTTTGAGACTAGTAACTGGGTTAGGCTTGAGTGAGTGTCTAAAAAAGGTTATGCACGAAGCAATATCTACATTCCTATTAAACAGCAGCTGCTCACTGTTTCTCTTGCATTATTCATCACTTGGAAGACGACTGCAGGTGTACCAAGTGACCGCTAGAGCTCACTCTAACACTTTAAAATGCAGAAATCGTTTAAGATTTTCTTCCTCTTCCCCAGACCAGCGTAGTACAGTACAGGCCATTCGCAGAAAGAAACACATTAAACTGGAAACAGCAAGATGATAACAATATCTGCAGTGGCTCAGTGGTTAAGAAGTTCACCTTATAGATGGAAGGCTGGCAAGTTGGCAGTTCGAGACCCAGGTACTGCATGACCGATTGAGAACCCGTCTCTGTTCCAGCTCTTCGGGACATGAAAGGAGCCTCATTTGGGCATTCCCTGAGTGGAGTTTCTTCTGCAAAAATCTTTTCAACCCAGAATGATTTCTGACACAAAATTATTATTATAGCAAGATAATAGCAAGAAAATGAGGTTCACTGTGTTTGCACGTTATCATTCTCTTCTTTCCAATGTACTACAGAGTTTACTTAGCTCCACTTCACCAATAGGGCCTCTCAAAACCCAGTGTTTTCTGTGTGATCCCTTCTTATTATTTAATAATAAGCTTAACCATCCTCTTAAACCTCTGGTTCAATAGCAGTAACATCCAAGCCATAAATAACTAGAAATCCCAAGCTCATGGTTTCTCCTCCAAAGGAAATGCATAGCAATGGCTATAGTTATTTAGTTCTTCTAAATGACTTAATGTGCTATATACAGCACAGTGGTGAATTATAATAGAAGGATGATTGTAGAAATGGTAGATCTGGAAAGAGAGGATGGAAATATTATATAATATATGTAATAGAATTTTAATGTGAAAGATATTTGTATTGAGTTGTATTTTTATTTATATTTATTTATTTATTGTTCATACTTGATATCCCGCCCCAATCGGGTGAACCCGACTCTGGGCGGCTTACATCCTGAATCATAATATAAAGGCCTTAAAAATTGATAAAATTCATAAAAATTTAAAACATTCAACAATAAAAGCAAATAAACACATAATAACTGATACAAATACCAGATTGGGGGGGGGGGGATGGCTGCTCTTAAATTAGCCATCCTGGATGGGAACCTACATTGCTGTGTCCCCACACTTGGCCCGCCAGCCATGTCTTTAAGCCCTTCCGAAAAGGGCAGGAGCTCCGCCTGCAGGCACAGCTCTGTCGGGAGAAGGTTCCACAGGGCCGGGGCGAACACAGAAAAGGCTCTCTTCCTAGTGCTCGTGAAGCGAGCCTCCCTAGCCGATGGAGTAACAAGAGAGCCCCTCCGATCCGCCCTGGTGGGACGGGCAGACGTTCTTAGGGTGATGCGGTCTCTTAGGTATCCTGGCCCACTACCATGTAGGGCTTTAAAGGTAATAACCAGCACCTTGAATTGCACCCGGAGGCATACTGGCAGCCAGTGCAGCTCCCGGAGCAATGGTGAAGCCCGAGCATAACGCCCGCACCCCATCACTACCTGGGCCGCCGCATCCTGGACCAGCTGAAGCCTCCGAATGGTCACCAAGGGCAGCCCCATGTAGAGCGCATTACAGTAATCAAGTCTGGAGGTGACCAAAGCATGCGTGACCATGAGCAAGGCGTCCCGGTCTAGGAGGGGGCATAACTGGCGTATTACACGAAGTTGTGCAAAAGCCCTCCTGGCCACGGCTGCCACCTGTTCTTCGAACAGTAGTCGTGAGTCCAGGAGGACCCCCAGATTACGCACCGGGTCCTTCTGGGGCAAAACTGCCCCATCCAGAACCAAAGTTGGTAACTCCCGTGATAACACAGGACCCCTCACCCATAGCCACTCAGTCTTGCTGGGATTCAGTTGTAGCCCGTTGTATCCCATCCAGACCCTCACAGCCTCCAGGCACCTGGAGAGGACTTCCACTGCACCGCCTGGGTCCCCACGGGCCGAGATGTACAGCTGGGTATCATCTGCATATTGATGATACCTTACCCCGTGGGAACGGATGATCTCACCCAGCGGCTTCATGTAGATGTTGAATAGGAGAGGAGAGAGCACCGAGCCCTGAGGCACCCCATATTGCAGGGGCCTAGGACTGGACTCTTCCCTCTCCAAGCACACCGACTGGGTCCTGCCCCTCAGAAATGAGGAAAACCAGGACAACACAGTGCCCTGGATCCCCAATCCTTGGAGCCTTCCCAGAAGGATACCATGATCGACGGTATCGAAGGCCGCTGAGAGATCGAGAAGAGCTAGAACAGACGGGTGACCTCCATCCCGCTCTCTCCAGAGGTCATCCACCAAAGCGATTAGTGCAGTTTCCGTACCATATCCGGGCCTGAATCCTGACTGAAAAGGGTCCAGATAATCCGCTTCATCCAGGACATCCTGTAGCTGCTGCGCCACAGCCTTTTCCAAGACCTTACCCAAGAAGGGTAGGTTGGACACTGGACGGTAGTTAGTCAATACCGTAGGGTCGAGGGATGGCTTTTTTAGGAGGGGGCGCATTATGGCATGTTTGAAAAATGTTGGAAAAGACCCCTCCTTTAATGATGAATTGATGATCGCCTCGACCCACCCACCTGCCACGGCCTTAGAAGCTTTAACCAACCAGGGAGGGCATGGGTCCAGCACACTGGTCGTGGCGCGGACAGATCCAAGAAACCTGTCCACTTCCTCAGGGCCAACTGGATCGAACCAATCCCAGATAACATGGCTAGACTGTGCCTCGGTCAACCCCAGTTCATCACTTTCCACGCCGGGCTTAAGCTCTGAGCGAATTCGAGCGACTTTCCCCGCTAGGTAATCAGCAAAAGCTTCAGCAGATCCCTGCCAACCGGGGCCCGGCCCCCCCTTGCCAAGGAGGGACCTGGTCACCCGGAACAGGGCCGCTGGGCGATTATCTGCGGAGGCAATGAGGGCGGTGAAATATTGGCGTTTCACTGTCCCCATCGCCACTAGGTAGTCTTTAATAGCTGCTCTAACCAGTGTTCGATTGGACTCGCTCCAAGTCTTCACCCAGCGGCGCTCTCGGCGTCTCTTAGCTCGCTTCAGCTCCCTTAGCTCTTCTGTAAACCAAGGGGCAGATCGACCCCCACGAGCATGGAGAGGCCGTAGTGGCGCAATTACATCCAAGGCCGCGGTCACTCTCCTGTTCCAGGAGTTGACAAGGGCTTCGGATGAATAGCTTCGCAGGTCAAGAGGACAACACCCCAGCTCCCTTTGGAATCCTTCTGGATCCATTAGTCGCCGGGGGCGGGCCCATTTAATCGGCCCTGCCTCCCTACGGTGGAGTCTTGCCCCCAGGAAGTCCAGAGTCACCAGATAGTGATCTGACCATGGCACTGGAGTGATGACTAAATTCCGTACTTTCAGATCACTCTGCCACAGCTCCGACAAAAAGATCAAATCCGGGGTGTAGCCACTGCTCCTGGTGGGACCCTGGATTACCTGGGTCAGGCCCACGGTTGCCATGGAAGCCATGAACTCCCGAGCTACCTCCGAGCCAATCCCCAATGATGGCAAATTGAAGTCCCCCAGGACCATCAACCTGGGGGTCTCCAACGCCAGCATGGAGACCGCCTCAAGGAGCTCAGGTAGGGAGTCTGCTACTCTGCAGGGAGGCAGGTACATGAGCAGGATTCCCAACTGACCCTTAGGGCCCGGACGCAAGAACAGGGCCTCACAACCCGGAATTTGTGGAGCCGTGGCCCTGGCCACTCCCAAGGACTCCCTGGCTACTACGGCAACTCCACCGCTCCTTCCCCTCTCCCTAGGCTGGTGCCAAACACCGAACCCGGCCGGGCAAAGTTCAGACAGGGGTACCCCATCCTCAGGCACCAGCCAGGTCTCGGAGATGCATGCCAGATCAACCCGCTCCCCCAGAATGGTATCTGCAAGCAGAGGGGCCTTATTGCAGACTGATCTGGCATTCACCAGCAGCAGCCTAAGGGAGGGGTCACTCTTGACCGGCTGCTCAGGACCCAGAGGTGTAGCTGAGGGGCTAGAACATGGGACAGCAGCCAAACATCTGTCCCGCGTTCTCCGTGTGCGGCCCGCCCCTCGGTACCCGTCGTAACACCCCATGCCCATTACCACAGTACTTTTTGTACTTTATATGTTTGTTTTTTTCTCTTATTGTCTTAAGTTGTATTTTGTTTAAAAACTTAATAAAAAATCTAAATGACTCAATGGCAGGATTCATGCATTGAGCAGGGGTTTGGATTCAATGGTCTAAAAGGCGCCCCTTCCAACTCATTTATTCTATGATTCTAAAGGCTTCATTTCATAATGAATATACTGTATAAAACTATCTTATGTTGATTAAATTGTTAGTTCATGTAGCCAGATCCAGTGCTGCTTCAGGTAGAGTGCTACAAAGCCCTTAAGCAGGTAATTTTAATAATTATTAAATCTGTGAATCTTTTATTATGGAATGTCCTTCCAGAGAAGATTAGTCTGGCCCCTTCATTGTTGTCCTTCTGCTAGCAAATGAAGGCATTTTTATTAAACATCTTAATGACAAACACTGTTTTGTGGTCTCCTTATGAAGTCATGTGGCACAGTTCTTTGCACAGTCACTTAAAAATAATTGTGTCCAATTATTGCACAATGCTAAGTGGATAAAAATAAACAACCTTTTTGTTTTCAAAGCAAATTAAAATGTTACATTTGTTTTGATCCTACTCAATCAAACTATGGGTGAAGGAAAGAGTAGGTCTCTAACTACAAACACTGATTTCTAAGAAGGTATCACAAACAGCAATTAAATGAGTTACTTCCAAAGCAACATTACAGAAGCCTTGTACCATAATGTTGCAGTTGAAGTCAATAATTTAATTGCTAGCTGTTGCACATTTTTGGAGGTTGGTGTTTGTAATTTGAAAATCTATTCTTCTGCATCATAGTTGTGTTAGATGCGGGGGGGGGGGGAATCTGGTAATACTGTACTTCTATGCAGGAGCTATCTAGTTGTTGCTAGTTTTTCAGAACCATTACTTCTCACCTAATTAAAAAGGATAAAAAGCAAAAAGCCAAGATAGTGAAAGTGAGCTTGTCTTTCACTCTGAATATGAGTAAATATGCCACAATTCACATTGTTCTTGTTATTGTGTGTGTGTGTTTGTGCTTTCCATAGGCCCATGAGGACAAAAATTCAGCGTGTGAAACTTCACCTACAACACTCTGCTGGGGAAAAGTTTCCTCTTTTGACCATAGAGGTCTGTAAAATAGACTCACTCACCCACCTATCCTCCCATTTGTTGTTCAGTCACAGTCGAGTCCGACCTTTTGCGACCTCTGTCATCTGCCATCCTCTGTAGTCAGCACAGATCTATGGCCACTGCGTCAATGAAGCCATCAGGGCCTTCTCCAGTGAGTCCTCTCGTCTAATTTGGTGGCCAACGTACTTAAGCTTCAGCTTAGGTAAAGGTAAAGGTTGCCCTTGCACAAACGCCAGTTGTATCCGACTTTAGGATTTGGTACTCATCTCCGTTTATAGCGAAAGAGCTGGCGCTGTCTGCATCTGCAAATGTTTTGGTGGACATGTGGCAGGCATGACTAGACACCGGAATGCACGGAAAACTGTTTACCTTCCTACCAAAGTGGTACCTATTTATCTACTTGTAATTTCTTGCTTTCAAACGGCTAGGTTAGCAGGAGCTGGGACAGCGATGGGAGTACCTTCCAGATATCAAATTCAGCATCTTAACCACTAAGCCACCGCAGTTCCTCTGAGCTTCAGCTTGAATGCAGCTATATTTTCTGTTCTAAATTTGAATTCATTATTGGCAGCTTGTTATTGAGATCTTCTTTAGCCAAAGTGTCTGCCATGAAAGAACATTGCCTGGGCCTTGGCTATGAAGTAAAAGGATCAACTTCAAATTTCCAGCACCAGCTAGCAAGGCCCAGTAACAGGACTCCATAATAGTAGATTTGTGGCCCCAATTCCATACATCATTATGTCTACTGCTTCACTACTGTTCCTGCTGTTGGTGCTGCAGATACTCTTAAATGAAATGCCATGAGAAGAAATCTGCTCGTACCAAAAAAGAAAGCAGATGTTTTCGATTTCAACCAAGAAGGCACTCCCACCCACCCCCTCCTTTCCTGGCATACTTTTAACAAAAGATATATGCTTTGGGGGTATGAGAGTGTTGCTGGGTGGTTTAATCCAGTTGCAGTCTGAAGCAGTGAGCTGAGAATGTCATTAAATATGCTGTTTGGGAGACCACAGAAAAGGCTAGCTTTTGATTTTATTTTTTTCACCATTTCAAAGAATTGAAGGAGATACTGATGATCAAAGGCAAAAGTAAAAGTCATCATGATAGCCAGTCACAAATCAGTGTTACAAATTATGCGAGCAGTCATGCAGTCTTCAGCATATTGACTCACAAGGAAATCCCACTGAGCTCAGAATGAATTGTGAAGTGTGTGCAGCAGATTGTGGCCAAAGTAACTGGAAGCGGAACTGAACACTATTTTTAGGCCTTTGCTAAAGCCAGTATGCTCACTGGGATGTGTTGGCTCCAGGGACCAAAAACCCAAATCTCCACTGTTCCTCTCACTCCTCACATCAGGAAAGGGGCTGGCTGAGATAATCCAGAGCACATGTTCCTATGAGGTTGTGCTCTCCGTCTTGTGTGGCCTTGCAGAAGATGTAGGGTCCCAGAGCACCATTAGAAAGAGGGGAATGGTAAACCCCTCCGGAGTACTTTATACACTGAAAACCCTTTGAGGGTTACCAGAAATGAGAATCAGCTTGACAGCACAAAATGTGTAAAAGCAGTAAATGTGACCCTCTACTTTTTCATTAGTATTGTACATCCTAACTAGTGAGGCACCCCTTCACTTCTCTGTCACTCCCTTCAGACCTTAAAACAGGGATCAACAACATTTTTAAGTTGGGGGCTGTGTCACGCCCCCTCAGACAGTTTGAGGGGGCCAGACGGGTGGTCGCCCCACCATAAATGCTGCCGCAAACGCATCCGCGGCTGCTGTAAATGCATCCACAGCTGCCGTAAACATGTCCACAGCCGGCATAAACATAGCCACAGCTGCTTCTGGCAGCTGTGGCAACAGCAGCAGCAGTTAGAGTGAAGGTGGGGGCCAGATGATTTGGCGCCACAGGCCGCATTTGGCCCACAGGCCACAGATTGCTGACGCCTGCCTTAAAACAGTTTCCCCATAGTTGTGATGTCCTTATGTAGACATGCAGTGCAGTCCTTTGCGTAGTCACCCAAAAATAATAGTGTTCGGTTGGGTTTATTCTCACGCTAAGTGGATAAAAACAAATGAACCTTTGTTTTAAAAGGGTGGTAAAATTTAAATCAAAATATTATTATCAAATGGGCTTAAAAATAATAATTCATTTTCCTTAAATAATTTTGAATATTATTATTTCTATATAAATAGTAGTAAAAGTAAGGTCTCCCTTGCTTGAAAGTCAGTTATATCTAACTCTAGGAGGCAGTGCCCATCTCCATTTACAGCCAAAGAGTTGTCTGCATCTGCAGATGTTTCTGTGATCATGTGGCAGGCATGACTAGATGCCAGATCACACAGAACTCTGTTACCGTCCCCGCCAAAGTAGTACCTATTTATCTAATTGCAATTTTTTTGCTATCAAACTGCTAGGTTGGCAGGAGCTGGGACAGACAACAGGAGCTCATTCTGTTGCTCAGCGCTCAGGATTTGGACTGCTGACCTTCTCACGCTTATGTCTTAACCACTAAGCCACTATAGCCACTATATAAATAATATGATATGATATATTATACTATATAATAATTTATAATTATTTTATAATTATATTTTAGGTAATTTAACAGAATAGTAAGTACTGTACCTTAATATTAATCAGTCTTCATGTAAGTTTATTTTAATTTAATTTAATTGTTCGATTTTTATGCTGTTCCACTTGCCTAAGCGACTCTGGGCAGCTAACAGCAATACAAAAAGAATAAAAAATATACAGTTACAACCAAACTAGGATAATGTACAAAACATTTCAGAACTTTCAAAAAAAAAAAAATCCCACTTAGAAACCAGTACCCCACAAACCCACAAACCAAATAAACTTAAAAAAATTACACTATATATTTACAAAGGAAAAAACCCTCAAAGATTTAAAAGTTTAAAAGATTAAAAAGGTTAAAAAGGTTTAAAAAAATTAAAAGAATTTAACCATGTTAATCTGTAAACTGAATAAACTCTTGTATCATACAGATTTCCATTATAAAATGGGGAGGAGAGAGAAAGACAGAGAGAGAAATTGAAGTCCAATTTGGGATCTAAACATAGTTGCCACTTTGTTTAATTATACTTTGCACCCAACAGATTCCTCTCTACTCCCAGAAGGTTGATAAAAGTTGTCCACTACTCTTCTACTCAAAACTAAAGTCCACTGATTTCAATGGATCTTCCTTCAAACAAAGTGTGTTTAGGTTGCAGCTTTAGTTTCCTTGGGGAGAGTTAAACACTAGACACTGTTGGTATCTTTCTAATATTTATTTACAAAAATTTACAAGTGGAGCATATTGGATAAATTCAGGTAACACAATTTTGTGTCGGCTCCCCAGGATGTAACGTTGGCATCTTCCCTAGACCAGCTAGAAGCTAAATTCAGCCAGACAGTTTCCTCCTTCTATTCTCCCTCTGCAGAGATGGAAACGGGTAGCTCACTGCCTGGTTTGGCTATCTCTTTCCCATAGTCTCTATGGGAGACTCCACCGTGAGAATCTGGAAAAAAGATCACATTATTTGACATTAATAAGCAAGGGTTTTAAGGATGATTTAGCTTTGTTTATTATGTCCCAGACAACCTTTTAGATTAGCCGGTCAAAACCATAATGTTATATTCATTTGCAGGCAGCAAGATTGCCAGGCTGAGTCATACCACCAGACTTTTGCTAGATAATTTTTTAAAAAATGAAACTGAATATCAATTAATGGTAGATGCAAAAAGAAATACATTGTGAGCAAGACTGAATTTATTGTTGAATAACTGAATGATGTAGGCTCAGATATTTTATTGTTTTAAATCAGTTGTCTTGATATTAATTGGAAATGAAAAACTCACAGAAGCCATCAAAAATAAAGGATGAACAACTCAATGAAAAGATTTCACCAATTAATACTAAAGGCATGAAGGAAAGCCAGAATAGCAACAGAACAGACTCGGAACTGGAGGAACTACTACAAGACATGCAACTGAGTTTGGAATTACAGTAGATCTGGATGGCTGTTTTATGCCTCTGAATGACTCTGAGAAGTGCAATCCCCAAAGCAAAAAGTTTCAAGTTGCACTTTTTAAACCAGAGTACCCAAACTATGGCCTGTGGGCCAGTTCTGGCCCCTGATGCCAATTCATCTGGCCCATGCTGTCCTTGCTGTTCCCAGAAGCGGAAGTAAAACTCACTCATACTTCTGCTACCGGGAGCATTGAGGGCGGTGTGGCCAGATTAATCTGCATTGGGCCAGAACTGGCCCACAGGCCATAGTTTGGGCACCCCTATTTTAAACACTACACATTTATGTCGCAACAGACACAATCTTAGAACAATGTTACCTTCTCTTGACTGAGACTGAAGAGTAAATGCTTCTTCCAAAACTGTGCCTGCCATTTGTTGTTTTATACATAGTTATATCAAATGTTCTGAACATTTTTAAGTGTTGTCCATTTAATAAGAAATATCTCTGGATATTTTAAGAAAAGTTTTAAGTTGATTCATGTTTCATGAAATAGTTGATTACCAGCATAATCCTATGGATTCTTGTTCAGAACTGACTTCAATAGGATTTATTATTAGTCAGTGTGTAAGACTGTTACTTAAAGCTTGCAGCCGCAGGTCATGATTGCAGCAATGGGGCACCAGCCCCGAAACACCTGCTCAGTCCACAATTCGCTCCTGAAAATATACACTAAGGGCAGCAAACTGGAGTTCACATCCTATAGAAATAGGCATGTGTTACTGCAAATGTTTACATAGAGCAGGGGGTTGCAGGCTGGCTCTGACCCCCAAAGCCATCCAGCCCACAGCAGACGTGCATGTGCAAATGCGCATTTGTGGCAGGGGGAAACCATATGTCCATCCTGCTCAGCTGTCTGAGGGGAAGTTGTCTGCCCTGTGGTCCAAAAACCTTGAGAACCCCTGACATAGAGGTTGTCTGAATGGGAGTATAGCCTGGTCTTTGAGTAGGGTTCCCCCCGAAAGTGCCCCCCCCCCCAAAAAAAGCTGCTACCGGTTCTCGGGGACACTGGGGAAAGTTATTACCAGTTCTGGCAAACTGGGGAGAACCTGTTACATCCCATAACTGCTCCCCTCCCCAATGTAAAGCACTGCTGCAATTGGGGGGGGGAGGACTGTTCCATTCCAGCACCAGCAGCATAAAGGACCTGCTTCTCAGAGTGAGGGATTCCCCCACTCCTATCAGCTGAGAAACTTGCCTCTTTAGAAGAGCATAATACTCCTCCACCCTTGAATCCAAGTGACTTTTTAAAAGCCACTCTACATCTTCCCATGAGGGCCAGTGCAGACAAACCCGTTGTTTCCCATTTTTGTTTTTAGGAACATTCACAATACTAAGGAAAGAACTGTTTTTAGGGTATCAACTGGACATGAGATGCTGTCTTAGACAAAGGCAGATAATGTCTAGGATATAGTAGCGCAGTTCCACTAACCCAAATGCTTCCAGCAGTGGGGAACAGAGTGGGGATTGTTGAGTCTCTTTGCAAGCAAAATTATGTACCCTATCACGATCCTAGGGAATGCAGTGGCTCAAGTCACTAAGACGCTGACTGGGAGGCGGAAGGTCAGCAGTTCGATTCCCGAGTACTGCAGGATGGAATGAGCTCCCGTCTCTGTCCCAGCTCCTGCCAACCTAGCAGTTCGAAAGCAAGAAATTTCAAGTAGATAAATAGGGACCACTTCAGTGGGAAGGTAACAGCGTTCCGTGCGCTCCGGTGTCTAGTCATGCCTGCCACATGACCACGGAAATGTCTGCAGAAGCAGACAATGCTGGCTCTTCGGCTTAGAAACAGAGATGAGCACTGACCCCTAGAGTCGGATACGACTGGCTTTCGAGCAAGGGAAACCTTTACCTTTAGCTATCACGATCCTAAGCTACAGTCCCTTCCCCATAATAGGAACATCAGATTTATGCAGAACAGGGAATAGTGCTTTGGGGGATTTAACACACAATTCTAACAACCAGAATAGCAATGCTTATGCTAGCAAGGGAATTGTGGGGATTTTAGTCCAAAAAAGTGACTTTTCCAAGTTGTGAAGTACGTGTACACACATGCACCCACGCACACACACTCAATACATTTTCATTAGTTTATCATGAAAACAGCATTTCAGTTTCAAAGTCTTCTTCTTAGTTCACGTATTGTCAAAACACATTGGAAGTTAAACTTCACATGTCCAGTTTTGCTGTTGAGTCATAAAAGCCACAAAACTCTTCATGTAAGCAGATTTGTGTTATGATTTAGGTGGATAAGGACATCTTTCAAGGCTGCAAATGCCCTAAAAAAATCTGTTTCCACTTTTATGGAAAACCCTTTTGAAATTTGGCATGATTCATGTAAGTGCATCCAAAAAAACAAAACAATATATTTTTTAAAAAAGTTCTGCCTGAGGTTTGGCCTGCATCTGAGAAAGCTGACACTGCTTTTCCAAACGGCTTCTGGAGAGCCGGTAGACCAACTTCTAGAAGAGCGAAGGAGAACTAATGAGAGGTCTTTTAGGAAGCAGCTGGAAGAATGAAGGTCTGTAATAAATTTAAAAAATGCATCTGAAAATGGATGAATCTGTTGCTCTGTGGTGAGAAAATAACTGACATAGAAGCATGCTTTTTTAAAAAGAGAGAGAAACAAAACTTTTCTAAACGTCCTTTAAAGCTGCTGTTGGCACACTCAGGACTCTTGTTGAAATACTATAGTTCTGTGTTGGGAGGAGGACAAGAGGAATGAAGTCTGTGGAAATCTTTAAGATTTTATGCTTTAGGAATGGCATGCTTTGTAACTGGTTTCTGTTCTGCAGATCCAGATGAAAATCCTAGTTGGAGCAATCTCCTGCCTTATGCTGTCTTTGTTAATTATGTGCGTTGTATTAATTCCTTCTCAAGGTAAGATAACTTTAGAAAATCAACAGTTAAATGTTTAAGAGTTAGTGAATTGACTTCATGCAAGTTCCATTGTTTCTGATGGAAATTAAAATGTGTAATGTTGGACTAGTTTGCACCCAGCTGTTCGTTTCTCCGAAGCTACAGCTGCTTAAGAAGTTTATATTATCCAAGCTTGCTGACTATCTTGTCAGCATTTTTGTATGTTTGCTAAGACGGAACAACACAGAAGGCTTCAGCTTGTCATAGAAAGACCTCTGGCATCTCTAGACCAAATTGCTACTGGCCCTGGAGACTGCGAATAATATAAACTATACTTCAAGACATCTAGAGTGTGCCAGATTGAGAAAAGATGAAGTAAAAATAACAATGATAAATGCGTCTTTCAGTGGCTGCACTACAGTGCCTATTAAATCAGTCGCAGTGCTAGTTGCATGCTGATAGACTTTAAGTGGAGTACATTGATGGACTAATGGCTGAGTCTTTTGGTAAGCAAAACATAGGACCACTGACAGAGCTTAGAGCCCATACCTTCTGGGGACACTCTTGGATTTCTAGACCTCCCCCCAGACCCCAAACTATTGCAAGTGCTGTTTTATATGCTGTCTTGTATTTTCCACAAATCCCCTCTGCCTATTCAAAATATATTTGGTGATGTTTTGATGAGCTGTGTAGGCAGCTAATGTTGAATTTAAGAGTGTAAGGGTTAGTAGTCATGAGACTTTCAGCCAGGAGTAGCCAGTTTTCAAAGTTTAATATTTAATCCACATTAAAGCTGAGGTGTCAGTTGATAGACCTCCATCAGTCAGCTCTAGAATTCTTTTTTATTTCAGCAGCTCATCACAAATGGCAATGACATAGGAAAATGAAGACCTTTTCTGAACACAGACAAAGTGTGTTTTGACTTGCAACTGTGGAAATGTCATTCTCCTGACATCTAGGATTGGGAAGTGGGGAGAAGCTAAGGGTAAAAGACCAAGACAAAAGTTTGATCACAAAATTAGGAGCATCTTTTCGCTTTAAAACAGTTTGGCATTTCCCCCCTAAGCCTAGCTCAGTCTTTGCTTGGATCTTGACTCACCAAAATTAAGAACAGTCTAGCTAATTTGTTCCTCAGCCAAATTTCTCAGAATGCTGATGAATGTTGTTTGCTATCACATGCTTGTAGCCCGTACAGCCTACCACTACCAGCATCACAATGTTCTTTAGCTCCTTGTAATATAGGTTTTAGGTTATTCCACGCTATTTGTACTCTGTATGGAGAAAGATATGAACACTGTCCAATATAAAAGATAGATAGGTAACAAATGGATGTAAACTATGATCTTCAGTTCTAATTGATGTAAGTTGTAAAACTGAAATAACAGCCAAAAAAAGTGATTTTCCACCTAAAGTAATGTTAATTAACTCAGGTTTTTAAAAAACCAGAATATATATTATTTTTATTTATTTATTATTTAGACTTAAACCCCGCCCAATAATATCTGTTGTGTGCCAAGTAATGTGACTTGATGCTCAAGAGGTAATGTCTGCACCAATTTTTATAACTTCAGGAAATATCTTTCCAGAAGTTATGTCATTTCTATTATACTCAGGGATGTAACTAATAGGATTTTTGTCAAATTTATTTAGTTATTTATTTAATCAAATTTTTATGCCGCCCTCCTCAAAAAAGACCCAGGGTAGCTAACAAAGCTTTTGATAAATGTAACTTCCAGTTTTAATATGTATTCTCATAGAGCTGCTGACATTTGTATTCAAGATTACTTTCTCTACACAGCATTCTCAAATAACGGTATTACCCCCAAACATGCAAAATGTGTTGCATACTTGTGTGTTTTACAGAAATAAGGAATTAACAAGGGCTTTTTCCCCTACAGTAAGTAAAGTATTAATGAAAAAACAACATGTGTGAATTGTGATGTAAGCCTTTTCTTCCTGATTTTGAAAGCTCCCAATTGGAAACAGTCACACTGTTCGCAAAGGAAATGGTCTACTCCACAATCCTTTATTTTCAGCCATTATTGCCAACTCAGTATTTGCTTTGATCATAAAAACTGATATCTGTGTGTCTAGAATGCCCTTCGGATTTATTTATCTTGACAGCTTGCTTCTGCATTAGCACTGCGGAGAAGAAGTGTCAACAGTGGAAGTGACATGTTTGTTCTACAGTAACTAATAGTTACTTAGCCAAGGCTCTGAGCATTACCATTAAAAAAACAAAATACAACATTGTAGGCTGTTAAAGTAAACAGTGAGATGTTTCCTACATGATCTTGAGGGGGAAAGAAGGCCATAGATAAGGAAGTCATGTAGGAAACAAATGCCTTCAAATGCAGTGATCAGCTGAGGGTGATCTGGGCCAGTCCCATCACTAGGCAAAGTCTGGTGGGTGCCTCAGGCCATAAATGCTGAGTGATGCAGTAGCAAGGTGTTGAGGGACAGAGCTGAAGGGGCCATAGAGTCTATCCTGCACCCTCTAAGCTAGTCAACTTTCCTGTCATTGCAGTGGAAAAGAGATTCAGTTGCTATTTCTGTTGACGGTCTAAGAATGTGATTTTAGAATTAAAGAACTCTCCATCCCATAATTCATTAGGAACTCCCACCCCAGGCTGAATTATGGGAGTGTTAGCTTTGAAACTGGTGGGAGAGGGAGCAGCCCACTTTCTTCCATGTCATTCCCAAGCCACATCTTTGATGGTTATATAATTGCCCCACTATACTATGGGAAATTTCAAGAATTCCCTATAACTAGCAAAAGTGCATGAGGGAATGAGTTCCAACAGATGCAACACATTTAGACCTCTTTCTGCCACTTTCCTTTGTGAGTCAAATGGAATCCTTGTGACCTTTATGTTATAGCAAGGCATTTTTCTAATAGTTTAAAGAAGCATCATGGGAATGACGTACAGGCTGTTCTTCTTCCTGCCAGTTTGACAGCTTCCAGTCTCATAATTAAGCCCCTAGCGTTCCAGCCAAATTATGGGAATGAGAGTTCTTTAATTTCTGAAAATCCCATCCCTGTCAGCTTCTGTAAGGAGAAGTGGGAGGATTCTTGTTTTTTGACTTAGGCAGCAAAATGGAACCTGAGGGTAGTAAACAGGACCTGAGGGTGATGAATTACAGTTTAGGAGAGGGGTTCTCAACCTTTTTTAGCTGTGGGCTAGACTGGTGGTCCCTCCCCCCAAAAATGCTGCCATAAAATGTGTCCACAGTTGTTGTAAACATGTTTACAACAGCCATGGATTCATTTACAGCTGTTGTAAATGCATTCATGACTGCCGTAAATGAGTCCACTGCGATTCTTGTGGTGGCGGCGGCAGCTAGAGCGAGGTCGGGGCCCAGATTATTTGGTGCCATGGGACAGATCCAGCCTGCAGGCCGTAGGTTGAGAACCCCTGGTTTTAGGATGACTACTGCTGGTGTGTAAAGAGGGAGAGTTTACAAATCCTTGAAAGTGATCAGTTGTAGATTCAAGAAAGGCAATCAAAAACACTTCATCGTTCAGCACATAATAAACAGATGGAGGTTGTTACCACAGGCTGTGTTGTTGACTGTTGATTTAAATCTTGGTGTACGGGAGACAAATTTAAAGACACAGCACATTCCTTATCCAACCCATTGAGATTAGATTGTTGTTTTGGCAAACAAAAGTGAGCTACATGCAACACCTGTTTTGGAGGTTTCCATTTTGCTAGTGAGTGTATGGAAAGGGAGCATGTAGCCAAATCAAAGAGAGATTGGCATTTGGAGGGAGAGCCATGAAGGAACTAGAAAAGATCCTTATGAGTGAGGATGTGTTACTGGAGACCCAGTTCAGGATCATTCAGAATGTAGTATTTCTGACTTCTATGCAAAAGCTGGACAGTATGGAATGTTAACATGGGGAGGTGGGTGGAATCAGTTCATTTGAAATGTGCCGTTGGAGGAGAGTTTTATCTGTACTCTGGATTACAAGGAAGACAAAGTTTTAGATCAAACCAAATATAAACTAGAAGGTGAAAAGACTAAGCTGAACTCTGAGGGTGCAAAAAGATTGCCCAGAATTAGAAGCAAACAGCAGTTCCACTGAAGTTTGTGCATCAGTATTTGTTCTGCTTGCAAACAAAACATTGTATAGCTCTTAATGACCAGTCACAAAACAAACTAGGGCAATTTATGAGATGTGAAGCCGAGAAGGCTCATGCTGGGACAATTACATGCTTTTTCCCCCCTAGGGAAGGAATTCCTGCTTCTAATGATGTGCTATCAGTATTATATAGTCTGATCTTCACAGCCATTGATAGCCAAAGGAGCTGGATGCAAACATTCTCATACACTCTATTGTAAACCTGACATCTTTAAGCTTCAACAAACCACTCCATGCCATTTCCATGCTGAATAGCAGCCATGTGGTAAAACATGAGTTGGTAAACCTGAGAACATGCACCCTGGATTGAACCCTATGTCCGTTTCAGGCCATGAGCTCTGAAAAGCTATTCAAATGGGTGTTGTCTCAAATTTCCTGCAACATAACAAAGATGTCAAAAGTCATTTTAATACCTTGTTTCAGAAAATGAGACACGGAATCTGAGAATCTGTTTTCTTATAAGCAGCTTGATTATTTTTACAAAATATCTGTTCTGTATCTGAACCAGGTTCATTTTAAACACACTCCTCATTTTTGCGTCAGCTTCTTTCTCAGCTAACTTCACCTTTAGAGGGATTACTTTTCGACAAGTTCACTTAAAATATAAAATGGGTGATTTTTCAAATACAGTAATACCTCATATAAGATTAGTATCGAATAACACTAAAATCGCATAACATTAAGCAATCTGGGGGGAAGAATTGCATCGGATAACATTAAGATCCTATGGGATGCATCAGATAACAACCGCTAAAGCCTGTGTGGTTACAATGTATCTCTATGGCTCCCATAGGATTTTAACATGCATCGGATAACACTAAAAATCATATAACATCAAGACTTGTGGAACCAGGTTTTAGTGTTATATGAGGTTTGACTGTAGTTGTAGTTTTTGCATTTGGGGAAATCAAAACCTATATGTTTTTGTATTACTTTAGTCAAATATATCTGTATAATCATAAGTGTCTGGGTCACAGAGCTTAAAACATTAGGATTCTTTACTGGGAACATCTTGTCTATGTACAAATGGAAGCTTTAAATATATTGCTCATGTGCTCAGGCTGTAATCTCATGCATATTTAGGAATGAGTCCCTTTAAACTCGGCACGCATAGGGCTGTGCACATAAATTATTAGATCATTACATACGAGTGGAACTGACGTAACCTGAATATTCTAGGACATCTATCAAAATAGATTCTTGACATATTTCTTTTCAGGGTGGACAACCTTTTTCCTGCTCAGGGCCTCATTCCTTCAGGGATAATCTGTCAGGGATTGCATGCTGGTAGTGACCAAGGGTGAAGTATGTGGTGGATGCTGAAACAAAGCCAAAACAAACCAAATTGATTCCTATACACTCTTTTTTCTCTACTATCTTCTTCTCCTTCCCTCTTATCCTCTGTTTGCCCTTCTCCCTTGTCTCTCCTCACTAAGTGGGCTGCTAGATAATGACATGGATGCTAAAACATAGGCATGAAAATGCTTTCAGAGGATTTATGAAAGAAAGCACCTGAAGACTTAAAGCTGCAGTTTATCCCCTGCTTCTTTAGATACTAGGGATGAAAAATGCAATGCTTGTTGGATTGAGGAAGTTGCACTCTTATAAACTTAGAGGTTATTGCACATTTCCTGCAACTTGTTGACTTTTCATTTGATTTGTTCAGATTGAGACAGAAGAACACACACCACCATTTCCTGTGACTTTAGTATGACGGAAGCCTTCAGAAACCTAGATTAACGGTCAATGCAACCACCATATTCGGGTGGGTGATATCTTTGTAGGCCAGCCAAAGGCACAAAAAGTGTGCAGAAGCATACAAAAATTCACAAGCTTTGTGGAACTCTTCTCTTTATTAGTTGAGATGTTAAAACCAAACAGCCCAGGGGAAGAAGGATTGCTAACTTCCCAGTCCTCAGTGACTCTGTGGTGAAAACTAACACCAGTGAATCACTGATGAGATCTATTCCTTGGTGTGGCAGATGCCTCCTCCATTACATCCTGGAACAACAGAAAGAGTCAAGGACTTCAGATCATCCAGTCCTTCCCCTCAGGTTTTAACAGTAGCAGTAAAAGTAAGCAGCTTTTGATAATCTTGGTTAAATGCTGCTTACTTTTAACGTCTAACCTGAGGAAGTGTAATTGTTGCCAAAAGCTTCTGCATTTTTGTGCACTGCTTCACGCTTTTGGGGTTCATTTGATTCATCGCCTTGATCTGGAGTCTGGGAATTAGTTTCTTTTGAGTGCTAACATGGTTATCAGGAAAAAAAGAAATAAAAGTATTCTACTAATGAGCTGTTTTTGCTCCTTGCATTATTATTAATGTTCTCTTCTCCTGTTTCTTAAGTTCAACACAGTGGAGATAATCCTAGACCTTTAACATTAGAAGAATATCTGGATGGTGATTTTAAGTACAAAACATTTTCTCCCTATTGGGTTTCAGGTAAGCAAAGCTGTAATTTGTATATTGACAACAAATATGAGATGCTGTATTTGCATCTTAGAATATTTTTATCTGCTAAGCCTGTGGTTCTCTACAGTATATAGTGTTGTCTTACTCCTTTCATGAGAATTATTTTTAAAGGATTGATCTCTCTGGGCAGTCATTTCCTATTTCTTAGCAAATGCTATAAGGACTTAAGCAGGCCTTGCAGGGGTGGCTAACTTTGGTGCTCCAGCTGTTCTTGGACTTCAATTGCCAGAATGAACAGCCGGAGCACCAAAATTAGTCATCCCTGCAAGCTGCTTCAATTGCCAGAAAGATGGGGCTGCAGTGACTCAGTGGTTAAGAAGCTTGCCTTGTTAGCTAGAAGGCCGTCAAGTTGGCAGTTTAAGACCCGGGTACTGCATGACGAAATGAGCACCCATCTCTGTCCCAGTTCCTGCCAACCTAACAGATTGAAAGCAAGAAATTTCAAGTAAATAAATAGGGATCACTTCAATGGAAAATATCTTGAGGAGATGAAAGGAGCTTCATTCAGGCATCCCCTGATTGGAGTTTCTCCAGCAAAAATTCTTTCAACCCAGAATAATTTCTGACACGAAACTAGTATTATAATTGCCAGAAGCCCAAGTCAGCACACCTGCTGATCAGGGCTTCTGGGAATTGAAGTCCAAGAACATCGGGGGGAGGGGCGAAGGTTGGCCACCCCTGTATAGGACAAAGTTTAGTACATAAAGTAAATCACGTACCCTAGCAATGTAAGGGGGGCTGTAAACGAATTGCAGAGTTTGTATGGGCATTGGTATTTCTGAGTATATTTGGTCCTCCAATAACTGGTTAAAAGAAATTGGCCCCTGAGTCCTTGGAAGTTTTCTATTATAGCCTCAAAAATAAACCCACAGGAAAGGTGTTGTTTCTGTTTGCTTTGTGGTCATTCTTGGTATTCTTGGTGTTGTTGCAGATTTGAATAGATATTTCCTGTTCAGTATTTATTTCCACACATGGGAAGAATATTTGTTGCTGGATGTAGAGGTATACACTGGGTCATTCTAGTACTGTAGTGCTTGCCCACTTGCATCCAGAATAGCTCCATGCAGGTCTCTTTCTCAGCATAGATTTCAGTACCCCTTTGAACCACTTCCTCTCCACCAACTCGATTCTCTTTTCCTCCTAATTTTTACTATCCATGGGATTGTGAAAGGGTGGAGACTGAAAGCTTTTAGAAAAACCTGTTCCAGCTGAGCTCTGCACATGGTCTAGGAACAAGTGGACTGTTTCTGCTGTATATAAAGACTGTCTCTTTTCTCCATATGCTCTTTTCTAAAGCTAAGAGGCAAAGAGCCAACCATTTTTGTACATAGGTTTGTTATAGAGAAGTTATCTACTTTATTTTTTTTCTGACCTTGAAGAGTAAAGCTATTTTTTCGTTCCTTAAGAGACTGTCTGTGTGTGAAGTTGGTGCACCACTTTCTGCTGCTGTACAAGCCTAATGGCTCTTTCCTGAATTAAGACACACACACACACACACACACACACACACACACACACACACACACACACACACACACACACACACACACACACACACACACACACACGCTATAACCCAAATCCCATCAGAACATATTATGCTCTTTAAGCGAGGTACTACTGTATGTTCTTCTTACAGCTATCCTGAGGAGTGCAGCAAAGTTGAAACAAGTTATTTCCTAAACTACAACAAAATAAAACTACCTTTTGTTGTTTTATTTGGTTTGGATTTTACTGGAAGTGCTTTCATTAGATATGTCTCCATGAGAGGACTTTTGCCCTTGAAGGCAAGCAAGAAAAAGTAAACAAACACATTTGTTTAATTAAATAAACTTACCAGGCATGCTTCTAAATTCAGTGCTGTGTTACCTGCTGCCCGAGATCTTATTTGCTGTTAAAAGTATTATGTGATTAAAATTGTTTTGTTTTTCTTAAGGAAATGAATATCTTCATCAATCTGAGGAAGATGATGTTATTCTTTACAATGTTCAGTCTGAACAGTCAGTGGTATTCATGACTAACAGCACGCTTGTATGTATCAACACAAGTTTTAAATAGCAAGTGAATCGATTAAAATGACAACTATATTTTTGATTTCAACTGATGATTTCATCTTTCAGAAAAGAGTGAATGCCACAAACTATGCACTATCGGGTGATCAGAATTTTATGTTATTGGAAAGCAATTACTCAAAGGTAATATATTGATTTGTTATAAAAATTAAGGAGGTGTCCTCAAGAGAGGAAAAGGAAGGGGAATTTGTTTGCCAGTTTTCTAATCTCAATGTTCCCCAATAAATCAATCACTGTGTGTTTATATGTAGAATAAATTCCCCCATAAATTTCTGTGCAAAGGGACACCCTCCCTTTACTGTCAAAAAGATCATTTTCTACAAATGATCCCAAAATTGAATACTTTAACAACTAGTGTACAGCCAACCTTGAAACTCTGCAGTACTCAACAGTGTCAACAAAATTAGCCTTTTCATCCCTAGACACCGACTTGAAATTGCCCCCTGCATTTAGTGGTGGGATGGGAATCAAACAGCCTGATGCTAGGGGAGAGCCACTGTAGATAGAGACAGAAGGTTCCTTCTGTAGAGGGAACAGGATCCTGGTGAAGAAGTTTAGAGCTTATAGGGAGATAACAACCAAGTAACTAAAATTATGTCTTTCTAATGTATATTTTTCAGCTGTGGAGATACTCATACACAGCATCATATCACATCTATGATCTTATATATGGGTAAGGTTGAAAGATTTTTCTTGTATCATGAGACAAGACTAATTTTGTCTAGCATCTCTGTTCTTTGGGCTTCCTGAGGGGCAGGTGTGTGTGTGCCACATTTTCCATTTGAGAATAGTGGATAGATTATCAATTGGCAATATTGTCTCCAGACATATAACTAAACTGATGTTTAATAGTTGGTTTTTGATTTGGAATGCTTAGATATAGTGGTAATTAATATCATAATGAGACAGTATTAAGGGCAGGCTACCTGTAGTATAAGATGAGACAGAGGCTAACATGTAGATAGATGTAACATGAGCCCCAGATGTTGGCTAGTAGGAGAAGGAGGAGTGGAAAAATCAGATGATAATTTCCACTGTATAGTTCTAGTATACCTTTAGCTGCAGTCCTGAAGACACTCAGGAAGGTTTGAACCTGCAGCTTCTCAGATAATTCTCTATGGTTGGACTCTGGTTCCCATCAGCCTATGCCAGCATAGCTAACAGGGAGGAATTATGGAAAACTGTAATTCAACAACGTCTGGTGGGCCACAGATTGTCATCCCTGCAGTAGATAGAAAGTAATCCCCATCTCAGTAGAAATTACTCCCAGGTAAATATACACAGGGATGGGCAGTTAATAGATCAAGGTATTGCAAGTAAACAATTACACACTTTCCCACTACCTTGATTTCTTGAGGGATCCAGATACAGTAGTTGATTCCTTTCCCAGAGCCTCCATAAACTTAGTGCATGTCAGATGTAATTTTCAGAATTTTCCAGCCACAGTAGTAATAGATCTTCAGTACATCTGGAGAATACTAAAATGGGAAAGTATTGTACTGGTAAATTTTGAAATGGAGGCATTCTTCATGACAGTCCCTATAGCTGTTTCCTGTGCAAAGAGAGTCCAAAAATTCAGACAGTTGGATGCATCCATATTCGGAAAATGAACTCTAGCAGTCTTTGTTTCTATCGCAAATGGATCTTTTGTAAAATCAAGACCTCTTAATTGCAATTCTGAAAGCAAATATCCTCTAGGACTGTGCTTCCCAACAAGGATAGCTTGTATTGTTTCTGGGAAAATATGTTCTCCTCACAGCTACCCTCAGGAGTGGACCAAAATTTTAAAAAACTGCATGAGATGATGAATAATGTTATAGTTCCTGGTCATCAGAAAGCCCCAGGATATTTGCAAGCCCATGAGGTACCACCGTACCTCACACACCTAATTTTCTTTCATTTTTCATGTTTGTTTCTCCCATCTCTGTTGCTTCGGTTCTTCTGACTTTGTTTCCTGCCTTAATTCCTGTGTCATTCTATCCTAACGGTTCTCTATGCTGTTTATATTCCAATAATTTTTAATTCCATTGAAGTGAATGGCCACCAGTAATATCCAAATGTGTTTATTTCCCCTCAACTTGAAGGCCAGCCAACAGAGAAACATGTTTTGTACTAGTTATACTGAGCCTAATTAAGGCTGCTATAGCTTACCTTTAAAGTAGGTGCTTTGCAACAGCTCCCCCTCCCCAGTTGGGTCCATGTTTCAATAAAGACATACCAACTGAGACCCACTTCCCCCTGTGTCCCTTTGGGGACAGTGCAACCTATTACTTCCCTGTGCTGTTGCCATTGTTTTTGTGTAACCAATTCTTCTGGGAGAAACTCAATTCCTGCGAACGGAGAGATGAAAACAGCTATGACTTCTTCTTTTTAGAGCTGGGTGGGCTGAGGAAGGTGGTGGAGGACAGAAGTGCCTGGCAGGCAATGGTCCATGGGGTTACAAAGGGTCAGAATCAACTATGCGACTGAACAACCACAAATGTTATGGATTTTGCTTGCTGATTAGTTCAGGCTGAGGCATTTCCTCCCTGTTGCTCATGGTAGTGCAGCTTGATCAAAATGAAGCTCCTACCATGATCTTCTCTGCTCTCCTCAATGCTTCTGGATCTTCCCATGATGACACACATTCTGGAGGAAAGGGCCAGGAGCTTTGGGGAGAAAAAGAAGACTGTGGCAACACTTCTCCACACAACTTGATGTTTTCAAAAGGAACATGTTGTCAGCCTCCTAGTTGGGATTCTGTGGTCCATTGGCTCTTGCATTTGTACAGCAACCCCTGGAGCTGTCACCAAATGTGGGTGGGTGTACAAAATTGTATGTCAGTATGTATAAGTGAACTCTGACAAACCAGTGAAACTTTTGTGGATGTCCGCAAATTCAAAGATTCACCGAAATAACAGTTGCCAGCATTCACTAGTATCTATTCAAACAAAGAAGAATTATACATCTCTTTCAGGAGCATTAACGTAGTTCGTCTGGGGTTGCCAGCACTATCTTTCAGATAATCAATTCAACATTAAAGTAGTCAAGAAATGCTTAGAAAGCATTGGATCAACCTGCTTTTTAAGCATTGTGTCAATCTATCTTTTTCTCCCCCTCCCCTTTATTTTCTTTTGCAGTGTTTTTGTCACAGATTATGAGCTTCCACATTACATTCAATATATAGCCTGGTCACCTGTTGGACACAAACTGGTCAGTGTACAAATGAAGTGGAAGAATAATGTTACTTTCAGAGGAGCTTTATTTGCCTTTGGTGTTTGTGCAGCTTCACAGGCCTTTTATCTCTCGTTATTGACTGTGCTTAAGAATATTGAATGTTAAAGATAACACTTGACTCATGCATAGAGCCATATGCCTTGCCAAGAAGGTGCTTCAGGATAAGTAAGTGTGTTTTAGCAGAATCTCAAATATATTTGCCCCAGTATGAAGCATTTCAGCTTGCCTAAAACTAGACACACTGAGATACAGAAACTGAGATGTTAAGAGTCCTTTGCTACCCTCCAAAAAGGTGGGAGGTTCTGGCTATCCTCTCTATACCACTTACCAAAGATGTGTGGTGGTGGTTTTTTACCAATTGCTCTAAAACAGAAAGTGTAAAACTGAGAGGAAAATAATATTTGTTTTATTCAAGGAAAGCTGTACACCTTGTTTAAGCTTACAGTAGTATTTTTTTTTGAGGCAAAATAAAATTTCTTGTGAGGGTAGAGAGTAGGCAGGATTATGGGCATGGCAAAAATCATAGGGAGATGTTATGCATTGGACAAGGCAAGGCAGCATGGCAATTTTTTACTGCTCTGCTTCTAGGTGCCAAATGCCTTAAGATAGTCCTGGCAATATGCAGTGGCTGGTAGGGAGCACTGTTGGTTCAGCAGCATGTGTCTGAGTAGCTCTGCTGCTACCACCATATCAGTGAAAACCATTTGTATTATTTTTGTTTTGGCCCGATCCCAAACCCACGCTCCCTACTGATCTTCTAGTGGTGACCAGGAGAGTGGTTCCCAACGTGGAGCCCATGCTCCACAGGGGAACTTCAATTCCCAGACACCTCATTGGCTGATCAGTGCTTGGGGAATTGGCTTTGGCTTCTGGTAATTGAAGTCCAAACCAATGAGATAGAGTTTCCCACCAAAGAGATAGAGGAAAGGTAAAGTGAGTAGCCTGCTCCCTCTCAGCCTTCCTCTCCATATCTCTTCCTTTCTCTTTGCCAGAAAGAGATGGCACTGCACAGCTCTCTCTTTTTTTAGTGGCCTCACAAAATGACAGATTTGGTCCTCTTCCCATTGTGATTGGGGATTGGGATTTTCTGATATGTTTTTGATTTGTTTTTGTATTATTTGAAGTGTTGCTGAAATGTTTTATTAATTGATTATAGTGTTGAATGTTATATTTGTGAGTTTTGTGAGCCGCCTTGAGTCGGTTGCACCGAGTAGGGCGGCATATAAATTGAATTAACAACAACAACAACAACAACAACAACAACAACAACAACAACAACAACAACAACAACAACAACAACAACAACAACAACAACAACAACAACAACAACAATAATAATAATAATAATAATAATAATAATAATAATAATAATAATAATAATAATAATAATAATAATAATAATAATAATAATAATAATGTTACTCTTCTGCTTGGAGGCCTAGGACTCCTGGGTGAATTCAGAGTCCCAGCAAGTTTAGGCAATACAGACATGGACGATCCATAGTTGCTTCCAGGTCGAAGGTCTGAGGCCAATTACTCTTGCTTTCCCAAACTTAAAGATAAAACCTGGAGTAAAATGCTTATAATATGTAATTCAGGATATTCTGGCAAGCCTGGCCTAGATTAGGTAGTGGATTTGGAATAAATACTGTAGTTAAATGCAGTAAAACCTCGCATAAAGAGTGCCTCGCTTCGAGAGTAACTCGCTTAAAGAGCAGAATTTTCTCTGAATAGTTGCCTCGCCTTACATTGAAAACCAACTAGAAACTTGCTTAACAACTACATCAGGGTTCACAATACCCCATCCTACCAGAAGTCACAACTGGTCACTTACAATGGTGTTTCATTAAAAGAGCAAACTCGCTTAGACAGCAATCCTGTGGAACGCATTATGCTCTTTATGTGAGGTACCACTTTACTACAATTCAAAATATATGACCTGAAAATGGATTGGTGTGTACTGCAGCACCCTAGATCTCCCGGCACAGCAAACCTAGCAGCTGATCTGTAACTGTAGACTTCTCTTTCTCCAGGCAATTTGGGTCATACATATAAGTCCCAAATTACAAAGATTTGTTTTCATCATTGCATTGGACCTCTACAATAAAGCAGTAAAATATATGAGCTTGGAATTCATGATTTGTCCTTACATAAGCTTTGCAGCTTGAGTCAATATACCTGTGGACCAAGGACAACATCATGGCCAAAATCCTGTTAGTGTTCACATAAGGTGTGTGTAACTTATTGCAGAAAGTTGTACCCAATTGACAAGGTACTGAGGAATGTTTGGATCATGTATCAGATTATATGCACAATTTCATGACTAAAATGCATCATGGCAGCTTGTCAATCAGGCCCTATTGATTGTAACAAGATACATAAACTACATGAGTACCGGTAGGATTAAAGTCCATATTTGCTAAATCTCTTACTGAGTACAGTAGTCTTCTTTACCTGCTGCTGTCCTATGATGTGCAGAAATACAATTCCTATCATCTCCAGCCAGTGTTCACTGAGGTGATGGAAGACATTGTAATCCAATGCATTACAGAGGGCATCAGGTTGCCAATAACTTGGATAGTTTGGGTCTAAAAAAATTATGTGCATCTCAATTCATACAGATGATTCTCTCTCTCTCTCTCTCTCTCTCTCTCTCACACACACACACACACACACACACACACACAGAGAGAGAGAGAGAGAGAGAGAGAGAGAGAGAGCGCTTGATAGCCTCTATATATTTGTATAAAGAGAATTCCTTTTAGCATGCAGGTGAACATTGACACATGAGTTCAAACAAGGGTGTCTCCTATTTGCTTGAATAGATCTTTGAATCCAATCACATATGCTATACTCATTGCAATAGCATTGACTGCATAACGTAAATTGCATTTTATACATATGTTGAGAGTAATTTGGATTTTCCCTCCTCCCAGGCCTATGTCTATCAGAATAACATCTATTTGAAACAGGATCCCAGAACGCCTGCTATTCAAATAACCAAAGATGGCAGTTGGAATAAAATATTTAATGGAATCCCTGATTGGGTTTATGAAGGTAAACTGCATCTTATAATCAGTATTGTTTCTATATATGACAAATATGAGAAATGTTAAAAAAAAGTCAAACTGCTTAGTAGTAGCAGCAGTTCCTTTTCATACTGTGTGGCACCAATCTCCACCACAACAGCATATCAGGCAACAGCCAAATACTACTTTCAACAGCCAAATACTATTCTTTATGGCTTAACATTGTGTTTCTTTATTAAGCTTGTGTTTCTCCAAGTGTATGGTTTCTCAGCATCCTGCATCTTGGTTTTCAAAACTCCGTTGCATCTTTCCTCAGGTTAATAACTGAAGTAAAAAAAAAGGATATATTTAAGCCAGATTCTGCCTACCACAGTTTTTAGAGCCTCTTTCATGTTTCCTCAGATGTATGCTGTAAAACTTCTTGTCGGATCATAGAGGTGACATCTTGTTCATCTATAATATTATAGTACTCTTATTTCTAATCAAAAGAATGTAGCAAACAACATTTTGTACACGAGTAAGGTCTATAAGATAGGCCCAAGGGACAGGAGAACAAATTATTTGCTGGATAAACTTCAGAAGTAAAAGCACTGAGAATCAGTACTCTGTGAATGGAACACCAGGCAGAGAGGAGGCCATTTTTACCAATTCTTCCTTCCTTGTCCAGACCTTGGTACCTTCCAAAAGTCTGCTCTGAAGGGTTGAGGAATCCACTGAAACACAATGATAGGTGATCCTTGTTCCTTCACTGAATCTCAGCCCCTCCACTTTCAAAGAAGAGTCTGAATCCAAACCACTATATTTATAAAGTGTTATGAGTTTAAATATTGCCTTAACTGCAAAATAAAAGACCTACACAGGAGCTAAATCTGGTTTTCTAGGCCTATTTACTAGTTATACTACTCACCGCTCCAGACATAAGAGATGATAGCCTTTCATCTTCTGCTTCTTCCTCAAGATTGTGTGAAAACTACCTACTTACCTAGGAATCTCTGTGATTATTAATTATCATGCCCTGCTATTTGCTGAGCACCATACAGCAATACAGATTTTCTTTGTTCATGATCAATGTTATCATATTCTATCATTCTGGGAAATGTGGTTTTAAAACAGTATTTACTCTAGTCATCTAAAGAAGAAGAGAAAAGGGGGGAATCGAAGTGGCACCTCAGACTTGTTTGTGTGGAAAGAGATAGCCTCTTGCAGCAGCCTACGGCAAATGTCCAGATGTAGTTTCCCAATAACTTCACCTTCCACTCCTTCAAAAACCAGTACAAAGCATTGAAAGACTAGCTCAGGGGTTTGCCTATGGTGCCAAATAATCCAGTCCCTGGCTGTGGTTCAAAAATACCTCAATCTTTGAGGAGGCTCTTTCTGTGTACAGGTAAAAAGTATTAAAAGTCACAAGCCCAGCACAATCGGTGTGCAAGCTGAGTTGGCAATGAGCAGCTAGCACAAAGGGTTAGGCTGGCCTAAGGGCCCTTTTGTTGGCACAAGGGACTTATGCCCTATCCAAACCCATCTCAGTTGCTCTTAACTTGGAGTTTGGATTGCACCCATAGTCAAATCTTTTTGCTCACACAGAACACATTTCTCATAAGGATAGTAATTCCTTTTTCTCTGTTCCTGACCACCATTACACTTCCGGGTACATAGAAAAAAGACTCCCTGAAGATTGTTGTATTTTTGAACCACAATCGGGCATATCCTGGGCAATGGCCACCTTGTGCCAGGTCATCTTTCTCACACTAGATCAGGCAAAAGAAACTGCAGAATGAACTCACCAAAAGGTGGCTTCATTTTGGCAGTTTCACATCTGGCCTAGACATGGAGGAAGAAATTATACTTTTCCACCCCTTACTTGAATGACACCCCTCTCATAATCCCTGGGGGATTAAGTGCAATTAAAATCTGGTAGATAAAATTTGTTTCACTGGTGTCTAGACTGGCCTGCTGGTCAAGCTCCCTTTGTGATGGTATACTACAGGGATTTTCAACCTGTAGCTCATGGGCCGGATTCAGCCTGTGATGCCATTTCATGTGCTCACCACCTCCACTACAACAGGAAGTGCCATGTAGTGGAGGAAGGGCAAAATGGCCATCTGGGCCCCAAAGCTGTCTGAGGGAGAGTGACCTGACCCCTGACTTAAAAAGTTTGAGAACTCCTGCTATACTAGCTCACCAGTAGAAAGGCTTCCTCTGCTCCTTCCCTTTTGATCTGGAAAAGAAAGAGGGGTCATGCAGATGGATATTAAGTCTGCTCTCTGGGGTGATCTGGAAGCAGGCTGGTCAGCTTTTTTCATGGCATCCACACATGTTGGACACGAGTGATTCTAGTCCCACTCCTTCTGCACTCTCTTTAAGCATCAGTCAGGATGTTCAACTTTTTCATCATGCTGCCATAGATGTTGTTCCCAGAATACAATAGCATAAATGGGACTCTTGCAACTGGCAGCAGCTGCTTATGGTATAAACGTCTGGTATACAAAGGGACTAGTGAGCACCTTCAGCATATTGGATATCGAACACTTCACCTGATCATCTGTGAATGGTCAGGGGAAGTGAAATAATTCTGTTTACACCTTCTAGTCAACATTTTTTAAAAATCCACATGCCGGTGAGTATTGTCAATTGAAACTGAGCCCACAGTCAGTCAGGGAAAGTGCTAAACTAAGAGTCAAAGCTTTGGTTTCCATAACTAAAGGAGGTGTGCATTGAAGGACATATCAATCCTTCCCCTGAACTGGAGCCAGCACTTTTCTGGCCCTTCTTGGTGTGCATTTAACTGGTAGTCTGGACAAGCACAGGGCCATAGCCAGGATTCTAGATGTGGATGGGCAAATATTTTTCAGGGTGGGCAACAAAGCCTCTTTTCAATGCATTCCTATGGGAAACCATGCCTTACCCGGGTGGGGAAACTACTAACTCAGGGTGGGCCAAGCTCACCCTGGGGGCCCTCTGGCTATGGCCCTGGATAAGCCCTGAGAAAGACAAATTTGAGTATGGTGCCTTGGGTATTATTTTAAGCTGTCAGCCAGTCATTAGGGTAGACCTCCTGTTACTTGTGTTCTGAAAGTAATTAGAGAAGCAATTCTGGATATAAAAGCATGTTGTTACCAGATAATGGTAGATCATTCATGATCCTCTGGTAGTAGACTATACATGACATCTAATATGATTTCTTTCAGAGGAAATGCTGGCTGTAAAATATGCATTGTGGTGGTCTCCAAATGGAGAGAACTTGGCATATTTACAGTTCAATGATACTGGAATACCAATTATTGAATATTCATATTATGGTGAGGATCAGTATCCCAGAAGAATAACTATTCCATATCCAAAGGTACGTGTTTTTTTGCTTTAATTTTTTTATTCAAACAACTTTCAAAGACAGATTTTATAGTATTTTACTGTAGAGGTTCTTGGATTTCTCTGACGTAGCCAATAAACTTGAATGCTTTTTGTGAAACTCAAGATTGGCTTTAGCTTTGTATATTTTTACAATGGCCTAATGAAGTGCTCAACCTATATTTTAAAGAGATGGGAATAACAGAACCTTACATATCTCATGAGAAATCTGTACATGAGTCAAGAAGCAACAGTTAGGACAGGATATGGAATGACGGAGTGGTTTGGAATAGGAAAGGGAGTAAGACAAGGTTGTATTTTGTCACCCTGCTTATTTAACTTATACACAGAGCACATAATGTGCAGTGCAGGACTGGATGAATCAAAAGTTGGAATTAAAATCGCTGGGAGAAAAATCAACAATTTGAGATATGCAGATCATACTACCTGAATGGCAGAAAGTGAAGATGACCTAAAGAAGTTCTTGTTTAGGTTGAAGGAGGAGAGTGCAAAAGGTGGCTTGAGACTCAACATCAAGAAAACCAAGATATAGTAATGGCAACAGACCCTTCTACTCCCTGGAAAATAGATGGGGAAGAAGTAGAAGCAGTGTCAGACTTTACATTCTTAGGATCCAAGATCAATGCAGATGGTGACTGCAGCCATGAAATAAAAAGGTGACTAATTCTTGGGAGGCAAGCTGTGAGAAATTTGGGCATCATGGTTAAAAGAAGAGACATCACCTTGCAAACAAAAATTCGCATATTCAAAGCAATGGTATTCCTGGTAATTATGTATGGTTGTGAGAGCTGGACCATAAGGAAGGTTGAGCGCAGAAGAATAGATGCCTTTGAGATGTGGTGTTGGAGGAGAGTTTTGAGAGTACCCTGGACAGCAAGGAGAACAAATAGGTTGATCTTAGAAGAAATCAACCCTGACTGCTCCTTAGAAGGTCAAATAGTAAAGGTGAAGCTAAAGTACTTTTGGACATCAAATGAGAAGAGAGGATTCACTAGAGAAAGTCATGATGGTGAGAAAGGTGGAGGGCAAAAGAAGAAGGGGGTGGCCCAAAATGAGATGGCTAAATGGTATTGTAGACGCAATGGGCAAAGAGCTGGGTGAGTTGAGGAGGATGGCGGAGGACAGAGGTGCCTGTTGGGCAACGGTCCATGGGGTCGCAAAGGGTTGGAATCCACTGCGTGACTGAAAAAAAAAGTCCTCCCATTAGTGTAACATATGCCAGACAGATTCAGAGGGGGTTGGAGGAGAGAGAAAGAAAGGTTTGTGATTGGTTTGTTGTTATGTGCTAATAGGTTGCTTCCAAATTATAGCAACTCTTTGAATTAATAATCTCCAGAAGGTCATGCTATTAACAGTTTTGCTCAGGTCTTAGATCCAAGCTAATATTTTAATTATGTTTATTTTTAAAATGTTCAGATAACTTATTGATTGTAGGTTTTAATATTGGTTTTTTTTTAAAAAAATGCATGCTGCTTTGGGTCCTTTTTTTAGCAGAAAAGCAGGGTAAAAACAAACAAACATTTTGGCCTTCAGCTCCCACAAACCCTTATTCATCACTGCTGTGGGTGAGGCCACTGTGAACATTGGGCAAAGCATTGAATGACCAGAATTCCCATAGACTTGTTTTAAGGGTGCATCTTCTAAGAAGAAGAGAGGTTCCTTCCTCTGATATTTTAGACTACTATACCCACAGCCCCATTCTATTGGCTTTACTGTCTGGGAATCATGTGAGTTGTAATAAATAGTTATATAATTAGCCTACATGCTGCAGGTGGAATAGCCCCCTTGAGTTCCACCTGGAACTTTTTGGAATTTCGGAACAAAATTAATTTCCCATACCAGATTAGAGATCACAGTGTTTCTCTTTTTCAAATCTTGTTGGAAAAATGACTATGGTATTATAGTATTCAATGGCTGCCCTGGTATAGATCCTGTGCAAGAGAGATGAAAAACATATTAAATAAAAGCAAAAATCTGTTTCATTTTGTGTGCCTGAAACAGATCAAAACATTGTAACACCAAATTACAGGCGAGGGACAACAAATGATATTTAATTTAACAAAATGATATTTAGCTAAAAATGATATTTAATTTTTTTAAAAAAAAATCTCCAGAGATCATCCTGAGTAATGTGTCAGTATTTTTCTTTTCTTTGAAGGCAGGGGCTGAAAACCCTACAGTTAAAGTGTTTGTTATAAACACTGCTAATCCAGAATATTTGGGACCTAAGCAGATACCTGCTCCAGCTGTGATAGCATCAAGGTACTATCCCCTAAGATTCAATTTCTCTTCTGCGTGGCTTTATTTTTTTGCATTTTGATGAATATAATATTGTTTTAAAGGACTTAACTAGAGATGTTATTTCCAAAAGGCAAAGTTTTAGTAATCATTTTTTCCCCCTGGAGTCCCATGCCTCCGAAAGCAATGGAAAACATTTGAGCCAAAAGATAAGTTATGATTAGTACATCCTTAATATGGTTCAAGTCACTAAGATGCTGACTGGGAGGCGGAAGGTCAGCAGTTCGATTCCTGAGTACTGCAGGACGGAATGAGCTCCCACCTCTGTCCCAGCTCCTGCCAACCTAGGAGTTTGAAAGCAAGAAATTGCAAGTAGATAAATAAGGCCCACTTTGGTGGGAAGGTAACAGCGTTCCATGCACTCCAGTGTCTAGTCATGCCTGCCACATGACTATGGAAATGTCTGCAGAAGCAGACAGTGCTGGCTCTGCAGCTTAGAAACAGAGATGAGCACTGACCCCTAGAGTCGGATACGACTGGCTTTTGAGCAAGGGAAACCTTTACCTTAATGTTTTAATGTTTCAGACAGCTGATTCTGGCAGACCTTTGTAGCTGAACAAGCATGCAACCAGTGAAACCTTGTTCAACAATCAAAACAAAGTAAATTAATCTGAAAGCTATATGAGATATGAAAAACTCCTGGTGTGGCAATTCAAGGTTTTAAGAACTAAAGGATTTTCTCTTTCTAATAATTTTTTTTAATGTACCATTTCGCTGCTAGATGCTCCAACTCCTGGTGAAGCCAAAGACTTCTCTGCCAGAATGCCTAGTCTGGAGGCTGTCATTGTTAATAGATTATGATTTACCCTTATTGAGCTTTTTGAAGCCATGGCAGAGATTTCCACACACCACTGGGGTTGGATTACTTTGTCAGATTTGAAGATCCATAAATGTACAGTATTAGTAATACAATGAAAGGTTGACCCCTTCACACTGTTTTAAATGGCCCTTCTCTCCTGTTCTCTTCAGTGACCACTATGTGACTTGGATTACATGGGTAACAGATAACCGGATCTGTGTGCAGTGGCTGAAAAGGATCCAGAACGTCTCTGTTTTAGCCATCTGTGATTACAATTCCAGGTCCTGGAACTGCCCAAAGGTATTGTTTTACAACAGAGCTAACACTTACAATAAAAGTTGTAGAAGTTACTTCTGCCAAGCACTGTTGAACATTTACTGTAATTGTAGTCTCCTGAGCAAAAAAAAAAGATGTTTCTAATACTGGATTGGATCCAAAACTTTGAGAATAGAGATAAGATCCACCCATCTATCCACTCATTTATTTGGTACAGTAGTACCTTGGATAACGTTTGCATTGGATAACGCTAAAATGAGATAAGGTTGGGGAATTTGAGGCAAACATTTGCATCATACAATGTTAAGATAACGTTGTGCGATGCAAATGTTTTCCTCAAATTCCCCAACGTTGAGATCGCTTGCTATTAGGTTTGAGCTTCTCCGGCCAAAGGCAAAGGCTAACAGTGAGGGATTCGTCCTGCCCACCCTTTTGTTTCAGCAGGGGAGGCAGGGCGAATCTCTCTGTCTTTGCCTTTTGCCTTTCGGTTGGAGGTTGAACCAGCTTTTTTTTAACGTTGTGGGATCAATGCATCACCCAATGTTAAAAACCGGATAACGTTAAGACTTGTGGAACCAAGTCTTAACATTATCCAAGGTACTAGTGTACTTATATCCATCTACACACACATTTTGCTTTCTTCCAATCAGAGTGACATCATGCCTCTCCCAGCTTCTTCCTCTTCATTTTATTCCCATACTAGCCCTGTGGGGTAGATCAGGGTAGGAGTGAGGGGTCCCTTATCATTATGCCCAAAATCATGACTCTTGTCATGATAGAAATGATTTCTATTTAGGCATTCTTTTATTATATTTCTCATTCAGAGCATGTTTGGTGGACAGCAGGAATGTAAGTTTAGGAGAATTTGTTTGGGGGAATGTGCTTTAGGAGCACAAAAGAAAGAAGACCAGGCATGTCTGCTTCTATCTACTTTCAAATATTCCTTCTCATGACAGCATCCTAGAGAATGTGAAAGTCTTTTTCTCTTCAAGTCGCTGCCACCTTTGGCTCATCTATATGGTTACTTCACTTGAACCCCCCCCCCCCCTATTTTTAATGCTGCTGGTAGAAGGCTTGTTAAATCATATGGGACACAGACAGATTTCGTGTTCCTTTATTAGAAATAAGGATGATGGGATAAAATTGCTTGTTTTACATTTTCATGAAAACCTACCTTCTCAAATCAAATGTCAAGTCCTCATCCACTTGGTGTTTTTTTGACATTGTAGAAGTCTGATACTTGCACTTCTCCACTTTTGTGACGCAGTCTACATTTAGAATGAGTACAAATGCATACATTGGGGAGGGATGTGCACAAAGATTCAAATATTAGTGGGAGAAGGGAATGTGCAAATGTTTTATATGAGGGATAATCCCTTGCAGGATAATAGGAAAAATGAATATATTAGGGGAAATATGTAGAAATGTATAGATGAGAAGAAATGCATATAAATCAATAGGAAATTTCAAGTGGCCTGTTTTAAAAAAAGTAATTTGATTGGAAATAGGGGGAAAAGAAGTTTAAGACTGGAAGAATGAGAAACTGAGCAAACATAGAACTGGGAGATTTTTTTCTATTCTAATTAGAAAGATAAGATGCTAGCACTTCCTCTTCAGGCAGAGGTGCTTCACTAGTCTTGATATTAGAGTGATCAGCATCCTGGCAACACCAGGTTCAATAAACAGTGACAACTGCACTCAACAGCATCTCCTCACCTGATGAGAGTTGTTGCTGAAATAGCTATCATATTCTGCTTACAAAATGCTTTCATTACATCAATCTGTGCCCCAATGGGTAGTTAACAGAAGTGTGAGCAGATGGGAAGACTCCATTAAACTGTGTTTGCTTAAAAGATCTCCGTAGAAAGAGATTTCCATCTCTCACCTTTTCTTTCACATTAAACCAGAAGTAGTAATGGGTAATACATACAAACTACTTCATATACTGGGAGATAATAAAAATGCAACAATTGGAACATGGCAGGTGAAGATGAATCTTCGGCTGTAAACGGAGATGAATACTGTACTCTAGAGACAGATAATAATAATTTTGTGTCAGAGATTACTCTGGGTTGATAGGATTTTTGCTGGAGATACTCCGCTCGGGACGGCCAAATGAGGCTCCTTTCAAGTCCCCAAGTGCAGCCCTCGGGTATCGATATGACTGGCTTTTGAGCAAGGGCAACCTTTAAACTTAATTTTACCCAAGGCCAGCATTTCAGTGGAATGGTAGATGTTTTACAAGGAAATGCATCAGAGCAGGAGTCGGCAAAGTCTGTCTCCTTTTGCCAGGAGACAGTGTTGTGTTCCAAGCAGAAAGTAGAAAAACTGCCACATGCTTCCCCCATTACCATATCTGCAGATTTTCTACCTCTCAAAATCTTTATTTTTTGTCTAGTTTTGAAGTTGGGGAGGAGGTAGGCTTCTCACCAGAGGATAATGGTGTAGGCCACAGTGGTACTGCTCTGATGAATACTGGGTGGTTACCACCATATAATGGTTGTCCCCACTCAAATTCCATTTACAACAAAAGAGGCTCTCAGGTCTGATGGCTGCATACAAACAAAGACTATGCGTGCAAATTCAATTATTGAAAGGACAGTCAGTAAATATGGCAAGGATAATGTTGATGTGCTAGACATCAAGGAAAAGGCCCTGAGATGACCCAGTCATTAAACTGGCTTAAGTCCATGAAGGGGGCAGAGCTCAGAAAGAGGTAGCAATGGAAAGTATACTTTCTGAATAATCTGCCTTTTGTTTTAGACTGTAAAACTGCCTGTGCTCCTGAACTGCTTGTCTTCTTTTCTCTACCCATCTCTTGGAGGAGGGTGGAGAGAAGAGGGCCATTTTGAAAGATCTTTTAATAAAGCCTTTCTCTCTCTCTTACTTTCGTGCATGTATTCCTTTTGGTATCCACAGCCACATGAGCTGCAATTTGCCTAGTTTTGGAAATAATAACATTAGTATATTGATATTTACACAAACTGGTTTAAAATGACTTGTGGACTTCTGTAACTGAAATATGTGTGATTTTGTGCATCTGAATCTCTTTATTATATTCGTTATTATTCAGTCTGATGGCTTGCACTTTGTTGTTATATTGACTCATTGACTGTCACTGTAGTTTGTAAGTTTGTCCTTGTTCACTTATTTGGTTATTTGTTAGTTTTTTATCCAGTGAGCTCATCACTGTATTAGTCTCTTTGGTTTTTAACTCACAACAATACAATAGTGGACTCAGTGTTGGGCAGCAAAAAATTTCGCTACCACACTGTGGGCAGAGCCTACGTCATGGGTGATCTAGTCATGCCTGCCATATGGCCATGTATACATCTGACTCTTTGGCTGTAAATGGAGATGAGCACTGCACCCTAGAGTCGGATATGACTGGCTTTTGAGCAAGGGAGACCTTGAACCACTTGCAGGGACAACCTGACGTCAAATGTGAATACCAACCGGGGATCTTCTATTATTAGGTAAAGGTTGCCCTTGCTCGAAAGCCAGTCGTTACCAACTCTAGGGCTCGGTGCTCATCTCTGTTTATAGCCAAAGAGCTAGTGGACTTGATCCACAAAAGTTCAGATTAAAATACAGTAGTTAGTCTTTAAGGTGTCACAACGTTTTTGTCTTTTTGTTTTGTTTACTCTCTGATATGCTTGCACAGAATAAAACTCTTTAAATGGTAGCTGTGTTAGTCTGGGCAGGGCAGGGAGGTGGACGTGGTCACCCAATTTCACTCCCCCCCCCCGCCCGCCTGAAGGCCACCCAATTTCACCACCCCCTTTGCCAAAGGCCACCCAATTTTGCTCCCCCCCCCCGGGCCGGTGTGTGTGTGCAAACCTGTTGCTGCCCACCACTGAGTGGACGGTAAAAATGTGACTGGCTAAATCTTGCCTAGTGAGCTTCTTGTACAAGTGGAGATTTGAACCCTAAAGGTTCTAGTCACCCACACTCTAATCACTGCACCACACATGTCCCATATATTTTATAAAATTTCATCCTTTATATACAATTGACTCTGTTTACACATTAGTCTTAATTGATGCACAGACCAGGATGTGGATCTTCTTTTAAAGTTTTTTCAGGAGGCGGGCGGGTGGGGGAGGTTTGCATTGTGTGAAATTGCAGTGGAGGTCTTGTAGCAGCCATTTGAGAGACAGACAAAAGGACCCAGGGGGAGAGCTTGAACAGCCGTGGGGACTCCTTACATCTACCTGAGAGTAGTGACTGCTGATCTCTAGATTGACAGTGTGCTATTTTTCTGTTAAATGTTGCAAAGCCTGATAAAACACCCCATCTGGCTCTCTGACTATCATCAATTTTAATCCAGGTTATTTGACAATTTAATGTCTTCGATACTTAGCCTTGGCAAAAGGCACGATCCTAACTGTTGATGAGATGCAACAATATGGATTTTAAATATGCAAAATGCTTTCTACAGAGAATAATTTGACAGCAAACATTTCACAGGGCTCCAAACCATGACGCAATGGTTCATCAATATTGCCTAAACAGCTCTGGAAATAAAGAAGTTATGGTTTTGTATAAGCCAGTTGTCAGCAGCATGCTCAGCCATAATCCTCTGATCTTCTACTTTCATTTAGCAACCAGAATAATAAATGACTAGCCCCTACTTCAATTTAACAGTCTGATTACATGTTAAAATGTGACGTCGTAAACTGAGATCAAAAATAGGCTAGGTTTAAGTTTTCCTTTGATTTCCTGAATTTAGTGAAAAGCATCTCTTGTTTTCCCCTTTTCTTTCTTTCCTTGTACTGATCATTGTAGTGCTTTTTCTGCTTGCTCAGTTGCTGAAAAAACCAGCCTCCCACCTCCTGTATCGGACAGTTTTGCCATTCATACTGACCTTTTTGACTTGTTTAATTTTACAGAATCAGCAGCACATCGAAGAGAGCCACACAGGATGGGCTGGTGGAGTATGGTTCTTTTATCTTGAAACTTTATTTTACAGAAATGTTACTTAGCCCTTGATTTACAGATCACTTTTGTTTTTCATAGTGGTTATTAAGCAGACTTTTATCAGTTCCATTCAAAAACCATTTTTGTTTATTTGTATCTAGTACAGATGGTCTTTTAACAATTAAACTGAAGCTTTATTTAACAGGATAAAACAGCAGGAGGAAGCGAAGGGATACATTTACATGCTAAAATTCTGAAAACATAAATACTCAGGAGAGTTACAATCCCTTGAATAAATTTATTGTTAGATTCAGCTAAAATCAGCCTGTTGAATTACTTGACACTTTGTAATCACTGCTTAAGTAAGTCCCATTTATTTCAATGCATATGCTCTACTTGTGGGTGACCATTGAAATTAGCTCCATCCCTGGTTTCTTGTATATTGTTCCTGATCAACATTGTGCTTATTGTGAAGTACTGTACAGTACCTCTAAAAGGGCCAAAACAGTATCTCTATTGGATTTTGTTAATTTGATATAAATGTTTATATTTCATATTTCCAACCTCTTCTTTTTAAAGATTTAACCCCAGTGGTGGGATTTCAAAAATTTTACTACCCCACCGTGATGTCATTATAGTGTGGGCAAAGCTAATGTCATGATGTCATGGGTGGAGCCAACATCATGACATCATGATGTTGTGGGCAAGGGCCAAAGAAAAAAAAAATAAAAATAAAATAAAATAAAATAAAATAAAATAAAAAATAAGCACACACACACACCAAGTGCTTGGTGCACATGTGCAGTGGGGGAACCAGTGAAAAGGTAAGCCCTGAAGGTGGTTTCCCCCCCCCCCAAAAAAAAAAAAGCTGCTACCGGTTCTCCGGGACACTGGGGGAAGTTACTACCAGTTCTGGCGAGCTAGTGCGAACCTGTTACATCCCATCACTGTTTAACCCTGTTTACAGTTACAATAGAGATGTTCACCAATACTAGACAAATGTCAAGTTGTTAAATTGTGTTACCTTTATCAAGTTAATGAGAGACCAGACTTTGAATTGAATATTGGCTAAATTTGTTTCAGGTGAGGTGTTAATGAGCAAGTACTGCCCTGGTTTGCATCAAAATCAATGGAACTGAGTGTACCATTTTTCACTTGTAGCCTGCATTGGAGAAGGGGATGTTTCCCTTGGTCTAAGATAGGGTTTCCAACCTTGGGGCCCAGATGTTCTTGGATTTCAATTCCCAGTAGCCCTGATCAACAGGTGTGCTGATTGTGACTTCTGGTAACGTCTGGGGGCCCAAGGTTGGGGAACCCTGGTCTAAGAAGTTTCCAAATAGTTACTCTCACAAACATAAGCTTTGATCAAATGTACATATGTCATCTGCTTGAAGTATACAGAATAACCGTTTCAGATGTATCCATGTTCCATTTAATGGTGTTTGGTTAGGTTAGTATGGCTTATCACTCAAAGTATCTGACTGCCTAATTTGGAAATGTAGGACATGTGGAAGTCTTTTTGATGTTATTTTCAGGTTGGTGCTTAAAAGAAACAGTAGAGTTTTTTCTCCAAGGTCTTGGGGTGAGGGTCTACTGAATGGTCTACTGGCCATTCTAAGATCCAAAACTCTTTCCAAACTCTCATTTGTTCACTAGTGTGATAAAAGCAAAATTTTCAAATAGCTAAATTTTTGGCTCGCTCTTTTATTTCAAGATTTTTGAAAATGTTTCCTAGACAAGCACTTACATTAAACCAGTTTGAAAGGTATTCCCCTTTATAAATCATAAACCATTTTCACAACAGTACTAGAAATATTGTCACTGATAACAAGAATGATGGTAAGATAGCAGCTACTTGTGTCATATACAAAGTCCACCGAGGACACTGGGAAATAACGTCTCACGTCACTATGCAAAATAAGCAAAAAAAAAGCTGTCTGACCCATCCATAAAATCTGCATTTGTTTGATTTTATGTGAATGGTGTAACTTTGGAAATGAATTGCTCCTGATTAAGAAATCACCATGGTCATTATCATTTGCACATTGAATAATGCAACTCAGCATGCAGCTGATAACGCCCATAGTGACTTCTTAATTTGGGGTTATTTACTTCTAAAAGTTATGTTTTTCTTCCTATACCAGAGTAACTAGGTAAAAGGATTCATGAATTTTGAAGCATTCTATAAAACTATACTACTATACTTTTAAGTGAAAATTATCCTGATATTTTAAAAAAGCCTATTCCCATTCTTTGAAAAACATAAAATGAACAGATCACAATACCAATCTAATCTGTAAACATTTTTAATTGATCCAGAGATGAATTTCCATTTCAGTTATTATTTTTTATGTCTCAGTTCTTTGTTTCAGCACCTTCTTTCACTTCAGATGGCAATTCATACTACAGGATTTTTAGTGATAAGGATGGTTACAAACATATTCATTACATCAAAGACTCAATGGTATGTCAGGCCTAAACCTCAGTTTGCAAATGTTGCAATACAATGTGTTCCTAGCAAAAATATCTGACTTTGAACGTGTTGTTTTTACAGGAAAAAGCAACCCAAATCACAAGTGGAAAGTGGGAGGCTATATACATTTACAAAGTAACAGACAATGCAATGTAAGCATTCTATAAAGAACAGTAAAAATGTAAATTCATACAAGAATGATTTTTCCGTTTGACTTATTGCTGAACTCTGTTCTCAAAGTCTGAAGACCTTTCCAGGTTGTAAGATAAAATGGGTTCCCCTTTGTGATCATTATCTGGAAAATTCTTGATATTGAGTTAAATCTGTGCATTCTATTAGGTCTTTTTAGTCCATAAATGTATTTTTGTATTGAAGAATAAACACAAGGAAGAATCTATAAGGTGAGCCATTGTACAGTTTAATGTAAAGGGAGGCATCCAGTTTGCAGAAGTAGAAGAGATAAGTATTGAGTAAGCAACGGAGTGTACTGGAAGAGGACACGGGTGCAATTACACAGCAGGGAAAGTGCAAAGGAATCCACTGTGAATTAACACCTGGGAAGTCAAGTTTCCCTGGATGAGTTCGCGTGAAGTCATGTGACTCCAAAATTATCATTTGCTTTTCACATCCAGCTGGCCATAGATCTATATTCAAACCATGTGATTTGGGGGGGGGGTGTCAGTCAAAGGTCACAGAAAGTCACAGGTGGGGAGGGGGGGTCAAAAATGGCTTATTTTAGGTCACGTGGTATTTGAAAGAGCCCTTAGCTGAAAACAAAAGGGTCAGGAGTGAGAGAGGAGGAAACTGGGAGTCCATCTTGTTAAGGTATCCCTTAAATATTCCAACATGAAAATGCTGCTGAAGCTGCAAAGAGCTACCTTAACAATCTCCTCCTCACTCTCTGCTGATTCTTTCCTCTTTTTTCCTTTGGACTTCAGCTGCCCTGGCACACCAGCACTGGCTCTAAGCCTTATTTTTAAAATGGGGGTTCTTGGAGACAATGGGTTAGGGAAAACTGAAACCACTCTGAGTGTTCCTTTGCTTTCTCTTTTTATTCCTTGAACTAGGAGGCTGTGAATTGATTTGATTGGGAGGGAGGGTAGAAGGCCTAGTGGTGGAAGAAAAGTCTACAGGGTGATGGGGAAAACTCTGGGCTGATTCTCATTTGGAGCAATGGCTAAACTGCTGTATTACACCCAAAACTGTGGTCATGATCTGAGTTCGATTCTAATGGGGCCCAAGATTGATTCAGCCTTTCATCATTCTGAGATTGGTAAAATGAGTACCCAGCATGTTGGGGCAAACATGCTGATTACCTTGTGAACCACCTAGAGAGTGCACTAAGTGCTATTGGGCAGTATATAAGTGTAATTGCCGTTGCTAATAGAAAAGAATACAAACCAAACTTCCAATCCTGGAGCATATCCCACATTATTTGTCAATGTACAGTAGTTGCATTTTGTCTCAGATCCCAGTACAGGAGGTTTAGTGAGAAACCACAGTTTGCAACTTAATTGTCTTCTGTTATTGACACCCACATTGTCTTCTAGATTCTATTCAAGCAATGAATTTGAAGGCTATCCAGGAAGAAGAAATATTTACAGGTAAGTTAACGTTATTGTTTGCTTCTGAGAACAGGCTGGTAGTTACAAGGCATCCTTAGGTTATACCCACCAGGGAGTAGTACTCATCAGATTGAACCATGGAAACACCACAGCCTGCTGTTCTGGTCTGTTTACTACTAGTACCTTTTCCATGTGCAGAAATACTACTGGATTGTCCCCAAGGCTAACTGTCTACCAGTAGAATAGAAAGTCTTCCCAGCATGGACTTTCCAAAAATGGCAACTGCTAGCACTACCAGGCTTTCCCTGAAATGTGCTGTTTGTATTTCAAAAAATGCACACAGATCATGCAGAGCATCAATGAGGCCAAACTGGCATAGCCAGTGTTTCATCATCTGAACTGGTTGATCATCCTCCAGAGTCTTTGCTACAGCAAAATTTAGATGATGCACCAATTATTGTGGAAAGGACTTCCTGGAATGACTGAGTTTTTGAACACCATGCACTCAGCGATGTTGAAGACAGCTCTGCACAGGAAATGACATTGTGTTGGGCTGTCATGAATGTGTGCAAGGACATTTGTTTGAATGTTTGCCATTTGTAACATAAGCAGCTATGGTGCCTTTACAGCCCAAGGCTTTTCTATGGTTGCTATGGGCATGTTGGTGCCACACAGTCCCACAGTGAAAGGATGTGGCCTACTGTTTGGTTTATCAATGGCCCTGTGGATTGACCAGCATAGTTGTTTGACAGATGAAAGCACAAAGATGCATTTTATAGCATTTACAGTCAGAAAACAAATAAGCACAAGGCAACTGTGAAGAAATGATACTTGCTCACAAAGGATGGGTGGACAATCTGTTACTTTCAAGGGTCTCCTTCATTTGGAAATGAAATTGCCAGAGGCTGAGTGGCAACTCTGGATGGGACTGAATCCAGAGGTAGATGCAAAATATTTTTCTCTCTTTCTCTTGCCTTCTCTCTCCCTTCAGCTGATAGGATGTGGCAGGGAAGAGATTGCTCCTGCCAAATGGCCAAATTCATCTCTTTCATAAGGCTCCCAAAGTTAGACTGAGGGCCATATGCTGCCCATCTTTAGAGTAAGCATGAAGTAAAAACAAAACATAGATGCTCAAGGAAGAATCCTATTAATTACTTAGCTGCTTATGTTACCTTGGAGTCGTTATTCAGTGAGGAGTCTTTGTATGAGTAGAACGTCTCCGTGATGACATTCCACACAACATAGCTGCTTATGTTACAAATACATTAATACAATTAATTAATTAATATACTTCCAGATTTAGAGTTGTACTGCTTACTCATGGCAGTGATCAATATAAAGAGTATGATGATTTACAGCAAACAAACTGAAAAAGTTACAGTAAACAATTTAAATATAAACATAAACATAAAAAATGAATGGTAAATCTTACCATTTTAATCAACTACAGCACCCTGTAACAGTAACTTAAAGCCTGTTCAAAATGACAAATTTGTTAATGGTTCTTTGCTTTGAGATTGGATTAGTCCATCCATACTAAATCACTGATTTTCTATTTTCCACTAATAGCTATTTGTAGTTGAAGCCACCATCCTGGTGTCCTAATCACAAGATTGACACATCTCCTAGGTTTATCTTTATAACTTTCCAGGCTACCACATCACCCTTGTTGATGTAAACTATGCTACCGGTACACTATCAGCTTTTAACAGATCCTTATGGTGCATTCCCTAAGCAAGTTCTGTTCTTTCTTTATATGACTGATATATATGAGCATAGTACATGGTGGCATACAAGCTTTTTGTATGTTTTTACTTTCCTGCACATTCCAGATGGAGACTGCAGTAATGCTTAAATCCCTCCAACCCACTGTTTTACAGAATTGATCTTAGTACAACTCCTGTAACAAAGCAATGTATCACTTGCCATTTAAGAGAAGAAAGATGCCAGTTTTATGGAGCAAGATTCAGCTACACGGCAGAATATTATGCCTTAATCTGTTATGGTATGTCAGATGTGTGGGTCAATGAAAATCCTAGTGGCTCCTACCAGGTATTTTTGCTTGAAGCAGCTTAGTATCTGCACAGGGACTCAGTGGGTGGATTGGTTTTCTGAAATGAGTACAGTAGAGTCAAATGCTTATTTATCATATCATGCCACCTTGAATAGATCCAGTGTCACCTGATTTCAGAAGCTATCCTGATTAGCACTTGAAATAGGGAATAGTGAACTACTGCCACTCAGTGTCAGGAATATTGAGATAGACAGAACAACAGATTTTAAAAAAAATTGAACCACATATCCCACAACTCTTCATTCCAGGAGTTTTACTTGACACACAGACACTTAAATGTGCCTTACCAGGGCTACACAGAAAGAGCCTCCTTTAAAAAAATGGACATATGGTGAATCTGACATGACGAGAATTAGATTTATTAAATATAGCGAATCAAAATAAAGAAAAATTGTTTTGTTATCATTGGAGTTTTTAAGCATGTGATTAACTTCAATGGATAACAATTAAAGAATTTATTGCGAAATATGGTTTTGGATTAAAATTTAAAAATGTAATCGATCAATTATAGAAAGAAAGTTATGCTAAAGTAAGGGTAAATGATGATATAACAGCAGTGCTCCCCAGACTTTTTTCCTGGCAGGGCAGGTGTGGGGAGGTGGAGAGGGAACAACTATCCCCTCCCCCACTGGCTTATTTAGAGCAGGATCACTCATGCTTTTTTAAAAATTTTAACTAGATTTTTAATTGCTGTGAGTAGGACATAATTTTTCAGTGTTTTTAGGAATTTTAAGGGTTTCTTTAGTTTTAAATGTTGGAGATTTTATGTACACCATCCAAAGTCACATGTCGATTAGGGCGGCTATATAAATTGAATAAAAAAAAATACATTGGTCATAGTGAAGAAACCCATGAAAAAAATAAGAAACGTTCAAATATATTTAAAAGAATTTGAAGAAATGACAGGTTTGAAAATAAATAGGGAAAAATCGGAAGCAATATTTTGTAATGTGGGAAAAGGTGAAGTGGAAAAGATAAAGGAAAAATATAAAATACAGATTTAAAATAATTTAAAATACCTGGAAATAAATATTTCTGATAAATTTGCTAATCTTTCTCACAGTATGTTAGGCAAAAGGAACTGCAGAAATGAATTAACCAAAGATGGGTTCATTTTGGCAGTTTCATGTCTGGTCTAAACATGGAAGAAGAAGACCAAGCAGGAAGGACTTAATAGGAATGCTTTTAGGTTTAACTAGGCTTGATTCCACCCAAAACTCCCATTCTTATCCCATGACTCACTGGGAGCTTCCATTCTGTGCAGCGAATTAGAGGGGCCTAGGCTCAATCTCTCCCAATTGAGGCTTTTCTCCCACATATAGTGTCTACCTGTTAGGTAGAACTCCTAGAAAAGAGAATTAATGGGCTCTGTAGTGTAAGAAGTCTGAAAATCCCATCCCTAAGATACAGTAAATCTGACTCAGTGTAAGGTCACCTTGCTGTGTTCTTGTACTTCTAACAGTTTTGTAGAAGTTATGGGGCCCACTGGTTTAATGCAGTGCTAATGTTCCCTTAATGCCCTCCCCCACCCTAAATTAACCTAAAAATGACTTTCACACCCCTGGAGCCAAATTTCTGAAGTACTGTATGTCCCTTCCCTTTTCCCTCTTGGATAAAGGGCTATCCACTGTCCTGTTTATGAGATCTTGGCAGAGAGGGTTTTAAGTTGAGATCAGCTGAGGGAATTGTTATTCTCTTGCAACAAACAAGGAACATTCCAGGGTCTTGGTTGTAAGAAATGAAGTCAGCTGAAGGAGGAGATTTATTCATATGAAGGTGTATCTGATAATACTGAAAAATGAAATATTAAAAGCTCATTTAGTATGCAATAAATTGTGCATCTCAAACATAAATGCATAGCTCCGAGTGTGCATAGAGTGGCACATTAATTAGGGATATGTGAAACTGCTTGTAAGGCAGGCCTTTTGCCACTATAATAGTTAGGTATAGTCTACTCCTGGATTCTTCCTAGTGAGAAAATAATACTTCTCATATGCTTTATGATCTGTACTGGATGCTCATGCGTGCAGATAATAGTCCCCCACTAAGCACAGAAGCAAACATAACTAAATGACAACACCTTTCAGTCATCCTTGCCAAGGATGTTTATTGCACAGGAAACCTGTTCTGCTTGAGAAATGAGTTGCGACAAGTTCTCAAGATCATGTTTGTGCTTGGTTGATTCTAGGCTCAGGTTATGTAACTTTGAGCTTGACCATTACTTCGTTGGTGAGAACAGAGAACACTTTGTTACATGTAAAGGTTAACACCTTTCGGAAGCCGTGTTACAGGTGACATCTCTACCATGCACAGCCTTCTTCATTAAACACAACTAAAATGAATGTGGTATTCAATCAATACTACAGTGTATTATGTCAGTCTTCTTCTTTCATGTCCTGATCAAACTCTGGACTGCCAAAATGAAGCCACTTTCTTGGCTTTGTGGTTGTCCAAACTTTAGTCCTTGTTGGTGCATGTTTTTGGTAGTAATTGGCAGACCAGTAAATGAGCTGGATTTTGTATCTCTCCACATTCACAATGTATGTTGTCTGCCAGCAACCCCCGTCAGCAACCCTCAGCCTACTCATGGTCCTCCAAGTGACATAGAGGAGGTTGAGTTCTTCAGTTATATCCTCCTTTAATGTTGTTCCTTCTCCAATGAGCTCCTTCCTCCATTAGTCATTAACATCCTCATAGATGTGGCATTCACATTGTTCAGAAAAGAGGCAGATCCCTTATTCAGGATGCTTCTGATTTCACAGAAGAAGAAAAATAGATAATGAGGAAAATATAATCAGAAAGCTACTTCCTGTGAGTAAACAAGTAAAGAAAGTTAATCTGAGGGCCAAGCATATAGTAGCTGCAGGAGAACCCCAAGTACCATGTCACTGCTGGTACCAGTGGAGGACTTCTCTCACTACCCATGACACATTCAGACACTTGCTTACTTCTGGCTCCAGGTGTCTGAATGAGAAAAATTACATGTTCCCTCCCCACTACCTGAACATTGCTGTGAGGGACAGGGACTCCCATAGTTGCTACTTTCTGATTTGCTCCATATGCAAGTCATTCACATCCACACAATGAACATTGTGTCTTATTTCACTCTGAATGTTGACTAGAGAAACTGATGTCAGCACTACAGAATTTATATTTTGTTCATAACTGCTCATTACAAAATCCATACTAGAATAGAAGGGCACCCAGACAAAACAAGTTACCAGAACATGTCCATGATTACTCAGCTTCGTCCTGTTTTCCTTCCCACAAAATTCTGAGCCTGAAGCATCCTAGAAAGATAATTCTTAGGTTTTCTGAGCTCTGAATATCAAAATCATGGTTGGTTATATTGGACCAGGATTTTTGTTTAAAGAACTAAAATTTTCACCATCCCTTCAGCCTCCATCCCCAGCTGAATCAAAGTATGTTTTCTTTATGCAAGGGCTTTTTTTGTATCTATTGTCACCCTAACATACAATCTTCTTTAGCATGTTACAGGGACAAAAAAAGTTAAGCTTCTGAGACCAGTTGTTTGATAGAGACCAAATTCACATAAGCAAGAAAATTCAAAGATTTGTGCTTTGATAGAGTATACATTTTGTTAGATTACTTTTTATTTTGATCTATTCTTACAGGTCCTGGCATTCCCATTTCTACCATTTATGAAAACAGATATAACAGAGGTATATTTTATTGTGCATCTTTGTCTGTTAATAGTTTGAGGTTAACATTGTATATACCAGGAATTCTCAACCTGCAGCCCATGGTGCCATTTCATGTGCCCCACCACCTCCTCCATCACATCAGGAAGTGCCATGTGGTGGAGGAAGAACAAAATGGCCGTCAGAACTCCTGGTATATACACTTGCTTTGCTATGAACTGTCAAGTTGGTTCCAACTTAAGGGTACCCTAGTAGGGCTTCCCAAGGTATGAAATTTTAATGGAGTTATTTTTCTATGGAAACCTCCCAAAAGAGTTTTCATGGTGGAACAGGAAGTTGAACCCAGGTCTCCTGAGTTCTAGATCAACATTACTGTATCAACTATACCACACTAATTCTAATGTAGAAGCAAATCTCACTTCAATCTGTGAAACTGACATCCAAATACACACTGAACATATTGAGTTCAGTATAAGACTTGTTATGGTTAGTACATTCAATAAAAGCACATACAACATTCTATCCCACATAGAACCCCATGGAGAGTGCATTGCAGCCCCCAAAAGGTTTTGTTAAAATCAGGCAAGTTGTATCTCTGTTCAGTACTGTGTCATATGATAATTTTGACCAGGTTTAAGCCTCAGACATATTTTCCTATCTTTCCTTCCTCCTGCTAAAAACCCACAGCTGTTTTCTATTTGTATACTGATGGTAAAGCAAAATCACTTCTAAATCTGGTTTTGAGAAATTTTTGTCTGTCCCATCACAAAATAAGAAAATGACAATAACCAGTGATTAGTTAGTTGCTAACCTACTATGAGTGTTTTTCATTTCTTTTAAAAACTGTAGAAATTAAAGTCTTGCAAGACAACCAAAATTTGGAATTTGCTCTGCAAAAAATCAGAATGCCTACAGAAGAAATTAGCAAACTTGAAGTGGATGGCATTAGTAAGTATAGTAAACTTTTAACAGTAAGCTTTTAATTAGTAAGTATAATAAGCTTTTAATTTTCCTTACCACAGAAAATAATTGTTGCCTATGTTCTTTGTAGACTAGTATCATAATCACATCTCTGATTTTTTGCAGGAAGATACTAATAGTAAAGGTAAAGGTGACTCTTGCTCAAAAGCCAGTTGTATCTGAATCTGGGGTTCAGTGCTCATCTCTGTTTACAGCCAAAGAGCCAGCGCTGTCTGTGTCTGCAGACGTTTCTGTGGACATGTGGCAGGTATGCCTCAACACCGGAGTACATGGAACACTGTTTACCTTCCCACCAAAGTGTACCTATTTATCTACTTCTAATTTCTTGCTTTCGAACTGTTAGGTTGGCAGGAGCTGGGACAGAGACAAGAGCTTACTCCATCGTGCGGTACTTGGAAATCGAAGTCTGACCTTCCAGTCATCGAGTTCAACATCTTAACCACTTGAGCTTTAGGTGAAGTTAAAAGGAATTAGAGCAATGTATGGGGTAGGGTAGGACTGTTACTGTCTGCTTGTCAGGGTGGCTATCAATAATTATGTCAATGTTCATGTTTAAAAGTAGTTTGCCTCTGAGTAGAGTTTGTGAAAAATGTCATGTTGAGTTGGGAATTCTGGGAGTTGTAGTGAATTTTCCACATTCTTCCTTTTAGTCTCAGGGGTTCAACAGTGCAAAAAAGACTATTTCCCTGCTTGTGGTATTCCCAGAAGAGCTGTACTCTAAAAGGCAGGGAATTGGATCGGATTGCCCTTTAACCTGTTGAGTAGTATCTGCTCTCCAACATTGTCTTGAACTAAGTAGTTCCAAATCAATAGCATTCTAGGTAGTCACTCATGAAAATATCTGAGATCTTGTCCTAGAAGTGGAAAAAAATCACAATTTTTGCAACAGCTTCAGTGGAGGCTAGAGCTTTCCACTCTGCCTGCTCTTGAAAAGGATCCATGCCATTATCTCATCACAACTCTCTGGATGTTCAAAATGTTGAAGGAGGCAACTTCATGAAAAAATGGGAGGCTCCCCTTTCTTATTCTATTGATAGAATCTGTTCTGTTAGTCAGAAGAGTTACTTTTGTAATTTTACTCTCTTTTTAGCCTTATGGTACAAGATGATTCTACCACCACGGTTTGACAGATCTAAGAAGTATCCTCTTCTCGTACAGGTGTATGTAATTCTTCTTCAGTTTTTCTTTCCATCTTTTTAAAACACATCCTTGCTTTATCAAGTGTCAGCACTTACTGCCAAATGCCCTCATTATAGCACAGTAGTAAAAACTTGTGGTCCTGAGGAAACAGAATAGAAGCAATTTGTATATATGTGTATTGAAGATTTTTTAAATGTAGTTTATTTCAGAACTATTCCTGTGACCTCCTAGATTATGCCTTTAATTTCCATAAAATATCTGATTCATCACTGATATTGTTTTTCTACCACTGACCATATGACATTTTCCTTTTCTGAGTTAGTGAAATGATTTCTGTGACCTTCTTAGTTTTCTTGTTTCTCTTTAAGATATGGTTTATTTACAGTTTCATCTTTATCTGTGGGTGGAATTTAACACTGTAGCCCTTTACTTGAAGTGTGTTTTTTGTGGTCAGAAGTACATTTTCTCCCATTCAGAAGTTTTTAATTAGCTTTTAACATATGTAAGTGAATTTTTATTCAAAGATTTTAAAGTTTTGTTGAAGAAAAGATGTTTTACAATGAAGGTGGGCGTCTTCACCTTTGCAACCATTTTTCACTAAACAATTACCATGTTAATAGATTTTTCCTGAATCTCCATATGACCTTAAGTTGGTGTTCAAGGAATATATTTGTGAAAAGTCATCTTCATATAGATCTTCTTTCAAACAAAATAGAGAGCTCATGTTAGAAAATAGCACGTGGAGAAAATTCCTCATAGTATGACTCTGCAATAATAACAGTCAACAAAAATGAAGGCAACTTGATGGTGTTCCTTGATCATTTTTACTATTGTTGAATATTGAGAGATGAAAATGAAGGTGGCTTGATCATGTTCCTTGGGATATGCATTTTCATGATTTTATTTTGCATAACTTCTGTAATTAAGTAATGTTCACACCCTTTGCTCCTGAAAGGGGATCATTTTGTGCTTCATTGTGCTGTATCTGAAATCCCTTGCATATTTACTCTAGGTATGGAGGACCTTGTAGTCAAAATGTTAAAGCCAGTTTTGGCATTACCTGGCTAACGTATCTTGCAAGCAAAGAAAATATTGTAGTGGCCCTTGTGGATGGTAGGGGAACAGCTTACCAAGGTGACAAGATGCTATACGCAGTCTATCGAAAACTTGGAGTTTATGAAATTGAAGATCAAATCTCAGCTGTCAGGTAAGAATAAGAAGTCAGTTTCCTAACATAGACTGTAGACCAGTGTTTTCCAAACTTTGGTTTTTGGACTTCAATTCCCAGAAGCCTAAGTCAATTCCTCAAAGCACTGATCAGCCAATGTACTTAGGCTTCTGGGAATTGAAGTCCCCCTTGCGGCATGTTTTGGGAACCACTGTTGTAGACCTTTCTAGAAGTAAAAAGTGTGTAGCCCTTGTTCTTGGGCATCATTTCTCAGAAGCCCTGATCAACAGGTTTACTGACTTGGGCTTCTGGTAATTTAAGTCCAAGAACACCTGGAGAGCCAGATTTGCTGAACTCTGTGCTTGACAAATGTCACATAAAAGAGAAGTTACTCATAACTCTATTGATAAATTCAGAGACAAATACATTTCATGGTTCTTCTAATACTCATGTTAGAGGGGTAAAAAAACTAATGTAGGACTAACAGATTTTATTTGGCAGAAGTTTTTGTAAACTGCAGCCCACGTCTTCAGATGCATGTAGCATACCCTCAGAAGACTGGTACTTACTTCCTTGGAGTAGACCCTGAGAAAGCACTCTCTCGTGTTGTCACCAAATAAGCTTGGGAAAGTGGTGGAACTGAAAGATGAGTCTCCTCTGAAAATATTAAAAGCTGAATAGGCTCATATGGGATGATATGATTTTTCAAACAGACTGGGCCCAAGTCATATACGACTTTATTGGTAATAATCAGCACTTTGAACCGAGTTTTGAAACAGACTGGAAGCTAATGAAACTGTTGTAATAAGGGAGTTACATGTTCTCCGTAACTATTGCCAGTCAGCTGTCTGAACCTCTTTAAGTGTCCAAACACTCTTCAGCCCCATGGAGAATGCATTGCAGTAATCCAAATAGGATGTCACTAAGGCATGTGTCACCTTGGTCAGATCAGACATCTACCAGAACAGGCACTCCTAGGCTCCAGTTTTAATTCTGCAAAGATACTCCTGGCAACCACTAACACTTGTGCATCCAAGTTTAGGGTTGAATCCTGGACATATCTAACCTGTGATCCTGTCTTTTCAGTGTGGGAGTAAAACCCCATTCAGTACAGGATGGATCCCTATGTCCTGATATGCCTTGTGACTAACCAGGAATGCCTCTGACTTGTCTGGATTAAGCTTCAGTTGGCTAGCCCTTATTCAGTCTATTACTGACAACAGGCACAGTACAGCTGCCTTGGAATCAGATGGGAAGAAGAGATAGAGTTAGGTGTCATCAGCCTTCTTAATGGAACCAAACCCCAGAATTCCAACAACTTCTCCCAGTGGTTTCATGTAAATGTTGAATAATACGGAGATAGAACTGAATCATGGGAGACACCATAGGTCAGACATGGATACCACCCAATATTACCTTTTGAGTTTGGCCATGAAGAAGGATCAGAACCAACAGGGACATATTCTCCTGTCCAGTTCCTACCCTAGGTCATCCCAGGGCTGTAGCCAGGATTCTAGATTTGGGGGGTAGGGAATTTTCCAGGAGGGGCAAAAAATTTCCAGGAGGGGCAACAATGTCACACTCACATATATAACATTGGCATCACGGGGGGTTGGGGGGATGGACTGTTAGCTCATGAGGGTGTTTGCCCCCCTGCCCCTCCTGGGTATGGCCCTGAGTCATCCACAAAGGCAACCAAAACTGCCTTTGTTATGTAACCAGGCCTAAAGCCAGTTTGAATTGGATTTGGATAATCTGCATCAACTATGAACCTCTGGAGCTGGGACACTGTTATATACTGTAGGACCTTCCCCCCAAAATGGAATATTTGAGAGTAGCCAGTAATTATCCAATACAGAGGGATTAAAGGAGAGCTTTTTAAACAAAGGCCTTATTACTACCTCCTTTATGCATTACGAATACTGTACCCTGCTTTTCTACAAGGGAGGCATTCACCGCTCTCCTAATCCACTCCACCAATCCCCTTCTGGCTCATTTTATAAGCCATGAAGGGCAAGGGTCCGTCACAGATGTGGTTACTCTCACTTCTCCAGAGATCTTGCCCACATCCTCAGGTTGTCCCAACTGATATGTATTCTTTATAACAGGGCAAGTAAGGGCCAAATTTATATTAGCAGGACTTGTATCAGTTACAGCAGATCCAAGTGACTTTGCCTGAAAAGCATAGACAAAGACTTATAACTGATAGTCTTACAACTAACAGTGGCTTAAAATGTAAAAGGTATGCCACTGTGGGAGGGTCTACATTAGCAAGGAAATTAATTTGATGTTCCGTATGTGCGAACTTATTGGGCAGTCATTCTACTCTGGACAAGAGTTATGACTAAGGATGGATACACGCTGTAGACTTCATTCTGAATTGCAGTGCTGAACATAAAACCTCCAAACACCTTCCTCTCTACACCTGTACTCCATGTGTCTGGTAACACTTTATGTATGCAGATTCTGTCTTATCTTTCTCACCCTGTTTTAGCTTATTGACTCTTCCATTTCTGCCTTGTATCAAGGTTGAGGTGGCTTTTAACTTTGCCTTTTTATAAAGCAAAGATTGACCATAGATTAAATATTTTACTGTTTTGACCTTCTTATCAGCAGTACATGTTTGCTTTGCTTTTCTATAATGCGATAGTAACACTACTTGCATTCTAGGAACCATAAAAGTGACAGATAGATTCACTTTTATTACTGTATAATGTTCAGAGAACACAGAAGACACCAAGGACAGACAGAACAGGTTTTTTTTCCTGATCCATGTCAGTTTCATATAATCATTAAGCCTATTGAATCTCTTTTTTGCATCAACCTGTAATTCTTTTATGAAGTAAGGCAGAATTTGTAGACATTTTAATACCAATTTTAACAGAAAATATGAAGTTGTATTGATATCCTGGTATCTTTTTAAGATGAGAAATGCATTTCAGAATTAGGAAAAATACAAAAACTGGAGGGTCACCATTCCCTGTAATATAGTGTCATATATTAATTCATATTGATATGCATAATCCATGGATTAATCTGGGAAGTACGGATTGCATGGTCTCAGTGGTTAAGAAGCTCACCTTGTTAGCTAGAAGGCTGGCAAGTTGGCAGTTTGAGACCTGCGTACTGCATGATGGAATGAGCGCCTGTCCCAGCTCCTGCCAACCTAGCAGTTTGAAAGCAAGATACTGCAAGTAGATAAATAGGAACCACTTCAGTGGGAAAAGATCTTGGGGACATGAAAGGAGCCTCATTTAGGCATCCCTTGAGAAGAGTTACTCCAGCAAAAATTTCTTTCAACCCAGAATAATTTCTGGCACGAAATTGTTATTATCTGGAAAATACAAGTTGCTTTACTTAATTACAAATATGGATTGCCCAAATTTCCTGAGTATTCTTCAACATTGCTAATGGTCCATCAACTAGCCCAGAAAAACATAAAGTCAGTCAACAGTGAAAGTCCACACTGGGAAATATCTGGACTCATTTGAAGAAGTTACTTGAAACATTGTCCTTTCCAACTGACTGTGGAGGTCAGAGAATTGTCTACAGTCTGCTTAGAATTTGGCGGCGGCAGCAACGACAACAACAACATTTATTTATTTATTTATTTAAATTTGTTTATCGCCCTCCTCCCCGAAGGGACCCAGGGCGATTCCCAACACAATCAGCAAGACAACAATTTTAAACCAATTTAGAAATTAAAAGTTTTAAAATAATTTCATGTCAGAAAGTATCCTGGGCTGAAAGGATTTTTGTGGAAGAAACTCTGCTCAGGGGATGCCCAAATGAGGCTCCTTTCATGTTCCCAAGATCTTTTCCCACCCTAGTGGTCTCTATTTAACTACTTGCAATTTCTTGCTTTCAATCTGCTAGACTGGCAGGAGCTGGGATAGAGACGGGCATTCATTCTGTCATGCAGTATCCAGGTTCGAACTGCCAACTTGCCAGCCTTCCATCTAACAAGGCGAGCTTCTTAGCCACTGAGCCACCACAGCACTTGGGGGGGGGGATGTGGCAATGTTGTCTTATTTAGACTACGATCCCCAGAATCTCATGACTAGCATGACCAATACCCATGTTTGTTGGGGCATTCTGGGAGTTGGTGTCAAAAAGTTTTAATGTTCCTGAGCTCACATATCAGAAATGTATGATCACTGTATACATAGGTTTGGCCATATTTGCTCTGAAGCTGGAAGCAAGATATGAGATGAAAGTCTCTGTGGTAAGAGATGTTAGTGACTTGGTGTTGCTCTTAGCAGCTGTGGCCATGATGTGGCCTTCTGAACTACCACTTGTCCCAATCATACCAGTTGTGTAAGGGGGACCCTGACCAAAAGAAATACACTGCTAATGAAACTCCTAATGTCAAAATCACACTGCTTGATTTCTTTCCCATTGGGCTTCCTTTAGTTCTCTTGTAGCTTGAAAAACTCCTCTTGACCTATTTGTTTATGTAACTCTGCCACTTATCTGTTCTTTAACTATGTGGCTTCTGGCTGAAATATAGGACTTAGAGGCTGACTACATGGGGTAAAATAGGGGAAGTATTCCAGGTTTGAGGTATTTTTCCAGTAATGATGCAATGATGATGTAATGGGAAACATGAATCAGCCTGGAGTCCCAGAGCCCCAATCTGTAGTGTTGTTGTTTTTTATCTCCACCAGAGATCCGTCTAGTTTTAACTAACTGATTTTTTTTTTGCTTTGGTTCAAAGCATGTGATAAATCACAATGTGACCTGAATTGCCTTCATGAGGTGTGAATGTGAAGGCATTCACATTTTTCTCATTGTTTAATTGTAACCTAAGTGGCAGCTGGAGTAAGTCTGATGGATAAAAGGAGCTTATAGAGGAATTGACTCACCAAATCCCCACTGATTCAGAAGGACTACTACAGTTTGTGACTTACTACTAGATGTTCACAATAGATTTTCTTGTCACGATCTAGTTATTTTTATATTTTTCACAGGTTATTGATTTTAAACAGTGATTCTAAGTCAGGACTCCTTAGCATCTGTTACAGTTCCTTCATATAGAGGTTGTCCTCATTTATTTCAGTCACCAACCCATTTGCCAAAAGAAAATTTAACTCACCCAACAGTTTTTCTGTTCTTGCTGTTATAGTTTGCTCACACTTGCTAAATAGAAAACCTCTGGACATTGTGGTTGCCCAGTTCTAACTATGTATAAATCACACATAGACTGAGTTCTATCAGATAGAGAAGCACGTAGGCTAATAAAATAGCACAGTTCTTTGAGAAGAAAATTGCCAGGGATATCACTAAATGTTTGGCTGTCAAAGTGGAAAAAAATTAATTTAAATGGCAAAAAAAACCCAACAACCTGAATGTCTAGATGAGTGATGACAACCCACCCCCTTGATAAGATTGTTCTGTTTAGCTTTAACGCCCAACATTCTGATTTCTAATCAGGTTCTGTAGGAACCTTTGTTCTCATTAAACTGCCAGCTATCTCACATTTCTGAGCTCCTGTACCATCAGACTGTTCTTGGTTTCAGATATGTGGTGTGCTTCCTACTTGTCAGTTCCATTTATTTCCTACCTTGTCTGAGATCCTGTGCAACTCTTCAGATACAGGTTTGCTGAGAGATACTGATTTGCTCACAGACACTGACCTGAACTTGTATTTCCCACACAGCCAAGACTGACAGTCTACCTCTGCCTCCCTCAACCTGAAACTTTCCAGATGTGTTGGATTACACATTCCATCATCCACAGCTAATGTGGGGTCTAGGGAAGACTACTACCACTCCCACTCTGTACTAGTTGCATGTGTATTTGTTTTTCTTACCAGGAAACCCCCAATTTGCATCTCACTGCTACCCTGAACTTATTGCTTGTTGTTAGGCAAGAGCACTATTAAAAAGCCATAGTTTGAGACTGGTTTAAAAAAAAACTTGGAATATAACAGGGAATTCTGATCAATTTATAGTCAAAGGTGGAAGTTTTCAGTCTCCTCCTGTGACACACAATGGAGAAATTGGCAGAAGAAGCAAGGCTATACTGAAGTTCTATACAGAATCTATAAGTATACCTTGAAAAAGTTACTATTGTTGACTATTAAGTCCCAGAATTCTTTTCTGACCTTTAGTACAAAGGTACATTTGTGATGTCCCATAACACTTTGTTACTTGTCTTAAAAATTAAAATCATCCAATATAGTGTAGAAATTTAAGAACTAACTAGAACAATTTACTCTTTTTTGTATTTAAAAAATTAGATTCTTAGTGGAATTGCAAGATTATGGAAGGGGGGAAGCAATGGGATTTTCAACTAATGATTTTTTTTCTTATGCATTTTGAACTAATGAGATTCTTTCCCCCCTCCCCCTTATATTTCAAATAGGAAGTTTATAGAGATGGGATTCATTGATGAAAAAAGAATAGCCATATGGGGTTGGGTATGTATACTTAAACCAATGTCTTATAACACCATATTTACAGTTTATCACATGACTGTTATGCTAAAAAATGAACATAAGCAAATACATCAGTGTTATAGAGTCAGCTCTCATATCAGAACTACCTTGTACAAGTTACTTTTTTGAACAACAACTCTCAGATTGCCACAGAGGGCATGACAGAGGCACTCTCAGAGCTGTCATCACAAAAATATAATTTCCCCCCATTTCTAATTTTCTCCAATCTGTCTATGATTCTGCACTGAATTTATCAGTGGCCCTATCATTCAGTTGAGCAAATTATTAAATTCATTATGGGTACAGAAGGCTCATTCCCCAAATGACCTCATCATACAGAAGCCAATTAATATTTTTCATGTTGAGTGCAAAGGCCTGTAGATTGCTCTTTATCTGTGGTCACCTGAATGCACCCAGCTAGAAAGGTTCCTGATTGTGAGAATTGTGTAAGTGAAATGCATCTTCTGATATCTCTTCAGATCTTCCTGCTCAATGAGCAAGGATCATCTTACTGACTTCCAGATATAAATGAACATTAGGTGGATCTTCCATAACAATAATCATTTGACAAGGGGTTGTGGTGGCTCAGTGGTCAAGAAACTTGTCTTGTTAACTGGAAGGCTGGCAGTCGGCAATTCGAGACCTGGGTACTGCATGACAGACTGAGCACCCATCTCTGTCCCAGCTCTTGGGGACATGAAAGGAGCCTCATTTGGGCATTCTCTGAGCAGAGTTTCTTCTGCAAAAGTCTTTTCAACCTGGAATAATTTCTGACACGAAATTATTACTATCATTTGACATCAGGTCAACTTGACTTATGTCAGCCCTTCCCAGGGTTTTCTAGGTAGAGAGTACACAGAAGTGCTTTACTATTCTATACTTCTGGGGGCTTTCTAGGATTATGAAGATTACCCATGACTACACAGACTGGAAGCACTGTGAGAATTGAACTTCCAACTTCTGGCTCTGCATCCAGATACCTAACCCACTGAGCTATAACATCCTGTTAGTTTGTTTCAGGGATGAGGAGGCAGAACCTTCATTATAAAAAGATCTTTAACTGAAAATATTTTTATGAGTATTAGAAGAACAGTAGTTCAACCAGATTCAGTATGTAGCTAGGGAGCTTGCTGACTAGTTAGCCAATATTTAATTGACACATTCAGTTATTGTTATTTGCTTGACAATGTTACTTCATCTAATTGTTTATCATTCAAGTAAGGGTTTCAAGCACACTCTGCAACTTTTGGTGTACTAAATCTCGGGAAAAAATCTCTTGCATGCAGATTGTTTGCTCTGTTCCACCATGGCCTGGTTTCCTAAAACAGGGCAGATTCCAAAGTAATGTTGTTTAAAACAGAAAAAAATATATCTAGTTTTTAAAAAATCATAGTTTTAATTTTTAAAACTAAATTAGCTACTTAAAAAGAAACATTTAGATGTTTACACAAAATCATTTACTAATATTTTTGAGTAAAGTCTTAAAATTAACACTAAAAAAATGCTTGATTCTTGACCCAATGTTGGTAGAGTTACATGCACGCAGATGCATCAGGATGTGATTAGATGATGTTACAGATAAGATATTTGGATTTTGGGCATAGTATCAGGAAAAATGTGTGACTGCATTTGCTAAATTTGCTAAGTCCACCCAGTCCCAAGAGCTGCGAAGAGGTAGCACAAACTAATGCAGAAAAAATACAGTTGTTCTTCTCGAAAAGCCTTGCAAATTAATTGTTTCTCTTTTGGCTGAAGCTGTTATTTGTGTGGAAAAACTTCCTCCTTGATCCCTGTATTTTTCTGATATTTTTTGATGTATGGTACTTAGATCATCCCTGGTAATTTACACACTAGTCATATTAATGCATGCAATAGCTTAGAACGCTGGTGGCAAACCTCGGCACTCCAGCTGTTCTTGGACTTCAATTACCAGATGTCTAAGTCAGCACTCCTGCTGATAAGGTTAGCCATCACTGGGTTAGAACATTTGCTTTTTCCGGAGTTCAGCTCCCAGAATCCCACAGTCAACATGGCCGTCCTGGCTTGGGGGGGGGGCTCCTGAGAGGTATAGTCCAAATAAGCATATTTTCCAATCTCTGGTTTTGTTATCATTACCCAGAGGCTGGAAGTTTCTTATTAACTACAACTCCCAGAATCCCCTAGCCACCTGGGGAATTGGGCATTGAATTTTTAAAAAAACTTCCCAAAGTTCTGTTATATCCTTGAAACTATTTAGCTGTTGCTTTCCTAGCTTTTCTCAAATATCAGCCCTTTTGCCTCCTTTGGGCTCCATTTATGATCTCACACTAGTCCCCAGATGACTGGGTTACACCAGGCCAGGAGACAACAGCAAGTGGGAGACACCCTAGATGTCTGATGGCAGGCAGCTAAACTTTTCAGTACAGTGGGTGGGACTGAGAAGCAAGGAATGACATTACAGTGTGGGATGACTGAGATGTTCCATTACATGTCTTGAGCCCTGTGAACAAAGGCACCGAACACTCACGCTCCAAGTCTTTATTTAGATACAACACACTACTATTCATTTTGTGATTTATTTGCTGGTCTCCTATTGAGATGACACCTGGCTGATGAGCCATAGAAAGAGGTGGCATCCTGTAGCTGTTTTCTTGTGCACCCTTATCCTGGACACATTTACCTGAGAGTAACTCCTATTCTGTTAAACAGGCACTGTAGACTGTGCCGAGATCTGCAACTGTGCAGTCATTATTATCCTTTGCAAATTTACTCAAAAGTAGGGTTTGCTGCATTGTGTGAAGCTTACTCCTAGTTAAAGAATAGGAGAAACCTATGCATATCTACTTAGAAGTTGTGTCCCATTGACTCAAGTGCGGTTTCTTGTCAGGTAGCAGTGGAGAAAAATGTATATTTAGAGTCACAGCAATTAGAAGGCAGTGTAAAGACTCCCCTAATAGCCCCATATATGTAGTCAGATATGTGGGGAGGACCTGGACATACACAGAAAACCTTCTCCTTCAGATTGCTTATGACTATAGCATGGGAACACCTGCATCACTCTGGTTTCTAAAAACAACAACACTGTTCTGGAACAACTCAGTCTCCAGGAGCAGTGTTTTGGTCATGCCATAATCTTTTGGTTCTTCAGTCACAACATTAAATGGAGTCCTCCACTTGGATTCTTTCCTTCTGTTGTGATGTTCCTCTGACTTGCCTCCTTTTCCTTCCCTCCATTTGTTCTCATCTCCCTCAGTTTAAATTAGACAGTAGTATCTCCTTTATTTTGCTTATACTGCTTTCTAAAGTGGTTTTAACTAGCAGAGAGTTGTTATTTATTTTTCACTGATGTGTTTTAAACTATTTTACTGTTTTAATTATATTTGTATTTAAATCTTGTCACTGCCTTTAGTGTTGGGAAAATGGTAGAAAGCCAAGGAATACATAAACACATCTGCATTGTTTTCAGAGTCATGTACATACAGAGGTGCAGCCACCTCCAAAAGTCACTTTAACCAGTGATTCCCAACCTGGTCACCATTAGATGCTCTTGGACTACAGCTCTCAGATAACTTGGTCAACAGAGCTAATGGTGAAGGCCTCTGGGAACTGTAGTCCAAGAACATTTGGGCACCAATACTGGGTACCACTGTATTAAATTATGAGCGATGAGTTCTTAGAAAGCAACGATGCTACTAGCAGAGAATAGCAAGACAAGCAGAGTCAGCATTCTTTGGAAGAAGAAATGTGTTGGATCAGACAAATGTCTACCCAGTTTCATGATCCTACACTAGCCAGCCACATGCCTATTGAAAGCCCATAATTGGAACACATAGACAAAGCACTTCCAGTCTTTTAATTCTCGTATATTAGCTTGCATGGTGGAGGTAATATATAGCCATCACTGCTGTCAATTACTGATAGCCTTCTTCTCCATGATTTTTTGTTTAAAGCTGCCCTAGTTGGTGAACATCACTAGATCTTGTGGTTGAAAATTCCAGAATTAAATCATGTACTGTGTGAAGAAGAAGGTCCTGCTTCTCTCGAGAATCTCTTGCCATTTAGCTTTAGTGGATGACCCTGGATTTTAGCATTATCCAAGAAATTCAGAAATTCTTTCCGCTAGTTAAAATTGTACTTCACAGAAATATTTCTGCAGAAAACCTGGGTGTGCCTGCCTCTGCTTCTGAACCAGACTCATAAGGAACATTGCTGAGGGATGACTAGAAGCCCCATTTGCTCCTGGGCCTGGTAGAGAAACTTTGGCCTGCCTCTTGCCCTTGGCTGCCAAGAGAAATATTCCCTTTGGCCCCAGTGTTGAACTACTTGGATTCTTAGAGAGCAAATACTTGACTGCTAGACGTTAAATTCCCTCCCTTTTTCCTTCTAGTCCTATGGTGGCTACGTAGCTTCACTGGCACTTGGATCTGGTACAGGAGTGTTTCGGTGTGGAATAGCAGTGGCTCCTGTCTCCAGCTGGGAATATTATGGTATGGAAATGCCTGTTATAAACAACTGCCTTTGAAAATGGGGCACAGACAATGAATCCTTTTTCAAAGTGGGTCTCTGGAAGGAGCAGAGTCAGAGTCACTGCAGAAATTGCCAAAATACACAGCTTTGCCTGAAAATAAACTACCAGGAAATTTATTTTTAAATTTTCAAGCACTTTGTCAGGGCTGTCATGCAGTGGTTTATAGAGTTGTCAGTTCATCAAAGCAGGTATTCTTAAAACACTGCAATAGGGGCAATAGTAACAACCACAAGAGAAAGGAGAAAAAAGAATTACAGTAGTTAATCAGATATCAGCCCAGAGCTCCTACAGTATGTGTTGCATATTGCATTACATGGTCTGTGGTAGCTCAGTGGTTAAAAAGCTCACTTTGTTAGCTGGAAGGTCAGCAACTCAGTAGTACATGACCTGAGTACTGCATGACGGTTTGAGTGCCTGTCGTCTGTCCCAGTTCCTGCCAACCTAGCAGTTTGCAAGCAAGAAATTGCAGTTAGATAAATAGGGACCACTTTGGTGGGAAAAGACCTTTGGGACATGAAAGGAGCCTACTTTGGGCATCCCCTGAGAGGAGTCCCTCCAGCAAAAAATCATTTCAACCAATAATAATAATAATAATAATAATAATAATAATAATAATAATAATAATAATAATAATAATAATAATAATAATAATAATAATAATAATAATAATAATAATAATACAGTATTGAATTAAACAATCCACTTAGAAAAGGAATCGGGACCCTATGGCCCTGTTTGCCTATGCCAGCTCTGTAGACCCATAATGCCTGATGGGTAAGAAGGTGATGTGATTTGTCTGTGAGTATCAGTAACCACTCTTTAATTTAGACCATTCTAGCCAGTAGGTTAAGCATGCAGCTTTGACTGTAAAATAAGTGTTATGTGTTATACACTGTCAAGTTGGAACTAACTCAAAGGGGCCTTAATTGCAGTTTCAAGGTGAGTGAGATCTTTGAGGAGTGGTTTTACCAGTTCCAAACACCACCAGTGACTTTCCATGGTTGTAGAATAATTGAAGGGAAATGAGGAAGAGAACTAGTTTCCTGGAGAAAGAGAGATCTACTGTGGTCTGTGAGAAGAATTTGTCATACATAGACCATCCAGGCCCAAGTCTACATTAATTCATGAAACTCATTGGGTGATTTTGGGCTAGTCACTTTGCCTTAGCCTGGTCTAATGTACAGCGTTATTTTGAAGATACATTGGGAACAGCCATGTATGCCATCTTGAGTGCATTTGAGAGAAGATGGGATACAAATGAAATAAATAGATACATAAATAATGATTTCAATGCTCTTTGGAAAGAAAGTTTGCATTCATAAATAAAAGTGTCTAGAAGTAAATTAATATATTTTGTCTCATATTCATAACACATATATTTATGTTATGAACATGAGACAATGTCTGTGTTGACTGGAAGAAGTGGTTAATGGATTTACCTTCCCTTGGTGTGTGTGAATTACACAGCTGTCTGTGGCCCTTTACAAGCTGAAAAGAGTTTATTTTGGTGGACACACTCAGTTTAAGAGCCTGCCAAGCTAAAGTTTATAAGTGAGCCTCCACCAGTCCCCTCCCACTACTGGCCCAGAATACTGCTGATTTGTTCATCATATTCCAAGGCTATTCCCAGAATTAAACCAAGATATATACAAAAAAGGTAATTTACCTGTTACCTGTGTTAATCTGTAGTAGCAAAGGGAAATTAGAAGTAATGTAGCACCTATAATATTAAATCATTTTTATTTTGCATAAGTTTTCTTGTGTCCAAATGAAGGAGTGCAATTAGACACAACAAAGCTTATGAAAACTCAAATCAGGTTAATCTTATAGGTTTTTGTTTTCACAATATATGCACCCGGTTTCTAGAAGGAACCATCTCACTGTGTAGTAATAGCATAGCCGGCCCTCAAAGGGACTTCATACTGTGCTGTACGTCTGGTGGCCTTGGCATAGTAGGTCGCACAGAAAAATGTTCTGGACAATCATAAAGTTTGAAAATTCATTATATATATCATTGGAAATATTAGTTCAGTTACATGACCGTTCTGAAGGAAGGAGAAAATGTAATTACTGTACATGTATCAAAATGAGACTTGCTGTTGTGTGTATATAATTCTGCATATTACGTTAGCCACATTTATTGAAAAATTACAGCATGACTTTTACACTGTATACTATAGCATCCATCTACACTGAACGATTCATGGGTCTTCCAACAGAATCAGACAATCTTGAGCATTACAAGGTAAGAATTGTGAGAGATTTCCTATCCTTCCTACCCATCTGCTCCACCCATCTAATCTTACCTAATAAATTCAATATCCTCCCCTGACTTTCTTTTCTTGACTCAGTGGCTGTTCCTCACAGTTTCTTTCATGGGACTTCATCCCAAATTGATACCTGTTGGCACTTTGGAAGAAATAGGTGGGAAAAGAGATTGGGGTTTGTTTGTTTTTTGCACTGCCTGAAAGCACAAAATACTCAAAATAATATTCTTAAAGTGTTTTCTTCCATTATGGTCACCTTTAAGGGTACAGCTGCGGATTTTGTTGCAGTTTTCAAGAAAGAGAAAATTAGAGGCAAACCACATACAATTTAGGAGCAAATAATCTGCTATAGCTATCCCATCATTGGAAGGAATTCTTTAAGTGTTGAGCAGGGCTGTAGCTGGGGGGGGGGACCCTCCTGAGTTAACAGCCCCCCAATCCACCCAGGGATGCCAATGTTATATATGTGTGTGTGACGCCCCTCCAGAAAAATCCACACACACAAAAATCTAGAATCCTGGCTACGGCCCTGATGCTGAGAATGGCTGATTGCCAATGACAATACTTTTCAATGCCTTCTGTAACTTGCAAATTAGTTTGCTTTGCTTTACCTTTTAGTCATTGGCAGGTAAGCAGAGGCATTCTGTTATAAGCAAAATTGGTCAGTCATGAATATTCATCAGAACCAGCTTCTAATGAGGAGTTGTCTGCAACGCAGAGCTTCGCCCTGGAGTCACACACATAGTGAAGATCTTCCAACCCAAACATTAATAACTTCAGACAAATTGGCTTCAGCAGAATTGTGTTACGTGCTTTTAAGCTGTTCTCTGGACTAACTCTCTCCCCCCCCCCCATGTGTTTGACAACACATTTATCTCTAAATGTGGTTGCTTAGATCAATAATCTTTTCCACAAGTAGAAGCACATTTAGTGAGAATTGTCCTTAGAATGCTCCTATGAGTGGACAGATCTTGGTTGATGGCTTCCATCCTTTCATAACCTCCTACATCAACACCTTTCTGTTTGAGAATTCATCCAAAACTCTAGAACAGATGTTGGAGAAGCATCAAGTTCTGCTGGGAATTGTGAAAAAAATAGTTCCTCTTCATTCCACCACTGGGATTCTTCCTCTAAATTAGAAGCCACCTATATACAGAAAAGGGGTGATTTTGTCTAGGAAAGGTAGATTGTGAATCTAACTTATTGACATGAGGAAAGACAGTAGGAACTGGGCACATTTAGTCTTGAGAAAAGAAGACTGAGAGGGATATGGTAACGGTTTTCAAATACAGTACCTGAAAGAAGATCATAAAGGGAAGGGCAGGACATGTAATTACACATTCAAACTAAAGGAAGCTAGATATAGGCCGAATATAAAAAAACCCTACTTAACAGTTAGAGCAGTATGACAGTGGAACCAACTACCTCAAGAGCCAGTAAGTGCTCCAACACTCGAAGCATTCAAGAGAGAGTTGGACAACCATCTTTAAGATCTGCTTTGACTTGGATTCCTGTATTGAGCAGAGGGTTGGACTCAAATGGCCTCATAGGCCCTGTCAACTCCATTATTCTATGATCCTATTATTCCCCAGTTCCAGCCCCATCAACCTCCTCTTCACAATATTTCCAAGAGACATAAGGGGGAGGATTTTCTCCAGATTGATGAAAGCCTTAGTTTGAAATGTCACATTGCCACAGTCTTGTGGCACAGTGTGCAGTGAAGATAGACAGCCATCTTTTTTGTGTTTCGTAAACACTGAAATCTTAATTGTTTCTCTCACTATAGAATTCAACAGTGATGGCAAGGGCTGAGAACTTCCGTAATGTGGATTACCTTCTCATCCATGGAACAGCAGATGGTGAGGTTTATGAAAAGCCAGTACAGATCATTATATAGAATCACTGTTTAAAAAACATTAAGCTTTTTTTGTACGGGTCAGTACTTCTAGATGCATTTCCCTTTTCCATTCGGCACATCAAGCAATGCTGATTCACTGTTGATCACATCTGCCACATTGCTTGATAACTCATGACATGAATCTAATGCACCAGAATTGCGTGCTTTCTGGTATTTGTCAGTTATGGGAGGAGGAAAAGGAGAGTTATCAGCCACTTTCATTTTCTTAATCTCATTCCAATTTCCTTATTGTTTCAGATAATGTACATTTTCAGAACTCGGCACAGATCTCCAAAGCCTTAGTCAATGCACAAGTGGATTTCCAGGCAATGGTAGATATTTTCAACCTTTTAAAATATCCATGCATTGTCCTAATAGGAATGCAAACTAGCCCAACCCTTTCCCATGGCTATCTGCACCTTTTTGGATGAGTTGCAGGGGCTATTGTATTTTTACTGTGGGTAAGGATCACTCCATGTTAGTTTGGTTTTCAACATGTGTGATTGCCAGTATGAAACCTAAGTGGTTCTGGTGTATGTTTCCTAGAAGAGATTGTGACATATTAAGCTAGGTGTTGCATCGAAGGCAAAAGGAGAAGGCAGCGGCAGAGGATGAGATGACTAGATGGCATTGTTGACTCAATGGGTGTAGAGCTGAGCGGGCAGTAGAGGAAAGGGGTACCTGGCATGCAGTTGACAAGGGGGTCAGAAAGGGTCAGACTCAACTATGTGCAGTGATGGGTTATCAAAAATTTTACTACCCCACCGTGATGTCATCACAGTGTGGGTGGAGCTAATGTCATGACATCATGACATCATGGGCAGAGCCAATATCATGTCATTGTGGGTGCGGCCAAAGAAAAAAATTAAAAATAAAATAAAAATAAGCACACACACACCCCTCAACCCACCCACCCACAACACAAGCATGACAACATTTCTACTACCACACCATGACATCACGGACGTCATGGGCGTGGCCAATGTCATGGCGTCATGGCGTCATGGGGGAGCCGATGTCGTGATATCATGACGATGTGGGCGGGGACTTAAAAATAAAAAATAATTTAATTTTTTAAATTATTTTTTATTTTTAAGGCCCCGCCCACAACATCATGATGTCATGATGTCAGCTCCGCCCATGACATCATGACGTTGGCCACACCCATGACATCCGTGACATCATGGCGTGGTAGTAGATGGACTTTGTGGCTAAAGAACCTAAGAAACTGGTGTGAAAGATCCTTGGATGAACTGTTCCAAGGAGCTAGGAACAGGAGCAGTGGCCAGGAGCAGTGGCCACACCCCGGACTTAGTTTTCTTGTCGGAGCGGTGGCAGAGTGATCTGAAATTGCAGAAACTAGACATAACACCTGTGCCATGGTCAGATCACTTTCTGGTGACTTTGGACTTTCTGGGGGCAAGGCTTCTCTGTAGGGAGGTGGGGCCTATTAAATTGGCCCGCCCCCGGCAACTGCTGGATCCTGATGGATTCCAAAGGGAACTGGGGGATATTCCTCTGGACCGGCATAGCGATTCACCTGAGGCGCTGGTGGACCTCTGGAACAAGAGGGCAGTGGCGGCCTTGGATGTAATCGCTCCACTACGGCCTCTTGCAGTGGCCGTAGTGGCCTCTTTTTGCAGTGGATTCAGGCATCCACTGCAAAAATCCTTTCAATCCAGAGTAATCTCTGACACAAAAAATGAACGAACGAGTGATTTCATCCACACACAAAACATTCAAGGATCCAATTTGAAAAATGTCAAAATAAAACAGCTTCCCCTCACCATATAGCTACACCCTTGAAAGAGCAGCACATACTTTAAGAATACTTTGCTTAGCTAGCAATATCTTCTTGCTAAGCTTAATATTTATAGGGTAACACAGGACTGATTCCATCTCTCCATCATCCATCGACTACATGTGATTAATTTGTCTCTTTCCCTTCCTTATCTCTGCTTCATGAATCACTGGAATGCAAACACTGTGGGACAGAAGATAATAAATGTTTACCACGTAGCCTGGGAAAGTTACACATTTTTCTTCTCAGAGCCACAGACCCCACTCGCCCTCAAATGCCACATTGAAGGCTGTTTTGTGGACCCAACACTTTATTTCTGTGAGCATGGGAGATGACATAGCATGCTATTTGATGTAAATGAGACTACAGTACTTCCTTATCTCTCATAGAACCTTGAGTTGTGCCTTGGGTCCTGTCCATTTGCTATACATTTATCTTAATGTGTCTCTTTTTTCTTTTCAGTGGTATGCTGACCAGGACCATACAATTCCAGGACGTTCACTAAAACATCTCTACATTCATATGACCCATTTCGTCAAGCAGTGTTTTTCCCTTTCTTAGGAAGAGACTTTTTCACCTTCCAAAGGCCTAGACATCAGTGAGAACAATGTATGTTTCTCCGCACACATTTTTGAAGACAGAATATGAAAGTTAAGATTAAGGAAAGCTTGATGTTTGCTGTTCCTTATGGATACTTGTACATTAGGCAATCATACAACAGTTTGTGTTCAGTTATGTTTATTTGCTAGAAAACCAAAGAACAATAAAAGCAAGACTAATATTTTAAAGGCTGCCCATTTCCCTTGTTCTACCCATCTCCAGGTTTAAATCTAGTGTCATACAGATCTTTTCTTTGTGGGGCCAGGGTATCAAGGGTTCTTTGTAGAAAAGAGGCACAAGAATGGGTCGCAGTGGCCCTTTGGATGAGTCTTCAAACTAGCACGGGTGATATTACAGGAGAATCTAACATAAGAACTTGAGGAAATAATTTCCATATCAGGAGCACAGCAGTGCAATCTACAGTCAGCAAAATTAATCGCTTATTTTCTGTGAGGTTGTACATTATTTCTATGACATTCACCCCTTGTAGACTCTGAAGAAAGAAAGGGCAAAGCACCAAAATATAGCTTGGAGGCCTATTATCAGGGGCGTAGCTACCGCCGTATCTGCCGTATCAATTATACGGGGCCCCCGGGCCACGGGGGCCCCCTACAGCAAAAATTAATAAAAACTTCCCAATTTTTTTTATTTCACAAGGGCCCCCCAAACAAATTTTTATACGGGGCCCCGTTAAGGCATGCTACGCTTCTGCCTATTATGGATATGAACCAGTGGTGGGCAGCAAAAATTTTCGCTACCATACCATGGGCGGAGTCTATGCTATGGGTGGTCTAATCATGCATGCCATATGGCCATGTATATATCTGCAAACACAGGCAGTACTGGCTCTTTGGCTGTAAATGGAGATGATCACTGCACCCTAGAGTTGGATATGACTGGCTTTTGAGCAAGGGAGACCTTGAACCACTTGCAAGGACAAAACCTGATGGGGCAGGGCAGGGAGGCGGTTGTGGCCACCCAATTTTGCTCCTCCTCCCGCCCGAAGGCCACCCAATTTCACCACCACCCTCCCCAGAGGCCACCCAATTTTTCTCCCCCCTCCTGGAGAGTGTGTGCGAACTTGTTGCTGCCCACCACTGAATGTGACATTCTTGTGATTACCATAGGGCAGTGGTGGTGAACCTTGGCACTCCAGGTATTCTTGGACTTCAATTCCCAGAAGCCAAGTCAGTACACCTGATTACGCCTTCTGGGAATTGAAGTCCAAGAACAGATGGAGTGCCAAGGTTCACCACTGCGGCTTTAAGGTAATTACCTCTTACCAATATAAAATATAGAAACTACACAGAAGAAGCAAGATCACATGTCAATCCCTCTATCTGGGAAACTACTTTTATCTGCAAAAGACTATGGACTCTTAAAAGTATCCTAGCAGTCTCAAAATGAATGTTAAGAAAATCAAGTTCATGGCAGTCAGGAAAGAACAAGAAGCCCAAGAAATTTGTTTGTTTGCTTGTTTGTTTGCTTGATTAATTTCTATTCTACTCTGGGTGGCACACAAAAAGAACAAAAGACATCAAATGATAAGGAAAATATTAAGTAAAAGAAGAACGAATTCAATCAAATAACATAGTAAAAAAAACCACAACAATATAAGCATTCAGCATTTTTTGAAAGACCAAGAGAGTAGGTGCTATTCTAATTTCACTTAGTAAGGAATTCCTTAGTAAGCTGAAAAGTTCTACCACTTGTGGTAGCTTTTTTCTTTACCTCCTTCAGCATAGGCACTCAACAGCTTCATTGATTGTGTGCTCTGGATCAAATTTCCCAGGAAGAGGCATTCCAGTAGATAGCATGGTCCTAAACCATAAAGGGCTTTACAGATCATTACCAGAACTTTGAACCTGGCAAGGAATGCCACAGTTAACCAATGCAGGCTAGCCAAAACTGGGGAAATATCAAACTGACCAATACAAGAAATCAGTATGGCTGCTGCATTTTGCACCAAGCAAAGTCTCTGTATCAGCTTCAAGGGCAGCCCCACATAGAGAGCACTGCAATAGTCAATCTTGGAGGCTACCAGTGCATAGGTCAGTGATAACAGAGACTTCCTGTCCATAAATGGATGAAGCTGGGCAATAGATCACAGTTGATAAAAGGAGGGTTTGACCACCCAAACCACCTGTTGTTCCATAGAAAGTTCCAGGTCAAGTAGCACTTCCAGATCATCCCTCCAAAGGAAGGGAGTTGTTCAGTCGCACAGTCGATTGCGACCCCATGGACCACTGTCAGCCAGGCACTTCTGTCCTCCACCATCCTCCTCAACTCGCTCAGTTCTGTGCCCATTGTCTCTACAATACCATCTAGCCATCTCATTTTTTGGCTGCCCCCTTTTTCTTTTGCCTTCCACCTTTCCAAGCATCAAGGCTTTCTCAAGTGAATCCTCTCTTCTCATTTGATGTCCAAAGTACCTTAGCTTCATCTTTAAAATTTGACTTTCTAAGGAGCATTCTGGGTTGATTTCTTCTAAGATTGACCTATTTGTTCTCCTCGCTGTCCAGGGGACTCTCAAAACTCTCCTCCAGCACCACATCTCAAAGGCATCTATTCTTCTGCGCTCAGCTTTCCTAATGGTCCAGCTCTCACAACCATACATTGCCACCGGGAATACCATTGCTTTGACGATACGAATTTTTGTTTGCAATGTGATGTCTCTACTTTTCACTATGTTCCCCAGGTTTCTCATCACTTGCCTCCCAAGATTCAGTCACCTTTTTATTTCATGGCAAGGAAGGGAGATGACCCTCAAATTAAGGGAATTTCCCCCAACCTGAGACAGATTGTTCCCTATCAACATGACCTCCATCTTATTTGGATTCAATTTCAACCTATTCTCTTCCCTCCACTCCATGACCAACTCCAGGCAAGGTATGGACAGCATCATCAACTGAGGTGGAAAAGGAGAGATAGAGCTGCATATATTAAAGCAAACTCCATATCTCCTGATGACCTCCCACAATGACTTTACATATATGTTAAACAGCAACAGGGAGATAGCTGAACCCTGGGGGTAACTCATATTGTTGTACCCTAGGATCTGACAATTCCTCCTCACGCTTTACTCTCTGGACACAACCCTCAAGAAATGACCAGAACGAAGCCAAAGTTTGACCACCCAAATCTGAGAGTCTTTCCAGGAGGACACTGGTTGATGTCATCAAAAGCTACTGGAAGATCTAAGAGGACCAACAAAGAGGAGTTAACTCAGTCAGCCACCCCTGGAAGGTCATCCAGTAATGCAACCAATATTGTCTCAGTTCCATGTCAGGGTCTGAACCCAGACCGGAGTGGATTGAGGCATTCAGTCCTCTCCAGAAACAACGTCAACTGATCTGCTACCACCTTCTCCACGAGATTGCACCCCCCACCCAAAAAAAAGGGATGTTGGTAACTAGATGATAATTGTTAAAATCATCGGTCACCAAGCCATGCTTCTTTAGGGCAGGGCAGATGACTGTCTACTTCAATCGAGTGGGTAAACAACCCTCTGTGAGTTGATACATATCTGTAGATAAGGTACCTCCAAGGAAATAATCAAATCAAATTATTATGGTGAATCACAAATAAAACAACTAACTTAAAATAACCAAAAAAATTAAATAACTAGAAAAAGAAGAAAATAAAAACATAGAATAACCACGGGAACTGTAAAAGTCAAATCTCCTTGGATGTCATCTTGGAGGGAAATAGAATTTAATCCAAGAAATGTGATTAAAGATTCAAAATTACAGTCTAGAATGTGTTGGCAAATATAAATAACTTGGAATTTGTTTGAATATACATGGGGCTCATTACTACATGACAAAAGTCAGAACAGACTGATATCCTTAAGATAAAAAGTCAATATACAGAGGATGCCAAAAATGTATACATACTTTAAGAGTTGTTATCTATGTACAGTATTACTTTTTGAAGTTGAATTGAATTATGGTAGTAATGTGTAGTACAGTATGATGTTCACTCAAAACTGGCAACAATGGCAGTACTTCAGGAAGAAATTGAAATGGTATGTGCAGCAATACAGTAATACCTCAGATAATGTTTGCATCAGATAACGCTAAAACCGCATAACATTAAGCAATCAGGGAGGGGGAAATTGCATCGCATAATGTTAAAATCCTATGAGATGCATCGGATAACATTTGCTAAAGCCTGTGCTGGTTACAATATATCTCTATGGAGTTTTAACGTTATCTGATGCATCTCACAGGATTTTAATGTTATCTGATGCATGCATCAGATAACATTAAAAATCGGATAACACTAAGACTTGTGGAACCAAGTTTTAGCATTATCCGAGGTTTTACTGTACAAATGGATATTTTGGTCAATGTGCCAAAATGCTTTAAAATTGTTTTGAGAATGGTGCTATTCATCTTCACCTATATTGTGCAGTGTGGAATCCAAGACCTTGAGTCAGGCAACTGTAAAAGAGACAAGGAATTGAAATGTGGATACATTGAAGGATGCTGAAAATGTATTGGGTTGAGAAAGTAACAAACAAAGCAGTAGTACTGAAGTATTCATCTAAAAAACAGGAACTCATAAAGCACATAAAATTATTATTATTATTATTATTATTATATTTGGGTTTCTATACCGCCCTACTTGGCAGAGCCAACTCAGGGCGGTTTACACACATGTATAGTTACAGTAATATACAGTCGATCAATAGAGTTCACAATAAAGCAGAAATATACAATATAAAAAATGTAACAATATAATAACAAGATAACATTCCATCCAGCATTACAAATATAATTCAGTGTCATAAATACAAATATCAAATCACAAATACAAATACAGTAAAACCTCATATAACACTAAAACCTGGTTCCACAAGTCTTGGTGTTATATGATTTTTAGTGTTATCTGATCCTCTATGGGATCCATAGAGATACATTGTAACCACACAGGCTTTAGCGGTTGTTATCTGAAGCATCCCATAGGATCTTAATGTTATCTGATGCAATTCTTCCCCCCAGATTCCTTAATGTTATGCGATTTTAGTGTTATTCGATACTAATGTTATATGAGGTATTACTGTATTGTCAACTTTCGCAAGTATAACGTAGGCCCGCCAGTAGCTGTTCTTAATCAGCTGTCATCTCGTCGCCGCCGCCGCCAGTCTTTTATCGGCCTCCGGGCGAGATGGAAAGAGGTCCCAGAGGGAGGGCGGGGGGGGGAAATGCAAGAAGCGAGAATATTTTGTCAAGTAGATAAATAGGGACCACTTTGGTGGGAAGGTAAACAGCGTTCGTGCCTAGTCATGCCTGCCACATGACCCACGGAAACATCTGCAGAAGCAGACAGCGCTGGCTCTTTGGCTGTGAAACAGAGATGAGCACTGAACCCTACAGTTGGATACAACTAGCTTTTGAGCAAGGGTGACCTTTACTTTTACTAGTACAGGGATAGTAAACCTTTGGGTTACCAGATGATTTGGCTTACTTGTCTCATCAGCCAGGCAAAAAGGTATTAGGGAATTGGAGTTCAAAACATGTGAAGGACCAATAGCTCCCCATTCCTAGAAATGTAATCCTCCAGAAGTGGAAATTAAAATGCTGCATTGTAGCTCTACCATAAAATTTTCCCCAAAACAACTACAGTACTTGGAAATTGTAGTTATTATTCTTAGTTAGCAGAGTAGGAAGTAGAAAGAACAACAGCAATGCAGAGAAAATGTGGAAAGATTAACCCAGTCTCATCACTGCCCCTTTCCTTGGTTCCCACATGGCAACTAGCATTTTGTATGACAAAAATCACACTAGAAACATCTAAAGTAGAAGAAAGGTATCTTTACTTACAATTATCATCTGTAGCTACTACCAGAAGAATAATATAAGTAAATTGGAGTTTCCAGCATGTGGAGAGAACCTGTATGCTAGTTACTTGGTCATAGGAAGGAGGGAGATTATCAATAAAACAAGGGAAAGAAAAACTAACAGCAAGAAGGCTTGGGGGCAGTGGTGGGATTCAGCAGGTTCACACCAGTTTGCCAGAATCGGTAGCAGAAGTTCTGGCTGCCCCAGCCCACCCAAGGTTTAAAATAAGGTACCGGTAGTTCTAATTTGGGTGTAACACAGGGTTTTCCCCCTGGCCATGCCCACCATACCACGCCCACAGAGTAGGTAGTAACAATTTTTGGAGACCAACTTGGGGGCTTACCTCAAATGCAAGAGAAGGGAAGATAATGTTACCAATCAAGTTAGTAGCAAAAGACAATCATATTAGGCCAGTGATGGTGAGCCTATGGCATGTGTGCCAGAGGTGGCATTTGAAGCCCTCTTTGTAGGCACCCGTGCCGTTGCCCCAGCACAGAGTTCACCCCCACCCCTTTGCCCAGCAGCCTAATGGGAGCACTTCCTCCTCCAGGACAGAGTTTGCCCCACTCCTCTGCCCAGAAGCCCAATGGTACCACTTCCTCCCTCCCCTGATGCCATGTTGGCACTTTGTGATAAATAAGTGGGTTTTGGTTTGCACTTGGTCTCTAAAAGCTTTGCCATCACTGTATTAGGCTGTGAAATCCCTTCCCACTGATAGCTAGTGTCAGTGCAAGCAAGACTGTTGTTATCTCAACAACAAAAATACATCTTCAATGTCAACGCCTCTGCTAAGTTGTTTTTGATGATTAAATTAAACTTTGAGAGGAACGATTTAGAAAATATTAAATTGGACAAAAGATTTCTGGCAACAGGATCAATTGAGAGACACTAATGAGTTCTCGTTGGTAATGTAATTAGAATTCAGCAGCTCTAATTGGTAATGAGAACAAAATACAGTTTTAAGAGACTGAGAATTAAAAGAAGTAAGTGGAATAGAGCTAATTAAAAGTGGGATTATAAGTAAGTAGTCTATCGGCAATGGCACTCTCCTTAGGGCAAGGCCACTGCAGTTCAAAGAGCCTAAAGGTTTGACCGCATAGCGGTGTCATCTCTGGTCATTCTAGGGTTGTTCGGGATCATTTTGGTATATTTGTGTGGATTTGAATGTGTCCATCCTATTATTTGTTTCCATACTTAGGAAGGAATTTGTTGCTGGAAAACAACACTGTGCTGTTCCAAGGCAATCTGTCTGGACATCTGGGGCTACTCTTCTGATAGCCAATCCCTTTTGCCTATCTTTCTGCCCCTCCCTGCCTATTTCACTCTTCCCTCCCTTCCCATCTCATTTTACCCATCCGTCAAGAATGGAAGGGTAGAGATTGAGGAGTAGAATAAAAATCAATGAGGAAAAATCATCAAATGACACACACAGACACGAAGTTCATAGCCCCTCAGGGAACAATGTTGTACTAGGGGCTGCACAAGTGAACTCTGCAGTGGAGCAAATAAGAACAAAAAGAATAGTGGTATTTAAAAGGAAAAAAGAAAGTGTCACGTCCCCCCAATTCTGCTAGCATGGTTTTCAGTTCTGTGCAGTGTGGACACCAGGATAAAGTGATGGTGAAATAGCTTCAAGGAAATATGCAAACATGTGCACTGGTGAATGGGATATAACATTCCAGTCCATTAACACAGATAGCAAATAAGATGGAAGCAGAATGCTTCTGACATTTCTTAAAATGTATTTTTTAAAACAGTTCTTTCTCCCCACAACATTCTTAGATGTTTTCCTTAGGCAGAAATCTACAAATGTCTCATTCCGGATTCGATGCAGAGGCAATTCCTGTTTGGAGCACAGAGTCAAATGATACAATATGCCTATAAAGCAGGGGTGCCCAAAACTTTTCGGGCCGTGGGCCGGTCATGTGGTCCATGGAGCCAGCCACTATGGCTCACAGGCTGGATCCAGCTCCCGACACCAATTCATCCAGCCCACGAACCTCTCATCACTCCCGGAAGCAGGCATGTTTTACTTCCGCTTCCGGGAGTGATGTGGGCTTTGTTGGCCAGATGAATTGGCATCGGGGGCTGGATCCAGCCCATGGGCCATTATTTGAGCACCCTTGCTATAAAGCTTCTTTCATAGGTACTCCCACGAACTGTAAAAGACATCTATGGTAGCTCCTCATGATTTTCCTCACCTACGGATTTTGCATTTAGCATGCTCCATGTTTTAATTGGTGGTTGTAAGCTAAACATGGACTTAATCCGTAAGTAAATTGGAAGTCCAGTTTCTAAAATACTGTACACATTTCTGCAGAGATCTTGCTCTGTTCTACAGACATGTCTGAATCTAAACAAACTTTCTTCCATCCACTTTAAGGACACTTAACAAAAAGGATGTTCCTATTTTGTTCTATTTTGGAGTCTTCCTTAAAGTTTCAGGTAGATTATTCCAAGTTGAGCCACCCAGTGAATGCTAGGGATCTTTAATCCATAAACTTCTTACTTTTAGAGAAACCATCAAGGAATGTATAAATGAGGTGTCCAAGGTTTAAAGAGTTAGCCTCCCAATTTTGAAATAATAAAACTTATTTGACCTTATGATCCAGAGCACAGCAGTAGTGCTATTTTGATGTCAAGGGAGAGCACCTCGAGCCAAAGAGACCTGTGTCACATGACTAGAAGCAGGAAACTATGTTTGTGTTGTAGCTATTGAACTGTAGCTCGTAGATTCACCCATGCCCTGTTCATGAGTGCAGGTAGGAAGTTGGGGGGCTGTGGATTCCAGTTTCATGGAGACAGCAGACTATTCAGGGTTGTAGTTTGAAAGTTATGGGAGCTAGCTATAGTGCTAAACCTTTTTTTGGGGGGTGGGGGGAATAGGGCTTTGTACAGTGATGGTGAACTTTTTAGAGACCGAGTGCCCAAAGAGAGGGGCAGGTGAGTGCTGTGCTGTAGGGAGGGAGGGAGCACTCCCATCGGGCTGCTGGGCAGAGGGGTGGGGGTGAATTCTGTGCTGGGGCGATGACATGTGTGCCAACAGAAAGAGCTCTGAGCACTCCTTCTGGCACACATGCCATAGGTTCACCACCACTGGCTTAGTACCTCAGGTGACCACTGATTTGCCATCTCTACAAAATCAAAAGCACCAGAGGTCATTACAATTCTGTCTGAGTAATTATCAGAGGTCAGGCTCACACTGTAAGAATGTGGGTGTGTAACAGATGAGGGAAGAAGACGGAAGCAGGAATCTACGGGATCATTCCTAATCTCAGGGCAAGGTGTATTTTTCTAGTCCTCTGACAAATAGTGGTGGTGAAGTGAATGAGTGGGATTAGTGGGTGTGGCACTATCTAAACAATTTTTGGGTTATTTCTGTGCTTGTACATGCATGATGCTCTGTGTATTTTTTTTTTTTAATTTTTATTAGGTATTAAAAAAAATAATACAAGGATACAAAAATACAGAAATACATAACAAGACAATTACAGAAATATCTAGACTTATGAAGATCATGTAGAGTATTTTATGCATAACGATATTACGTGTTACATTTACCACCTTTTTAGACATAATCTTCTACACCTTCTTTTCTATTAGCCCATTAACACCACCCTCGTGCTATATACACTGTCCAGGGAGTTCTGTACCTTTACAATTTCCAAAAGTCATTCTGTTCTTGTACAGGGGGTATGCCCTTTTTTTCCTCCAAAGAATAACTTATAAAAGGTTCCCAGATCCTCCAGAAATTATTACTTTGCATTTTTCCTTTCCTACAATTTATTTCCCAAGTAAGCTTTTCATTTAACGCTAAATCCCACATTTGTATATACCAATCTTGAATATTGATTTGTTCATTACATTTCCACTTTTTGGCTATACATAATCTTGCAACGGTCAACATTATAGTCAATAACTCTTTATTGTTCTTATTCATATCATAATCTCCTATATCTGTTAACAAGATTGTATCTGACCCCATTCCGATCTGCACTTTTAATATATTCTCTATTTCTTTTTCTATTCTTTCCCAGAAAAATTTTAATGCCTCACAGCTACACCACATATGCTCATATGTTCCCTTCATTTTTTTGCATCTCCAACATATATCGCTCAGATTACTATACATTCTGTGCAGGCCGACTGGGGTCCTATACCATCTCCATACTATTTTATAATTATGCTCTTTGATTCTGACCGACATTGTTCTCATTATCCTTCTTTCCCACATCTTTTGCCATTTTTTTTGTTGGTATTCTTATATCTAGTTCCTGTTCCCAACTTTGTCTTAACACCTCTTGTATACTTTGGCTATTATTCAGGATCTTGTAGATTTTACTGACTAATCCTTTAATACCCATTTCTTCATTCCTGACTTTAGCCAAAAGTATCTCAAATTCCGTACAATCTCTATTTAGTCCATTTTCCCTTAGGAATTTCTTATTCCAATTATTTATCTGAAGGATCTTAAACCAATCTAATTGTAGTTGCGTGTACAGCTCATGCCTTTTTTCCTGATCTTTGCAAGTGTTAACCCAATCTTTTAATAATTTTACCTTCTTTTCTACCAATATATCCCTAATCTTTTTATCAATTTTAATTGGAAAATCCTGAAAATCTTCCACCTCTAAAATCGGTGAAATCCCCGGAGTAAGCTCATTCCTCACTCTGTTCCATGTCTCCACTGTTGTCTTTAACATCAGAACCTGAATCTCCTTTTTTCCTTTTTCCTTTCCATCCCATAAAAACTGCGCCTTACCCTCCTTTGTAAATCCTTTCCCTTCAATTCTTTCCCAGATTGTTTCTTGCCTAATTAAAATCTTTATCACATTTCTTATTTGAAAGGCCCTATAATATTTAATAACATTGGGAATCCCTAGTCCTCCCTCCTTTTGTGAGAGATACCACAGTGATTTGGCTATTCTAGCTCCTCTATTTCCATTACAGTACCTATTGATCATATTCTGATATCCTTTCAACTCCTTGTCAGTGTGTCTTAACGGTAAAACATCAAACAAAAAATTCAATTTAGGAACTAACATCATTTTGCATATGGCTATCCTACCAAACCATGACAAATTTAATTTACTATATTGTGCTATTTTCTTCTCTATTTCCTTCTTCTGTCTTCCATAATTTAACTCTTTGAGTTCCCCAATTTTATGTGATAGCATTACTCCCAAATACCTCATTTTCTGTGTAATCTGCACATTATAATTCCTTTTTATTGACTCCTCGTCTTCTTTGTTCCCATTAACTAAGATCATTTCTGTTTTATCCCAATTAACTTTCAGTCCCGTTACTTCCTCGAAGTCTTTCAAATGTTTATTTATTTTAGCTATAGTTTTTGTTGGATGTTTCACCGTTATCAGTGTATCGTCTGCATAGAGGCTTACTTTGGTACCTTCCATTCCAATTATGTCCTCGTCTTGACGAATTGTATTTGCCAACATTTCCATAGCCAATATAAACAATGAAGGTGACAATGGACAGCCCTGTCTCGTACCCGCCTCTAACCTAATCTCATTTGTATAAGATTCATTGAATTTGACTCTTGCCGAACCTTGTTTATATAACTTTCCAATAACCCCTTGAAATTTATCTCCGAATCCATATAATCTTATCAACTCATGAATCGTCACCCATTGTAAAGAGTCAAAGGCTTTGAAAATATCTAATGCTAAGAATCCCATCTTTTCCTTTCTTTTTTCAGCTAAATCCAGTATGTCCACTGCTCTTCTTATAAGGTCCGCCATATGTCTGTTTTTAACAAATCCCGCTTGATCCTTCTTAATATAATTGGCTATGAAACCATTTAATCTGTTTGCCAAAATCGTTGTAAAAATTTTTGCATCTTGATTGATCAGGGAAATTGGTCTATAAGATTCAATTTTTTCTATATTTTTACCAGGCTTGGGAATCAAAACTATAATCGACCTGTTCCATGAATCTGGAGTTGCATCTCCCTCTAAAATCCCATTATATAACTCATATAATCTCGGGGCAATCCAAGGCATAAAATCTTTATAAAACTCAGCTGGTAAACCATCCTCCCCAGGTGCTTTCTCCTTTTTCAACTTTTTTATTACATCTTCTACTTCCTTCATAGATATTCCTTGCTCCATTTTATTCCTATCTTCCTCTGTAATTTTTTTATTTTGTTGCTGTTCAAAGATTAGTCGCATTTTTCTTTGGTTTACCTCTTTTTTTGAATACAAATTTTTATAAAAGTTTTCAATAAGCAAAGCTTTTTCTTTCTTTTTGTTGCATCTTTTCCCATTCTTGTCTACCAAGACACCAACCTGCCCTTTACTCTTTTTATCTCTTGCTGCTTTTGCCAATAATTTAGAATTTTTATTGCCATATTCAAAATATTCTCTCTTAAGAAAGATCAAATCTTTCTTTACTTTTTCAATATCTTTCCCATCCAACTCTTTCTTAATTTTTTTTATCTTCTGAAATGTTTTCTGATCCTTCTTTTTAGCATATTCCATGTGAAGGTGTTTTAATTGTTGTTCCAATTCCTGATTCCTATTTTGAATTTGTCTATTTCTAATACTATTCAGTTTTATCGATTCCCCTCTAAAGATTGCCTTCATTGTATCCCAAACTCCTCCCCGACTGACCTCATTATTTTCATTAAATTTCCAACTTTCCTCCCATTTCTCCATAATTTGTTTCCTCGTTGATTCCTCTCGATATAACTTCGCATCATATCTCCAAATATACCCTCCTTTTTCTATCTCTTTAAGATTTATATTTGCTGTTACCTTTGCATGGTCAGATTCCCTAAATGTCCCGATCTTTATATCCTCAATTGTTTTGACTAATTCTTCTGTTACAAAAATATAATCTATCCGTGAGTACATATCATGCACGTGTGAATAATAAGTATATTCTCTTTCCTGCGCTTTAAGTTCTCTCCAAACATCCTTCATACCCATGAATTTTCTCCATTCTTCTAATATGTACTTTTTACCTCTTTTTTTTACACTTGTACTGTCAATATCTGAACACATCATATTAAAATCTCCACATAAGACCATGCGTTTAGTCCCTTCCTTACTCAAAATTTTCCCCACTTTATCTAAAAATTCTTGCTGTTTGTCATTTGGAGCATAGATGTTAACCAACGTTATCTCTTCTTCCTCTATTTTTCCTTTTATTATTAAATATCTTCCTTCTGGGTCAGCAATAATTTTATTCACCGTAAACCCCAATTTTTCCGAAATCAGGATTGCAACTCCCCTAGCTTTGGATGTCCCATATGCTTTTTCATATATTTCGATTCCCCTCACCACCAAATTATTGACATCTGCAGATTTTTGATGAGTTTCTTGCAAAAAAATTATATCAGCCCTATCTTTGTTGAGCGACATCTGCAATCTCCTTCTTTTCAGGGCATTCCCTGTTCCCTTCACATTCCACGTTATTATTTTCAGTGACTTAACCATTTGTGTCTAACTCCACCTCCCATTGTTCGTTTCCTTCCCTGGACGTGCTCCCTAAAAACCCTCCTGCTTCCCTACTACTAAAGAAATTAAACAAAGCAAAATATAATAATATCAAAAAACTAATTTCACTAAATAAAAAATAATAAAAAACAGACTTACCTAATCTTTCCCTTTCTTCTTCCCTCCCCACATCTTTCTTCCCGATGTCACCTTTGTTCTCCAAAGAGGGGAGGGGGGGGCGGAGAGAGATGGCATATACTTCCTCCAATAGCTCCCCGACTCTGACCATGATTAAATTTTACTTTTTATCATCCCACCTGTTCCGCGCTTGTCCCTGGAATGTCCGCTCCTCCCACTGCTCCTCCCACTGCTCCCTCCTCCTCCCGGCCCGATACCGATCCCATAACACCGACTTTGTACAATTCTGTTCTCAAAAGAATCCAATCCGCGTCCGCCTCCTTGATCAGGCCAATTTGTGTTAAATACAGCAATGCATCAGTATTCACATCAAGAACATGCCATTTTTTGTCATAAAAAAATCTCAGCTGTTGTGGAAATCGCCAACCATACTTAACGCCCTTTGCTACCAACAATCTTGTAACAGGTTTCATTTTGTATTTCCACCTCCTCTCCTCGGGCGCAATATCGTTGTAGACCTCCACATCCAGCCCTTCTATTTTTAGGGCGCCAGACCCAGCTTGCCTAATAAAGGACATCACTTTCAATTTATCCGCCCAATTTGCAAATTTAACTAGAACGTTTCTGGATGTCTTCCTATCCTTCCTTCCCCCCACCCTGTACACAGCACCAATATCGTCTAATCCAAAATCTTTACCCGTTTTTAGTGAGTTCAACCATTCCAAAACTCTCTCTTTCAGCTTGTCTGGCATCCTCTCAGGCAGGTGACGGATCACAATGTTAGATTTTCTCCACCCCTCCTCCATCATCATCATTTTCCTCTCTTGCACAGCCATCTTGTTTTCCATTACATGTTCTTGAATATAAAGCTCATTTACAGATATTATAGCATTTTTAACCTCCTTCTGCATTGCATTTGTAATCTCATCAATCCTTTGTGTATTTACTACCACATCTTTCTTCACGTCTGTAAGGGCTTTGGCCAGGCTTTCATATTGTAGCCTGGCCAATTCCCTGTCCCTTTTCATTTCTTCACTGTTGGCCTCTACTGTTTTATTCAATTTAGTTTGATTTGCATCCAGTTTTTGCATTGTCACCTGAGTATCTGTCATTTTTGCCTGAGTATCAGCCATGTTTTTGGCCAACTGTTGAAGAATTGTCGTTATATTGTCCATCCTTTGGGCCAGGTCGAGGGAGCCCCCTTGCTCTGTTGCTGTGGAATCCGTTGCTGCCGTTGTAGGCTCCATGTTCGGTGATGGAGTGTGCCGCTCTTCCTCTTCTTGCTCTTTACCCACTTCTTGCTCTTTGCCCCTTTTCCCTTTCCGACCTTTTGGTTTCACAACCTCCTCCATTACTTTCCCCTCCCTTCCCAACAAACACCCCAGTGTCTTAATTCAATCTATGACAATCAGAATTTACACATGAAAGATAGTTCGGCCCTCTCTAATAAAATGTTATCCGGCCCCCGGGCCGAAAAGTTTGGGCACCCCTGGTCTAAGTCAAAGGCACTTATATATAGGATCTTGTATATTGAAAGATAGATCGGCCCTCTCTGATAAAATGTTATCCGGCCCCCGGGCCGAAAAGTTTGGGCACCCCTGGTCTAAGTCAAAGGCACTTATATATAGGATCTTGTATATTGAAAGATAGTTCGGCCCTCTCTGATAAAATGTTATCCGGCCCCCGGGCCGAAAAGTTTGGGCACCACTGGTCTAAGTCAAAGGCACTTATATATAGGATCTTGTATATTGAAAGATAGTTCGGCCCTCTCTGATAAAATGTTATCCGGCCCCCGGGCCGAAAAGTTTGGGCACCCCTGGTCTAAGTCAAAGGCACTTATATATAGGATCTTGTATATTGAAAGATAGTTCGGCCCTCTCTGATAAAATGTTATCCGGCCCCCGGGCCGAAAAGTTTGGGCACCCCTGGTCTAAGTCAAAGGCACTTATATATAGGATCTTGTATATTGAAAGATAATTCGGCCCTCTCTGATAAAATGTTATCCGGCCCCCGGGCCGAAAAGTTTGGGCACCCCTGATCCAAGTCAAAGGCACTTATATATAAGATCTTGTATATTATTGTTAATTAAGGAGTTGACGTTTAGCCCCCGAGTCAAAATATTACTGTTCTTATCAAAGTTCCAAGGTCTTTTCTTGAAGGCCTGCACTATCTCTCAAAGCCGAAAGAACAAACAGAGAAACAACCTGAAAACGAATCTGCTGACAGAGTTTAAAAGGCACTTTTCCCACCGCAGTATTTCCTGGGCATGGCTTGTAGTACAAAGAAACCGCTTCGTCACCGCCCCTTTCAGGCTCAACTGTCCGCCATTACTTCTCAAAAAATAAAAAAAAATAAAAATCGGTAGCCCAAACACCACAGCGATGACCCAACAAGAGCACTTTAATCCCGCTTCAACTATGTTTTAAAAGTATATATGTATAAAGCTCTATGTGCGATTTCACTCAGGCTGCCTTCTCAGCACTGCCCCCTCAGTTCGCGCTTCACTCCTCTTCCCCTGCCTTTCTTCTGCTCCAGCAATCCCGGTGTGGCTCGGCAGGCAGCAAACACACACACACCTCAACCCGCTGCTCCAACGATCCCGGCGCGGCTCAACAGGCAGCGGGAAACACACACCTCCACCCGCTGCCCGGAACACGCGCCTCCGATCCCCGGCTCACCACGGCCTGCCTCCTCTCCGCTGTCCACGTCTTCCTTCCGTTCCTCTTCGTCCCAAAAACCTCCAAGAACCTCCGGGAACTCAGCCACCAACCTCCGTCACAAAGCAAGCTCCGGCACAGAAAAAAACTATTTCCACAGGTCCACCAGGCAGCGAAGAGGTTTGAGTCTTCCGACCCCCCCCCTTCCGCCACCGGGGGCTCAGTCTTCCATGCCCCGCTCACAATCGGCTGCTCTCCGGATATCTCACCAATTCCATGCCCCTCTGCATTTCGGAGCAGGACCGCCAGGTATGTTTATTTCTATTTTGTGTTTATTTATCCCATTGATTCCACATTGGTATGGCAGAGCAAGCGAGAGACGATGTTTCCCCTACGCCATCTTGGCTCCGCCCCATGATGCTCTGTGTATGAGTCTCCAATTTTGCCCCTCTCCAGTGGCATTAGCTGTCACTGTCCATAGAAGAAGAAACTTCTCAGTTCAGTGAGATTTACTTTGAAAAGAGCATGCTTTAACATTGGCTTGCTAGAAACACTCTCTACTGATATGTTATGCCAAATTGAGTCAATATTGACTGTGGGGGTGAAAAGCATCCCCAGCCAGCCAAGATGTTAATGTTTTTGTGTTTTGTCATAAAAACATTCACAAATAATATCTATACAGTACTACAATTTCATCTCCTGCCCCTGAATGAGCTAAATAACTTGCAATTACAGGGTGCAGATGTTTGCAGAATTATTCTAATAGACAGCAGTTAGGCTGAGTGATTCCTATACATAACATAGTGGCATTGTTCATTTATTTTCACTAGAAATTACAGAAATTACAGAAATTAGACATTACTCTTCTGCCATGGTCGGATCACTATCTGGTGACTCTGGACTTTCTGTGGGTGAAGCTTCACTGCAGGGAGGTAGGGCCAGTTAAATTGGCCCACCCATGGCAACTGATGAATCCCGATGGATTCCAATGGGAACTGAAGTGTATTCCTCTGGATCAGCAACACGATTCGCCTGAGGCTCTTGACAACCCCTGGAATGAGAGGGTGACAGCAGCCTTGGACATGATCACACCACTACAGCCGCTCTTGGGAGCTACCATCTTTGGTTCTGGATGGGGCTGTTTTACTCCAAACAGACCTGGTGCATAACCTGGGGGTCCTCCTGGACTCACGGCTCCTGGTCAAAGAGCAGGTGGCAGAAGTGGCCAGGAGGGCTTTTGCACAGCGTCGTGTTATCCGTCGGTTACGCCCGCTCCTAAATTGGGACTCCTTGAGATCACACACATTCTGGTCACCTCCAGACTTGACTATTGTAATGCACTCTACATGGGGTTGCCCTTGGCGACCATTCGGAGGCTGCAACTGGTCCAGAATGAGGCTGCCCGGATGGTGTTGGGTTTGGGCATTATGCACATGCCTCACCACTGCTCTGGGAACTGCTCTGGTTGCCAGTATTCCTCCGGGTGCAATTCAAGGTGCTGGTTATTACCTTTAAAGCTCTACATGGTAGTGGGCCAGGTTACTTAAGAGAGTACATCACCCCAAGAACATCTGTCTGTCCCACCAGAGCAGACCGGAGAGGCTCTCTGGTTGTTCCATCAGCTAGGGAGATGCATCTCTCTAGCACCAGAAGGAGGGCCTTCTCTGTCTCTGCTCTGGTCCTATGGAATCTCCTACCAACTGAGTTGTGCTTCCAGACAGAGCTGCTGCCCTTTAGGAAGGGTGTAAAAACATGGCTGATGGGGCAGGCGTGGGGTACTGGTCACACGGTTACCCCAGCCTGCTGGCTCATATGACAACTCCCCTTCCTCTCTTAATCTTTTTAATATTTTAAGTTTGCTAAATTTTTAATCTTTTAAATTCAAGTATTGGTCAGGGTTATATTGACAAATTTTATGATGAGATTGTTGTGTTTTATTGTTGTTTTATGACGCCATGTTAGCGGCCCTGAGTCGCTCTGTGAGTAGGGCGGCATACAAATGTCACCAATAAATACGGTAAATAAATAAAATGTCTCTCTCTTCCCTTTCTTGTGGGGGTAGTGAGTTTTGCTTGAGGAAATTGGAAGCAACCAATTTCAGGCTCTCTGGCCTACTTAAAAGGTAAAAGATGATTGCTCACATGATTGTGCAGCTCTTACCATATCCACATGTAAGTGGGGTTGTAATACATAGCACTGCTTCTCAGTCATATGTGGGTCCTCTTTTGGGCTTTCACTAGAATAGCATGAATTTCTTCAGAAGATGGACTGTGCAAGACATATCATTGTGGTTCCGCATAACCCGAAAACCATGTTCAGACCACTTCAGAGCAAACTTACTTGGTAGAACATGAAGATAACCAAGTTTTGTGTGTGTGTGTGTTTTAAAAAACCCATTTTGGAAAGTTACCTTTCTGGACTCCAGTTCCCAAAATTCCCCAGCCAGCATATTTTATTTATAGAATGTATATACACTACAGCCCATGTAGGATTTTACCCTACTCGGGGTAGTTTACATCTTTTAAAGCAAGGACAACCAAACAGCAAAAAAAGTCAGAATTCCAGAACAATGTCATCATACAGCCATGTAAATAAAAAGAGAAGCAAATACATTAAGAAAAACAGCATTGGCAAAAAACAAAATATACAAGTTTAAACTCTAATAAATGAAGCAAAACATTGTTGTAATTCGCTGAGGGGAACATATTCCTAAAGGCCTCCTTAAAAACCCCACTCATATATCCCCCACAGATATTGGTGGGGGTGACCTGTATTTTGGTGGGTGTGCATTCTCACAGACTACAAACACTTTTGTCTGCCCCTGTTATTCTCTCATTTTCTTTCTGATCTCACCACCCCTGAGAAATCCTGGTAAACTGTAGACAGGAGTGAGCTGGCTATGGGGAGTCTGAATGGTGGGGCAATACTGCATCCCCTTTTCCTTACACAAGCCACCAATGCTCTCTAGCCCACAAAATAATGCTTGTGCTTTATGAGAATCTGATTTGTGTGTTGTTGTTTTGCATGCCTTTTTTTTTCATTGCTTGGAAAAACTTCATTTTATTATGTGTCCTTGAAAATGCTGAACAGCCGGGTGAAATAAATTCCTTGTTGTGCGCCATCTGCTGTTGAACCATAGAGACATCATCTCTGCTGATAGCTTTGTTGAGTAGGAAGGAAAGTTTGCAAAGTGACTGGGAACCCTCCTCCCCCACACACCCTTTTTTGTTGTCATAAGGGACTAGTGAGGTGCTGATCTCCATTTTGAAACAGATCTCCTTTCTTCCCCCTTCTCATTTTAGAACAAACTCTTTGCCCCCCAGTGTAAATAAATTCCTTTGGTTTATCAAATACTTGACAGAAAATAAAAGACTGCTTTGCAAATTATTTGGTTGCCTTGGAAATAGACTTTGGGAAAAGGTTGGAAGGCTCTCTCTGCTTTGCTTTTCCCAATCCTAAACTAGCTTTTAGAGCTAGCAGACAAAGGTAGTTGCCTAACAGATTTGGGTAGTCAAGAAAGGGCAGCAAATAGCCAGTCATTTCTTCTGATCTTGTATTTTTACACCCAGAAAGGACACAGAGGGCCTTATGGGATTTTGTGCTTCATATGGCAAGATAACTTGTCAGGCTTTTTGGGTATTATTAACCTTAACATAGTAAATGAGAGATGCTATTTGCTGTTCTCCCTCAGGTCAACCCTGACAAACTTAATTTGTTGCTGATCTGGACCAGCTACCAATCTAATCAAGTCATTGTCTTCTAGTTTGTCCAAGATAACCTAAGCTAAGAGCCTTAATCAAGCAAGCTGGTAGAGAAATAGGCAGCCTGGGCTTCCACTCTGGAGGTGACACATGTAATTCATACCACACTCTGCTCATGTGACTTACATGTTGGCAATGATTTATTTATTTTATTTATTAGTTCAAATTTATATTGCCACCCACTCGCCGTGGCGACTCAGGGCGGCTTACAGACAATACATTACATTACATTACAATGTGTTGGGGTGGGCACAGGGGTAGGGGCAACAAGGTCCTCATCCTGCCCTAGCTTCTTCCTCCTCTGGGAGTTGGTCTAGGCACAGGGGTAGGGGCGGCAAGGTCCTCATCCTGCCCTGGCTTCTTCCTCCTCTGGCAGTTGGTCTAGGCACAGGGGGAGGGGCGGCAAGGTCCTCATCCTGCCCGGGCTTCTTCTTCCCCTGGCACTTGGTCTAGGCACAGGGGGAGGGGCAAGTGTGGTGGAGCATTATAATAGTAATCTTAGAACTGCAGATCTGGAAGGGACCCTATGGTTCATCAAATCATCCCCCTATTTGAGTAGTAAAGAAAAAGAAAGTGACAGCAAAATATTGGAGGACAGGGCTATGGTGGTTCATGCGGCCTGCATCACTTCAGCTAGGGTGCTCCTCCAGCTGTGCGGAGGGGACAGTTCAGCTTGCCAAAGGTGAAGTCAGTCCAGTCCATTTTTATACCTGGCTTCTTCAGGTGCCATATCCATTCTGGATGTTGACTATCATTATGGTGATAGTCTTCCTGTTATTAATTCCTTGGAACAGTTCTTCCAAGGACATGCCACACCAGTCTCTCAGGTTCTTCAGTCATAAAGTACATCTGCGTCTGGGGCCTCTCTTCCCAGGGATCTTTCCTTGCAGAGTGAGTTGGAGTAATCTATACTTCATGTTGTTCCTCATGATATGGTCAAGGTTATAACAGGCAAGGATGCCAATGTGTGTTCTTTGCCTCAAGCAATGCAATGTCTTGGTCTGGTGGGCCTCAAAATGACCATGGCTTTTTTCATTATTTCCCTCAATGCTGGTGGGAACCAGAGTCAGGGATCAAAGTGATCACTCAGATATCTAAAATAGCTCTTAAAACAAGGTTGTGGTATATAACATGACCGAAAAGCAAGGAAGGAGAATAAAGGGAAAACAGGCAAAATGTTTGTACAAGGCAGGTTGAGATAACTGGATTACAATGGAAAATTTCCCAAGAAGAACGAAACAACCTTCTGGAATTAGGCTGGAAAGACAACATTGACTATTGAAATGTGTCACATTTTCATGCAAGCAAACAATATATTTTTAAGGATATAATTTTCATAATCTTGAAAAATATTCCAAAATCTTTGAAGTTTGTATCAAAGTTCTAGTTCCAATCAAAACTGACAAAAAAAAACCTGACACAATGTAGGAATTTTTACTCACCAAGACAGACCTTGACTAAATTATCTCTGTGGCTCCCATCTGATGAAGTAAAGAGAGAACATGTGCTACTCATGGATCCTGATCTGTTTCTAGGCAGAGATGCCATGCCATACTTTACAGAAGACATTTGTTTATTCAAAGGTATCATTTTTTTATCTTTTTATTTTATAAACATAAAACAAAACTTAAACATTACAAACTACAAGCACAAACTTCAACATAATACTTTTAAAAGTATTCTTTCACGCTGGAACCAACTGAGTTACATAACCATTTTCCACATCTTTATGAGGGGTCATTCAGTTTCCAAAATTGCATTGATTCTTCTGAAAGTGTCAATCCTTTCCCCTTTAATAAAACATAGCCTACATATGCTCCCCAGATATCTTAAAAATTGTTCTGCTTCCATAATCTCCTCTTAACTTTAATATTACAAATTAATTTATCATTAATAGCAATCTCCCAAGCCTCTTTATAACATTCATTTAATTGAAAACCATACTATCCATTTCCTGGCTATCATTAGTCTTGCAGCTGTTAACAAATTTGAAATTACTGTAATTGATTACTTGACCAGTTACATTGCGCCTTATCTTATATTGATTAAAAAGCTATTTTAGGACACCCTAAATTCAAGCGGGCTAGATGGATATCGAGAAGTAACCTACGACAAGATAGGCCTAGAAGAGAAAGCAATCGAACATCACTGGTTGCCACTTTCAGCTTTTAAACCCCTCACACGCATAATGAAAGATCTCCAACCCATCTTGGACAAGAATCCTTCACTCTCCAAAGCCCTTGGTGACAGAACTCTACTTGCTTATAGACAACCAATCTCAAACAACTATTGACACACAATAGACTACACAAAAGTGAAACAGAGATGGGCACTAAACCCTGCTGCAAACCCAGATGTAAACTTTGCCCCCACATTCACTCTGGTAATAGTATTACTGGACCCAATGGCACCACACACAACATTAAAGGCAGTTTTTCTTTTTCTTCTGTCAATGTGATCTATGCCATTTCTTGCAAAAAATGCCCTTCTGCACTCTAGGTAGGACAAATAGGACAATCTTTGTGAAAAAAGAGTTAATGGACATAAATCAGACATCTGGAATGGCAACACAGAGAAACCTGTTTCAAACCATTTCAATCTACCTGCACACTATCTAAAATCAGGTGTTTGTTTGACTGGAAGGGACCCACATTTAAAATTGAATAGGGGACATTTTTAGCTGATCTGAATAACAACCAGAGATCATCTACCACTGCCAGCTGTGGGAAGCTGTATTGATTTGCATGATGATGTCGTTCTGATTTAATCACTCTATGACTCGGTATCTGGTGTATATAAAGCTCATGCCTTGCTGTTTCATTCCTATGTCTGATGCAGTGGACTTGCTCAATGAAAGCTCACATTAAAAATATAGCAGTTAGTCTTTAAAGTGCTGCCGTCTTTTTGTTTTTGTTTTTACTTTTTGATATGCCTGAAACACAGACCAGCATAACTACTATTCCAAAAAGTTCAACCCTAAATTTAATCCAGTTATTTCATTCATCTCATTGAAGAAAATGTCCCCAAATTTCAATACATGTTCACAATTCCACTACATATGAAAATAAATACTCTGTCTGGACATCCTCTCCAGCATAATGCTGAATATTTCTTATCAAGGCATCAATTTTTTAAAGGAAAGGCTGTTCCAAGTCTGATCTAAAGGTAAAGAAGTGTAAGAAAAAAGAGGAAGGACCTTGAAGTTTACTTATTTGCTTGCTTGCTTGCTTGCTTGCTTGCTTGCTTGCTTGCTTGCTTGCTTACTTACTTACTTACTTACTTACTTACTTACTTACTTACTTACTTACTTACACATTTATGGCCCAACCTATATGACAGGATTTCCAGATAGCTTTGTTTTGTTGTTGTTCAGTCACACAGTTGATTCCGACCGTTCCCAACCCTGTGGACCATTGCCCGCCACACACCTCTGTCCTCCACCATCTTCCTCAGCCCACCCAGCTCTGTGCCAATTGCATCTACAATACCATCTAGCCATCTCATATTTGATCGCCCCTTTCTTCTTTTGCCCTCCACCTTTCCCAGCATCAAGGCTTTCTCAAGTAAATCCTCTCTTCTCATTTGATGTCCAAAGTACTTTAGCTTCATCTTTACTATTTGATCTTCTAAGGAGCAGTCAGGGTTGATTTCTTTTAGGATTGACTTATTTGTTCTCCTCGCTGTCCAGGGGACTCTCAAAACTCTTCTCCAACACCACATCTCAAAGGCATCTATTCTTCTGCGCTCAGCTTTCCTAATGGTCCAGCTCTCACAACCATACATTACCACTGGGAATGCCATTGCTTTGACTATACAAATTTTTGATTGCAATGTGATGTCTCTGCTTTTCACTATGCTCCCCAGGTTTCTCATTGCTTGCCTTTTTATTTCATGGCTGCAATCACCATCTGCAGTGATCTTGGATCCTAAGAATGTGAAGTCTGTCACTGCTTCTACTTCCAGATAGCTTACAAAGCAGTATAAAACAATGTTAAAACCTAGGATATTTTAAACAATTTAAGAACAAAATTTAAAAAATTAAAACAATAAAATTGCACTTAATTTATGAAGGTCATTATCTTCACCCTCCAAAAGCTCTAATAAATAGGTATGTGATGTCTTGTTTTGGCACAGAAATTATGCCAATGTCAGCACCGATAAAGCCTCCAAGGGGAGGGGATTCTATATTTGGGTTGTTACAGGAGAAAAAGTTCTTCCTCATGTCTCCACATAATAAACTGTTCTCAGTGTTGGAACATCAAGGCGGGCCTCCCCAGTTGATCTTAGTGATTGGGCAGGTTTATATAGGTAGAGGAGTTCCTTCAAATATCCACCCATTTATGGCTTTGTAAGTCATTGTCAACATCTCGAACTGAGACTGAACGTATATTGGCAGTCATTACAAATCCTTCAGAACTGGTGTCATGAGGCTTTCAAAGGATGTCCCCGTTAGTGGTCAATCTGCTGCATACTGCACCTCCTGCAGCATCTGTTGTCCAATATTGTACATCTGGACAGTTTACTAAGGGAGCAATCGTGCTGGGTCACAATCTTCCCTTCATTTGCAAGATACGTGTTTTAGATGGATGAGCTATATTTCTTTATGCATAGTAAAAAAAAATACCGTATATAAATCAGGAATGGGGAACATGAAGCTCCATTGATAATTTTGGTGATACCTGCCATCCTACTTACTGGCGCAACCATCCAATTTGCTGCAGTGGGGAAATGCAACTTGCAGCATCAGATTCAGTGACCGAATGTGGCTTCTCATGGGTTTACAGGCACCCTCAAGCTGGCTGGCTAGGTCAGTGGTTTAGTTATCTGGGTAAGGAGCCAGAAGTCAGGAGTTTGATTGCCTACTGTGCCTTCTGGAAGAATCACAGAAAAAATTTGATAGCACTTTGTAAGGCGTGAAACCCCCTAATTACCCACTCACACTTTAAATCAGGGGTGGCCAACCCATGGCCCAGAGGCTAGACCTGGCCCGTGGCACCATTTCATGTGGCCTGCCACTGCTTTCACTGCTACCAGAATTGGAAGTGGATGTGTTTACAACAGCCATAAAATGTGCCCGTCCATTCATAAATGTGCCTGTGTCTGCTGTAAACGCTCCCACAGCTGCCATAAATGTGTTCATGACAGCTGCTGATGCATTTTATGGCAGCTTTTACAGTGGGAGGAACCACGTGAATTGCCCGCTCAGCTGTCTGGGACGCGTGGTCTAGCCGACAGCACAAAAAGGTTGCGAACCCCTGCTTTAAATCATAACAGTTATTACTAAATTTGCATGAAAGGCTAGAGATCAAGCTATGAAAACTTTATATAAAACTGTTCTTTCTTGTCCTCTTTTTGTTGGCATGTGTAACACATTCTTCTTTTCAGCATCAAGTGTGCAACCAGCCACATGGTATTTTGGCAATGGCTTGATTAGAACAAGATGTCAGCTCCTGGACATCTTGTACATCTGGCCTCAATGAGTGATATGTAAATTAGCAAAGTGCAAGAAGAAGAGGAAGGACAAGCCATGTGTACTCCCTGTCTCTTGACTGCTTTGTCCTGTTATCGACAACCAAAGCTGCTGACATTGCCATTTCAATTTATTTGCCATCAGGCATGAAGGAGCAATGAAATGTACTGTGGAACAAAAGTAGAAGCATGCAGGTAAGCAAGATTACCTTTGATAGAACCCAAATCAAATGTCAACATCTCTATAACTGTTTGCCATTTTGTTACAAGAACACTTTCAACACTTTCAACATAAGTATCCCTTGGCAAGAACAATCTGAGCCTATAAAACTGGTTAGATCTGGCATAAGATTATTCATATGGAAAATATTATATGTAGAAGAAGACTGTGCTTGCCTAATCAGGAGTAATTCCCATTGCGTTCAATATAGCTTCGCCCATATAGCTGAAGATACCCATGGAATTGTGGCCTTAGTGTAACAGGATTGCCAAGAACTGTTTTTAAAATAGTGGCATGCATTCTGATCTAAAATGAATTATACTAACCGACCCGCTGATATTTTCTCTTGTAACTCAACAGAAAGAGAGAAGGAGGGAGTCAATCAAACAATCTTTATTACGGTCCAAGACTTGTATAGTACAGCAAAGTGAACAAAAGTTAAAAGGAGGGTACTTAAAATATATAAAAAGGCAGAAGTTAAAATGAGGGTACATAAGGAGTAGTAAAATTACTACAGTAAAACACCGGATAACGCTAAAACTTGGTTCCAAAAGTCTTGGTGTTATCCGATTTTTAGTGTTATCCAATCCATGTTAAAATCCTATGGGATGGATCGGATAACGTTAAAGCTCCATAGAGATACATTGTAACCACACAGGCTTTAGCGGTTGTTATCCGATCCATCCCATAGGACCTTAACGTTATTCGATCCAATTCTCTTCCCCAGATTACTTAACGTTATGCGATTTAAGCGTTATCTGATCCAATTGTTATCCAGTGTTTTACTGTATTTAAAATTTATAATGTTACAACTATTACTAAGCCTATGAAGTAGCGCTGGTAATTTATTTAGCTGAAAGACCTGCCAGGAATGTTCTTCTGGTCTTACTAGCTGCGGCACAGAACCTGGCAGTGTTGTGGTTGAAGGTGGGCCTTTAATCAGATAGCAGCCAGTTGGTGTATGTGGAGTCTGGCCAGCCAGGATACCTGCAGATCAGCAGAAATATGGACTTGTTCCGGATGTCTGTATAAAAAAAGCAGAAACAAATTGCTTGATGTAGATTTCAGGTGTCAACAGATTTGGATTGCAAAGCCTTGGCATGCCTTACCGAAACTAAGGCAAGCAAACATAGTGGGACTTCTTGGATCAGAATTATTTTGTTAGTCTAGACTCCCAGTCTGCCATATACAGTTACAAGGAGAGTTACTCAAAAGTTCAGTCTATGAGATCTGGTTACAAATCCCTCTTACATCTAAATGTTCATACAGTCAAACCTCGCATAAAGAGCATTTCGCTTAAAGAGTAACTCGCTTAAAGAGCAGGATTTTCTCTGAATGTTCGCTTCACTTAACAAATAAAACCAACCAATAACTCACTTAACAAATAAATCGGGGTTTGCAATCCCCCCCACAATTGGTCACTTACAATGGTGTTTCGCTTAAAGAGCAAACTTGCTTAAAGAGCAATCCTGTGGAACGCATTATGCTCTTTAAGCAAGGTACAACTGTATATTAAAACATTACATCTGTGCTCCAGTCAAGGTTTAACACTTTTTACATCTCATTGATATCTGGCTAGGCACTTTCTTAAACATCTTGTATTAATACCTTATAAGAATCAAGTCCTGTCTGGTTCTTGGCCTTAAAAATTCTATGTCTTAATGTACCAATCATACCTCATTATGGGTATATGTGTGTGTAGAGGTGGAATGAAAAAGCAGAATGTTGCTTCCTAGAGATTTGATTGCTATAATGGATTGACTCTATTATAATGGCAGATAATTGTTTTGACAGGGGCACCTCATTGCTTTTATGTCTCTATCAGGCCCTGTGTCAACACTGATGTCATAGAGTAAACAGGAAAAAATGTGTTAAATCAGTTGTAAAGAAAATGGCCAAATGAAAAGATTGGCATAAAAAAAGGAAAAGAAATTGTTTGTTTCATGCTCCCCTCCCCAAACTGAGTAAAGAAACTGTCAGCAATGATGCAGTCTCTGAAGTGTTTACTGGAGCTGAACTGTATATATAAGGCTGTGTGAGAGAGACTATTCTGCACTCACTCTAGGATTCCCAAGACTCTTTGAAGAAAGAGAGACCCATCTTTCTTGCTTTTCCTGTCCTGTCTAAGTGCCCAAAGGTAAGAGCTGGACGGACCACCTGTAACTTTTGTTTGGGGACCTCTTGGTAGTTTGCGTTAGGAAACTTAGGCTGTATCAACAGGTTGATCTGTGGTGCAGCCTTATATATGTCTCCTCAAAGGTAAGTCCTATTTATTTCAGTGGGGCTTATTCTCTGGAAAGCAGGCAATGATTGCAGCCTTGAAATATTTGCTTTTTCTGTATTTGTTGTTGCATGTGAGTACTGTATGTCTATAGTCACATTGGTAATAAGCCTTGCCTTGAGCAACATGGTGTCATATGATTTAAAGTCTGTTTCTCTTTAAAGTGATGGTTCGCCTGTGACTGATTTTACTGACACTTAAAAAATAATAAAATGCAGAGTATGGAAAGAATGAAAAAACAAATTATGAGAAAAGTCATGATGAAAATATAAGGCAGTGGACTAGGTTTTTTGAAGAACATGCAGTATTATGAAAAAACCGAATTACCCTAAAGAAGGTCTTCATACAACATTTTTCCACATAATAATAATAATAATAATAAAAAACCAAAGGCACTACTTTTATAAAGAGAGATGAAAATCAGGGCACAATCCAACCAAAGTTCCCCAATTCTAAATTCCATTAAGTTTCATGAAATGAAACCCACATGGTCTGCAGTTCCATCTTTTTACACATAAACTTCACAGCATTTGTTTCCAGTTTGTAGCTCAGTGGGAGGGAACATGCATTGCATGAAACTATCCCAATGCAAGTCTCCAGCCTCTCTAGAGAGAACTGGGGAGGAGCCCAATCTGAAAACCTGGATAGCTGCTGACAGGCATTGCGGACAGTGTCAATCTAGGGGGGATCAGTACAAAGTAGCATAAAATGGGTGCAGGATTATTGACTCCAGTAAAGGGACTGCGGTGACTTGATGATTGGAAGGTTGGCAGGTCAGCAGTACTGCATAACGGAATGAGCTCTTATCTCTGTCCCAGCTCCTGCCAACCTAGCAGTTCGAAAGCCAGAAATTGCAAGTAGATAAATAGGTACCACTTCTGTGGGAAAGGTAACAGCATTCCATGCACTTCAGTGTCTAATCATGCCTGCCACATGTCCACAGAGATGTCTGCAGATGCAGATAGCGCTGGCTCTTTGGCTGTAAACAGAGATGAGCACTGAACCCTAGAGTTGGATACGACTGGTTTTTGAGCAAAGGCGACCTTTACCTTTATTAATTCTTCACTGATATCAGTGAGCTATAAAGCAATTAACTTCAAATGCACCATGTGTCCAATATGTTCCTTTATTGCTGCACTGTAGCTCTTAACCTCTGAGTTAAGAATTAACAGTGAATCAACCGGGTTTATAAGTTTCGGTCCTTACAGTTTGTTCACCATTGACCCAGGTTTGAGGAGCCAGGTGTAAGTGAGGTGGGAGATTCATGACTGGACCTCCCTGTGTGGCACTGAATTTTCCTAAAAGTATCTATGGATTAGGATTGGGAAGTAGTGACAGAGAAGTGGCTTTTCTCAATTCCCCCCATGGTGATTGCCTAGGGATACTGTTTTAAAATATAATATTAAAATTATTTTTCACTTGGGAATCCTAATTGTTAGAGGGGCCCTCCAGTTATTGTGTGTTACTACCAATCAGGATTATCACTCTGCAGATACTGAGGGTTACTATGAATATAGTTACATGCCAACTTTCCTGTATCAGATGGCATACGTAGAATCCCAAGGCAGGCTCCCATTGAGACCTTTACTTGCTTAACTTCAGCAGGTCACTGTGTCATGGGTCTATTGCCCATGTTGTATGTAGAGGTCCCAAACTCTGGGTTTTTTACCCACTTCCTCTTGACAAGGAAAACAGTTGTCTTGTTCAAGGCAATAGTCTTTTCACTTTCATCTATGGGCATCATCACATTGATAGAATATGCAGCAAAATTATACAGGTTTGGGGTGGACTGATTCACATTTTTCTCTTTGATCCAGTGGTGGGCTCCCAAAAAAGTTATTGCCACACTGTGGGGGTGGTATCGTGGGCGTGGTCAGGGGGAAAGCCCTGTGTTGCACCTGAATTAGGACTACTTTATTTCAAAACTTGGATGGGCAGGGCCAGCCAGAATTTCTGCTACTGGTTCCAGTGAACTGGTGTGAACCTGTTGATGCCCACCACTGCTTTGATCACATGCCAACCCAAGAAATGTGAATCAGACCATACAATGGAAACATTCTTTTCCCTTCGTGTGTGGTTGCTTAGGTCTAATAAACCCCAAACCCCCCAGTGTGACTTCACAGTGACTGAATGCAAAAGGATCCCCATTTCCCTCAGTGTGTAGTCACACTCTTAGAATGTCTTGTTCATTTCCTCTTTTGCATATTCAAATCTGGCAATGAACTCCAGTGACAGTGCAATCTTATCTTAGACAACTAAGCCAGACTAAGTTCCTTTGGTTTTTAACAGGGCCTCCCAAGTATGTTTGTTCAGGATTTATTCTCTTTTTCAATTTAACAAGCAAGATGAAAAGAGGTGTCAAGTTTTCTGTTCAAAGTTGGACTACTGCCATCATCTATGTCATATCCACAAAATCAATTGCTGCTAAGAGCAAATCAGATATATGGTAACTCTAACTCAGTTAATAACTTAGCTTAAAAAAATGTTTTTAATCCCTCCCTGTTCCAGTGCTATCATTCCAGCCTCTGCACTGTAGCAGCTTTCACACAAATCTATGGTACAGATGTACATAAGAACTAGAAATTGGAAAAGCTATTCCAAAACATCATGGTCAGTAAGGAAAAAAGGTTTGTTTATCTGGACTGCTGGATAGCAAACTGTTTTTGGTACCAGGCTGCAGAGCCAGATGATGATGATGATGATGATGACAATGATGAACTACCAGAATTCATCTGCTAAGATAGTCATTTGGAGAAGAATGCTGGGAACTGGAGTCTAAAATACAAAACCCAAAAACTTTCCCAAGCACTCCTACATAAGCCATGACAATGTGGAATTCAAAGAACTTTCTGGATTCCCCCCCCCCAAGATTCCTGCTCTTTAGAACTGAGTCTGATTGCCAACAATGCCTAGTTTCTAATCTTTTTCTAACATTTGTGTGAATGATGCTTCTTGTGGTGTTTCTTCAGATCAGGAAGACATAGCTGTCAAAGGAAGGAAATGTTCTTTCCTTCATGCGTAGGTCCACCCAATCTGTCTGTGTCAACCGCATAATCTTGTGGAACCATTAAAACTTTAATATTGCAACATGGTTTATCAAGAAACACCACTGGGGAGCAGCATTACACTACTGAATGACTAAAAGGAAGCCCCTGCTAGAACATTTTCACCAACTGAGGGAAAAAGATTTGAGGATTATACTTGGATTTAAGAAGGAATTCAAATGTTGATTAAAATATGACTTATACATTCTGCTGAAACATATTACAAAATGGTGCGATTTGGCCATAATCCACCGCAACCAAATTCCACTGAAATCAAGTGAGCTTAGTCATGACTAAGTCCAATTCCATCATGTTTATTGTTTGCTGATTCTGTTCACTGTATATAGTAAAGGTAAAGGTTTCCCTTGCTTGAAAGCCAGTCATATCCGACTCTCGGGTTCAGTGCTCATCTCTGTTTCAAAGCCAAAGAGCCAGCATTGTCTGCGTCTGCAGATGTTTCTGTGGTCATGTGGCAGGCATGACTAGACACCGGAGTGCACGGAACGCTGTTACCTACCCACCTTAGTGGTCCCTATTTTTCTACTTGCAATTTCCTGCTTTCAAGCAGCTAGGTTGGCAGGAGCTGGGACAAAGACAGGAGCTCATTCCATCATGCAGTACTTGGGAATCGAACTGCTGACCTTCTGCCTCCCAGTCAGCATCTTAGCCACTTGAGCCACTGCAGTCCCTCACTGTAATTAGAAAACACCATTTTAAAATGTGGTACACAACTGTTGTAAATTATTTTGAGTTCTTTGCACAGGGTGGAAAACAAAAATGGATGCAAAATCACTGTTACATCATAAGACTCTATGGTCAAACCCCTTGCATAAAGTTATATACAGTACAGTTGTACCTCGCTTAAAGAGCATAATGCATTCCACAGGACTGCTCTTTAAGCGAGTTTGCTCTTTAAGCGAAACACCATTGTAAGTGACCAATTTGGGGGGGGGGATTGCGAACCCCGATTTATTTGTTAAGCGAGTTTTTGGTTGGTTTTATTTGTTAAGTGAAGCGAACATTCAGAGAAAATTCTGCTCTTTAAGCGAGTTACTCTTTATGCGAGGCACTCTTTATGCGAGGTTTGACTGTACTTGTACATGCAGATGAAATTATGGGCTTTTATGACTCATTGAAAGTTTCCTATTCCATTCTCCCTAGGTTGTGGGGCTCCCTAGGTCTGGAGAAACCTTTGGGAACCCTGAGATGGGGTGTGGGGAAATTGTAATGCCCCCAAATTGCTGATGGTGGAACTGAGCCTGGTGGCAGAACTGTCAATGGTGGATTGGGACATTAAAGCCCTAACCACCCCACTCTGAGGCTCTCAAAGGCTTCTCCAGGTCAAAAAAGATCTCAAAGAAGCCTCAGAACATGGGAGAGTATACTCAGGAAATGCTTAATGAGCAATAAAAATTCACAGCTAATGACATCATCTAATAGCACAGACAAAATTTTACACAATAGGATCTGGGCCAATATGTTGCTGTGAGCTTTCCCTTTTGCATTGCAAAGTATTTTGGAGTGACATGTTATTGCATGGGTAAATAAGATCCATTAATTTTACAAATGTGGTACGGTGGAGATTAAAATTGCCAAAACTACTTTTTTAAAAATGGCTCTATAGAGTTGTCTGCATTTCTGAGCTCTCAATGGCAGCATAACTACAGACAAAGTCTTGATGAGACCCTGGACTTTATAATCACCACTACATCATTTCTGGATTAAATGAGCTAAAAATCTAATCCAGCAGAAAAGAATTGCCCATGTTCCTACATTGATTTATTCTTTGGCGAGTTCCAGCTAAGATATAATGCTTAAGTTAGCTCTCTCCAGCAAGCAGCACTCCAAGCAAGACAAAGAGGGGCTCATCCGTGCACCATATGAGGAGCTTTTGTAAGCACGGCTTGGACTGTGGACTGCTGATGCCAACCTGTGACATGGCTTTAGGATCATGTCGCAGTTGGGTGTGCTTGTGCTTGGGCACGCAAATGCAGCCGTGATGTGCTAAAAATGAATTTTTCTTTCCATCCCTTTCCCACAGATGATGAAAATGAAAAGCACATACCTTGTGGCTGGGTTGCTTTTAATGATTGTTCAAAGCAGCTGGCAAAGCCCTCTCCAAGAAACAGAAGAGAAAACCAGGTAAAACCCCCCAAATCAATGTTGTAATGCTGTAATAAGCCCAAATGGGATATGAGTTTTCCTACAAAAGAGGATAAGCTGGTATGAATAAGCTATTAATAATATACAACCCCCGCCCACCCCCATGGAATGAACATTGGGAAAACCAACAGCACCCAAAGTTCTTCATTTAACCAGGAGTATTTTGGGGTATCTGTTCTTGTGTTTACATAATCTATTTCTCCTTTCCTCAAGTTTTTATTGGGCAACTAATGATCTTTTCTTAGCAGCAATTACTTTTTGAAGAAATTTATCTTTTAAGGAGACCAGGACCCCACGTGGCACCTTTTGAATGTGTACTCTTCAGTGCAATTAATTTGTTACAAACCGCACTTATAGATCGTTCAGAGCTTCCCAGGCTGAGCCATTAGATGAGTCTAGACAGCTGAATGAAGCGAAACGACACTCACAAGGTACATTCACCAGCGATTACAGCAAGTTCTTGGACACAAGACGAGCTCAAGATTTTGTACAGTGGTTAATGAACACTAAAAGAAGCGGGTAAGCAAAATGGACATCCTAATCCAAATCCTGAACCCATTCAAATTAACACATGAGCTGCCCCCTTCTATCCCAGAAACCAGGGATGGAGACTGTGTGGTCCTTTAGATGTACAGCCACAGCTTCCATCACTCCTCAACACTGGCTTTAGGTTAATGAGGTCTTCAGGATACTTACCTACGTGGGTTCACACAATCTCCACCTATGGTGAAATAAACTTGCCAATAAAAGATACATTTTTCACAAAGCTGGAACCAAACCTAAGAACTGAAATATCCATCCATCCATTCATCAAACCACTCACCCATCAATCCATCCATCCACTTATCTAACCACCTGTTTCTTATTCACAAATTCTTCTTACTTTGCAGGCTAATTCTGAAAGTTCAATGTATATTATTGAGGCATCTCTGCAATCTTTTGCAAAGGCAACCTCAATCTGAGATATACATAGATCACTGCAAGTTTTCCCCTAGGACATAGGTCCTCAAACTTGGCTATCCAGATGTTCTTGGACTCCATTTCCCAGAAGCTCTGATCCACAGGTGTGCTTGACTTGGGCTTCTGGGAACTGAAGTCCAAGAACACCTGGAGAGCCAGGTTTGAGGAACCCTGCCCTAGGAAGAGATGAGAAGAGTCTGCCATTCTCCATTAAGATGAAGCAGTTTGTGCAACAATGGTCTCTGTGTTCTGGATCGTCTCTCAGGTACATCATATGGATGTCCACAGCAGAACTTTCCAGTGGCCCACTCTAATGGCCATACAGTACGTTGTCATTCATCTGTGAAGATCCTTCTGTGGGCATGAAGGGAGTCCAAACAGATGTGAACTTACACTGAAGGGTGGCCCCTACCCTGAATTTTTCTTGAACTGCTCATACTTGTGGAGTCACATGGTGTGAAAGTATTCTGACACAGCCATCACTGCTCCGATAGTGGCACTCTTCAGCTTTTTATATACCTGAAAACCAAGTCCAGCAGTTTTTATAAAACCAGCTCTACCTCCTCACAGAAAGGAAAAACCAGAGTATGCGAATGTCACTTTTTCTTACAGCGTAGTCACAATTTTTAATAGTCCAGGTATTATTTTGAAGCATATTACAACTCCAATTAACTCCCATGAGGCTTTAATAAGAGGACGTTCATGTAGCAATCTGGGGATATGGGATGTTCATAAATGAGTGATAATAAGAACTTGGTGGGCACCACGTTGCACTTCCTCTTGTGCTGCCCAAATATCCATACCAAATTCCACTAGCATCTCAGTTGAAACACAGGCTTCTTAAATATCTAGTACAGGGCTTCACAACCTACAGCCCATGACAGCAAATCATCCAGCCCATGGTGGTGGACATGCTTACGACAACTATAAATGCACCTCGCATGCACCTGCTGCAATATACGGCTGCATTTACGGTGGGAGGAACCACGTGTCTCAGCTATCTGAAGGGGCATGGTCTGGCCCATGGTATGAAAAGGTTGAGAACCCCTGATCTAGTACATAGTAGATTTGGGTTCACATCCACCCATATGGAAACATAAATACGCTTTTTAGGTGCAAGATAAAAATGACAGTCACTACAAAATGGAATCTGTTCATTAAAAAATCAGCCTTTATCTCAAAGTATTTTTTTAAAAGGAGACATGATTTAGACAGCATTGACTTTATTTCCATCTCCCTGTCTTGTGGATCTACGCTGGCACCCTGCAATTCTTTGGGCTCTTTCTTATGGTCACTAATGACATTATTTCTGAAGCAGCTGCATTTGAAACAGTTGATTCAAAAGATTTCCCAGATGTTTATCAATACCAAATTGCCATGTGGTTTAAAAGAAGAAAACATGACTGGCAGCATGACCTACATATTGTTCTCAACTAGAATGAGGTACGTGAAGAATATATACTATGCTGAAATTCAGTACAACATAAAATGATGCAGGATGCTGCTGCAGAGTTTGGGCTAGGTTCTAGGACATGCCAGTCTGCTTTCTACTGAATCGGTGCACCGGTGCAGGTATTTTAGTATGCTCTGTATGCCCTGTTTTTCAAAATGGTGAATGGACATCTTTCCTGGTCAAGGATGCAGCATATTTACACCACAGAGCAATGATCCTTCCTCCTTCAATGGGCACAATTATCTATATGAAACAGGTGTCCCCTTATAGACACTTCTGGTTTTTCTACCCACAGGTACCCACAAACTATAGGCATAAAGATGGGACCACAAAGATAGCTTTTGACTTTCCTGCCTTCACTGATTTGCCAAGAGAGGATTCTGTTTTGATGTCCCTATACTTTGGAGATGACTCTGGCGAGAATCCAATGGGGAATGTTCTGGCTCTCTGATCTGCCAACAACTCAGTCAAGGTGTTCTTACTATGCATGGGCAACCACTTCCCTGTATAAAACAGGAACCTATTGTATGGCAACACTCTTGATGTCATCTTTTCCCACACTCAGATAAGGTCCGCTCCCCCAAATTCTACAGCATCCATCTTCACATTCAACTAAGGATGTGATCACAAGGGCATGTGACACATTCTAGACTGACTGTAGTGTGGACTACTACAGGCTATTTCTCAGCAGTCACATAATGTGTGGGCGGTAGGATCCAGCCCAAACCCAGTCCATGTTGTAGTGGACCTTTCTGGTCCAGCAGTGGGGCTAATACTTTTGGAGGCTGAGTTGGAGCAATTCCCAGTGGACAGAAGGATCACTTGATTGCTCCTGGCAAAGGAACTATTTTATAGTGTGATCACACACTATCCTTTCTCGTCATCTTGTCGCACATTAAGGCTGTTGGCCATTCCTGTTGCCCTACATGGACTGACAGAATGACAGAATGAGAACATATTCAATGTTTTCCCGAAAAGCTATACATTTTAAGGGAAAGTTGATAGTGAGAGGAAACTGTACCATGACTGATTTGAGACTCACCCCAAAGATAAGGTTCCCAGGAGCTCCAAAGCTCCCCCAAATACAAATCAGGGGGAAATCCACTGCTTTAGACTATTTTTATTATAACTGAAAGTATATCTCAGTTGCAAATGGTTGAAATACATAAACAAAGCATGTGGGTTTCATTTCTGGATTTCTCCTTTCTGTCTTGTCACTGCTTTGTATCATTCACTATATCTAATGCAGACAGTCAAAGTAATTTGGTACTTTGCTGTCTCATAGGACAGTATTTGAGGTTATCAAATACTTCATTGACCATCATTGTTTGCTGTCATATGTTTTGTCTTGCATTGTTCACATCAGTCATCATCATGGTTGATTACTGGCCAGCTGGTTAAACAACATCTCAATTAGATGTGACATTGGTAACTGATGGATAAATTGAGCATGTGATTCAAGGAACCGCAGTGAGCATGACCCCACGTTTTCATATAACATGCAGGACAGGCCTAGAAAGCAGCTTCTCCTCACAAGAAGTTGTTTTTGTGGCTGAGTTGGCTGCTGAGGGGCCTCCCTATCTAATGTGCAAATGTGTGTGACTATGTGCATGATAAAGTTCCAGATGTCCCATAGATCTTTAATTGGGAATGGAGAAGTGCTCCTTTTGGGTAAACCACACCCCCAAATGAAACTGCTGGGGCCTCCATAGTTCTATTCCACGTACGAGTGCCTATACTTGATAGCTGGAATGTCAGATGTCTGGGTATGATAAGGGGGGTGTAGATGGGTGGAGGAGTGTTCCTAACTTGACAAAGACATGATGAGTTGGCAGGGATCTCCCAATGTGCTCTGTACACATGTAGAATATCAGCAGAAAGTAACTTCTGGTGTGCCTAGGTGTACAGATATGCTCTGTATTATTGCTTCTGTATACCTAGCAGTTTGAAAGCAAGAAATTTCAAGTAGATAAATAGGTACCAATTCAGCGGGAAGGTAAACAGCATTCCATGCACATGTGTTGAGGCATGCCTGCCACATGTCCACAGAAATGTCATCAGATGCAGACAGTGCTGGTTTTTTTACTATAAACAGAGATGAGCGCTGAAACCTAGAGTCGGATATGACTGGATTTTGAGCAAGGGCGACCTTTACCTTTATATATTTGGTGGTTGCAGGATCATGCTCATTCTTGGCAAGCAAGGAAATAAGCAACTCACAGCCAAATGCTCAACATGATTATTAAGTCTATTGTGCTTAGAACTTAAACTTAAACCTTTAGGGAAGAAATAGAGAATTCCTGATAGAATATGTTGGCTGAATAGTTCTAAATAAAAGAAAAGCTGTGCTATAACTGATCCACAGAACTACTCTAATGATACTTGGCACCTTCAGCATTCTTTGTTCATATGAAATAAGGTTTTTTTTTTTAAAGTGTGTCTTATACCTTTTCAACAAAAACCTTCTCAGCACAAACCAAACAGATAAGCTACCTGGGAGCCTGACAAACCATCTGTGAGCTACCTTGCAAGTAGCTCATTTGGTTTATTGAAGGCCTGATCACTACAAGTCCAGGAACAAGGTGTTTTGAGTGGTAGTGTGAATTGGCTCTTTGACTCACAGCAACAAGCTGTTTCCATCCAAGATACATGTCTCCATTAAACATGATGGGGGGTGTAAGCGAATTCTGAATTAGCAATTTCACTGTGCATGACTTGCGAGGAACTATAGACAGAGACATATATAACATATCTAGATTGGAAGCTACAAACAAAATTGTCTTCAGCCAGAAAATGATTCAGATTTTTAAATTTCTGATTTTCATTATGGAGAATGTGATGTTTTGGCATTCAAGTACAGTGCTTGGTCTTTTTTTAAAAAATGCATTAGTGCAGAGAAAGGTGTAGTCAATAATGTAATATACTTATTTATTTATTTATTTATTTATTTATTTATTTATTCTTGTAAATGGTCTAGTCCAGTGGTTCCCAACAAGGGGTACACAGCCCACTAGTGGACTTCAATTCCCAGAAGCCTCAGTCAGTACATTGGCTGATCAGTGCTTTGGGGAAATGACTTAGGCTTCTGGGAATTGAAGTCCAAAAACCAGCATTTGGGAAACACTGGTCTAGTCCTCACATTATAGGACAACAACTAGAGCTCAATATTCTTAGCTACAGGATGGGACTAGTTGATCAATCAGTTATGCTCCCAGTATAAATTATATCACAGATAAAAGGCAAAATGTCTAAAGTCTTTATGGGATTCAGTGCAAAAATCATACTTGCATATATGTGGTTCTTGTCATTTACATATAAGTATCATAAAACAGTACTGTAACTTTTAATTGATGCTGGGTGGATTTTACTGTGTAGATGTAGTTTTAACTATATCTATGGACTTCTGTCACAGACAACAAGGATTTGAAGAAAAAGAGAAAGAAAGCCTTCTGGACCAGTTCTCAAGGTATTTAACTATAATAACACCCCCCCTACCCCCAGATAGACCCCAAGTCAAATTGACTTGGGCAAACTTTTTGTCTCATTCCAAGGATATTTCTGTGTAACTTTATGATGTGCATGTAGGTGGTGAGCACCAACAGCTTCTTCCATCAATTCTGATAATGCTGATCTGATCACCTGGTTAGGAGAGAAAGGGATGTCTGGGAAAACAGGTGACGGGTGCTGCGGCGCAGCAGTGTACTAACACTATGAGTAGAGGTTACTACCTACTCTGTGGGTATGGTATGGTGGGTGTAGCCAGGGGGAAAGCCCTGTATTGCACCTGAATTAGGACTACTTTATTCAAAACTTGAATGGGTGGAAGCAGCCAGAATTTCTGCTACGGGTTCTGGTAAACTGGGGTAAACCTGCTGAATCCCCCCACTGACTAGGAGCCTCCAGGAAGACATTTCAGACTGCCTTGAAGCTGTTCTGCAGTCAAAGTCATGTTGCCATACCCAGTGATGGGTTGTTAAATTTTCTGCTACCCCACCATGACGTCAATGCGTCATGGGCATACCTGATGTCATGACGTCATGTTGTCATGGGCGGAGCAAATAAAAAATTAAAAAATTAAGATGTCTGTGCATGCATCAAATGGAGGTTTGATGCATGCACAGTTCTTTTTTTTAGTGTGCATGCATCAAACCTCTATTTGATGCATGTGCACTAAAAAATAGAACTGTGCATGCGTCAAATGGAGGTTTGATGCATGCGCAGTTCCTGGCAGGCTGCCTGGAAATACATTTCTGGAGGGGTGCTGGAGAGGTCACCAAACCGGTCGCCTGGGGGTTTACCTCCTGATGGGGTGCTACCGGTTCAGGCGAACCGGTCCGAACCAGTAACATCCCATCACTGGCCATACCCCATTATCTACTACCTCATTGTTTTAACTGGGATTGGAACCTGGGGCCTCCAACGTCCCTGCAATTTGTCCCTGAGCTGGGTTTCTCCTTGTAGCTTTTTGTGTATGCATTTGAAAGCTCGATGTGTGTTCCTTCCTGTGCAATTTGTCCCTGAGTTTGGTTTCTCCTAGTAGCTGGGGAAAAAATGTTTTCTTTTCAGAGGCAAGACCCATTCATGTCAATGAAAGTTACATTAAAACCATGAGTTTAGGACACTGGCTTAAATTAGATATTTTGTTTTAAAAATAACAATCAACTGTTGGCAGAGAAGACCACGATACTTGGCAAATATAAACTCATGGCCAGGTATGTGCTGGGTATCACAACTAGCCGTGCTGTAGCTGCTCTTGGCATTATGGGCACAGGCGTCCTTAGAGCCATCCACACCTACCTTTTGGAGAATGTTCTCTCCACAGAGTAAGACATATGGGCTTCTTCACACATTATGCGGAGGCAAATATATATGTGTGTGTGTGGCTCCCTGATCCACATAGTGGTATAATGCAATCATTTGCCATGTGCACATGCTATATTTTGACTTGCTGATGTAAAATAATTTTTTAAGTAGCCATAAACACACAAGGTGTGGAGCAATTTTTAGTTAATGGGTTTGCAGGGCTTTTGACACCAAAAGCTCTTTGTTTGATATAAAAGAGGAACTGCTTTTTGTAACACTACGTTACATGAACTGTACATTAAATGTAATGAAAATAACAACAACAAAAACCCCACTCCATTAAGCATAACAGAACTGAACAAGCACCAAGAGTGAAAAACAATGGGATTCTAAGAAATACTGAGAGGAAGGGGAAACTAGGTCCAGTAATGGACTGTAATGGCTTTGAAAGAGCATACAGGGAGGAAGCATTCTACTGTAGCACAGCATGAATGTCCATACAGATGGAAATGTAATTCCTTACAATTTAGACATGAATAAGAATCGGAAATTCAATTTTTTTATAATAAGGGAATCTTTGGTGAGCAGGAGGAAATTTTTCGAAAAAGATACCCTACTCCAGCATCACCCTGACTTATCTCTGCCACCTGGAGCTTTGATGAGAAAAACACCTTAATTCTCACCAGGTGCTCCCTTCATTTTCTCTGAGCGCATACCTGTGCTGTCTTGGAGAAGATGGATTCTTGTTGGCAACTGTTTACACATGCCATAAATTAGTCTAAGCAGGATTTGCAAACAGAACTCGTTGGGCATCTCATCATGCTGGAAATAAATCTCTTGGGGTGCACGTAAAATCTTGGCCAGTATTAGGTGTGACTGAGTTTAGAAGCATAGAAAAACCTCATCTCTACCAATAATGAGTTGGTATTGGACTCTTTGGAATGTTGTGTTTGGATTTCTTCTCCGGAAACTCTTAAAACATGTAATATGGACTTTAGTCCTACAATGCATGTGGTTTCTCCATGCCTAATGTTGTGGACAGCTTGAAGAACCAAATGATTTTTCAAGTTGGAGAGAAGGGTTCTCTGTGCAGATTAGGGCTGGATAAGACCACTGTGTGATCCTTTTGCGATCTGAAAAATATAACCAGACAATTCAAGAAAAAAATCTCCATTCTAAAAATCATTGACTGCAACTTGTATCCGAGCAGGAAAAATGTCACTGGCGTGAATTTGTTTAAAGTGGATCCCAATTTGCCATGAAGTGACCCACACACTATGATCTCAGAGCCATCACCCATGGCATACACAAAGCGCGACATGCAGGATTTAACACCAGGACTGCAATGGACCGCCACAGCCTTGAGTATATGGACAAGGTGCACATTCACAGCCAGTTCATCTGGCATGGCCTCTTCTGCCTCCATGACCGTTGGGAATCAGAGTTCCTTCTCTGCTCATTTTGCTGTTGGCCCCAATATGATGGTTTCCAGTGGCATTTCCTCCACTGAGGGGAACCATCACCCCACCTAAAGGGGCTCATCTGCCCATAGCCGTTGTCCCCTTTAGGGAGTCAGGTTATTTAACTGCTGCCTGACACTCGGTGTTAAGTCACTGGCTATACGGTCTATTCCATTACTGTAGCGGGATGTCCAGCCAGACAGGCATTCTAAAAATAACACTAGTATATAGCTTGTTTTTGTGGTGGATATGAAGTCTATACTCCAACGGTCCTGAATGAGGGCAGCTGCATTAACCATAGACCAATCTGAAGCCACAGGAGGCAGGTTCTGTTTTCACTTCACCAGTGTCATCAACTGCAGCACTTTGGTGTTTTATAATTGCAGAAAAGCAATCTTCTGCTTAAATAGGGAATACAGTTGTACCTCGCTTAAAGAGCATAATGCATTCCACAGGATTGCTCTTTAAGCGATTTTGCTCTTTAAGCGAAACACCATTATATGTGACCAATTGTTGGGGGGATTGCGAAACCCTGATTTATTTGTTAAGTGAGTTTTTGGTTGGTTTTATTTGTTAAGCGAAGCGACCATTCAGATAAAATTCTGCTCTTTAAGTGAGTTACTCTTTAAGCGAGGCGCTCTTTATGCGAGGTTTGACTGTATGTATAATGTTCCCTTAGAGACTTTCCTTAGGCCATGCTTAAAGTGCAGGATGAGGTGAGTTTCCATCCCCCTTCTTTTCAGGTGAATCTTTAACCACCCCCCATTTTTCAGGCTGACATAATCTGTTTTGGACTGACTATCCCATTTCCATTTGCTTCTTTCACTTTTGGCACAGTCTTGGCACATGGTGTCAACTGAACCCCCTCCTTCCCTTCATGATGCAGTTCAGAATCATTTGCTCCAACATGGATTAGGCTATCCTTGATGGCATTTCTTGCTCATGTCAAGACTTTGAGGATATATTGAAACTAGATGTGAAACCAAATGGCTGACCATGCTGGGCAGGTGATTCTGGGGTGCTGTACTCAAAAAAGCTAACCTCTTGAAGTTATAGATTTTGAAGCTGGCTTTCCAGGGAGGGAGGGCAAGATGCTAGAGAAAAGGTATGGGTAAGAATACACTTTTTAAAAAAAAGGACAGACTGCTCAAACAATTGTTTTTCTTTCAGCAATGGACTTGCCAAACACCATGCTGAATATGAGAGACATGCTGATGGCACCTATACCAGTGATATCAGCTCTTACTTGGAAGGTCAAGCTGCCAAGGATTTCATTGCTTGGCTAATGAATGGACAAGGAAGAAGAGAGTAAGAATCCATCTGTTGCTACTACTATCATTAAGCATTTCTTAGCTACAGGAAGGGAGGTCTTGCCAATCAAAGCCTGTTGCAACCACAATGTATTTTCTTTCCCTCCCTCCCTTTCTGTATTTCTTGATTTACTTATGTAACTGAAGATGTTAGCACTGATGTGAAATGATCTCACTGCCAATTAAAAATGGAGCTTTTCTTGCAAATTTATTCTGCTGCTACATTACTAAATAGGCCAGCGTCCTCAAGGTCAAGCCCAACTGAAGGTCAGTAAAGCGGTTCACTTCCAGTTGATCTTCTCCCCCATGCAACACTACTTCCTCATGACTTATTGCCGCTTCTTGTTCACCAGGTTTTTTGCCTCCAATCACATTTGCCCAAAAGTCTTTCTTCACTTGCTTCTTCTTTGCCATGTATGGCCTCCAGCTTTTCATTTAGTTTCCAAAGTTTATACAAACTCTTCTCCTGCTCTCCTCCCCAGGAGGAGAAATTGCTGCTAAACTCATCATCACACTGTCACCATCCCTTCCACCTCTTTCAAAGTTTTGTTTCAGCCTTCCCACTCTCATTCTGTAATACACTGAATATTTACCCCTCCCCTGCCTCAAAGCTTCCCCTAACTTTAGGCTGCCAACACCTCCATCAGTAACCTGCATTCCATCAGGAACCACCTACATCCTGTTCTCACCACTCTCATGACAGCCTCCCCTTCTTTTTGCTCCTTGGACTGTTCTACCCACTGTTGACTTTGATCCAGCAACTGTACATTTGGAACAGCGTTCTTCCTTGCTTCCCTTCTTCTCCTAATGGAGCCCCCTCATACAGCCATCTTCAAGACCTGTCCTGTTTGCCTACTCAGCTTGGTAGCTGAGAGATCAACACACCTTATTCCCGCCTGTATTGGCTTTAGTACCTTTAGTCTGTGAGCTCTTTCTGAGCAGGATTTCTCCTTCTCCCTTGGTTCTGTGTTCAGAATCTCAATTGCTAACTGTTAGACGCACTGTGCTTGTCATTGGCACTCTATAAAACCAATAACTATTGCCATTGCCATAATAAAAATCAGATCTAAGGCTGAACCATGTGTACTGGAATTTAGGAAGAAAGCCAACCGATAAAAGGTGTTGCTGAAAGAAGCCATTAGAGAACTCTGACCAGAGTTAAGAGTGTTAGGTCAGCACTTAATACGATTCTTATGGCAGGGGTAGGGAAGAATGATTTTGGGCTGAAGATAACTTGTTCAAGTTTTATTATAGGCAAAGAAATGGTTTCAGGATGACAATAAAGATATAACAAATCTCTGCTAACTATCACACTGAATATCAGGGTTTGGAAAGCAATTCTGAATATCTCAATTCACATGCTATTATTTTTTACTCTCCCATTGTACAGAACAGCTCACTTAAGTGTCACATGCAAGTGTGTAAGAGAGATTCCTTTTTTAAAAGAGGAAATAGTGTTGTTGTTTTTAAATAAAGAAGCAACTAGATGATGGGATACTTAATCTTTCCCCCGCATCTCTTTCTCAAGAGATCGACTTATTTGCTGGTATGCTGATTGCTGCCAGAAACACGCACCTTCATTTTGGCAGTACAAGGTTTGATCGTGACACGAAAGAATAATCTCTTTCTCAAGGGTGTGTGTGAGGGAGAGCAGAGAAATAAACACTTGTGAAAGGTTTAGCATTCTCCACCTTGCAACATTTCTGTTCAAAGTCCATCACCACACATGCTCAGAAACAGTTGTCTTTGAGCTGTTTTTCTAAACAAAAAAAGCAATTGGCTTACATTACATTATTTTTTACATATACTTGCTGCTGAGAGCTCATCAAGGGAAGATAACAGATCTTTGATGTGCATTTTGTTGTTTTGATACTATTTCAAGTCATATGCAAGGCTTCTGTTTGATAAAGGTCCCAGGGAAAAAGAGACTTCTCAGGCTTAAAGTGGGAATGGGATTTTTCTCTATATGTCCATGTTTTGGAAAAATTAAATTACAGGTTGCTATAAGTGCTAAGCAAAGCAACCAGTACCACCTCATCCTCTTAGATGAAGATGTTTCCACATTCCCTGTACCTTCCTAAAACTTTCTCAGGAATCAAATTGAGAGGCAAAAAGAAAAGAGGGAGCAGAGCAGCTGGTTTGTTTTGTGGAAATATTGGACTGTGAAAAATATTGACCTCAACATTTGATATTACTTCCCACAGTAGCACCTTGTGTGCTCTATTAGATTACTACTGTCTGTGAACTTTATTAAAATTCTAAGCAGCAAATTTGAACCTTTTCTCTCCCTCATGGAATGACTTCAGGCAGTTCTTACCCTGATATCACATAGGGAAAATTCTTTTGTGTGATTGTGACAGACACTGTGGTTGTTGTTTTTTTGGGGGGGCAGTTGTTTTGAAACTATTTGAGGCCCATTTATGTTTATAATAAGGTAAACATGACTTTGCCTTCCATGAATATACACTCTCAAAAAATGCTGAAGTTGTAGCATCAATATTTTGAAATAGTTCATAAACAAAGTCCCTGCAGAATTAATTGATCAGCATGGAAGGTATTTATCTTGCAATGGATATATACATAATCCATCTGTCTTATTCAACATTAATAAGTTTTAATCAACTTATTCAAACACTCTTAAAATAGGACAGCCAGGGGTTGCAGCTGCAGAAACACTAGCAGGATTTTGAAACAACTAGAATAAGAATTTTATGTTAATGGGAGTTAACAAGTATTCCAATCTGTCTGAGTCTTCTTTTTCTTTTTCTCATTCATCTCTTACCTGAGTTTTGGCATTGTTACAGCACTGCTGACTCTAAACACAACAGCTCTAAACAATCATGTGCTAGTTCTGCATCCAAACCAGTCTCAAAGCTTCTGCAGTCAATTAAGCTTTTCTCTTTCCTGCGCTTTTTCTCCATTTATTATACTTTCAGTAATCAGCTATTACAATCTATGATTCATTTTTATTATGTGTCTGAAGTATTCTGTTGTTGTTCAGTTGCACAATCATGTCCGACCTTTTGTGACCCCTGGACCACTGCATGCCAGGCTCCTTTGTCATCTGCCATCTCCATAGCCCACCCAGATCTACAGCCATCGCATCAATGATTCCATCCACCTCATCCTCTGCCACCCCCTTCTCCTTTTGCCTTGATCTTTCCCAGCATCAGGGCCTTCTCCAATGAGTCCTCTCTTCTCATCATCTTCAGTATTTGTCCTTCCAAGGAGCAGTCAGGGTTGATTTCCTTTAGGATTGACTGATTTGATCTCCTTGCACTCCAGGGGACTCTCAAGGGTCTTCTCCAGCACCACAGTTCAAAGGCATCTATTCTTCTGCACTCAGCCTTCCTTATGGTCCACTTCTCACAGCCATACACAAAATGCAGAACGCTGAAGTACTCTAGCTTTCTGCATTTTGTGTGTCTTGTAATTTCTTAATGTGTAGCACTAAGCTTAGCTATTTGTCTTAGTACTTCATCATTGGTTTACCTCTCAGTCTAATAAATTCTTAGCACTTTGTATTTCAAATGCTGCTGTCACCTACTTACCATAAGATACTGTTATCATCATTGATGACATCTGTTCATGAATGTGAGGAATTAGTAAGGTGATTAATGGATTTATATACTGATTAACAGCTGCATGTAGCAAACATATGTACTGCAGTCCAGCTGAAATCATGTCATTTAATCATGACATTAATATTTCCTGTTAAAATCTCTATGACCTTAAAAATGCTTAACTTTCAGTGATTGTATCAGTCAAATTGTTCTTTTAAAAGCATTTTTGGAGATCCTAAAATGGAGTTCAGATTATTATTATTTTATGTGAGAAGATCTGTACCTAATTCTGTACCAATTTTGCTGGGAAACCTTTGCATAAAATGAAGAATTGGACATTAGAAACCAGACTGATTTATTTTGAACTGCAAGGATGTTATTTGTCCATTTCTCTCCTTTAAGTTTCTCAGAAGGAGGAGCTGGAACAGCTGAAGACGTTGGCCGAAGACACGCGGACGGCACCTTCACCAGTGACTACAACAAACTCCTGGATGACATGGCTACCCAGGAGTTTTTGAAGTGGCTGATTAACCAAAAAGTGTCCCAGAGGTGCTTGAATTTTGGTTAACCCTGTTCAGCTATGGCCACCTCTAATACATGCAGTATTTGAAATAGGTTGAAGTGACCTCTTTGTGGGGAAGCTGACAGAGCCATCTTCCAGAGGCTTATGCAACAGTATGCAACAGTCAGAAAAGGGAAAGAAGGAAAGGGAAAGAAGTGATCAACTCAGTTTGGAGATGAGCTCCCCTTTCCCCAGTCCATGAGCTTCCAATGGTCTTGTTCATGTAAACCGACAAACTGTTTTTCAACTTCTTTATTTTCTACATATTTTTGAATGAGACATATACTTCTTCTACCAAGAAATAATTTGAAGAGAACCTCAAGAGTGCCCCTGAGTATCTTGTTCCTGTGATCTCAGCACCTCTAGAATGTGATGGTGCTAGGCCTGCTGTTAGGTAGGGTTGAGTGAGGAACAGTTTCCAAACAGAGGGCAGGGTATAAGACAACACTACAAAAGAGTGCAGAGAAGCACTACCTTCACACACACATGAATACCCTACTGACATCCATCCATCCTCAAATACACATCTCATTCACAAGTACATATACAGTACCTCCATTCATATTCATCTCATGCCTCAATACACTGTCCCCTCTCAGCATGTATGGATGGGAACTGGCAGCTACAGACATCAGGTACAGAATTACTTTGCACAAACATAGTTGCAATCCAGTTAAGATAAATGAAGATGAGAGAGGTCTATTTGTGGACTTCAATCACAGAACTTTTCTGCCAGTAAGGTCAGTGATCAAAGTAGTTACGTTTGCTAAGAGACTGTGGAAATTGTAGTTAGTCTGTTTCTAGGTTCTCTCTCTCTCTCTCTCTCTGTGAGTGAGTGAGTGAGAGAGAGAGAGAGAGAGAGAAAGAGAGAGAGAGAGAGAAGGAGAAAAACTTGGCATCCTCCAGACAGTTTGAACAAACACTCCCATAGGTCTCAGCCAACATGGCTTGTGAAAAGTGGTTCTGGGAATTACAGCCTAAAATGGGGCGGGGGGCACCCAAGGTTGCTGATCCTGATTACTATTGTGAGCCAGTTCTTACATTTAAAAAAGTTGTGTATTTTACCAAACTTTTGAACACAAAAATCTTAACTTTCTCCCTTTATGTTCCTAGGGACTTGTTGGGAGAATACCAGTAGGACGGCAGGAAGAATACAGCATTGAATTCGAGGTCTTCACTACATCCACTACCAGCCAGTGGGGATTTTTTTAGGCTTAACTTCCTGTACCCTAAAGCCACACACTTGGCCTGCCAGGAAATGAGCTTTACTGTCTTGTTCCGCTATGAAAGGATTCAGTTGTAAACATGCCTCTATCGGTTAGACACAGTCAAAATAATAAGTTTGTTGGTTTAAAGGTTCTGTATTTTTAGAGCTTTCTGTTTATTTAAAGAAGATCTCAAAATGCCCCAAACTACCATGTTCCCTTTAGCAGTGCTATTTTTTTCCTATGAAGACAGTGTTATATAGAAATGAAACAAACACAAAATATGAAAACAGCAACAACTGTAAGGCTGGTAGCTAACATTGTGTGGAAATTTCCTTGTTGAAACCTTTGTTATAAAAAGGCTCCAATTTTCAGACATCAGTTAAATAAAAAAAAGTCAAGCTTCTTTTGCTGCTGGTCATTTTATTTTATTTTTCAAAAAAACAACAACAGCTTTGTTGTGCCTTAAAAGAAAAAACCTTTTAATTATATCACATGCTTAGGTGGATCAGACCAGGCTCCGTGTTATTCAGCATTCTTATTTTCAACCATCAAGCTGATGCCTCTATAAAGAAATGTGTGCAGGGCCTGGAATCCATATTTTCTTTCTTGTCCCTAGCATCTGCTAGTAACTTTAGGAAACAGGTGAAACCTTATCAATGCATGAATATTTCTCTCCTAATTTCTAAACTACATGAGAAACCATTTTAACCCCATTGCAAAGAGCACAAAGGGTGGTATTTTGGGGTCAAGCTCATAGGGTTTTTCATTAAAACACTCAAGAGTTAGCAGAGAAGGTTCCTTGTACTCCATTTTCTCACCTTTCTTGGTGCTGCTTAACTCAGCCAAAGAGTTTTGTTCTGCCAAAAAAGTGATAAACCCACAAACTCCAAAGGAAAGTTTATTGGTGGAAAATATCACACATTTTCTTTAAAATATTAACACAACCTACTAAAAAAAGCCCACAATAACATTTCCCCCCCTCAAAAAAAAAGTAAGACAAGGAAAGGTAGATCAATACCCTGTGGAATGATCCTTTCCAGACTGTTTTGCTAAATGATGCTTATTAAGAGGGTAGTCACACAGGAAACATTGTTGGATCACAACATATACTAAAACGAATTTAAGCATTTTAACACATTGATTTCAACAGAAAAGCATTAGCCAAGTGTTGGCCTTGTCTTTGAGGTGCCTAGAATTTACAAGTACTTGTTTTCATTTGCTTGGGGCTCAGTGTTTTGCAACCCTGTAGAATCACAACTGCAGGGTTAATCGGCTGATCGTTTCCCCCTTCCCCGAGTTCCTCTAGAAACCACAGTGCTGCAATTACAGAACACTGGTATGCATTAGCAATTTGTAACTTAACATCTGGAATGGTTCTTCTCCAAAAAAAGCACACAGGCCTGAGTCATACATCCCTTTCCAAAATAATAAAAATTTAGAATACACTCACAATTTAAAAAAAAAAAACCCGGGGGGGGGGGAATTGTGCAAATGTAACCCAAGTTATACAGCATGAGGACAAGTCAAAATAAGGAGAGGAAATGAAAGGGAATGTGCAATTTTGAATTTTTTATCAACAGGTCCTTGGTCTGCAAATGTGGCTCTCCAGATGTTCTTGGACTTCAATTCCCAGAAGCCCCAATCAGCAGGAGTGCTGACTTGGGCTCCTGGTAATTCAAGTCCAAGAACATCTGGAGAGCCACATATGCAGACCAAGGGGCTAGGTGAATGGGTCAACTTTGGAGAACTGCAGAAAATAGATACTAAAAATACTTAAGAATAAAGCCATATGACTATGTAAAATAGGATTTTTTAAAGTTGTTGTGTTGATGTGTTCCCTGCTTTTCTACTTGTTACATCATGCTTCAAGTCACTTTTGCTATAGAGTGACCTTAATAGAGCTCTGAAACTGTATAAGATGTTCAAAATATAGCATACCATTACCTGTGAGTTTTCACTGCTGAGCAGATACTTGAAGCTAGATAACTCTAGTCCTAGCATGATACTCTCTCCACCACATCACATGGTTTCATGGACCTTTCCTCTACAGGGAAATAAAGTGATACCAATACTGTACCTTTATGTTGAGGCTAGTAGTAAAGGTACAACACCAGCGAGGAAAAGTCTGGTAATCCTTATGGATCATTGTAAATGCCCATTAGACGGATGCAATCCAAAGAGTGGAACCAGGTTAAGAAAAATTGACAAATGAATGTGTTTACAGCAAATGAATCAAAGGCTTTGAGCCAATAACAAAATAATTAGCAGAATGAGTGTGGGGGATTGTTATCTTAATGGCCCTCCATCTAATTTGGAAAGCACAGGTGGAAATGGTTTAATAATTGCCCTGGCTTCTAATTCAAAACAGTCTGGTAGACACTCATGCAAGCGTCTTGCCAAAGCTTTTGAGTGCCACCTAGTCTTGGATAGATTGCAATACTGTACCTCCAAGCAGATATGTTTTAACACTAAAAGCAAAGTTTCCAGTCCAGTACATCTCAATCCAACTGAGAAGTCACCACCTGACAGGGTATATTTAAGATGCAAATCCTCTTACACCTACCTGAAAATCATTAAAACATGTGGCCCTTTGACAGAACTCAAAATGCTGTGTGTAGATTTAATTCCATACACTGGACATTCCAGCCTCTCCTGTATTCACACCCAACTCCACTTCTGACAGTCAAGAAACCTTTTGGAGTGGCATCTACTGTCATGTGATTGCTTACAGCAAGAAGTGAAAACAGGACTAAACTGTCAGTAAAGTGTTAAAGGCATCACTTGGGATCCGTCTCAAACATGTTTACAATCAAAATCCTTGTCTTGTTTCTTTCAGTTAGACTTGCTTCAAGACCTGTAACCCGCTTGTTCTTAGTTCTAGTCAGTGCACTTTTGAGAAGATCTTATTAAAAAGTCTTGCTGTTTGTTGTATCCATACGAATGCTATTTGGAGAGGTCAAAATCCTTTTAATGATTGATATTCTAGTTCGTGGAGCATCTTAACAGCACTGTTGTTACCTCATTTTGTCTTCTGCTTTGGCTGCCAACACTGATTACATTAGGATAAAGTCCATGGGTTAACAAATAGCAAGTAAGAGTTATGGTCTTGAGAAAGATTAATCAATGTATATACACTTTTCAAAACAACATTCCATAATTTGGTTTATATGTGTGCATGGAAGCACACACAACACAAATACACATGGTGGACTTATGCTTGCAACCAAGGAAAATATTAGATCTATGTTTCACAGAGCATTTTTAAATTGACAGGTTCATAATCTTTTCTGGAAAGGCTTCTATATATCAGGAGCTTGTGGTGCTTCCAGTGGTGCCGGAGCCTACTCTGTGGTCATTCTGAGTGGGACGTTCAGTGTGGCAAAACCCACCATTTTGGACTAAACTCTTCCTCTTGGAGGCATTAGTTTTCATGGCAGGGTGATTTTGCAAGATCATGGCATGTTTCTATTTGTAAGGAATCCTGAAGGCAATCTATTGCTAACAGCGGGAATCTTGCAACTACATTGTCCTTGACAAATGGTTATACATCCTGTCCTTAAACATCGCTGGTAAAGAAGCAGCCATTGATTCAACAATGCAGTCTCTTCACCACCAGGGAGGTCTTAAGAATATTATCAAAAATCTCCTTCCTTGCCATTACCCTTTGCTGATTTTAGTGCTGCTGACAGGAAACAAGAGTACACAACAGCTGTTCAAATGTTTGGAGGTGGGTGTTGAATCCGTTACCTTCATTTCTCTAAATATTTGTCACTGGACGTGTTTTCCAGCTATTTCAGGATTCTCATTGGCCGGATATGTTGTTATCTCTTAGTATTCTTCTTGAAATGTGATACTCAGAAGTGGACATGTCTATTCTGGCAGAGATGGGTGGGGGTCAGGAAATTCAGTTACCTGGAGTCTTACTTATAATCAGAAGTGCTGCACTCTTTGGAGGGGATTTCTAGTCCCTGCAATGAAACGGGAACAAAGATGCAGAACTGGATGGTCACTGCCTTTTGATGGTCTCTGCTTTAAATTATTTTAAGGTTTGAGCTGAGCAGTTTAATACAAATCAGCAGGAGGTGTTGCTTTATACAAAATGTAATGTTCGTTTCATCGCTGGCTATGTCAGGATATAAATAAGAGATTTAAAATGGAGATTTAAGTAAATCTGATAAGATACAAGCATATGTTTGGTGCAAAGAGAAAATTTGCACTTACAAATAAGACTGTAACCTTTGAAAAATTCCTCTGTGATAGAAAAGACTCTATTATTACTGTCATCAGCAGCATCTTGTTCACTAATTTTCATTGGTTTTAATAACACATACACATATGTTACATATATGAGTTGCCTTTTCATATACTGTATGTCAGAACACAACAATTTTAAAAACAGAAAAATGAAATCAGACTTCAAAAATTTATATTCATCAAAAACTAAGCAGAAAAAAGCAGAGTTTTATTACAAAATGTATTATTGTCATTAGTGTTAGTGCATAGAAATCACTTTTCTGTCCACCAGGACTCCAAAATGACATACAATCAAATGATAAAAGAACAGAAGCAAACTATTGCTTAACATAGAAATAGAAGTCCTGATTTGTCCCCTTCTTGTGTGATGAGAAATTACAATTTTTTCTTCTTCTTGGCTTCAGTCACTGAAGATTAAGGCAGATGGATGGAATATGTCCATTAATAAAACTGTTTTTTCAAAGCGTGAACGAACAGTGACAGTTGCAGCGTGGCTCCATGCAGTTCTGAAACATAAACACTCTGGATCAGAGGCCATCTTTACCAGCCAGCAAATTATTTTGTGCTCGTGGTGTGTGTATCTGTGTGCATGCACGTAAAGAAAATCAACTGTAATTGAAAGAGGGAAGGTATTTGTCTAGGTCAGGAGCTTATGTGGCATGCAGCAATCAGTTTTTACTTGGCAAAATTTCTTTCTGGACTAGATCCTTGAAGAAGTCACTTAATATTTCTGCTGTTATTTTCTACAAGCTAGCTAGTTATTCATGATGGTATGGTTCAGCAATTTTTTATCTACTCACTAGCAGTCCTATCTAGAGTTCCCAGGCTGGCCCTCTGTTCTGGAGATGGTCACACTGTTTGCCAGATACTAATGGTTGTTAACCAATGGAAACTACTCTCTCTGTTTTGCCAAGACCTCCTCATTAAGGCCATGTGACCATGAAAAAGGTACCAAGCTCTTGAAGAAAAGGTGTGGTTAATATGTGTACATTAGAGTAAATAAGAACCAAGAACACCTCAAACAAATGATCCTCAGTTTGTGCCAATACCTGCAAAAAATGTTACAAGGAGACTCATACTGGGAGTCCTTCTGTAAGGTATTCCCAATAATAGAAGGGGCATATTCATTGGCTGAAATCATGTGGTTTAGCATTATGAGTCACAACTAGAGTAGACCTATTGAATCAATGGAACATGTGGAAAGTTTACTCATCAAATCCCCACTGATCCAATGGGCCTACTCTAATGTGCTAGGTAAAAAGACTTTAGCCACTGTAACCTTACTTTGTGGTTTTCCAATAAGAGCTTCAGTCTTTTTATCCTGTTGATCTGTTCATTCCCTCCAAATCTTTTTTTTAATGCATTCTGTCCCTACAACCCCCTTTTTCATAGAAAGAGGGAATGTGACAAAAGAGAGAGAGTTTGATTGTTGTCTCATTCTCTCACTGGAGGGGAGAACTGTCAGAGGGCTTGGTGAATTCTCGACAAGCTGTCTTGCCGTGTGGAAAGGAGCCCATCTCAGCCAAGAAGCAAAATGATCGGCAAGAGTTCTTTTTCACATCCCTTATTTAAAAACAGAGTAAAAACAGTTGTGACAAAACAGCACATATTTGCCTGCTTTTCTGAACATCCTTTCCCTAGGATGGACTGCCATAGCCACAGTACTAGCACAGAAAAATATAAGAAGCCCTTTTTTCTCATTGGTCTTTCTAAGGCACTTTCCATGGCTTGGAATCTTCTCTGATTTTGAAAGAATGCTTCAGCACCCTATGATAGATGATGTGTGGGTGTGGGTGTCACAGAGACCAGTACCGTCATGTGAATTTCAGCCACCTGGGGCTTAAGCCAAATTTGCCACCCCCTGGTAGACGCTGGTGCCCGCTCCCGCTAGGGTTTCTGGAAATTGTAGTCCAAAAACACCCATAGCCCAAAATGTCCAGCCCAGGGCCAGCCCCCCCTGCCCCCCCATGTGAGGCCACTGTGGGGGACTTTATACCTAAAGGAAAGATGGAATAACTAGCTATACAATAAGCCTGTCAAAACATGCATCAAGTTTGCTTTCCATGTGGTTTGGGACGGGAGGGGGGCGCTGATCAGCTTTTAAAAAATTTTCTCCATAAACATTGGATGCTGGAATCACCTCCAATGCATGCCTTTGAGCCCCTGTAGGGGAATTCAACTTTTTAGTTTGGTTTTGATACATACCATTCTCGGTGCCTATGGAATTCTTGCTGCTGTCAAAGGCTGTTTCTGGTGTAAACAGCCAGTGTGCTAAAGGGGTATCACATATTAAAATTAAACACTTCCCCTGCTCCTCTCCACTTGGGCAAGAAGTGAAGCTATTATTTTCCCCTCCTATCTGAGGGGTCCTGTGTTGGTTAGGAGAGTATTTTTTTTAAAAAAAGCTTCCTTCTTTCTTCATTACTGACTGAAACTAAAGCCGAGAGAAATCTTTCAACTGGTCCTAGAGAGGAAAAAGAAGAAACAAAATTCTTACTCTCCTGAATGACACACTGCAGTAGCAATTTCATAGGAAGAAAAAGAACTTACATTTTCCCTGCCTCTCTGTAGAGGAGTATAGGCAGTGTTCAAATTACCTGCATCATGAAGTGGCTCTTCAGTCACTTCAAAGTACAGGCAGTCACTTGTGCTATTTGGAGGGGACACTAAAGCCATTCAGCTCCCCTCCCATCGTCAAGCAACCTCAAAATCCATGTCCTCAGACTGCCCATTGACAGATCCAATGTCTTTTAATTAGGAGCACTAGAATTTACCTGTTTAGGACCATCACTACTGATCTCATAAATCTCTCCTTTGTACAGGGAGACATTTTGATAGGGTCTCCTATCAGAATCAGGAGAACAAATAGGTCAGTCTTAGAAGAAATCAACTCTGACTGCTCCCTAGAAGGTCAAATAGTAAAGATGAAGCTGAAGTACTTTGGACATCAAATGAGAAGAGAGGAATCACTTGAGAAGGCCTTGATGCTGGGAAAGGTGGAGTGCAAAAGAAGAAGGGGGCAGCCAAAATGAGATGGTTAGATGGTATTGTGGATGCAGTGGACACAGAGCTGGACAGGTTGAGGAGGATGGTGGAGGACAGAGGTACCTGGAGGACAATGGTCCATAGCATCATGAAAGGGTCAGAATCAACTGTTCGATTGAACAATAACAAATCAGAATCAAATGGAACTTTCTTGTTTTGCACATAGCTATGGAGGTGATCACCAAACCCTAGGGTCAGATACAACTGGCTTTTGAGCAAGGGTGACCTTTACCTTTACCATAGTCTGCTTCATAACCTCATTTGCTTTACCCAAATATTTCCACCTAGACAAACAGCTTTTCATTGCCTTTGCTGGATCTAGGAAAGGAAAGTGGTTGTAAAAGAATTCCCCTGAGTGTTATCCGAGCCTTAAGTTTCTATTTCTTTGTCTATGAATAACTGCATTTGTGGTCAATGTGTTTCTAATCATGCCCACATGCTTGCACACAGAGTTACCCCAGTGTGCAAGTCTAAACAAAAATGAAGAACCCCATTTTAAGAGACCCTTGCTGGACTTCCTGATTCACAGACAAAAGTATTTTACATGCAGAATGTCATCTTTTGAATAAAATGTATAACCTCTGAATTCTAAAAGAAAATATATATTATGTTATTATGTGCCATCAGCTCGTTTCCACTCTATGGCAACTCTATGAATTGATGATTTCCAACACATCCTATCTTTATCACTTCTGCACAGATCCTGAAACACCAAAGTGGTCTTCTACTTTTCTGCTGCCATTTCATTTTGATTGACCATTAAACTAAACTAAAGAAAATCTTTAACAATTTAGATTTCTTTCAATATAAATATTGAAGTCATGTTATTTTGTTGTAGTTCTTTTCTGTCTTCTTAATACTTATCTGCAATCTTGCTTTTGCATGTTCTTCTTTAAACCTTCCTCAGTAGTCTTTTCAAGTCATCGCTGCTTTCTGCCAGTAATAAAATATAATCTGCATAGTTTACATTATTCGTGTTTCTTCCACAATTTTTTTTACTTCTGCTTTATCTGAATCTAATCCAAGTTTCCATATGACATGTTCTGCATATACAGTGAACAGATAAGAAGATAAAGTACACAATTGTCTGATACTTTTGCCAAAAGGAAACCATTATGTTTTTTTACCTTCTCTAACAGTAGCCTTTTGTCAAGAATATGGGTTACACATCAGACAGTTCATGAATAGCTGCTGTGTACATTTTCTGGACAGGCATGAAGATCTGATTTCTAATTACAGCTCTGTTAACTGGAAATGTATAATGTTTGCATTGCTCTCTCAGCATTGCTACAAACTCCTTCAAAATGCGAAATCCACTGTTCTTATAAATAATAAATTTGAAGAGTAATAATAATAATAATAAGAGCCATTCAAAGGAGCTACTTAATGCTAAAAAGAGCAGCTCATCTGAAGTGGTTTTTAACTTTGATACACTTTCTTTCCCTTGAAATACCCATTTCATTTAATACAGAGGGACTGTATCAGAACTGAAAACTGCTTTCATCAAAAGTTTTACATACATTTGTTTTCGTCAATTTACAATATAATTTATAGCACTCTAGCATAATGAACAAGAGCTCAGCAGGTTCACCAATTAGATACTTATTCAGTTATTAGGGTAGAATGTCACAAAGTTAGGAAGAACATCCTGAAGCTACTTCCGCTGTTGTTGTTTAACACAAGCAAAAGCAACAGATCCAGAGAGAAGGGAAGGGCTTGACTACTTGTAAAAGCCCTCCATGGAAGCCAGAACCTTGATTCAAACTACATTCAAACCCCTCTCAAATGGCTTATTTTAATTTGATTTGTTGGTTTGTGATATCTATATATAGTCAAACCTTGAAATAAGAAAGGCTCGACTTAAGAAAAACTCGAGATATATCCGGAACTATCAGGAAAAAAATCAGGTTAGAGATACAAATTTTTAAATAGGATTTGTTCCAAGAGAAGAATTTGATGCATTCCTTTGGGAAATTGCATTCAATGCATTCCTGTGGGAAAATCAAGATAAGATTTTTTTGAGATGCAACCAACCTCGAGGAACAAATTAAATTCATATGTAGAGGTTTGACTGCATATGAATATTGTTATTTTTTTGTCTTTTTGTTTTTCAGTTCTTTTATGACTTTCATTCTAGCTCTTACTAGCATTTTTGGAATGTATTTGTTATCATCTTGATAGCATAGGATGGTTGATATCATAAGGTGAAATAGTTTTATGCTAATTTCACCTTCCTTCCTTCCTTCCTTTCTGAAACATCACAGTACAATTGAGAGAATGTGATATAAAATCATGCACAAGATTAGGTATAAACACATAAAATACAAACCAGTTTACAAAAATAAAATTTCAAAACCTAGTAGATAAGGTAAATGTTGCCCAATAATGGGCAACATCAAAACCATTTGGCACAGTGAAAATGAAATTGTCCATAGATAGTGTTGAGGGGCATAGAATTCTCTAACACAGATGTGACATCATGTGTTCTTCCCTTCAGAAAGAACTATTTTGGGGTACAAACTCAATTTTCCACTCCCCCTGGAAGTTCCTTTTTAATTACAGGAAACAGTTCCTGTCCATAAGTTCAAAATAGAAAGGAACAGGATATGTAAATGTGCAATTTGTAATTCATGAATCCTGAAGAGTGTGTGAAAGAGGTGAGCACATTACCATAGATGATATGCAGGGAATTATAGTGTTGGAAAGAATCTTGATTGCTGGAAGGAATCTAAAATTCAACTAGCTGAATCTACAAAATATATTTGGATACATGTAATATATTTCCATACAATCATGCTAAAGGACATGTCAACAGAGCAAAAACTTTGAAGTACAGATATTTTATAATGCTCTTCCCTGTGGTACACACATAATTAACAAAGGTGGAGGGATAAGGCTCTTCTAAGTTAACAAAGCAGAGTCATAGCCAGGGGGTGGCCAGGGCGGGCTTTGCCAACCCTGAGTTAGCAGTTTGCCCACCCTCAAACTCCCAGCTGCTTATATATATGACACATACTGTATATATGACATTGTTGTCCACCCTGAAAAAATATTGACCCACCCACATCTAGAATCCTGGCTACGGCCCTGTAGCAAAGCACTCTTCTGTTGATTCCGAAGGACTACTAAAACTGGCACCTCTGGTTTGAAAGGGATAGGATGTGGATTCCCACATTTATTTTGCTCACCATGGTGTGTGTGTGTGTGTGTGTGTCTGTCTGTCTGTCTGTCTGTCTGTCTGTCTGTCTGTGTGAAATAAGGTGACAGCTCCCCGAGCCCTCCTCTGAAGCACCAGTTTGTCCTCCTCTGTCAAGAGTGCGTTCACCATTGCTGGTGCCAAGGCGGGAAGGTGTCAGTGGCAACTTTGTACTGCTGGTAGCAGATCCCTCAAGGCTGATCCCATCCACCCCACCCAGTTCCCTGCCCGCTTTGCACCACCAACAAATGCCTGGCCTAGAGCACCTTAAAGACTAACTGCTGTGTTTTAATGTGAGTGTTTGAGGATCAAGTCCACGTTGGCTGTAAATGGAGATGAGCATTGGACCTGCTAAAAATCCAGGACTTTTACATGCTTTTTCTTGAACCAGTCAGGACAATTTTTCCAAGCATGAATCTGGGAAAATCCCGGGGAAATGGGACATATGGCATCCCTAATTGGGGAACACTCAAAAGGGTGCTTTGAGGGGAGGGGCTACATCCACCCCAGTGTTGAATAAATATGAACACACACACAAGGGGGGGATTGGCATGCCCTCTTAACTTCATCAAGAGTGGATGTAATGCCTGCTGGACTGGTTGTATCATAGGTTTTTATCTCACACAACATTTAGGCTGATTAGACGCAAAGACTAGAAGTCATTAACAAATAGTAAATTACATATTCTGGTTTTTCTTCTTCACATCATATAAATCTTTTGAATTTCTACAAACACTGGGTTACTTATAACTAGTTCATTTATGCAACAACTAAGTTGTATTGCTGTGGTGACACAGAGAGATAACCACACTTTATACAGTCAAACTGTAACTGGTTTTAGTTATTTAGTTATTTTGCATGTGTCTTCACTTGTTCTTGTGTATTTTGAACTTCATGCTAACAGCTTGCAACATTATACTGCACTTTTATCAAAAAGTATTTAAAAGTAACTGTTACCTTTTTAGCATGAGAAATGTCTACTTTCTAAAAGAGACAGTAACACATTGCTTCAAAATGTAACAGTTTTTCTTTTCAAAAGTAGCATTCAAGCAGCAGCATATCTTAACCAGTGAGGCCGAATGCCTAGTATGAACCAAATAACCCATATCAAACTGGAAACCCTAATTCTTTTTCAACTCACATTCCTTACTTCTCTTCACCTTTCCTTCCTTGCATCTCCATTTTGTTGTGTCCTGAATATTTAAAGGGACTGCAGTGGCTTAGTGGTTATGACAACCGAAAAGTTGACAGGTCAGCAGCTTGAGACCTGAGTGCTGAGTAATGGAGTGAGTGTCCATCATCTGCCCCAGACACTGCCAACCTAGCAGTTTGAAAGCAAGAAATTGCAAGTAGATAAATAGGTTCTGCTTCAGCGGGAGCAGTGTTCTGTGTGCTTCGGCGTCTAGTCATGCCTGCCACATGATCATGGCAACTTCTGCAGATGCAGACTGTGCTGGCTCTTTGGCTATAAACAAAGATGAGCAGTGCCCCCTAGAGTTGGATACAACTGGCTTTCAAGCAAGGGAGACCTTTACCTTTACTAAATATTTAAAGGTCACCTAATGAAACTGCCCGAAATCCATCCAGGCATAGAGTTGGATCTAGCTTATATTCCCATCTTTTTCACTAAACAGCCACCTGCCATTACTTATCTGCCACCCGTCTCTGCCTAGTAGTAGCATCAGCCCTGTCCATGGAATATGCGAGGAAGTAGAAAGCATGTCTTATAATGATCACTCCATAGATCAGGGATGGTCAAACTTTTTGGCCATGCCCCTGGAACAGCTGAGTGGGCTGGACCACACCCCTGGAAGCATAAGTGGGCACATTTACAGCTGACATAAATGTGCTCACTTCCATGATTACATCAGATGTGGATACATTTGCACATGCAATTTACAGCTGACATAATGCACCCGCTTCTACTTCCAGGTGCAGGGGAAATGGCAACAAATCAGTAGGAATGGCATAGTGGGCCAGGTCCAGTCCATTTGACATCCGTTGGGAACCCCTGCCGTAGATCTTCCTGCAGAGCATGAGAAATGCTCTGGAACAGCTGAGCAGTCCAGATAATACATTGCAGAAAGATAAATGTCCTTGAAATGTAAAATCTAGAAGACAGATTCAGGTGAACAATTAGGTAAAACAATTCATAGTTGTACATGCCTGCCACATGTCCACAGAAACATCTGCAGATACAGACAGTGCTGGCTCTTTGGCTGTAAACAGAGATGAGCACTGAACCCTAGAGTCAGATATGACTGGCTTTCAAGCAAGGATGACCTTTACTTTTACTTGAGACTAAAAAAATATTTTCAGAAGTTGGATTTTCTGGTTCAAGTGAAGGATAGCTTCTGGAAGAACAGCAAATAGCATGCAAATATTTGTGGCTATAACTTCTAAAAATTATTCATTGCTGAAATGTGGAAAATTAGAGAAGCCACGTTTCATTTGACTAAACTGCTAAGTGTATTTCACATCTTCAGGAACAATTTGGTGGCTGTGTGTGTTCTTGATCATGAGGAAATACAATGTGTAACTCATAAGCTTTATTTATTTTTATTTGGCTGATATTGGCAAGGGGTAAATTATGATAAGCTCCAAAGTAACCAGAGTAGGAGTTGATATTAAAGACTCATTTACCTTATGGAACTACTGAACAAAGGAAGCTGTTGTTACCATTGATGTGAAATAAATGGAGCAAGCTAATGTGATGCATGCAGAAATAAAATTTCTTCTGGGTTCATCTGCAAAACAGTTTTATCACCAATGGCTATCAAGTAAGGAATTTCTGCAATGAAAGACTAGACAGGCTACATGTTTGGGGATAAGGTTGTACTGAAAGATGAGGTATGTATTTTGAAACTTATTGGAGGCCCCTGTGATCTCAATGGATCAACATGTCTTTTATAAGACTCAGCTGGCATGCTTGGCTATACTTATTCTTGAATTGGAATAGCTTGACTGTAACAGCCTGGCCATCGCTAAACTCAAGGCTGGACTGCTGCAGTGCGTCTTGCATGGGGCTGGCCTTAATCTTGGCTTAGAAGGTGCAACTGGTGCAGAAAGCTTCAGCTAGTCTGCTGAGTGAGTTAACCTTTAGACAGCATGTAAAGCAGGGATTCTCAACCTGTGGTCAGTGGGCCAGATGCAGCTCATAGGACCATTTCATGTGCCCCCCCCACTTCCTCCACCACACCAGGAAGTGCCATGTGGTGAAGGAAGGGCAAAATGGCTGTTTGAAGCTGAGGGAGTGTGACCTGGCCCATGGCTTTAAAAGGTTGAGAACTCCTGATGTAAAGCTTCTGCTGAAGGAATATCCCTGGCTGTCTTTTTGTTACCATGCCAGGTTGAATGTGTCATTGGTGGTATATAAAGCCCTGAGCAATTGAGCAGATTATCAAAGGGTCTTTCTTCTCCTTGAGAGGACTCCCTTTCAGTCCTTGAAGTTATCTAGAAAGATGTTTGTCTACTCTGAAGATATTAAGACAAGGGCATTCATTGTGGGGATTTCCATTATGTGGAATATTCTTGCTCTTTTTATTAGATGGTCAGCTTTTACCCTAGGCACATATCAAAGACTTATCAATTTATGCAAGCCTTCTCGGTGTATGTAGCCTTTGCCTGAAGAGAGAAAAAAGGGGGGAAGCTGGTCATTGTGGGTGATATCTCTATTAGATCACTAAAAAGTAGAAAATTAATGCTGCCTTTTGGCCCACCTGGGCCTTCATCAGGCTGAGCAACACCAACTGTGGAGGGTGCAGACAAAACACAACAGATCCGAAAATCATAGTGTCGTCTTCAAAATGGGGGATGCAAAGTTAAGAGAGGACTGCAAGTCTTAACTTCCACCTCTAACAATGTTGACTGAATTGTTCCATTACTCACCCACAGAAGGCTGTGTTGGCTTATATCCTACTGATAATCTTGACTCAAAATTAGATCCATTGAATCAATTGCTAAATAGTAAGTCAACAATTATGCAAATCCCATTGAATTGGTGGAGCTACTCTAGCTGGGAATAGCAATAGAATATTGCCTATGTATTTTATTCTTATGTATATGAAGATATTTACAAATATTTATAATCATACATGTAAATAAAGACCTAAATAAAAAATCCTAAGGATGATTGTTGTTGTTGTTCAGTCGCACAGTTGATTCCGACCCTTTGTGACCCCATGGACCACTGTCCGCCAGGCACTTCTCTACCATCCTCCTCAACTCACTCAGTTCTGTGCCCATTGTATCTACAATACCATCTAGCTATCTCATTTTTGTTACTAGGAAATAAATCTTGCCTAATTAAGTGGCTACTCACATGCACTAGACTCATCGAATATGGCTAGCATTGTTTTATAGGCAAGACAGTGAAATCACATTGAGTGTCACACATCCTCCTCTTCCTGCTGCTGTTCCACTCCCTCCAAATCAGAAAGGGCACTCTCTAGGGTACACAAAACCAAGGCCATTTAGGACTCTAATAAACAGTTGCCAAAATGACACATTGTGAATAAAACTGTGAATCACCAACAATTGCACCCCGCCTGCAGAAGCTCTAAATATACTACAATGTAACAATGTGACCTTGTTATGAACACTGCTTATATTGCTAATAAAAAGAGCTAGCATTTTATTATCTCATGGCTCACTTGTGCTAGCAGTAGGCTCAGCATGTTGGATTTCTTTTTCATGAGCACAAGCAGGATGATCTCCTGTCCGCTTCTTGCTCCTTTTTACCACTCCATTTTCTCCAAACTAGGGTGGGAATGTATGCTTTTTCTCACCTTTTCCGACTGCCAGGGTGTGCACAGCCCTTCCTCACTGCAGAATATTCTTGAATTTTCAGGGTAAATGAACTAAAGCTCTTTCTTTCCATTTTCTCAGGTATAGGTTTGTGATAACAAACTTGAACCCATACAATGTTGGGCAGAGGGAGGCAGTCCTCTCAAGTAGCAGATCTGGGGTGCCAGGAAAAGGTTGCAAACTATTGCTTCTTTGTTTTTGTTGTTATACTGCCAAGGAAATGACTTGTGGGAATTGGGTTCATGTGCCAAAATAACTTGGCCAGCTTTGGGTATTTTGAGTCTTGACTTGAGTGGGTTGGATAGGAAACACCACAACTCTGCTTCAAGGAGCAAAATATTGTGGGCTAGACTTCTTCATCATCACAGTTTGCTCTGTAAGGTTTCTTCATTTTCAGAACCAGACACTTGTTTTCATAAGGATGTTTGGCATACATTTCTGTAACCAACAATAGATCTTTTGCGTATGTCTCCACAATTTAGGCTTCTTTGTTATGCAAACTTTAAGAATACAAGAAATTGTGCATAATATTTACATGCTTTCCCCTCTAACCATTGAAGCATTATAAAAATACTGTATGTTCACATAAGCCTTTCTTCATAATGGATATCTTCTCAGATTTGGGCATAGAAAAATAATAATCAGTTTAGACACTGTTAAATGAAGAAATTCTGTACTTATTGGAATGTTTGATTGTGCCTGAAACCACCACCTTTGCCTCCTTTTTATGCTTATGAATACATACAAAAGATATCTGAGAGTAAATAAAACAGAACAACAACAAAAGACAAAAAATGTTCTGGTACCTTAAAGACTAACTCCTGTATATAACTGTGAACTTTCACGTACCAAGTCCACTTCATCAGACATAAGAGTGATGCCTCATGGCACCAATTTATACACTTATCAAGTACACAGGCACAGTAATTGGGCAGCATAACAGAATAGCAACATTGTATCTTTTTCAACTGACAAAAATCCCCTGTTATTATTCAAACCTACTGCAAAGCCTGGCCCCTTATTGCAAATGGCTGCAAAACTGCTAGTTGTGCATCAAATCTGATGATGTCCCAGAAACCTGATATTCAAACCCCTGGAATGTGTGTCGATCATATGTATATACTTAATCTCTGCTGTCTCTCTCTCTCTCTCTCTGGATTCTAGTTTTGTAATTCCTCTGCTCTAGAACAGCAACACCCAAGTCCATGGCCAAGTGTCCAGACAGATTAAAGTGGTAAGAAACGGGTTTCTGTGTATTGCCACTCTTGATGTCTGATGTATGTCCATTAACTCTTCTGCACAGAGATTGTCCTGTTTGATCTATGTTGAGTGCAGATGGGCATTTTTTGTTTGTTTGCAAAAGATGGCATAAATCACATTAGCAGATGAACAAGTAAAATTTCCCTTAATGTTGTGTGTGGTGTTGAGTCCAGTAATGCTGCTACCAGAGTAAATATGGGGGCATAGCTGGCATCTGGGTTTATTTCCCATCTCTGCTTCACTGTTGTGTGGTCTGTTAAGTAACAATATTTGCTGGAGGTTGTCTATAGGCAAGTAGGGGTCTGCCACCAAGAGCTTGGGAAAACGTGGCATTCTTGTCCAAGATGGGTTGGAGATCTTTTATGATTGGTGTTAGAAATCTTAGTTTAGGACTTAATTGGACAACCAAGGGTGTTTGGTTGTTTTCCCTTTGGAGGCTGTCCTGCAGTAGGTTAGTTCTGGGCATTTGACTTGCCCGGTTGATCTGTTCCTTGACCACACTGGATGGGTATTGTAGTCTGATAAATGCATTTTGCAGATCTTCAAGCTTGGAATCACTGTCTTGTGGATCTGAACAAATGCAGTTGTACCTGAGCACTTGGTTGGAGATAATGGATTTTGTTATGTGTTCTGAATGAAAGGTGGAGGCATGCAGGTAAGTATATAGATCAGTGGGCTTGTGATATAGTGTAGTACTGTACTAAGATGTCCATTTTGAAGCTTCACAGTGGTGTCTAGAAAATTTATTTGTTGTGTAGATTGGTCCAAGTTGAGGATGATATTTGGATGAAAGTTATTGAAATCCTGGTGGAATTTCTCTAAGGTTTGCTTTCCATGGGCCCAAATCAAAAATATGTCTGTTTGTTTTGCAGCCATTTGTAATAGGGGACCAGTTTTATTTACTCTCAGATATGCTTGCACAGACTAACATGGCTACCACTTCATACAATAGATAGCTATGAACAAAAGCATATTTTCAATGCCAATCTCTGATGGTGATTTCCAAACAGAAAAGAAAGAGCAGGTCATCAGCCACAAACTCCTAAAGAGCTGCTTGTGCCTTAAGCTCAGCCTGCTTCTTCAGATACATAGATAGCCTTCATAGAAAATTATTTATACAAACAGGGGAAGGACGGGAAGCTGACATTTAATCCTTTAAAAAAAGATCAAAAAGTCCCACGTGGTGATAGTCCTGACACTGTTACTATCTACTTTTAATTTTGCATTCTTATTCCTTGGGTGCTTTCCGATTTCAATACTATGTAAACTTTATAGACCCTATTCTCATGTTATACTAGACTTGGACAAAAAAAAGTATCTCCACATAGGTTAAACTAATTCCCTATGCTTTGCTGTAGTTGTAATAATTGGCCTTTGACCAATTCTGAAAACTCATTAAGATCTATACTAGTAATCTGCTAAAGACTGTTAATGTTCACTAATAATCAATAGCTGAAATTCTGTTGCTGAATAGTATGACAGTCAACTGTCGTGAAACCATCTTTGGGTGATGGGTGGGGAGTAAGAGTTTCCTGTTTCCTCCTAGGTTCCTCCTGATCCCTAGGGTTCCCCTTCATCCTGGGAGAATACCACAGAACAGGGAAGGGAACTCTTTAGTGCCTGAAAATCACTGCCACTAGTCCTGTAATTGAGACCAGCAGAAGCAGTTTCTTGATATTAAAGGCTCTACCCAAATCCCAGGGCTTCCAACAGGTTCTCCTGTTGAATCAAAAAGGATCCTTAGGGAGTCTTGGAATGAGGTAATTTAGTATTCTTTTCTGGCTTTTGGTATTGTGTGGAAGAGAGCTAGGGAAAATTTTTGTTTTGGTTTTTGGACTACAGTTCCCAGAATACTCCACAAATGGAATGGCCAAAAAAAATAAAATAACATTTCTAAGTTCAATACAGTGAAAATGTCCAAATCAGGTAAGAATTTTAAAAGAACACCAATTCACTATAAGAAAATGTCTCCTAACGAGACACTTGACGCATAAAAAGGCATGTGAACAAAATGTTTGAAGCAGTACAAGGCCCCATCTAGTCTAAGAAACATGAGGACATAAGAACAGCCTAGCTGGCTCTAATCCAGGACTCTGTTCCCACAATGGCTAATCAGATGCCTACAGGAAGCCCACAAGGGGGACAGGAGCTCAACAACACCCTCCCACTCCTGTTCTCCAATAACTGAGACTCTGAAGTCTATTGGTTCTCTGGTACTAGAAGTAAACAGATAGCTATCATAATTAGCCGACCTTAATAACCTTATTCCTCATGAGTAAGATGAATCCCCCTTTACACCTGTCCAGGTTTGTGGCTATCACTATAAGTTTACAGGGGGAGAGGAGTGTGTGTCAAAGTTTCAAACAAGTGTTGTGTAAAGTAGCTTTGTTCAAATAATACTGAATTTCCCAGCATTCAGCTCCACTGGATAACTCTAGGTTCTACGATAATAAAGGGAAAGCACATAAGCTGCCAGTTTTCTGAATATCATTTAGACCTCTCCTCACTGACCTGCCATTTTTCTTGGTTAAAGAGCCCCAAATGTCATGAACTTTCTTCATACATAGGTTTGTCCAACTTGATCATTGTGGTTGCCATCCTGAGCACCTAGTCTAGGTTTCTGTGGCCAACAGGTGTGAACAGATCAATCTCAATCTTTTACAAGTTACACATCCGATCATGAGTCTTTTTGCTCCCCCTTAAAAACACAGACATAAAATTGCATTTAAACTGGATGCATATTCTCTAATCTGTATTTCTCTCTAACATGCCCATTTCTATACACAGTCCTTGAGATGAGAACTGTATTGCCAACTCAGTAAAGTATAACAATCAAAAGATAACTGGGTTCAGATTTGATCTAATCTGTCAGGGATGTACAGGCTAGTTTAGTTTTCTTAAAATATTTTTAATTCATTCAGTTTCAGGATTACACTATATCCGGAGGGGGAAAAAATCTTGAATCAATTTATAGTGAGTTAAAAAAAGAAAGAAAAGAAATACAAAACATTGAAAATGTCCAAATCAGTAATTAGTTTGAAAAAAGGAACTAAAAAATTGTGCTCGAAAAGGTAAGGGTACAAGGAGAAGGTATGCTTCTGGGTTGTCATTAAATGGCAAGCAAGAGAACCTACAACATCAAGTAAAGCAGGTCACCAGGTACGATGGGGATGGAGGGCTCTCTCCCTCTTTCATGGCCCTCTGTCTTACCAAGTGTAGCACTACCAGTCTTACTACCAGCCTGGCACTGGAAATGTTTTTGAAAGCTTTGGGGCAGCTGGGAATGACTTATAATGAAATCTAACTCCCCGTTGGTTGTAACAGAGTTGGATTGCTTGGCTTATTTCTCAATCAATCTGATGTGAAGTGGAAGAGTTTCTACCTTTCTGATTATCTTCCATCTCCTCTATAACGTATGTTTTCTGAAACGCAACAGCAAGAAATGTAAAATCCATCTCTAACGTATATTTTAGCAAATAATATTAGCAGTGGATGCTGAGAGAACTCAAGAAGAGAACAACCCTTGACACCCTTTGAATGGATATGAGACTCAAGTCTGCCAGTTCAGATCCAGGAAGAGCTTTATGGCAAGAACAAACATTCTTGAGGGTACACAAGAGCAAAAACAAATTAAAAGATGGAGGAAGGAGCTCACTGGACAAGGAACAACATTAAAAGAGGTTATAACTGAGGAACTCAACCTCTCCTGTGTCACTTGGAGGCACTTGAATAGGCTGAAGGTTGGAGTCCCTAAATGCAAGATCAACATACTCAAGTGAGGGCAGCTGGTGGACAACAACATGCTGTTTGAAGAAGCATTGTTCAGTCCCCTCCCTTTCCTACAGGTTTGCATTTGAAGACTTTGCATCTTTGTACTATGGCAGCATACTGTTCTGAGGTTTCATTGCCTGGGAACAAACTTCAGAGAAATCAACGAGATTAATTTTTGAGTAGACACATACAGTATTGTGTTATGAGTTGATGTGTTCAGTGACCTACTCACTAAATCCCCCAAATGTCCTCTTTGTGTGTGTGCCCACCTCCAACCTGGGTGATTAAAAAAAATTGGCTGCCCTTGGGGATCCCAGGAGGACTTATTTTTTCAGTAAGATTTCAGCTAAGCACCTCTGAGCATACGCAGAGCATTGCTCCATCTCTGACATTTACAGGTTTTGAAACAAGAGGCCAGCCTTTCCCAGGGTTATTTGATGTTAGAAAGATGGAAGAGAATCAAAAAGGCAGAAGCTCTTCCACTTCACCTCTGATTGACTGATGGCTTCGTTCCCTTCCTGTCGACAGCAGCCAACCTCCCGCAGCAGAGCAACGTCCGAGACCTAGTTTCTAGCCCACAACTACGTGGGGAACAAGCCCCGTCGGAAGACAGCGGAGCCCCTTTCCGCGCCCGCGCGAAGGCGACTATAAAGCTTTCGGTTCCGCGCAGGCCGGGTCGCCTCGCAGGGCGCGCTTTCCTAGCCAGCGTGGCTGGCCTCGGCCTTGGGTGGCGACAGCCAAGTTTCGCCATCCCTCGCCGGTTCCACCGGTTGAGCGCGGCGCCCGCCCACGTCTTCGGGGAGACTCCTCGCGCGTCCCCGGGTCTGGCAGGCAGGGCGCTCCGCGTTCGTATTTTACCCGCTCAGCCAGGCGGGCCCGCAGCGTTTGGGCGCCCTTCGCCGACGCCCCGGGCCTTGTGGTTCTCCTCCTCCTCCTCACGAGAGGGTCCTTCTTCTTCCCACCCCACCCCGTTCCCCGCCCAGCCGGACTCCGCCCTGCCTCAGTGCCTCCCGCCCTCCCTCCCTCCCTGCTTGTTTCGCCGTGTTTGCGGTGGGTAACCGCGAGGCTTTTGCCCTCCTCGCCTCTCGGGCACTTCGTTAATGTTTAACTCCGAGGCGCTGCTGACGGCGGACGACCCGCGACCGAAGTCTCCCGTCGGCCGAAAGGGAAGGCGCCTCCTGCTGCGGCTCTTCGCCGCCTCGGCTCCGCGGACGCCCAGCGCTCTCGCCATGAAGGTGAGGGGCAGCCAAACACTCTAAATGAGTGGCAGGTCTTTTGCGCGGGAGTGGCGGGAAAAGCGCCTCGCTTCGGGCCATGGGCCAAGGGCTGCCTCACTGGTGGTCCACATGTGTAGCAGAGGTGCCCAAACTTTTTGGGCCGCGTGCAGGTCACATGGCTCAGGGGTGCCGAAACTATGGCTTGGGGGCTGGATGCTGCCCCTGATTTGCCAATTCATCTGGCCCACGCCAGTGTGGGCGCAGTTTACTTCCACTTCTGGGAGCGACGAGGGTGGTGTGGGCTGTATGAATTGGCGTCAGGGGCTAGTTCTCTCTCTCTATCTCCACCTTCCTCCCCTCCATGAAAAGACAACATTTGGGGTGGCTTGCGAAGGCTGAGCTGTTAAACGTCTTTTCATTGTCACTGTTCAGAGCCGATCTGTGTCATGGGGCAGTAGCCAGGATGCTAGAGGGTTTTTTGGGGGGCAGGGTGGTGGTGGTGTTCATGAGAGGCAAAAAAATTCAGAAGGGGCAACAATGTCACACTCACATATATAACATTGGTGCCACAGGGTGGGTTGGCAGGGGCTGTTAGCTCAGGAGGGTTTTCATCACCCCCTGCTCCCCACCCCAGGCTACAGCCCTGCAGTGTTGCCTAGTGTAGGCCTGGGAACCTGGGTTGGGAAGTCAACTTCTGGTCACAACTGAGCTGATAGGCACACCAGGTAATGATGAGTCAGTCCTCTTCTCAGCCCAACACACCTGGCAAGGTTGATACTGTGAGGACAGGGTGGGAAGAAGAAAGGCCACCTAGGCTGCCTTGAGCTTACTGGGGGAAAGCTGGAATGCCTGTGGAATTAATGCACTCTTAATTGAAAGGGGTGGAATAATTAGAATTAAGCAGGCATGAAGAGAGTGCCTCTCCTAACCACCAATTCATCATAAGTTATTTCATCCACACATCTGGAATTAGTGATATAGACTTTAACTCCCATTAGGGGTTAAGACACCAAGCTTGACCACCTTGGTCAGCAGTTCGGGACCCATGTATTGCACAACAGCACCTGCCAACCTAGCAGTTCAAAAGCAAGAAATTGCAAGTAGATAAACAGTACCACTTCATTGGGAAAGGTAATGGTGTTCTGTGCACTCCGGAGTCAAGTCATTCCTGCCACATGACCATGGAAACATATCCAGATGCAAACAGACCTGGCTCTTTGGCTGTAAATGAAGATGAGCACCAGCCCCTAGAGTTGGACACAACTAGCTTTTGAGCAAGGGAGATCTTTACCTTTACCTGTACTTTAAAAACAAAAGAAACCAGCAATCTATTTCAAACATACCTATTGACATACATTGGCACCAAAATCCTGTCAGTTTATTTTAAGATGAACCCTAAAGAACTTTCTAATCTGCAGTGTATGCCATTTGTTTTATAGATCCACAGCTGCTGTTGAATGCCAAAATCCCATGATCCTTCACCACCAGCTCTCCTTGGTGCTAACAATGAGAGGTTTAATTAAAAAAAAAAAAAATCTAGAGAGCCAGACATGCCTCAACCATTTTCTGGGGAAAATAAAGAACCCACTTAAACTACCTTGGTTGATTTCATTATCTATATTTTGATCATCCTTGCCAAGCTGTAATCTGGTTTTTCTCCATTTTCTTTTTGCTGGAATGGGTTTTTGGCATGTTCTCCAAGTGCTGTTCAAGATCCTTCTTTAAAAAAAAATATCTGCAAGTCCTACGAGGTGGGACTTTCATGATTTTTTTGCAGGCAAGGAAAAGAGAAACTACATAGTGGTACCTACTGATACATTTTCAAAATTTGAACATATGGATAACAAATTTAAGATTTGGGAGTAAGTGCCCCTTGTCCCCATGCTGAATTGCCATGGGCTGGATGAATGTGGCAGAACTATAATGTTTTCAAATTAAAAATGAAAACTAAGTTTTGGCATTAAATCCTGAGAAATATTCCCTGAAGTGAGAGGGAAGTGAAATGATTTGATACTCATTGTGGTGTGATGGAGTAGTTAATAGGCAAAGTATTTTAGGAGGTAAGATTGAGGGCAGACAAAACAAAGTGCTACTTCACACAGCACAGCTTAAACTCTGGAATTTGCTACACAAGGTCTTGTTGAAAGGATTTTTGCTGGAGAAACTACACTCGGGGGACACCTGAATGAGGCTCCTTTCATGTCCCCAAGATATTTTCCCACTGGAGTGGTTCCTATTTATCTACTTGCAATTTCTTGCTTTCAAACGGCGAGGTTGGCAGGAGCTGGGACAGAGACAGGTGCTCAAACTATCATGCAGTACCTAGGTCTTGAACTGCCGACTTGCCGACCTTCCAGATAACAAGACAAGCTTCTTAACCACTGAACCACCACAGCCCCAGTGGTAATGGTAATTTCCTTAGATGGCAGTTGTACAAAACTGTGCTAGTCATCATGGCTAAACACTTTCTTCAGGGTCAAAGATGGTATGCATTTGAATGCCCAGGCAGGGAAACAACATCCAGAGTATACTACTGCTTGTAAGGCTGGGCTGTTGGGGAAACAGGATGCTGGAGAAATCTGGTGGCAGTTTTTTCTATCTATCATGCTTCTAATTTCTTTCTTTGTTTATTTTCAGACTGTATGGAAATACCTACTTGGAATCCTTGGGGTTGCAATTCTTATTACAGCCATAGTCGTTCCTGTAGTTTTGTTGACAAAAGAAAGTAAGTTTGTAGTGTTAATGATTTCTTAGTAGGCATAAGATAGTTCAATGGGTTGGAGCACCAGGATCAGGACCTCAAATCTCTGAGGTGCTCCTGGGGAAGAGGCCAGCTGGGATAATGTGAAAGGGATGTCATTGTTCATGGGGTTACAAGCTTTGTGGGGAAAACTGCATACTCCCAGAACACTAGCAAAACTCCTTTGAGTGCATGATATCTAGAAAATCCTGTATGAGTTACTACAACTCAGAAATGAAGTGATGGTAAAGAATTAATTAACAGGCAGCAGTAATTTGGGAAACTTTCCCCAACTTTCTACAACTGGAGCAGAAAGCTTCCTCTTACTTAAAAGTGACTACTGAATTTTATTTGGTGTTATGTGAATGTATAAATAAAAGGTTAATAATGGTTCTAGTTAACTCCTGAAGCATTTTTGTTCTGAAGTGTAAACTACACATGGTATTACAGTCATACCTCGCATAATGAATTTAATACATTCTGTGAGGCTGTTCACTATGTGAGTTTTTTTGCTGTGCAGAACAAACTCGCGCAGCGAAAATTCCTATGGAAAAACCCACATAACGAACGTTTCTATGGGGAAAACTCGAGTTTTTCCATAGGGAATGTCCGACTCACATAGCGAATATTTTTGCTATGTGAGTCGGACTCGCATAGCGAAAATTTTCGTTATGCGAGTCGGACTTGTTAGCAAAAAACCTGCTCGTTTTATGAGTTTTTCGCTAAGCAAGTCACTCGTTAAGCAAGGTTTTACTGTATTATTAAATGTTTTAAATGAAAGATATGTCCTATTCATGCAAAAAGAAGGGGCAGCATATTTTACAGTGATGCAAATGAGACCTGCAAAATACTCTCATGCCTACAGTTGATTGATCCAGGAATTTTAATTTAGTTCTTATCTGTGAAAGACTTCCCAGCAAGGCAGGTCGGAGTACATGGAAAGAGGTTTGTAGGTGATTCATTCATGATAAATTTTCTTCACTCCTCATCTGCTTGTCCTTTTAAAGGTTATAAATTTATCACTTCACTTCTTTTCCTCTAGAAGATTGGGGCAATTGCTCCTTTAAACTCAAAGGACACAATTCATTTAGCTGATCCAAGCGTCAGAATGTATTTGGTCAGCAGAATGAGAAGGGAGTTATTAGATTTAGGAGGAGAACAGCCTTTTGTACAACCTACATGCTCTGGGAGGACTTTATGGTTTTGGGAAGATGTACATTACTGCCAAGGGTAAGATGAGAAATTATTGTACTCATAGGTCTGCCCATCATACCTGATTTAATTTTCAGAGCTGCATATTTCAGTTGGAGCCAGTTATTTGGGGAGTTTGCATTATGGATGCAGATGGAAAAGAGACTTCTGGCATCCTAATAACTAAATGATTTATTGTATCATGTATTATTTATTTATTTACATTTAGACCCCATCCTTTTGGTGCAAAATCATATTAAAAAATCATATTGGAATAAAAACACAAGAGAAAACCCCACTGGAAACAACCAGATGGCATAAAAAATCTTAAAAGTATAACAGTATTCAAATTGAAGCTATCAGCAGCAGTAAAAATTAGGTAATATCAATTAAAAAGAGTCCAGGGTCAACCTTACCTAATTCTAATACAGTACTGTAATCTTATAGGCCTTAAAGGCTTAAGTAATTAAGTAATTAAGACTTAAGTAATTAAGTAATTATTTTTGCAGTGAAGACTAGCTCCTCCGATGAAATCGACTCTTGTCTCTGGTTATTCAAAACTACAGATTTCTCTCCTTTTCTGTCGGACTATCCTTATGCAAATTGTATGTGAGATGACATTTGAAAAAGATGCAATTTCCATTTCTTCTGCAGAAATTACATGAGTGTTGGGTTAATAAGCCTACTGGAATGTATGAGCTGTATGTGTTTCTTAAATCTGTGGCTCTGTCTTACTGCCATTGCAATTTGTAAGAGTAAATGAAGTATAGTTAGTGATATATATCTTGAACATCATAATGGTTAAGCTTCAAAGGATTGATTTTAAACATTTTATGTAAATTTTAGTTAGAATAGACCAATTGAAATTATTAGCCACAAGAAACTTAAACTCCGCTGATTACAATGGGACTACAGTAACTCTGGATCCAACTCTTCTTTCCCCTGCTTTTTAAGAAATTCTTTGCTTATCTTTTGTGCATGTCACAGAAAACCAGTGAAGCTCCAGTGTAGAATATGAAAACTGAGAGGTAGGATCAATCTTCACTGTCTAGGGAAAGAAAAGTTATATACAGTATGGTGTTTTACAGGAAACAGCTACAACAGCATTTTAGAAACAATTTGTTAATTCCATTTTTAGAGCATAAAATGTTCCCACATGAAAAAGTGAAGTGAAATTTGAGGTTATGAGTCTGTTATTGTGTGCACATGGTTTCACTTGCTGGCTATGACTCTAGGTTTTGCAATAGCAGGAATACAGAAATTCTAAATGCTGATAGTTTCCATACTTCGGGCACTTATTGTGCAGTGCAGCTACAAACTTTGCAGCTACAAACTTTATTATGCTACAAACTTTATTATGCAGCTACAAACTTTGTTTAAAAAATTGTACTTCACCTTCCATTTTGAAAATTCAAAAACTTTGAAAGTACAGTTAGAAACTAAATAATGCTGCTAACTAGCTTCTTAATCACAATGCTAAATTAGTTGCGACAGAACATAGTCAGTGCATTTAAGCACAGATTTATTTTTTATGGAGAAATAAAGAAGTTGCAAGTTTGTATTTCAGATAATTTCTTAATCAAAGAGATACTCAAGTATTGATTAAATTTCTGCCATGACAGCCTCTGGAATCAGAATAATTAATTTTAATACATGGTAAGGTATATTCCCAGCTCCTTTGCCCAACAATTATCTTGAAGAAACACAATAGAGTATTTATGTTTCTCCCATAAATCTCCTATTGTTCACAAGTAGTGCCTTTTCACATCACATGAATAGATAGCAATCTACAGATTTAGATATTGTCAGTAGAGAATGCTTTCATGTTTTAAAGGGTCAGTTTATGTAACATAAGCACCATGAATGTCCCATGATGGTGTAGGCCAGTGGTTCTCAACCTTTTCAAGTCATGAGCTTGACCATGCCCCCTCAGATGGCTGAGCAGGCCAGATTGGTGGTTCCCCTTGCCATAAACGCTACCGACATGTCCACGACTATCCTAAACGTGTTTACGACAGCCATGGCCACATTTACAGCTGTTTTAAACATATTTACAACAGTCATCTATGCATTTTCAGTTGTTGTAAATGCGTCTGCTTCCATTTCTGGTGGCGGTGGCAATGACAACATGGGCCACATGAAACTGTGCTACAGGCCAGATCTGGTCTGTGGGCCGTAGGTTGTGAACCCCCTGGTGTAGGCAATACTTTTAAGATGTTCATGGAAGAATTGCATCTATTAAACACTGTTCCAAGAAAAAAAAAAACACAGCACCAATCTTATCACTGGCTTTAGAGATCAACAGTAAGAGAAAAAGAATCAATTTGTTGCCAAGTAATATACAATAGTACCCCGGATAACGTTATGACTTGGTTCCACAAGTCCCGTCGTTATCCAGTTTTTAATGTTGTGCGATACATTGATCACACAATGTTTAAAAAAGCCCTGTTTCCCTGGAGGCTGCAGCAAGCCAGAACGTCGGGATTTGAAGCCTCCAGGGAGGTGGGGGAACTTTGGAAACAGCTTGGATCGGGTCTCCCCACCTCCCTGGACCGGCGGGGGGGGGGGGGTCAGAGACCCCAAAATTGGTAAAAAAAAAAAAAGTCCATTTTTTTAACCAATGTTGGGGTCTCTGACCCCCCCCCCCCCGGCCGGGTCCAGGGAGGTGTGGAGACCCGATCCGAGCTGCTTCTGGGCTTCCCTGACGTCCTCAGCCAGTGCAGCAAGCCAGAATGTCAGGGTTCGAATCCCGACATTCTGGCTTGCTGCAGCCTCAAAGAACTTCTGGATTTTCTTCCTTTTAATGCTAGCGTGGGGGTGAGGGGTGGTTGGGGGGGGGGAATAACCACCCACCCCCACGCTAGTATTAAAAGACTTATCTCCCTGGAGCAGGCAGGGGAGTTAGAGATCCCGAAATGGGTAAAAAAAGGACTTTTTTTAACCCATTTCGGGATCTCTGATTCCCCCTGCCTACTCCAGCGAGATCAGAGGAGCTGATCTAAGCTGTTTCCAAAGGTTTCCTGTTTCCACTTCAAAAATAAGCTGTTTCCGCTTCAAAAATAGCGCACATCAGTTCTAGGGAGGTCGGGAGACCTGATGCGCGCTATTTTTGAAGTTCCCACACACTGCTGCAAGCTACAATGAGTCAAACGTCAGCTACAATGCAAGCTACAATGAGTCAATGCAAGCTACAATGAGTCAAACATCAGGCTTATCTTATCTGCAGCTTATCTTATCTCCCTAGAGCAGGCAGGGGAGCCCGAAATGAGTAAAAAAAAAAAGTCTGATTTTTTTACCCATTTCGGGATCTCTAACCTCCCTGCCTGCTCCAGGGAGATAAGCTGCAGATAAGATAAGCCACCCTTCTGCTACAAAATCACACCCTGCTAGAAACTGTAACAAGCCAAAAACGTCAGGATTTGAATCCTGACGCTTGACTCATTGTAGCTTGCAGCAGTGTGTGCGAACTTCAAAAATAGCGCGGATCGGGTCTCCCGACCTCCCTAGAGCCGATGTGCGTTATTTTTGAAGCAGAAACAGCTGGAGTAGGCAGGGGGAATCAGAGATCCCGAAATGGATAAAAAAAAAAAGTTTGGTTTTTTACCCATTTCTGGATCTCTAACTCCCCTGCCTGCTCCAGAGAGATAAGTCTTTTAATGCTAGCGTGGGGGTGGGTGGGTATTTCCCCCCCCCAACCACCCCTCACCCCCACGCTAGCATTAAAAGGAAGAAAATCCAGAAGTTCTTTGAGGCTGCAGCAAGCCAGAATGTCGGGATTCGAACCCTGACATTCTGGCTTGCTGCACTGGCTGAGGACATCGGGGAAGCCCAGAAACAGTTTGGATCGGGTCTCCACACCTCCCTGGACCCGGCGTGGGTGGTGGTGTCAGAGACCCCAAAATTGGTAAAAAAAACAGACTTTTTTTTTTACCAATTTTGGGGGCTCTGACCCAACCCCCGCCGGGTCCAGGGAGGTGTGGAGACCTGATCCAAGCTGTTTCTGGGCTTCCCCGACGTCCTCTGCCAGTGCAGCAAGCCAGAATGTCAGGGTTCGAATCCCGACATTCTGGCTTGCTGCACTGGCTGAGGACGTCAGGGAAGCCCAGAAACAGCTTGGATTGTGTCCCCTGCCTGCTCCAGAGAGCTCAGAGGACCCGATCTACAGCTGGAGGGTGGCTGGGGAAGCTGACGGGGACTCCCTGTCGGCATCCCTAGCCACCCGCCCTTGCCTCCGCAGCTGTGGGGTGGCTGGGGAAGCCGACGGGGGAGCCCCCCGTCAGCTTTCCAGCAACCCCACCCCTGCCTCCGTAGCTGCAGGGTAGCTGGGAAGCTGAACGGAGAACCCCGTTCAGCTTTCCAGCCGCCCTGCTGCTAAGAACGACTGTATCGGATAACGCTAAAAATCGTGTTATTCGATACAAGATTTTTTTTCCCCAAAAATCTTGTCACGTTATACGGTTTTAGCGCTATATGATACTCACGTTATACAGGGTATTACTGTATTACAAAAGAAAACAAGAGGGCCTACACTGGGTTCTGAATTTTAAGCCCTTTTTAGCCATTATTAAAGTAATGTATGTAGAGAACACACACTTTGAAGTGAAATTAGCTGCCTCTGTTCCCTCTATGTTGCTTTTATTGTGCAAAAGTGGCTTCCTGAAGAGGGATAGCTGTTCTGTGCATGAAATCTTTCCAATGTTCTGTTGAACTTTATTGCTATTTGCCTGTTTCCCCTTTAAGGCAAGTATTCATATGAAGCATGAAGGTACAGTAAAACACCGGATAACGATTGGATTGGATAACGCTAAAATCACATAACGTTAAGTAATCTGGGGAGGAGAATTGGATCGAATAACGTTAAGGTCCTATGGGATGGATCGGATAACAACCACTAAAGCCTGTGCGGTTACAATGTATCTCTATGGAGCTTTACCGTTATCTGATCCATCCCATAGGATTTTAACATGGATCGGATAACACTAAACATCGGATAACACCAAGACTTGTGGAACCAAGTTTTAGCGTTATCTGGTGTTTTACTGTATTCCTTTTTCCTGTTATTATGTTGTTATATCTGAGATTGTAGTTAGTTTAAATGACATCTACTTTTCAATCTACCCTGTACATTTTCCAGTGTTGCAGTCCCCACCAAAATCCATGATTTTATATCATTTTATAGTGTGCACTTAATATGTAACTAAAATATAATAAATAAATAGATAAGTGTGAAATCTATTCCACAAAAATGATGTGCATTGGTTGGTTTTAGAATTCTTTTTTTAAAAAGCAAGATACAGTTTCTGTTTGCAACATTTCTACTGTAATTTCTTACAAAACACTGTAAAATGTTTGAGTGCAAACTACAAACCCTGAAAAGCTGTACAGAACTCTTGACCCTATTATCCGAATGGACTTTGATCCTGCTTAAGCCTTGAGATTACAACAGTGTTCTTAACTTTTACTTAATGGTGAATGTTGGACCAGTGTTCACACAGTGACAAAAGTTGTTTATTATGATTACACGAAGGTATTCAGAATTATCTGGATTGCTCAGAGTTATCCACATTATACCTAATAAGTAACATATACACACTTTCCAGGGTACGTCTGATTGTGGTTCAAAAATGTAAAAAGTATCTACAATCTTCGAGGAGGATCTTTCTGTGTACCCTATAGAAAACCTGTTAAGCCAGAAGAGCTTTGTATTGTCTACCAGTTATTAATGCATGGAGCTCTCTGTGTGGAAATATCCTGAATCTTATTTGATTTTAATGGTGCTTTTTCAGCCAGGTTTTGTGAAGGGCATTGGTAAATTGGAGGAATACCACACAATTTGCTTAGAATACTGTGTAGAGTCTGAAGGAGCAGCAGGTAAAAAGATGTCATCTAGGCTGCTAGATCAGGAAAGTGCTTCACTCATCAGTTGCATTGGTCAGAGTCTGGAGTTTGTTACAGTTGATGCACAGGTTTTTTTAGAAGTAGTTGTAGGCAGATCTCATACAGTCTGTGCTTATAGTCTGTGAAGTGAAAGTGGTAAATGAAATTGAACCTATTTAGCTTTGTGTTTAGTACTGTAGCTGGCATTGATTCCCTAAGTTTTCAGAGATGAGTCTTTCTGCCAGTAACTCAACAGCAAGTGTCAGGCTGCGGTTAACTAACCTGACCACCCTGAGGACTAATGGATTGGGTGCCAAAGTCCACAGGGAAGGGTGATGGTCCCCAAATGGATTAAATCCCACTTGAATTTATCTTGATGGAGAGCAGCAGCTTCATCAATACTGGCCTGGGGCTGAAGAGGACTTTGTGTGCTGAAAGGGCTCAAGACCAGAAAGTGACTTGCAGAACTGGATCAGTGGTACAGGGGTTCACGCTGCGATGTGAATGGCAGATGAAAGGCCACTGCATTATATTCTCAGGACAGGTTTCATGGCTGATCACCATGATGATCACCTACATTTGAATTTGGATATGGCAGAAGAAGAAGTCTTTCTTAGCCAGATCACATTCTCTTCTGAACTGAACTGTGGACCTTTCAGCAGTGAAAGCATAATTTCCATTCAGCCACAGTAGAATTGTCTGCCAAACAAATCAAGGTAGAATTGTTACTTGATTTTTTTTCCATTTTGCATTAATCAGTGATCTAGGTATGTCACTTCTGATTATAAGGAAAGCAAATTCAAATTTGCACCATAGATCTGGTAGTCTTTTCAAGGATACAGCAGAATAATTTGATGATGGATTGGAGTTGTACAAGGACAAAGTATGAACAGTTAAATCCTAACATGTATATCCTGAAACAAATCCCACTGAATGTACTGTAATGGGGTTTATTCCCAAGGAAATGTGGACAGTGTTGAGGTTTCCTCCTCTCCTTATAGCACATCACCAAAGTTTTTAAATTAGTTTGATTTGCTAAATTCACTTTTGTTTTCAACTGCAGTTTTTTGTTGCTGTTCTTTTAAAAACCAATGGTAAATTCCCTGAGTTTTAAGCCCCACAAACAAAGGAAAGAGGCAGAATGTAAGATATGAAAAAGATAGACATGACACAAATAGAGTGACTATTTAATGATTTAAGTGGTGTAAGCAACTCGTGACCTGGGGATTATAGGCAGCTCCTGTGGCAATTTTTGGCTCTGCGGCACTCCTACTTCCTAGCCCTCCATATCCATGAAATAATTTTGGGCCTGAGTGTGTGTGTTTTATATATACCGTATTTGCTGGGTATAAGGCCCACTTTCCCCCCTTAAAATACACTGGAAAATGGAGTGCATCTTGTACTGTATATAGTGGCCTCTATTGTGCTATTTTGGTAATAATGGGTGTGCATCTTATACTCTAGTCGTGTGTCTTATATGCCTATGGTATATACAACCCTTGTACCTAAGAGGCTTGGGAAAAGTTTTTGTCATGCACCAAGATTTGTTGGCCACCAGAGGGTGCAATGGGCTTTTTTATGTTTTTAAACTAAAGAGTCTGCCTCAGTAATGCAAAAGTAATTACCGTAAATATTTTTAAAAATTAAGATATGCAAATCAATATTTTTGGTTACACTATTTGCTCTTTAGCTCCTCCCTTAGGAAATATGATGTAAGACAGTTTGTTCAGGTATCTGACATTTGACACCATCAGTTTTACTTTTTTTGTTTTTATTGACAGATACTCCTGATTCCCGTAGGAAATTCACTTTACAGGATTATTTGAATAATAGTTTTCAGTACGCATCATACAGTCTACAATGGACTTCAGGTAATGTTAGTCATATGAAGTGAATCAAGCCTGTGGCCTCTCGCATGAAATGCACAACAAAGAGCTGTTTGCAAATTGCATCTAAAACATGTGTATGCGTTGATATTTTTAAAGCTATCATGGGGAGCTATGACTGCCAAGGACTGAAAGGGTATTTTAGCAGTCATAAGTCCCAAAAGCTCACCATTCAGAGATACTCAACCATCCTTTAGGCAGTACAGTATTCCTGTACATTCAAAGTTCCAAACTTTGCTTGCCTATTCAAGACTGACATTGCTAGACATATACAAATCTGTGTGTAAGTCAAAATGAGCTTTGCTAATAACCACTTGTAATAATAGTAATAGTTTGGTCTTTCTAAATTCTTTCCTTTCTAATAGAGATATTGTACATGTGTTTCACATGCTATATATCAGCTAAAGAGCCACATACAGTAGTACCTTGGATAACGATGGACTTGGTTCCACAAGTCTCATCGTTATCCGATATTTAACGTTGTGCGATCCATTGATCACACAACGTTAAAAAAAAGCCCTGTTTCCCTGGAGGCTGCAGCAAGCCAGAACGTCAGGATTTGAATCCTGACGTTTTGGCTTGCTGCAGCCTCCAGGGAGGTGGGGGAACTTTGCAAACAGCTTGGATCGGGTGTTCCCACCTCCCTGCACCCGGCAGGGGGGTCAGGGAGCCCAAAATTGGATTCGAATCCTGACGTTTTGGTTTGTTGCAGCCTCCAGGAGGGTGGGGGAACTTCAAAAATAGTGCTCATCGGCTCTAGGGAGGTCGGGAGACCCGATGCGCACTAATTTTGAAGTTCCCCGACCCTCCTGGAGGCTGCAACAAACCAAAACGTCAGGATTCAAATCCTGATGTTTTGGCTTGTTACAGCCTCCAGGAGGGTGGGGGAACTTTGGAAACAGCTTGGATCGGGTCCGTTTTTTACCCATTTCGGGCTTTCTGACTTCCCTGCCGGGTCCAGAGAGGTGGGAAGACCCGATCCAAGCTGTTTCTGAGCTTCCCCGACGTCCCCAGCCAGTGGAGCAAGCGAAAATGTCAGGGTTCGAACCCTGACATTTTGGCTTGCTCCACTGGCTGGGGACATCGGGGAAGCCCAGTAACAGCTGTAGATCGGGTCCTCTGATCTCCCTGGAGCAGGCAGGGAAGTCAGAGACCCCAAAATTGGTTTTAAAAAATGGACTTTTTAAAACCCATTTCGGGCTCTCAGATCCCCCTGCCTGCTCCAGAGAGATCAGAGGACCCGATCTACAGCTGCAGGGTGGCTGGGGAAGCTGACGGGGACTCCTTGTCGGCTTCCCTAGCCACCCGCCCTTGCCTCCGCAGCTGTGGGGTGGCTGGGGAAGCCGACGGGGGAGCCCTCCGTCAGCTTTCCAGCCTCCCCATGCCTGCCTCCCCATGCCAGATGTCCCCACCCAGTGGAGCAAGCCAAAATGTCAGGGTTCGAACCCTGACATTTTGGCTTGCTCCACTGGGTGGGGACGTCAGGGAAGCCCAGAAACAGCTTGGATCGGGTCTTCCCACCTCTCTGGACCCGGCAGGGAAGTCAGAGAGCCCGAAATGGGTAAAAAAACCCGTTCAGCTTTCCAGCCACCCTGCTGCTAAGAACGACTGTATCAGATAACGCTAACAGATCGTTATCCGATTTTAGCATTATCCGATGCAGTCGTTATCCAAGGTATTACTGTATCTAAAAAGTTAACTTCTTCCATTATTCATTGGATCTTTAAGATTCTGATTCCTGCTTGGTAAAGAAACATGCAGCAGTAATACAGTAGCTCCAAATCTAACTGCAGTCCATTTTTCTGAGGAATAATGAAAGGATGGCCAATAGTGGGTGGATGACCAGTTTAAAAAAGCACTGTCTAGGGCCTATTAGGATGGTTTCCCCTCAAAGGCTGCTGGATACTATTGTTTTCCAGAATGCCCTGGGGTGATTTTCTGGCTGTCCTGTCTGGCTCCACAGGGATAGATCATTTCCCCAATACTTTTTAACATCTATACAAAGCCACTAGGAAACACCACTTGGGAATTGGGAGTGTGTTGTGACCAATATGCTGATAAAGTACGATAATTCCTTTGCCTCATCCACAGAGGATGCTGTTTGAGTCCTTGAACACTGCCTGGTGTCAGTAATGAACTGGGCATGGGCCAGTAAATTGCAACCGAATTAGTATAAGATGTAGATCATACTGTTAGGAAGATCTTTAATTGGTTAAAGGGAAACATAGGTACGTTTAGATCTCCACTGGTCGAGATGGGGTTGCGCTACCCTTGAAAGAACAGTTCCACAGCTGGGTGTGTGTGTACTTTTGGATCAGCTCTCTCTGCAAAGTAGGGCATACATTAGTAATTTCAAAAATAGACTACTGCAATGCTTTGTAAGTAGTGCTGCTGTTGAAAACAGTGAAGCAACTTTAGCAGGTTGATAATGCAGTGGCCAGATTGATTTCTGGGACTATTAAATTTGATCATATGTCCTAGTTCTTGCCTGCCTACACTGGCTTCCTGTTAGTTTCCACACCCAATTCAAGGTGCTGATTATGATCAATAAAGCTCTTAATGGCTAGGACTTCAATATTTGTTGGAACATCTCCCAAAAACAGATTTCTATGTTTCACCCTTCTCCCAATTCACAGTATTATGGTTGCTACACTGAGTGTGGCAAGAGTGTTTGTAACAAGGAGTCAGGCGTTCTTGGTGGTAGCCCCTGCTCTGTGGAATAAGCTGCCAATCAAAGTGTGTCAGAGTCCATCCCTTCTGGTTTTTAAGAAATTACTCAAGAACATATCCTCAAATGTTGTTAATTTTAGCAGTTGAAATTTGGGTTGTTTTTTGTTATGCAAACATAAAAGGGTTTGGTGCTTTCTGTTTTATCTTTTACACCACCCATAGTAGTGTACATTTACTAATCAGGTGGTAAGTAGATAAGTAAATAATTAAATAAATAAATAGGGCTGCTGAATATATGTTATGCAGTCTGTATGACATTAAACAGAAAGAATTTCATAATGATGATGATTGCTTATTGTTGTAAAATGGATGACTGTTGCTCTCTAGGACACCAGTATATCCACACAAGGCAGAACAATGTCCTTCTCTTCAATGCTGAAGATGGATCAGAGACTACAATTATAAAAAATACAACATTAGTAAGTTTTTTTAAATGAATACTGTGAGTTTAATAACAATGATATGCCATCAAATTACCGTATATACTTTAGTATAAGTCGAGTTTTATTTATTTATTTTATTTATTTATTATTCGCATTTAGTATTTCGCCCCAATCGGGCGGGCCCGACTCTGGGCGGCTTACATCATGAATCATAACAATGTATAAAACCATAAAAATTTGTAAAAATTCATAAAAATTTAAAACATTAACAGTGAAAGCAGATAAAACACATAATAACAAATATGACCACCAAAATGAGGTTTAAAAAGGTGAGACGACTTACACATGGGACAACAACCACAAGGGTCCCCAAACTGTGCTGGATTTGGTGCAGTTTGGGAGCTTAAATGTGGCTTTTGCCTTCAGGGGAGGGGGAAAGGAAAACATGGCCACAAGAGGGCGCAAATTGCAATTTCCTATTTAAATGCATTGGAAACAAACAAACAGAAAAGCTTCAGAATAAAAGAAATTAATTTGTTTGTTTCCAATGCATTTCAGTGGGAAACCAAACCTGTGCATAAAAAGAAAGGGTTTCACTTACGGTACCATCCTGTCTTTGTCCCTGCTCCATGTGGCCAAGATGGAGGGGAAGCCATGCTTCCTGCTTGCAGGGAGAGCAAGAGGCTAGGCTAGAACGTCACTTCCTGCCTCAGTGCAATTGGCCTGCTCACCCATTTCCCCTGCAACGCCACCACTAGTTGGTGGTGCAAATACAGTTTTTAAAAAATCAGTAACTGTAAACACTGAAAAACATGCCCACACAAATGTTTAAATTAATTAATTTTACTGTATTTTTATGTTATTTTATTATTGAAACTCACTAGCAGCTGCTGCATTTTCCATCCCTGACTTATACTCGGGTCAATCTATTTACCTAGTTTTAGAGGTCCAAATTAGGTACCTCAACTTCTATTCAGATCAACTTATACTTGAGTATATACGGTATGTGTAAAATGCTCAGAGGTAGTTTACCAGCCCCTTCTACTAGGGTCATTCTAGGACAACATGGTTACAGGATGAGGCTTCTAACTGCATCGGTCACTGGCACTCTGGGTGATTTCAGCTGTCCCCTCCCCCCCCCCAGAAGGAACAGTGGGAATGTATTTACAGTATTTGATTTTTCCCCCCCCCTGCCCCTTTTAGTGTAAAACAGTACTGTGGGTTCCTCACAATATATAAGAGCCGTACAAAAAACTCTCAACCTCTGGCCTTGTAGTCAGGATGGAAGGAGGGGGACTTTGAAATGTCACCCCATTTCAGCTATATAAGGCAGGTTTTCACCAGCCAAATCAGACATGATAGGTTTTTGGGCTAACTCTTGTGCTCCATTTTGCACTGAACATTTACAGTCCCTTAATACAGTTGTAGGTTGAGTAATTTCCCACTATACAGTCATGCATAATATTCTTGTTTTTAAACTTTTTGTTATATCAACAGGCCAGTTATAACAGTAGTGAGGCAGTAGTGTCACCTGACCAAAAATACGCCCTTCTGAGATACAGTTATGCAAAGGTATGTGTGAAATCTACTTTTCTCTTTCATTTTCATTATTCTGTTGTGTATCAAAAGAAAGTTCATGCTTTGACAGATATGGACTGGGAAATTATTTTAATGTACAGTATTATACTTTGGGTCTCTTACTCCAAAGACTGTCTGACTGCAGAATTCTTCATTATTTTGGATCTACAGTAGACTTAGCAGTGAGGTTAAGAACAATTACTTGTATTCTGCACCATAAAAAAATCTGAAGAAGATGCCTCTCCATAATGTTGAACTAGATTTTAGTAATATCTTATTACACAACAACAACAGCAACAACAACATAAAACAATATAAAACCATTTAAAAGAAAAGAAAAATGCGGCATTACCTTTTAAAAACTGTTTGCAATCCAGTCAATGGCTAAAAGCTTGTAAAAGGTCTTTGCTTACTAGCAGAAGGCCAAGAAGAGAAGACCATCCCATTATCTTATGGAAGTATGTTCTACAGTTTAGGAGCAACTGGTGAAAAACCTTTCAAGTTCTCATTAAATGTGCTTATGAAAGCATGTTTGGGCAGAAGGAAAAGCTCATACGGGGAGATGTATTTTTATTTTCAAGGGGACTGCGGTAGCTTAATGGTTAAGACACTGAACTTGGTGACTGGAAGGTTGGCAGGTCAGCAGTTCAATACCTGAGTGCTGCATTACAGAGTGAACTCCTATCTCTGTCCCAGGTCCTGACAATCTAGCAGTTTGAAAGCAAGAAATTGCAAGTAGATAAATAGGTACCAATTCAGTGGTAAGGTAATAGCGTTCTGTTCACTCCGGTATCTAGCCATGTCTGCATGCCAGGCACCACTATCGTGCACCATCTTCTGCAGTCTGCTCAGCTCTATGCTCATTGTGTCAACAATACCATCTAACCATCTCATCCTCTGACATCCTCCTTTTGGTTTCCATCTTTCCCTGCATCAAGGCCTTCTTGAGTGAGCCCTCGCTTCTCATTTGGTGGCCAAATGTACTTTAGCTTCATCTTCAATATTTGTCCTTCCAAGAAACAGTCAGGGTTAATTTCCTTCAGGATCAACTTATTTGATCTCTTTGCTGTCCATGGGACTCTCAAAACTCTCCTCCAGCACCAGATTTGAAAGGTGTCTATTCTATACATGCTTCCTATAAACAGCCTTGGTCAACAGTCTGACTGCAGCATTTTGGACCAGCTGTAATTTTCTGTACATTTCTTTAGAGGTGGTCACTCATAAAATATTAAATTACAGTTTATGTTATGTCTACACTTAGGCTGTCTGTTAGGGTTTTATTTGATGTCATAGCCATGAAAACACACATATTTGCATTATGATGAAGTCCTTATTGCTAGGGTGCTTTAGCAGTTTCATGGAAACATTGAGTTCTGGAGGAAACTATTATTTTGGATGGCTGATCCACAAATGTAGAGTTATTATAGCCCATGCAGATAACAATAATATAGTGATTTTTTTAGGGGGTGGGGAAGGATATGGGACAAATAAGAGTTTGATGTACCTTCTGGCTTGGGTGCTGTTTCCCTCCCTTATGTGAAATCACCTCTCTTTCAGCTATGGAGACACTCATTCATTGCATCATACTACATCTACGATTTAGAGAGGAGGTTGGTAGCATTTCTGTCTTATGAAAATGTTATGACGGCAAAATAAGTCATACTGTACTTACTGACTGTTTTTCTTTTCTTTTCTACATAGTTCCTTAATAACTGGCAACCAGCTTCCTACAGATATTCAGTACATAACCTGGTCTCCTGTTGGTCACAAATTGGTTAGTGAATGTCATAAAGTCTAACCCACACTATCAGTCCTTGTAAGACCAAGTCTGTCTTTTTGTGCTTGTGTGTACATAGACAACTACATACCAGAGAGGTACCAGCAAATGAGCTAAACTTCAGTTTTGCAGATTTTTTTTTTTAAAAAACAAACACATTAAGGAAAAGCCATGATAAGAAAAATCTGCAAATCAACTAGCTCCCTAAGGACTCAGTAATATACAGTAGAATCCCGCATAGCGAAAAAGCTCCGTTCCACAGAGCTCTTCGCTATGCATTTTTTCCCGCTATGCGGATCCAATGGGAAATCCCCCGCATAATGAAAAAAAATGATTGTTATATGGGGATTCCATTAACTGGGATATACCCCACTTAGCAGAAACCCTGTCTAACAAAAAAAAATCGTTATGTGGGGTATCGCCATTGCATAATGAATGCTTCATTGTACAAATTTTTCATTAAACAAAGCATTCGTTATGCTGGGGTTCCACTGTACTATAAAATGAAGCAAAATGAAAAACAATCATTAAGATAACAAATAAGACATGTGCATGTACAATAAGAAAGGAATATTGATTATCATGTGAGGTGAAGGAAAGAAAATGGGGCCAGGGGTTGGGAATGGAATGGCTGCCTTAAATTCTACTTTGCAAAATTTTGATGCATCACTCCCCTCTTAATGACAAATGATAAATAGGTATTCAATTGGTACAAAATAAATGGTTATGAAATTAGTTTCATCTGATAGTGAATATTTTAATGTTTTCTTTATGTCAGGCTTATGTTTGGCATAACAACCTGTATGTGAAAGAAGCACCCGATACTCCCAACATACAAATCACCCAAAATGGAGAGGAAAACAAGATTTTTAATGGACTATCAGATTGGGTGTATGAAGGTAACTATAACATAAAGATACATCATACTTTCAACCTAATTGTAGAATTTATTTGGTGCTTGTTGTTTTTAGTTGTCAATGACACTGTTCAGATATAAATTTGGTTTGGTATAAAGGGAATACATTGCAGTGAAGAGGAGGCTCATAATTTTTTCCTTTTCTGCTTCACTGGCAAGGGCGGAGACAGGAAGATTTCATATTCAATGTGACAAACTATAATTTGCAGAATAACTAAGATCCCGAACCATTATTTCAACCTGGTTTAAGATCCTGCCTTGTTACTAAATTACAGTTTGACACATTTCAATGAAACAGTAAACGATGGTTTTCTACCTTTAAGAAATACTTTTCTAATATACTGACCAGGCACATGACATATCAAGAAAGGATAGGCAGCTGTCATAAAGTTTGATGTGGTTAGTTCATAACTTTCCAAAACAGGATTAAAGTTCATTTGAAATGTATATAGCCATAAAAATGAGTAATCCAGTGATTCCCATGAATTCATCAATATTCTTCACTCACAAGGGTAATCTATGGATTAATGACAATAGGCATTCTGGACCATTGAAGCTATATGAGCTCTAGTGAAAAAGCTGGATTCACAAGTACTCCTAAACTACACATCAGATATTTCAAGGGGAGTGTAATTGTATCTAGACAAGGCTACATGCCCAGATCCTGTACACAAGAACCACCTACTCACAGAATCTCCATCTGGTTGGGATTCAGCAGAATATTCATGTGAATTATAGCTACACAAATATTTTTCTTACTCACGCATGTTCATCTTTTGGAGATAAACTATTCAGTGAAAACCATTTGTTTTCATTGGCAAATTCTGTTCCAAGGAAATGCTGAAATACAATTCTATAGCATAATTGTAAATATTTTATGTAGTATATTTCAGATCCAAGCCATGCATCTATCCCAATCAAATAGTGCATCTATCCCAATCAAATGTAAGGGGTAGGAGGAAGTCTTGCTTAAAGGGCAGAACATGGCACAGTATTTCTTCCACCGTCCATCTCTTACTACCCCTTACCAAGTGCAAGGTGCCATTTTGCTTTCACTGGGTCTGGAAAGGAGTGCAACTTAAAAAGTGTTGCCAAGGAGATAGGAATGAGAAAGGCGGTTAAGTGGAAACTAGAAGGAGAGTGTTTCATTTGTTACCTGTCAACCCCTCTTACATTTTAAATAGGACAAATCTTGCCTTTAAATGGGACACATTTTGATCTTGCTGAATTGGTTAAATGGGATGTATTAATAAGGTCCATTTTCCCTTTATATTTTAAGATATTTGCCTTGCCCTTCATATTTGGCACTAGTATTGGTTTCTTTCTGTTTGACTGTATTTTATTAGGGAGGATACATTTGGACTTGATAAAAATTGCAAAATATACAATTTGTCATTGTGTCAAAACTCATGTTAAATTTGAGTGCTGAATACAATTCCATAGTGTAACTATAAGTATTTTGTGTCATATCTATCAGATCCAAGCCACATATGGAGCAGAGGGTACATGTCTGTCCTAACTTATATTCATTACTAAGGCCAGATTTCTGTAACACTGAATTTTCATAAAAAGATGTTCTTAAGACTTCATATATTATGTTGGTCACAAGATAGGGCAAGTTAACTGAATGCTCATAGCTAAACTGCCATCTGACATTATATACGAATTAATAAGAATAATGTTCAGAGATGAAAGCCAACTTAGCAATTATTGCTTCAAAATAACACATTTGCATCTCTTTCAGAGGAAATGTTTGGCACGCATTCTGCTCTGTGGTGGTCTCCAAATGGCACTTTTTTAGCATATGCAGAGATTAACGATACTGAAGTTTCTGTTATTGAGTACTCATTTTATTCAGAAGATACGGTGCAGTACCCAACGACCATTAGAATCCCATATCCTAAGGTCTGTGTTATTTATTAAACATAGTTGTTGAACAGTTTGATTAAGAGAATAGTCACATTTAATCAGTCATTGCTAACGAAAATATTGTCTGCCTCTCCTCAACAGCTTGCTGTGATTACTGTGACTTAAGTCAATAGCATCTGGCAGTACTGAACTATTACATTATCTCTAAGGAAAGAGGAAATATAAGTGCAATTTAAGGTTTTGGAATTTTAAAGTTTCTGGAATGATTTGTTGAAATGCTTTGGAAGAAGGGAAATGTTGTCTAATCTGCAGATTTTGTTGAACTATCTGACAAACGTGTATATTATATAGGTGATTTTGAGAAAAAAGTGTGCAGCCAAATGTAGAAAGAGAAAAAGGAAGGTTGCCTCTTCCTAATAAGTACTACATAGAACAAAGCTGTAATGCTACTTTGTGGGGGTATACATGCTATCCAGTGATGGGCAGCCTTTTTTTTTTTTACTACCACAATGTGGGCAGAGCCGATATCATGGGCCGAGCCAACATCATAATGTCATGAGCGGAGCCAATGTCATGACATTATGGGTGGGCCAAAGTTTAAAAAATACATAAAAATACAGTACACATAAAAATAGACATAGAAACACATTAAAATACACATTAAATAGACATAAAAACACATAAAAATACACATAAAAATTCACATTAAAATACACATAACACATAACAGTACACATTAAATACATTATTACCAGTTCTAAAAAGCCACACTGATTTATAAACTTATCTGTTATGCTAGCCAACCCAATCCCAGTGGACTCAATCCACAAAAGCTTACAGTTAGTCTTTAAGGTGCTACAACATTTTTGTCTTTTTGTTTATTTCCTGATATGGTTGAAACACAGACTAACATGGCTACTTTTGAAATGGTAGCCATATTAGTCTGCGTTTCAACCATATCAGAAAGTAAACAAAACAAGAAGACAAAAATGTTGTGGCACCTTAAAGACTGCACAAGCATGCTTGCACCCCCCCCGACACACAACAAAACACCCACCTAACACCCATACCCACCCACACAAACACAATCCCTCACACCCTCTCCAAATAAATAGATAAATAAAGAAATAAACTTACCAGGAAGCACACGGCAGGGCTCTTGGGCGGCATGGCCATGGGGGATCGTCGTTCTCGGGAGGGGGGGCTCAGCGCGGGCCATGGAGGCACTCGGCCCAGCAAACGCATGGCCTCTGCTCCCTGGCATTAGGCCAAGCCCCCCTGTCATGCTCGGCACCGGCTGCGCCTGCCTGCGGACTCTGGTTATCGAGTGGAGGCTGCGGCAGGCTCCTGGCCTAGGGCCGGGCCACCTCCCCCGTGCCACGTGGCCCAGCCCTAGGCCAGGCGCCCGGCTGTGGCCTCCTCTCAGTAAACAGAGTCCACAGGGGGGTGCTGCCGGTGTCGAGTGTGACGGGGGTGCTTGGTCTAGCACTGGGGAGTAGAGGCCGCATGGGTGCTGGGACGAATGCCTCCATGGCTTGCCCTAGGACTGCCTCCCCCCATGCTGCGCAGCCCAGCACAAGGACAGGAGGCCATGGTGGGTGCCTGCCTTAGGGCCGTGCTGCACCCCCGTGCTGCGCAGCCCGGCTCTAAGGCAGGTGCCCACTTGCAGCTTCTGCTCAGCGAGTGAAGGCTGCAGCGAGCGTCTGGCCTGGGGCCAGGCCATACCCCCATGCCGCGTGGTGCAGCGCTAGGCCAGGCACCCACCTGTAGACTCCACTCGCCGAATGGAGTGTGCAGGCCAGCACCTCACCTTGTGCCAGGACGTGGCCTCCTTCGACACATGCGCACCGATTCCAAGCACAAAATGGGTGCTTGGCTCAGTGTGCATGCATGTTAAGATATCAATTGACGCATGCCCATCAATTGCTATCTTAACACGCATGGGCACCGAGCCAAACAGCCATTTTGTGCTTGGAGTGCAAATGCATCGTGTGACTGGGGAGGTGACTGAACCGGTCACCTCAAAAAAAGGTAAGCACCAGTATGAGATGTAAAATGTACAGTGTGCATATACCTTTGAAGCTAGGTATCCTTCTTCTCCATTAGTAGAATTTTATTAAGATCCACAAATGTGCATGCTGAAACAAATCCATTGATTTTAAACTGACCTTGAGTCTGCTTTTGTGTGTGTGTGAATGTGCTCTCCCAAATGTTCTGTTAACTTTCATTAATAAAAACCTGAATATATGTACATTTATTATTCCTATGACAGCTGAATAAACAGAGGTGTGTGTGTGTGTGTGTTCCTCAGTGAATGTTGAAATGGATTGATGACACTTTTCTGTCTCTATCCCTTTACACAAGAGAGTCACACCCGCTTCCATGCCCAACCCACTCTCTGTTTTTTTTTTTTTTTGAAAAGGGTTTAAAAACAAGAGCAAAGAGCCTTACCCTCCAGTGGCCACTGCAAAAACTAGATGTATGTGATGACTGGGGATGTTTGAGGGGGAGATTGACAAAATTGCATTCTACACCCCTAATGTGGTACAAGGGAACCTTCTGAGCAAAATGTTTTTCTATTTATTTTAATTAAAATTTTTGAGAAGGAGTTGGGGTTCCCCAGGTATAGGCACAGATTTGGGTTTCTGGTGGTTATATTCACCTTCTGGGTGGCATTTTGCTCCCCACTGCCTTATGTTATTGAACAGAAAGAAAAGAAGGTAGTGAAAGTAAGCAAAATTGCCTCTTCGGTTTTTCTTTCTTGAAGTTTTTTGGTTTTTCTTTATTTCTGTTTTTTTAAAAAATCATTTATTTTTGGTAGAATGGTCATTAACTATGAAGTCAGATGTGATCACGCAGGAAATCTGGTTGATTTGGAAATATATTTTTTTCCTTTCAAAGCACAATCCTTTACAAATGTCAGAGAAGAATTGTAACATACTTTCAATAAATTGCTCCCACATGTTATAAGATGCATAGCACTATTGATAGATAAAGTTAAATATTTTGTACTAGTTTTGATATTAGAGGAGCTTGTACATTTTAAAAAATAATCTCATACAGTCTACTTTAATTATATTTATTTTTCTTCTGTTTCCTGCTTTCTTCTATTTCAAATTGTGAATTATTTTGAATTCAGTTGAGTTATAATAGTGACTACTTTCTGTGTGTATCTTGGTATAAAATGCCTTAATTCTCTCCAGGCAGGAGCTGCAAATCCAACCATAAGACTGTTTGTTGTGAATACCCAATCTCTTCCCAGTATCAGTTCCACTGAAATTGTTGCACCATCAAACATAAAATCAGGGTGAGTCTAAATATTGTAATACATTTTGCTATTATTAATGTTACAGATTACTTTTCCATATAACTAAAGAAAAGTATAATAATAGAACTGAGATTTTTTACATCCACCAAATTGGGACAAAATACAGAAAAGGGTTGCATTTACTATTGTATTAGTCTTCTTCTACATATGTGCTAAACTGAAATTTTGCTTTGTAGAAGGGTTAACACCATAGGAGAGCTGGAATTTTGCTCCATCTACTGATTAATGATATATCAAATTGCAAGTATGTCATATCTGACTCATTGTACACAGAACTGGGGATATTGTCATAAGACTGATGATATCATTATTAAATGCTGGGTTTTTTTTTTTGTAAATTAAATACTTCTAATCCCCCCATCCTCCAAAGATTCCAAGGCTCTCTTGAGATCCTCAAGGAAAGCCCTTGAGAGATCCAGGATAGGAGAGGGTCTTTAATTTCTGAAAATCATAACTGCTGGGTGGCAGATAGCAGTAATTTCAGAAATCAAAGAGGCTTCTTGTTAATAGTGCAGTATTGTAACTGCTATTTTAGCTCTGTATGTATTCTTAATCTACACATCTTTTAATGGTTGGGTATTCATTGAATCTTAGCAGTTCAAAATAAATGACTAAAACACAGCATGTTTTTGAAATCTGATTTTAAGCAGCCATAGGGAGTTGCATCTTCAGTCCAGCTGTACCTCGCTTAAAGAGCATTATGCGTTCCACAGGATTGCTCTTTAAGCGAGTTTGCTCTTTAAGCGAAACACCATTGAAAGTGACCAATGGGGGGGGGGATTGTGAACCCCGATTTATTTGTTAAGTGAGGTTTTGGTTGGTTTTATTTGTTAAGCGAAGTGAATATTCAGAGAAAATTCTGCTCTTTAAGCGAGGCACTCTTTAAGCGAGGCACTCTTTATGCAAGGTTTGAATGTACCTGTTATATGCCAAACTGTATCGCTTTTTATAAATTAATTTATTTGATCATTTAAAACATTTATAGCCCACTCTATGTCACAAGATGTTGGGTAAAATGTGAGATGTTTAAAATAATTTAAAATTAAACAGTCCTGGCCATGACTGTCTCCTGGACTCACGACTACTGCTCAAAGAGCAGGTGGCAGTTGTGGCCAGGAGGGGCTTTGCACAACTTCATGTGATTCGCCAGTTACAGCCATTCCTAGACTGGGACTCCTTGCTCATGGTCACACATGCCTTGGTCACCTCCAGACTTGATTATTGTAATGCGCTCTACATGGGGCTGCCCTTGGTGACCATTCAGAGGCTTCAGCTGGTCCAGAATGCGGCTGCACGAGTAGTGATGGGATGTGGGCATTATGCCCGTGCTTCACCGCTGCTGAAGGAGCTGCACTGGCTCCCAGTTTGCCTCTGGGTGCAATTCAAGGTGCTGGTTATTACCTTTAAAGCCCTACATGGTAGTGGACCAGGATGCTTAAGAGACCGCATCGTCCCAAGGACATCTGCCCATCCCACTAGAGCGGACTGAGGGGGCTCTCTGGTTGTGCCATCAGCCAGAGAGTTGCACCTCGCTGGCACGAGAAGGAGGGCCTTCTCGGTGTCCTATCCGGCCCTCTGGAACCTCCTCCCAATAGAACTACACCTGCAGATGGAGTTGCTGCCCTTTAGAAAAGGAGTGAAAACCTGGCTGGCAGGTTTGGTCTGGGGAGAGGATGGTTCAATTTCCCCAGCCAATTGGTTGGTTTGACCCCAGTATGCCTATGTTACAATTTTTAGCTTTTACTACTAAGTTTTTTAAAGTTTTTAAATTCTTTTAAATGGTTTTATAATTGTTGTAAATCACTCTGGGTCCCTTTTGGTAGGAGGGCTATAAACAAATTTAAATAACTAAATAATAAATAAATTTAGAATCAAAATTCAAACATTCATTGCATAATTGTGTTGGGTTGTAAAAAGTCATGGACAAATAGCAGGAAAGTAAGTAAGAGCAAAGCAGTGAAATTCCTGCCCCATCACCTCTGACACTTTGTTTTCTCATTCAATGTTTGTTTTAATATTTGCATTAAATTATAGGTTATTCTGTGATTAGAAGAAGTGAAACTAAATGTTATCTTTCACTGCAGAAAATTGCATGGTGTTCTGAAAAAACAACCTGGTTTTAATCTGGAAAGCAGCTTTCCTGTTCTGCCAGATGTCTGACTACAACTTTATATACTGTATATGCAGTTTCTTATTTTATGAAGTTAGTGCTGTCAGAACATTATCAGAAGACCAAATGATATAAACCAGATACTATAACTACTGCAATACTTTAAACTATACATTGAAATGCAAATGGTTACCACCAGCTTTAGAATTCAGACTTGCACAGATATGTAAAAAGGATGCTTTACACTTTCTTTTTTATTTTCAGGGATCATTATCTGAGTGTGGTGACATGGGTGACCAATGAGAGAATCTGTCTACAATGGCTGAAACGGATTCAGAATTTTTCAGTTCTTGCAGTTTGTGACTATTCTAGACAAAGTGGGATATGGCAATGCCCAGAGGTATTAAAAGGGTATCAGTGTTAGCTGGGAAGCCCTTGTCAAAGAAAATGTTGTAAATAATGGGATTAGAAACAAGAAGAAGCAGAGCAAGGTGAATTAGAGCAATGGGAATCTTTTTGCTTTCTCCTTTTCAGGACAAGCAGCGTATTGAAGAAAGTCATACTGGTTGGATTGGCAGAGTAAGTTTATGTGTAGTCTTTCTCTTTTGACAAAGTCTATTCAGGCATCCAATAAAAATATTGCATAGTGGATGTGTATAATGTTAAATATGGCATCTCCAGAGATGAACAAGGGGGAACTTCCCCCACCCTTTTCATGGTGATCATTGTCCTTTACGTCACAGGCCACCTCAGATATTAGGCCTGTGGGCTCCTTCCTGTTACTGAGGACAGTTGGAAAAAGGCTTTTGTGATGCGGGAAGAAGATGGTGACCACCAAGCTCTTTCTCGCACCTTGTCATTTTCTAGTCATATGTTTATGAAGTAAACTGGTAGAGTTAATAGTTAGCCAGTTTCTGACAACATAATTGTGCTGATCAGTCTTAACACATTGGAATAAGAAAAGAAAGGAAAGAGAAAAGAAGAAAATTTCCTGCAAAGCACTTTAAAGACTAACAATTTCATTTCAGTGTTTTCTCTCGCAGATCAAAGTCTACTTTCTTTTACCCAGGAGTATAAATATTTTTATCTTTTTATCTTCATGCTCACCTGGCCATGTACTTGCACAGTGTCAGAGACAGTGGACTTTCATCCATCAAAGCTTTCAGTAAAATAAGACTAGCAGGGGGGAAAACTAAACAAAAACAAAAGAAAACAAGAGAGAAAAACATGTTGATACTTTAATGACTAAAAAAATGTAATGCATTAAAATATAGTAGTCTTTAAAGTGCCACCACATTTTTGTCTCTTGTTCTTTTTAGTTTAGTTTAGATCTGTTTTACTTTGTTTTGTTAAGTCTTATACAAACTAACAGTTATTCTTTCAAAATCTGAAATAAGATTTTTAGCTTGTAAAGTACTCCAATGTTTTCCCTTACCCTCTTTTAACACCCCCTCCCAAGCATATAGCCATCTAATAGTAATAATTTTGTGCCATCGAGTCAATTCCGATTTATAATTACCCTTTTCAGGATTTTCTAGGTAGAGAGTATTCAGAAGTGGTTTACCATCCCCTCCTTTCAAGTGTGCTACTAGCAGATAAAACTGCTCCCATTAACCTTATTGTGAAGCATGTTGGGAAAAGAATTATTGTTGGAATAAGTATGATTTGGAAGAAAACATATTGTTAACTGATTATCTGAGGTTTTTGTCTGGTTTGTTCTTTTAATACTGTGTATTTTTGCTGTTGCTGAACCCTTAGCCAGATTTTCTTTCTAGGAAATGTAAGATCGTAAAGTTGTGTAGTGACAGAAGGTAGAGGACCACCTGTCAGAGATGCTTTAGATAGGGATTTCCTGATTTGGCAGGGGGTTAAAACTGATTGACCTCTGTGGTCTCTTTCCAGAGCTTCTCTTAAATGATTTTATGGTAAGGGCTTCATTTTTTTAAAAAAGGTTGCATGATAAGGTACCCTTTCTTCTGACAAACCATCTCTTTTTACCTCCCACCTCCCCTTCCTGAAGGAAATCTTTCAAAACCAAAGCGAGGAGAAAAGCAGCAGGGATAAAATGTACACTATAAAAATGAGAGATAATCCCACCTCCTGTCAAACTTTTCCTGGCAGGGAAAGACCTTAGAGCTAACACATTCTGCTTCTACACGATAAAGTCTCAGTAGAGCACTGTGATGAGCAGACTGCATATGTTGAGAACCGTTATGCAAAGGGAAAGTGAAAGAAAGGGGGTGTAAGTGTACTATGAAGTAGCAAGGAAGAGTATGATTTGAGATTTTTTCCTTCATTTTTTTAATTATTTTGCACTTCTGTTAGGAAAAAAAAGCAACATACCCTTACAATGTGGCCCAGAAGTCAGGAGTCCATTTTTCTGTAAAAGCTTGCTGATTCACAAGAAAAAAACAACTTGGGTGAGAAAATGCAGTGGATTGAGCCAGAACCAACAAAAAGCAACATTAGTAGCAAAACATTGTATTGAGTAAAGAAAGAGAACTGATTGGAACTTTAGACAACGAGAAATTGAAAGAGGGGTATAAAGAGTTCTCATTCCTGATAACAGGAAATTTGCAAGATGAGACTTCTGTCACCCTCTTACCTTCTAGTTAAAGCACTTCACTACTGGTCATTTTGTGGCTTACCAATGTTATTTCTTTAATCCAAAAACTTGGGTTTCAGCTGATTCATTTCTGCTACTGACTTCTAAATCGCTACATCTCTAAGCACAATTGAAGCCCATTATGCATGTTTCTTCACAGGTAACACACACTAAGTTCATTGAGTGTAAACTCAACAAAGTGTGCTTTGAACTTCATTAGGAAGGTATATTCACCCGTGGTTTGGACCCTCAATGTTCATTCTGTTCTGTGAGAGCATCCCTGACAGGAGTTCCATTAAGAAGCCTGACAATGGAAGGATAGGGAGTCTTCATTCATTGAATTTGCACCACCACCCCTTCGAGGCCCATGCAGCTTCTAGTATAATCTTGTTGAGTTTCCTAGAGAGTAATGTACATCAATCCTCTATAACAGATATTCTGGAAATGAAGGCCTCATTAATCTATCCATACTTTTACCAACATTCCCAACTCTTCCAGTTCTGCCAATTTAATCTCGTAATATCTTTCAGTAGCCTTACTACAACACATCTGTGTGTGGCGGATAACAATCACAATAAATATAATTTGAGAATGAAATTATGAACATCTCTCGTTAACCGTTTCATGTGTAAATCCTTTTATGCAAATCATTACTAATATTATGCTATTTGAGGAATACAAATGGCTCTTCTCCATCATAAACTGCAGAAACACCATATTCCTGCATTTAGTCATGATTCATGATATGTGTCATTAACCTAACAAAGTGAATATTTAAAGGACTATGGATAAAAAGATGACCATCATGTACCCAGTGTAAAAGTATTTTTAATAAACAATAAAACCATATATACATATAAGTATGATAGAGAGAGAAAAGGAGAGTGGGAGAAGACAGAGAAATGCTTTATACTTTTATATAAAGTATTCTTACACTGAATGGATTAATTGATGGTAATATTTTCATTTGAAGTATTGGGCTATTCATATCACATCACTGTGCTTGGAGACCGGAAGGACGGGGTTCGATTCCCCAAGAACTGCACAATGGGGCACATGAAAAGAGCCTCTTTTGGGCATCACCTGCAGAAATCCTTTCAACCCAGAGTAATCCCTGACATGAAAACACACACACACACTCTCTCCCCCCCCTCTCCCTTCCCCCTCCCTCTCTCTCTTATATATATAGACTTATTTGGAGAATTTTTAAACTGAAAACCATTTCTTGCTTTTCACCCTCCAGTTCCAGCCATCTGAACCTTACTTTGCCACTGACAAGGAGGGCTATTACAAAATCATCAGTGATGCAAATGGATATGAACACATTCAATACATTGATAACACAGGAGTAAGTAGAATATATATTATAAAAGTGTGTTCTTGTATTATGATAGTTACATAATAACCTTTTATCTACTTTTGCTTTGTGTTCTAGATGAGAACATCTGTTACTAGTGGAACTTGGGAAGTAATCAGTATTGCTGCCCTAACAAATGACTATATGTGAGTTTCCAATAAACAATTTAAATGTTAGGATATCAAAGTAAGGGAGAGACCGTAAACCTGGAGTTCTCAACCTTTTAAAGCAGGGGCTGGGTGACGCCCCCTCAGACAGCTTTGAGATCCATTTTGCCCTTCCTCCACCACATGGCACTTCTGGGCGTGGTGGAGGCGGGGGGGGGCATATGAAATGGTGCCATGGGCTGCATCTGTAAACAATTCAGTTGCTGTAATTATTTCCCCATTTTGATGGAGAAAGTGTCCTATCTTTGGTAGGAAAGTGCAACTTTATTATTATTACTGTAGCTATTGTCTCCAGAAGAATGAAATGATCAACAACTTTTATGTTTTCTGTATCTACAAAATCTTGGGAAAGGTTATCATAAGTTGAAATTGATTGATGGCATGCAGCCAGACATTGAGAATTTGATTCCCTGCTGTGCCTCCTGTGAGAAGAACTAGCCAGGGGTCAGCAAAGTTGTCTTTCTAGGTGTTCTTGGACTTCAGTTACCAGAAGCCCAAGTCAGCATGCCTGAGCTAGCTTATGCAGTCATGGGCAAGCTTCACACTCCCATGACACCCCTAGAAGAAGAGAATGGGAAACCACTTCTGTGTATTCTCTACCTAGAAAATCTTGGAACAAATCGCCATAACTCAGAATTGATTTGACAGCAGACAATTATTCAGCAGCAGCAGCAGCAGTATGAAATTGTAATTTTGCTCTGTCCTTTTAATCTGGGAATAGTCGTAAAGTTACCATGTGAAATGAACATTGTTAACATGATACAGTAGTTTCATGCTCTGCTACCTATGCTGATTATGTTCATCCTAGCAGGGGTTACTTGAAACAAGAAACAAGATAGTATCTTGTCTCAGTCCATGTAAAGCCGGATCAGCTGGCTTCTCTGTTGAATCTTTCTTCAGCATGGATGTTGAGATAACAACTTTCATCACACCTGAAGGCAGGGGGGATAAATGATTTTGAAACCTCATTTTATATTTGCATTTTTTTTTTAATAATTTCAAATGTTGGATGTCATACAAATTTTCATTAGAAATAATGCCTAATTAATGAGGTCAGAGCTAATCAATAACCTGTTTCCATGTTTCACAGATACTTTATCAGTAATGAATTTGAAAATATGCCAGGAGGGCGAAATCTTTATAAGTAAGTTACTTTAAACCATATGTGTGCTATATAGTTGCTGAAGTATTTTTGCTTAGCACAGTAATTTGCAACTTGCATAGGCTTATTTGAATCAGTGAAATTTATGGAGGAGCTGACTCACCAAATTGCTATTGATTCAGTGGGACTACTCTAGTTGCAACATATTACACTAGGGGTTCCCAACCTACAGCCCGTGGGCACGATCTGGCCTCTGATGCTATCCTATCCGGCCTGTTGCTGCCTTCGCTGCAACTGAAAGTGGAAGTGGGCACTTTTGCATCATGCACAGAAGACGGAAGTGGGTGCATTTATGTCAGCCTTAAATGTGCCCACTTCTGCTTCTGGGGGGCATGATCCAGCTTGCGACAATCAGGCCCGCAACGGAAAAGGTTTGGCCACTACATTATGCAACAGGATTTCAGCCAGAATGTCAAGGTTATATATAGTTAAGAGAAAATAATATAGTGTTTGATTTATAGTTTCTTAAAATATTGGTCAATATACTAATGATGAGTTTTGGTGCACAGAAAAAGATATGAGTAACCATTCCTTAACTACTAGGAATTCATTACTAAAATGAATCCCCTTATATTTACTAGTACTTTTGTGACAGAGGACTATCACATTAGGCTCTAAAGCAGTGGTTCCTAACCTTTTTATGGCCATGTCCTGCCTAAGCATCTCTAAAATCCTGATCCCCCCCCCCCCCCCGCTGCCGGTGACATATATTTCTTATTATTCAAAAAGTGAACTTCTATTCACGTGGAGGAAGCCTAAAAAGCCATTCACTGATAATAACTCATTCTCTAATTGCCCCCCTGTGGGGTATGTACCCAAAGCTGGGAACCATGGCTCTGAAGCCTCCTCCCATGGATGCCCAAAAGTCCTTCCTCTTGAGGAAAGAGTTGGCCCTTTAAGAAAAGGCACTTTTGCCATAATATACTTTTAGTAGCTAAATAATGTTCTTTCTTACAAGCCATTATGTACATGAACCCAGGTCTTTGTGCAGTGGTTGTGCAGCCTAAAAGTATTGCATGCTGGAGTTTAAGTGCATTGCCACCAGTGATGGCCATCCTCGGCACTTCAGATGTTCTAGGACTTCAATTAACAGGAGCCCAAGTCATCACTCCTGCTGAGCAGGGCTTCTGGAAATTGAAGTCCAAGCAGATCTGGAGTGCCAAGGTTGGCTATCTCTGCCATAGGCTAACCATTTCAGCATAACCTTGGGATGAAGTGACATGTTGACATGATCATTTAAGAAGCAAACAAATGAATACAAAGCACACACATGCAAAGGAGTGAAGAAGTGATTTTTTTTATATATGCAGAAGGGCTAGTGTAGCTCTCTTTTAATATTTGTTATTATACTATTAAACAAAAAAAAATTGAACTAGGGTTAATACCAGAGATTTTTTAAATGAAATCTTGATAAAACAATTATTTAACAAAAGATCTATGAAACACTTATTTTTTTCTTTTTATTATTCACACAGAGTAGAATTAAAAAATACCTCAGCAAAAACGTGCATTAGCTGTCATCTAGACAAGGAAAGGTGTCAGTACTATTCAGCATCCTTCAGCACAGATGCAAGATATTATAAGCTGAATTGCAATGGTGAGTACTGCCAACTCTTACCTGACAGAAATGTGACTTGCTATGGCTCAAGTCACTTAAGACGCTGACTGGGAAGCAGAAGGTCAGCAGTTCGATTCCCGAGTACTGCAGGATGGAATGAGCTCCCGTCTCTGTCCCAGCTCCTGCCAACCTAGCAGTTTGAAAGCAAGAAATTGCAAGTAGATAAATAGGGACCACTTCGGTGGGAAGGTAACAGCATTCCATGAGCTCTGGTGTCTAGTCATGCCTGCCACATGACCACTGAAACATCTGCAGAAGCAGACAGTGTTGGCTCTTTGGCTTAGAAACAGAGATGAGCACTGACCCCTAGAGTCGGATACGACTGGCTTTCGAGCAAGGGAAACCTTTACCTTTACCTTATTTAGGATCCTACTAGTTATACAAGGCTTAATTCATGCTGCCTGTCCGTCATAGAGACTGCTGCTAGTTATCCTTATTCTCCTATTAGTCAGGAGAGGTCTCTGCAATGTATAAACCAAGAATTTCTTCAGCAGTTTATCAGCTTATTTTTTAGCTGTCTGGATAATGACCACAGTTAACAATTGATATTAATATTTTTAAATGTACACATCTAAATTTAATTTTAGAACTATGTTTTTAAACTGTGGAACTTCGTCTTTGACCTGTAATTTAAACAGGATTCTCTGAATATAGGTAATATTTTTCTAATATTTGTTTGATTTTATAGAACTTTTCATTGACAGCCTAATACAAATAACAAAATGTAATAAAAATAAAACCTCACACATCCCGTTTCACACAATCACCATTTAAAAACACTTTCTAGTTCATAACATTTAATTTCTCACATGAAATTATTATTATTTCTTTAGCCGCCCTGGGTCTCTTTGAGGAGGGCGGCATGTAAGTCTGTAAAATAAATAAATAATAAATATTATCACATTTACTTTGTGTATCTATTCAATCTATGTACATGCATGTGCTCATGCTGTAGTGCAGGAGTGCCCAAACTACAGCCTGTGCCACCAATTAATCCGGCCCACACTGTCCTCGCCTCTCCCAGAAGCGGAATTAAAATGTGCAAGTACATAATGTGCATGCACATAATATTGCTGTAAATGATCAGCAGCTGTCATAAAGGTGCTTATGACAGCCATGGGTCATTTATGGCAGTGTTATGCACATGCAGGGCACATTACGTGCATGCATGGGCATGTTTTACTTCCGCTTCTAGTGGTAGAAACCACATGACCAATACACTCAATGACGTGACCAGTCCATGGCCTGAAAAGTTTGGGCACCCCTGCTGTAGTGGCTGTATTACTGTTACATTCATGAATCCCTAGGCACCGCTCCCACCATAGTGTTCGCTTAACAAATAAAGCCAGCCAAAAACTCGCTTAAGAAATAAATCAGAGTTCACAATCCCCACCAACACCACCAGAAATTACAATTGGTCATTTACAATGGTGTTTTGCTTAAAGAGCAAACTCGCTTAAAGAGCAATCCCGTGGAACGCATTATGCTCTTTAAGCGAGGTACCACTGTATTTGAATTTGTTAAGATTCTGTTAAGATGATTTTATTGCTTGTTCCCGCTGTCTGAGAATGGTATTCCCAAACAGATCTGTTGGAAACTGGGTTAATGAAAAATATGTTAGCACAATTTTCTAAAAAGTTAAGTTGATTCACTAAATGTCTTAATTTAAAAGGAAGACAATCAGGTTAATGCTTTGTTCATAACAGGTCCTGGCCTGCCTTACTTCACTTTGCATGACAGCAGTACAGATAAAGGTACATTTTATATCATTTCCCTGTTTTTGTATTCTGTAAATATGATTGATTGAATGATTTTATTTTTGTACCACCCATCTAGTAAATATACCACTCTGGGCTGTTTACAACCAAAGAAAAGACAAACAAAGGCAAAGAATCAGACTAGCATAAAACTAAATGAAATAATAACAACATGGCAACATCTATAACATAGTAGCAGAAAACAAAGGGTGATAAGTGTCATTTGTCTAGTAGATCTTCATAGGCCTCTTTAAATAATAATAACTGCATGATGTCATGTTTGTTGTTGCCTCATGGCCACCAGCTATCAGGACCTTCCGGGTAGAGGACACGAAGAAGTGGTCCACCACTCCCTTCCTCCTCTGAGGGCACCCAGGGACTGTCCAGGACCACACAGGCTTTCTCCTCGGCTGGGAAGCAAAGTGGGGAATCGAACCCTCAACCCAGGCACCTAAACCACTGAGCTATCCAGCCAGCCTTCTTTCAGTAGCTAAATTTAAATAACATTTTATGTAGAATACCATCTAGAAGAAACCGAAGTTAGTTGAGATTTAAAGAACCCCTGAAAAAAGCAGGTTCTGCTCAATGTTGGCAAAGCCATGAGGTCTTCTTGAGATGTAAGCCTTGTCCAGAAAAACTGCAGATGAAGGTGCAAAATGATTCTAGAATTAGACTAAGCAGCTGTCAACATAGGCATATAGCCCACTTTTGGGGGTGAGTTGGACAGGTTTGGGGCTAATTGTTCCAGTTATGTACATCCATTAATCTGGCCAACGCACCCAACCTGCCACATTGTGAGACTCCATCAGGGTTTCAAATAAATTGCTCCACTCTATTATCTTGCCCTCAGGATAGAGCAGCAGCAGTAAAGGAGCTGATCAGTGGCTCTCCAGTCGGCTGAGAAGCACTGATGCTGCCAAGGTTGCTATTCCAGCCCCATTGGCACTAGTGTAAAATACCCATTTTTAAGATGAGGGAGCCCTTCTCCCAGTCAGCTGAGAAGTATCAGCTGAGCTGCACTGTTGTTGCTGAGGGGGCTCCTCCAGCGCTCTCAGTGGCAGCAGCATAAAGCACCAGCATTTCATATGATTGGAGACAGTTACCCCCAGCACCCTTAGCAGCATTGCACGATGCAAATGTTAGCCTCAAATTCCCCAACATTATCTGATTTTAGCATTATCTGAGGTAAATGTTATCTGAGGTACCACTGTACCTGCTAATGTATCTTCTACTTGTAATGAGTTGAAATTTAATATTAGAACTGTGTTTTACACCTGTGGAACTTTGTCTTCTGGCCTTTAATTTAAAGAGGATTCTCTTTATAGGTAGCTTCAGCTTCAGTAAATACCATTTCTTTATTTTGTTTTTGTAGTTATTAAGATCTTGGAAAACAATACAAACCTCAGTAATTTGCTGAAGGACATCCAGATGCCATCCAAAATACTGAAAAACATTTCACTGCATGGAGGACGTAAGTTTACAAACAAAGTTACCCCATATCAAAATGAAACAAACTTTACTCCTTATAAACTATTGTTGTGAAAGAATGACTAATTTACAAAATGTCTTTATGAAATCACAACTTTTGAGTGTATTGAAAGGGAATACTGTATCATTCTTTTAATGCTCAATAATACTCCATCTAAAAGAAAGCATTTCCTTATTATTCTTTCAAGAGAGTACCATCATCCTTAGCATTTTGAAGCATCCTACCTGTGTTTGATCTTCTTTACTTCATCTTTCACCATTTCAGTTGTCAAGGGAAATAGCAATAGGAATTACACTTAGTGTTAGTGCACAAGTTAATTAGCATTTTGCCCCCTACACGCTGGGTACTGATTTTACCGATCTCAGAAGGCTGAGTTAACCTTGATCCTGGTCAGGATCAAACTCATGTTTTGGCTTCAGTACAGCAGTTTAACCACTGCACCTTAAGGGCTCTTGGTTCTTGTTCTTGCACCCACACTTGATAATCATTGCACTTGTCAAGCATGGGTAGTTGAAAACAGTTATGTTTTCTGTGTAGCTAGGGACTCTTATAATACAGTAGCCTGCTTTCAGATGGAGGCCTTCTCATATGTCAGGTACATTAATTCAGGAAGGCCTCCATCTGAAAGCAGGGTACTGTATTATAAAAGTCCCTGATTTCACTGATGTTTGAGTCATAAATAAATGTCTTAATTGGTTCCCTCACAATCGTTATGCAAATACCAAGTACAGACTGCATTGTTAAATGATTTGGGGAAAAGTCTGTTGTTTGAGCGTAGCTTAGGTTTGAAACGGCAAAGGGTTTTAAAAAATCAGAAAGACTGGAACTTATCATTTTGCCCAATCAATACAAGTAAGTATCAACTGCTCTTTTTCTCTTTGCCCTTTCCCTAACTCCACTGCACCATTTGTGAACCTGGATCATTAGTGAAACTGGCAGCTCTTCCAGTGGCTTAGTGGTTAAGACCCTGCTGGAGACTGGAAGGTCGGGTTTCGATACCTGAGAGCTGCATTTGGGGACATGAAAGGACCCTCATTCGGAAGTCCCATAAAAACCCTTTCAACCCAGAGTAATCTCTGACATGAAATTATTATTATTATAGTGAAACTGGCAGGTAGTTTCTGTGATAAGTGTGGAATGGTGGTTAGTGGAATTATCCCATTGAACAGAAAGCAGAATCCTTCCAGGGATATATTTGCAAAATGCAACACTCAAACTCAAGGTCCAGCAAAATTCTGATGGAAAACTAGTTTTTATCAATTATGCTTCCTTTTCTGCAGCTCGTCTCTGATTTTCTTCTATGCCTACCAAATATATTTGAATTATTTGAATGTTTATATTTGTGCTTCCTTCTGAAAGTATTTTTAAGAAGTTTAAATTTTGAATCTAAGAGAAAGGAAAGAAAAAGAAAGCTAGAGGTGGTTTCTTCCTTGTCATTTATATGTTCATCACCTTCTAATCTTTTCCCCCCTTTTACTGCTTCATCTTTCCTGGGTAGGAGCTAATGGGTAAGATAAAATGTATGCATCTTGGCTTGATATGGCTGAACATTTCTGATTTGAGTACTAGAATTATGGTTAGCATCACAGAAGGGGAAAGGGAATGTTGCTTTTGCCCAGGTTTAAGACCACATTCAGTACTCTTCAGGAGCACGGGTATTTCTAACCAGTGTAGTTGCTCTTCATTAAAAATGACTATTTTTGCTTCTTTTGCTTTAATAAATGCATTGCTTTTGACTCATGCAAATAGTCTGGCTACTATCATTACAAGGTATATTTTAAATGTGGCGATTCCATATTTTCCCCCCAAATAGTCAGGCTTCAGTTTCATTATATCCATCTAGCTGAGTATCTCCCCACACATGTCACTAAAAGTGTCTCTCAGGGATTATTTTCATGTTACATTGCCATTCATGATTTTCCTCATCCCTTCTGTCCGATCAGCAATCCTTCTCATATACTTCTAATTAGTACACGACAGCTTTCTAAAACATCCACTCACAGCTCACCTTTTACTTCAGCACTTTGCAAGTCAATCATTCTTTTTCCTGAAGCATTTGTATCCTGAATAAATACAGGAGCAGCAGTGTTATGTTTTATTTATGTAAGTGGAAAATAACTGTGTAGCATTAGAGAGACGTTCCTTTTATTTCAACCTAACACCAAAATCCGTTAGAAGTAGCACAGGCATATGTCTTCCTGAATAGCTGAACCATGGAAGGAAAAATACCGTGTGTTCTCAGTAGAATCTAAAAATCATTAAACTGAAACTATTGTACTTTGGCCATATTATGAGAAGACAGAACTCACTGGAGAAGATGATAATGGCCGGAAAAGGAGAAGAGGCAGGCCTTGCGCATGATGGATTTGTTCACTAACGGGTGCCACAGTCTTTAGTTTGCAAGGCCTGAATATGCCTGTTCATGGTAGGACCTTTTGGAGGTCATTAATTCCTAGAATCACACCTTGTTAGTGACTTATCGGCAAGTAGCAGCAAACAAATCATGCTGTGTTCCTGGAGGAGTGCTCGCTGGTTACAATGCATAGGATTGTAGTCCAGGTTCATAGTATGTAAACTGTGGTGTCCATGCAGTTATATGTATGAAGAAGGTTGTGGCAGTTTATCCACAACCAGAACTCCTTAGGAGTATTTTAAAAGAATTGGGGTGGGGGGGAGCTTGAAGTAGAAGTTAACAGAATTTGCATTAAAATACTAATATCTGAGGTATTATGGGTCATGGTGGCTAATATGTGGCTAATATGTGAAGATCATATTAATGATCATTGTACTTTATGCTCAGATTTTTAAAAAAACAAATGCCGTCTTTTTATAAAGAATATGCTGGTATTAGACAACATGTAGTGATACAGTAGGGAGAGAGCCTACATATCTACCTATGCACTTGGATGGATATTTCCTCTTTCAAGCCCACATACCGACCTATGCACTTTAATGGATATTTAGCAGCACAGTTATTTGTTCTTCTCGTAAATCAGAGGTTTTCATATTTATTTTTAGATTTCTGGTATCAAATGATCTTACCTCCTCACTTTGATGAATCAAAGAAGTACCCTCTACTGATTGATGTGTAAGTCAAACTTTTTGTCCATGTTATTTGTGATCAGAATTGAATGGGGGAACTGCTGCTGTAGCCTTTTGCTTCCACCAAAATTGGTATCCCCATTCCTCCTGCAGTCACCCCATACACTGTGGAAACTATAGAGTGTTACAGCAGGGGGAAAAGGAAGAAAATCCCAATTTTACTACCCCCCTGTTGAATCTTGGCTGTTAAATTTGTTTGTTCACAAGTGTCTAAAATTACGAGATGTGTTTAGTATGTCTGGTTTTGCTCTGTGGAAGCTCCTGAAATTAAAGTATGTGTACCAGTAATTGTGAACATTAGAAAGTCCAAAGATGTAACATTTCCAGAAACATTGAAATTATAGAGAGAAAAAAATCCCTAGAGATTTCATGATGTAGGAGGTGAGCAGAAATTTTGAGGAAATTTAAAAATATCCTACACTTTATTTTGTCATTTGCAGAGTTTGTCATTTGCAGATTTAAAGTAAAATGCATTGTGTCTATCTTTTAATATTTACATATTCTTATAAAAATTGTGTAAGGCGAGGCAGCAAATTGGCACTAATTAAGGAAGTGTTCATTGTGTTTCTGGGCATAAGTCCAATGGTGTATTCTGGTGTGTGCCCAAAAATACACCCAGCACCTTTTTTTGGCCAGTATGATGAGGAAATTAAATTTTAAAATACAGTTTATTAATAATTGTAAATATAGCAATTATTACAAATATACTTATTTTATCCTATCTTTTAAGAAATCAAAGTAAAACCTATGAACTATTAATATATCTAGTTATATTCACCCTCTGCTTAGTTTTTGCTGCTTTGCCAGTTTATGAGAAGTAGACAAAATATTAAAAAATAAACAGTTGTGTTGTAAATAATGTTATGCATTTTGAATGCTGTCTCCTACATGCATAAAGTGCACATTTTCCCAGCGGCTGGCAGAAAAAAGGAGGACCTGCAAGACTAAACAAGTGAACATCTGTTTTGCTTCAGACTTAGTCTAGTTGGTCTCATTTTGTGCTTAAGAAATAGATTTTTCTCGTTCTTTTTAAAAATTGTTCTCAACTTGTTAAGCCAGGGGTGCCCAAACTTTTGGGCTGCGGGCCAGTCACATGGTTCAGCGGGCCAGTCATATGGTTCCTCTTACCAGAAGCAGAAGTAAAATGCATCTTGCAATCTGTTTCGCAACAGGATGAGATAGATTTTAAACTGCCATTTTCTCTGTTTAAACCAGGGGTACCCAAACTATGGTCTGGGGGCCATATCCAGCCCCCAGGCTTTAGTTTGGGCTCCCCTGTGTTAAGCAGCTAAATACTGAAGATATGCCTGGAAAAAGAGAAGCTTGTTTGTTTTTTCATATGCCAGTTTATTTCTTGATTTGTTCAATTCCCAAATGAAACCAGTATCTTTTAAATGCTGCAGAAGACAAAAAGAATCTGAAATAGGCAAGAAGGATAAAGGACTGGATGGTACACAGGCTTTGTCACCATGTTTTAGGAAGGTAATGAGTGAAAGAACTCCACATTGCATTCCTGCATAAAAAATCTGCAGATTTCCCCCCCCCCCCCTGGAACTTTTATCCAGAGGCATACCAGTTGCATAGTAGGTGGCCACATCAATTGGAAGACAGGGCTCCTGGAACCTGAATGGTTTTTGTAAAAGAGTAAATTCTAGTAAGTGTCATGTAAAATATAGTTACTGAAATTTCCTTACAGAAACTCATATTCATTTCATGTGCCCACACTATGACATAGAGATTTTGTTGATGAAGCAGGTATGCTACTGATAATTGTTTTTATATATTCAATATGAATATGTTGGAATAGGTTGTGCAGTTTTAAGTAATATTGAGATTATGTTTTTGTATTACAAAAAACAAGGAAGCATTTTGTGGCAATATTAAAGATTAACTTATTTCATTATGCCACATGCTTCATGCATGACTACTGCTTCAAATGCATAAAGTGTTAATTAACTCATTAAGAACTAGTTAGTTATGTGCTGTCAAGTCAGAACTGACTTATAGTGATCCTAATAGTGTTTTAAAGACAAGTAAGGTATGACTGGTTTTATCAGTTTCATTTCAGTGAGCTTCTATGGTCAAGTAGGGATTCAAACTAGTCTTCAGAGTTCTGTTCCAGCACTCTTTTCTTTATCTCAAACTGGGTATCATTGAGAATTAGGCCCCATAATTATTGTGGCATTATTGTGTGTCATCAAGTGAATTATGGGGTGAGGGGACTATGAATTTCTTCCTTTGAAGGATTGTGTCCACACATTTTGGGGAAATAATAATGATCATGTTTCCTAATTGGAAGAGGTTGGTGAAACAGGTTATTTCTTTCCTAAATCCGCACCAAATAACATATTTTACTACAATGACCATGATCATAATAATGATGTGGTTAGATTATATCTGCTATGGGAGAATGGAGGATGAGGATTGCTACACATGGTGGTGGTGGTGGTGGTGGTGGTGGTGGTGGAAGGTCTCTTGGTGAATATGTTCATAGCAGTAATGAGAGGGTGTTGAATGACGTTTTTAGAGAAAGTATCATCAAGACTGCTGAGTTAAAAGATGCATACAAGGAAGAGTTAGCAAAATTAAGCCATGCGACCCATCCATACAATCAAACAACTGCAGAACAGAGGTGATACTTTTATAGGGTCACTCCAAAAATAAAAAAAATGCAAGCTTTTGTAAGTGACAGGTCACAGGCAAATGTACATGGCGTGGTGTAAAAGCCAGACTGGGTAGCTTAGATGTTGAATGGAAGAAAGAGAGCAGGCTGTATCTTTTAGAATCCAAAGATAGGAAGCCAGAGGCCTACACGTTTACCTCCCCAAATAGTTTTCTTTGAAGCCAATAGTTTTCTTCCAGGCAGGGTGGGGTGGGGGTATTCATCAACACAGCTTCTTCTGGTATCCTGGTAGTTCAGTTAGCAAAATTAAATCATGTTAAGGAATAGAATAAATGCTTAGAATAATAAACCAATACACACTCAATATAAAAAATATCAAAGTTAAACTGAATAGGGCTAATAATTTTTGTTGTTGTTCAGTCGCACAGTCGATTCCAACCCTCTGTGACCCCATGGACTACTGTCTGCCAGGCACTTCTGTCCTCCACAATCCTCCTCAACTCGCTCAGCTCTGTGCCCATTGCGTCCACAATACCATCTAGCCATCTCATTTTTGGCCATCCCTTTTTCTTTTGCCCTCCACCTTTCCCAGCATCAAGGCCTTCTCAGGTGAATCCTCATTTGATGTCCAAAGTACCTTAGCTTCATCTTTACAACTTGACCTTCTAAGGAGCAGTCAGGGTTGATTTCTTCCAAGATTGACCTATTCGTTCTCCTCGCTGTCCATGGTCCAGCTCTCACAACCATACATTGCCACCGGAAGTACCATTGTTTTGACTATATGAATTTTTGTTTGCAATGTGATGTCTCTATTTTTCACTATGCTCCCCAGGTTTCTCATCGCTTGCCTCCCAAGAATCAGTAACCTTTTTATTTCATGGCTGCAGTCACCATTTGTAGTGAGCTTTGATCCCCAAAAAGTAAAATCTGTCACTGTTTCTAGTTCTTCCCCATCTATTTTCCAGGGACTGATAGGGCCTGTTGCCATGATCTTTGTTTTCTTTATATTGAGTCTCAAGCCAGTTTTTTCACTCTCTTCTTTCAATCTAATCAGGAGCTTCTTAAGGTCCTCCTCACTTTCTGCCATTAGGATGGTATCATCTGCATATCTCAAATTGTTGATGTTTCTCCCAGCAATTTTGATCCCAAATTGTGTTTTCTCCATCCCTGTATTGCGCATTATGGGCTCTGTGTATAAGTTGTATAAGCAGGGTGACAAAATACAGCCTTGTCTTACTCCTTTTCCTATTCCAAACCACTCCGTCATTCCGTATTCTGTCCTAACTGTTGCTTCTTGATTCATGTACAGATTTCTCATGAGGCATATAAGGTGTTCTGGTATTCCCATCTCTTTAATTACTTGCCACATTTTGTTGTGGACCACAGTCAAAGGCCTTAGTGTAACCAATGAAACAGAAGTATACTTGTTTCTGATATTCCTTTGTTTTTTCATGATCCAACATATGTTGGCAATGTGGTCTCTAGTCCCCCTTCCTCTTCTGAACCCCGCCTGCACTTCTGGTAATTCTCTCTCCACATGCTGTTGCAGTCTATCCTATCTTGAGCATCACCTTGCTAGCATGTGGGATGAGCACCATTGTTCGATAATTTGTACATTCTTTGGCATTTCCCTTTTTTGGGGATTGGAACATATACAGTAATACCTCGGATAACGTTTACCTCGGATAACGCTAAAATTGCATAACGTTAAGTAATCTGGGGAGGAGAATTGGATCGAATAATGTTAAGGTCCAATGGGATGGATCGGATAACAACCGCTAAAGCCTGTGCAGTTACAATGTATCTCTATGGAGCTTTAACGTTATCCGATCCATCCCATAGGATTTTAACATGGATCGGATAACACTAAAAATTGGATAACACCAAGACTTGTGGAACCAAGGTTATCCGAGGTATTACTGTACTGATCTTTTCCAATCCTGTGGCCATTGTTGTGTTTTCCAAATCTGCTGGCATATAGAATGTAATAATTTGATTCCATCATCTTTTAGGGCTTTGAAAAGTTCAACCTGGATACCATCATCTCTGCTGGCTTTGTTGTTTGCAGTGTTTTTCAGGCCCTTTCTGACTTCACTCTCTAGAATGTCTGGCTCATGTTCAATGTTCTCATCATTGTGATTATCAGGGGTGTTGAGGTCCTTTCTGTAGAGTTCCTCTGTGTACTCTTTTCATCTTTTCTTAATCTCTTCTGCATCAGCTAACTCCTTGCCATCTTTGTCCTTTATCATGGTCATTTTTGCTTTAAATGTTCCCTTGATTTCCCCATTTTTTTTTTGAAAAGATCTCTAGTCCTACCCCTTATATTGTTTTGTTCTATTTCTTTGCACTGTTCATTCAGGTAGGTTTCCTTATCTCTCCTTGCTTTTCTTTGAAATTCTGTATTCAAGTGATTGTATTTTTCCCTTTCTCCTTTGCCTTTTGTGTTCCTTCTTTCCTCTGCTATTTTAAGAGTCTCATCGGACAACCACTTAGCTTTCTTACGCTTCTTTTCTTTTGGTATGGTTTTCTTTGCTGCCTCCTGCTTGATGTCCTGCATCTCTGTCCATAATTCTTCTGGCATTCTGTCTATCTGGTCCAAGCCATTGAATCTGTTCCACACCTCCACCATGTATTCCCATAAGGATGTTGTCTAGGTCATATCTGTCTGGCCTAGTTGTTAATAATTAGGTATGGCTAAAATCTGGTATCCTAAAAAAGGAGACAGAAGGACATATTTTTGCTGCCCAAGAATAAGCACTACAAACCAACATAATTAAAGCAAAAATTGAAAAAAAAAACAGAACTGACAATAAGTGCTGCCTTTGTAAAGAAAGGGATGAAACCATGGACCACATTATCAGTGGATACAGTAAGATCATACAGGGTGACTACAGGACACTGTAACCAAGTGGTAGCAATTTTACATTTGAATCTGTTCAAGATTACAGCATGCCATCTATGAAGTACTGGTGGGAACACAAGCCTGAAAAGGTGGTTGAGAAAGAGAATAAGACAGTTAAGATCTTGTGAGACTTTCAGATACAAACCAATAAGAACCTTGAACACAAAACTCCAGACATTACTGTAGCTGAGAAAAAATTGGTGAAGCTGAATGATGTGGTGATCCCAGGAGACAGTTGGGTGGAAGAAAAAAAAAGAATGAAAAGATTGTGAGATATCAGAATCTGAGAACTGAAGTACAGTACAGTATATTTGGGAGTGAAGAGCAACAGTGATTGCAGTAGTGATAGGAGCACTGGAAGAAATCCCAAAAGGGATGGAAAAACATCTGAGGGCTATTGGCATTGATAGCATCACAATTGAACAGTTACAGAAAGCAGCACTACTAGGTACCAGATACATTATCAGGTGATACCTCACTGATGCTTAAGACCTGAGTAATGGGGTTCTAAAACTCCATTCTGAACATCTCATTAACAAAATATACCTTTGAAGATTAAGGGAAACTATTGGCTGAATTGAAGGCATAATTTCCTTCCTACACACATTGCTCCTTTTTTCCCCCTTTGGCAAGATGTTAACTTCAGTACAGAGTGCAGTTTTTACCAACCTCATCCAGAGTCTGTTTTCACATATGAATCTTTAGTTTGATTTAGTTATGCTATTTAGTATTAATCAAAATCTAATGCCATCTTTCAAACAAAAGAGAAAGGAAATACAGAAGACTGTAATATGGAATGTCATATTAGCCCATTCACATTTACACTACAAACATTTAGCCTCATATGTGAAAAACAACATAAAGACTGCTCTGAATGTTGGTTTTTTAAAGTTACGTTTGCCTTACTGCAGAATCAGTCAATAACAGAGTTGTGAGAAAGGTATGTTCTTAAACGTGACTTTCCTAGAAGGTGTTGATTTCCCTTTGCCTTCCATGCTGTCATTAGGAAGGAAGGCTATGCAGGAGGGGCTCATTAGCTTAGAGGGCAAAGAGTCAAAATTCTGTTGAAAACAGCTGGTTTATTAATTCTCTTGAGATTGGTCCAGAGCATGTTAAAATCAATTGAAACACTACTACTGACATGAAGCAATGATCTCTAAATGAAGACCATAATGTGCCATGGAAACAAATAGTCTAGAAAAAATGGCCAAGTGAAAGTAAAGGTAAAAGAAGAATGTGGGCTATACAGTTCTCACATTTATATATTGTACAGCAAAAAGAAACAATGGCAGTGTTCCTTTGTACTTATTCTGTAAAGCCAATTCAGAAACATAACGACATGCTCACTGGACCCTGAACATATGCTCTTGGATCCTTTCCTCCTTCACACTCCTCTGCACATATTAATGTATTTGCATTAATTACCCAGTTTCTTTTTAATTGCAAATTAGAGAAATTTGCTTTTTGTAGTAAATAGAGAATAAATATTCTGTATTTACAGATAATTGGCTGTATAAGGAGTATCTCATAATGTCAGTTACAACTATTTCGGCTTTCTGTGATCTTACAGCTGAAATGTGTTGTTGCATAATTGTCACTGAAATTATTAATTATTTTTCAGGCTTAAAATTTCAGTGATGAACAAGGATTTTATTTTCTGAAATGCAAGAGTAATTCCTGTTTTTGTCTTGTTAACAATGTGAATGCTGTTACGCAGCTTTTAGGATATCTTTGTGGTGGGTGGGAGAACATGGAGGTGGTTTCACTGAGACATCAGATTTGTTGTTGTTTTTGGTTGTTGTTGTTGTTCGATTTTTATGCCACCCCACTCGCTTATAGCAACTCTGGGTGGCTCACAATGAAACAATATATCACAGTTACAAAATCAATAACACAATGTCAAATAACAAAACATTTTGAAGAATCCCTAGCCATAATTACAAATGAGTGGGAGTCAAAAAGCAAAAAAGTATCACAGCTACAAATCATATAACACAATATCATATAACAACAATTACAAAATACATCATATAAATACATCATATAAAACATTTCAAAAATACATAAGAAAAGCATCAATACAACAATACCACAGCCTCTCTGCCCATGGAAAAGTCCTGCTGTGCACAACTACAGTGTGCCTCCGAGCCCTGGTTCCGGGGTGGGCCCATGACGCCGAGCAGGTGTTGGTCCTCGGCATCTGTTGGCTCTCAGCCCCGCTGAAATGGCAGTCCCAGTCCCTGGAAGGGCAGCGGAGTCCTGCCGCCATGACATCTTTTAAATCCAGGTCCCAGGGCGGGCCTTGAGATGTTGAGCATGTGTTGGTCCTTGGCGTCCATTGGCTCCCTGCCCCGCTGGAACGGCACTCCCAGTCCCCAGAAGGGCAGCAGAGTCTTGCTGCCATGGCGGCTTTTAGGTCCTGGTTCTGGGGCGGGTCCCGAGACACCAAGCAGGTGTTGGTCCTTGGTATCTGTCGGCTCCCCACCCCACCGAAACGGCAGTCCCGGTCCCTGGGGTGATTCCACTCCTTATGCAGCCAGGCCTTCCTCAGCCCTTCAGAAAGGCCAGTTGCTTTACCAGCATTTCTTTCTGATGAAACGCTTGGCTTTCTTGCACACATGCCTTTGCCCCTTCGCCAGCTGCTCCTACATGACGCAATTTCAAAAAGGGTGCTTAGAGGCATATTTGTAAATGTTTAGGTTCTGATAAAATGTCAGCCAGGTTGGGTCTTTCCTAGAGATGTTAGCATACTGTTAAGTTCCAGAAATTTTAGGGAATAACAAACATGAGAACTTGTCACTTTGACAATTGGTTGTACTATTAGATACCCAGTTGGCATAGGCTGATGACAGTCTCTGCCACTAAATTCTTTGATACATATAATTGCTTTACATAGGCTTTCCTTGTGATCAGGTGTGGCCACTCTGCTAATGCTGACCTATATTCTTTTCAGGCATTGCTGCTAGCCCTCAAAACCATTTAGGCTCCTTGGTAATGTTGCAGTCGCTACTTACTTCTATCCTACCACTGGCCAGGCTAGCCTGGTGATGCTTCTCCTTTTTTGGGACAAGGGCTGAGTAGTAAAGATGGCAGTTATATCCATCTTTTATCTTCAGCAGTGTTGTGCTGGACATTGGTGCCAATCCTTGTTTTTTCAGAAATATAGTATTCACCCAGGACTGATTGGAATTCGCTGACTCCCTTGACTTCCATCCAAGCAGACTAGGTAGCTACAGTGCTACTTTCAGAAGCCTTCTCTCTCTTCCTTTATAAATACAGTTTTTTGTGTTACCACTTCTAAGTACTCTGTGTAAAACTCTACCTATATTGATATCTATAACTACTGTATATACTTGAGTATAATCTGGCCTGAATATAAGCCAAGGTAACTAATTTTGACCTGAAAACCCAGGAAAATACTGTAGATTAACCCAAGGATAAGCCGGGGGTGGGAAATGCAGCAGTTGCTAGTGTGTTTCAATAATCAAAATACATGAAAATATGGTAAAATTAACTAAATTGTTGGCACATCTCAATCCTGCACAGTCTTGGGACCCTCATGGTTGTTGACCGGAGTATAAGCTGAGTCCCCCTTTTGGGGATCACTTTTGGGGCTAAAAAACTCAGTTTATACTCAAGTATATACAGTATATATCTAAGTTTATTTTGACCTATAGTGAATCTTCCCAGAGCTTTCTAAATATAGAGTACAGTCAAACCTCGCATAAAGAGCACCTCGCTTAAAGAGTAACTCACTTAAAGAGCAGAATTTTCTCTGAATGTTCACTTCACTTAACAAATAAAACCAATCAAAAACTCACTTAACAAATAAATCGGGGTTCGCAATCCCCTCCACCAGAAGTCACAATTGGTCACTTACAATGGTGTTTCGCTTAAAGAGCAAACTCGCTTAAAGAGCAGTCCTGTGGAACATATTATGCTCATTAAGCGAGGTACAACTTTACTCAGATGTGGTTAGCCATTCTCTTCTTCTAGTGGTGCCCAGAAAATGGGCAGCTTTCCCAGAACTAAAAATACTGGCTCCTCTCCTGGGAAACAGGATAGTAAATGAACTCCTGACCACTGCCTTCACAGTCAGGTGCTTCATCTCATTAAGCTTTTGAGCTATCACAAAGAGACGTAGATACAGATATTACTTTCCTTACAGCTTCTTTTGGCCTGTCTGCAATGAAATAACCACTCTAAAGCCCCTCAATAAAATACTTAAGGTAAAGGTAAAGGTCTCTCTTGCTCAAAACTCTAGGGGTTGGCACTCATCTCTGTTTACAGCCAAAGAGCCAGTGCTGTCTGCATCTGTAGATGTTCCCGTGGTTATGTGGTATGCATGACTAAGTGCTGGAGTGCACAGAACACTGTTACCTTTACTGCCAAAATGGTATTTATTTATCTACTTGCAATTTCTTGCTTTCGAACTGCCAGGCCGGCAGTGTTTGGGAACAGACAGTGGGAGTTCACTTTGTCACACAGCACGCATGTCTCAAACTGCTGACTTGCCAACCTTCTGGTTATCAAGCTCAGTGTCTTAACCATTATGCCTCTGCAGACCTCAATAAGATACTCACCAAAGCCATAAAATAAAAATTCTTTCACAACTGTATAAAACCTATGAAATTTATTCACACCTGTATAATGCTCTTTACATGTGAAGATAAACAATGCTTCTTGAAAACTCAGTGGTTGGTTCCCCCCCCCCCCCGGTTCCAGTTGTGTCTTGCCTGTTTGATCAGAACTGTGGTTCCCTTTAAATATCTAAAATACTGTAAATAAAAATAAAATGGAGCATGTATAAAATGACCTGGCCTTCTTTCCACAGATATGCAGGGCCCTGCAGCCAGAAAGCAGATGCTGCCTACCGAATTAATTGGGCTACATACCTTGCAAGCACAGAAGAGATTATTGTAGCTAGTTTTGATGGCAGAGGAAGTGGCTATCAAGGAGACAAAATCATGCATGCAAT